>CM077002.1:159267280-159867280 GCA_039090855.1 Macrothele yani
TTCATGGACGACAACGCTCCTCCACATAGGGCTCACCTAGTCGACGATTATCTTGAAAGTGAAGATATTCGCCGGATGGATTGGCCAGCCAGATCGCCAGACCTAAACCCTATCGAACATGTCTAGGACGCTCTTGGAAGGGCAATTGCAGCTCGCCACCCTCCTCCGAGAACCTTTCAGGAGCTGAAAACTGCGTTGCTGCAGGAGTGGGACCGACTGCCGCAGCGACTCATCAACTTCCTCGTTTCTAGTAGGACGTCGGGCTGTGAGATCTGTATGACTGCGAGAGGGGACCATACCTCATATTAGAGTTATTTCATGTTCGATCTTGCAACGTGGATTTTGGACATTCCTGCGCTGATGAGCCTTACTAACGATCTGAGTGCGTAGCATGACTGTTGTATGATATAATTTTTTTCTCTTATAAAACTGTGTATTCATACCAAATTTCATTAAAATGTGCCAATTAGTTTTTCAGAAATTCGACAAAATGTGCAAATTATCTTAATTTTGAACATCAGGGTATTAAAGGCATTTTCATGTGTGTATATATTGTCTTATACTTGTAAAACACATAGTATGCACAACATTGCATCCACCATTAACGTTCAATACAAACTGCTTAATTAGTTTTTGAAATCTGCTCATCTTCCTTCTTCGTGCATTACTTTTGTCGGGCACACAGTAACACATTCATTTTAGAGCTTCTGCCATGTACTATTGAGGTGACGCCTGAGGCAAAACTGCGAGTTGCAGAGATATGCTTTGTCGAGGTATTTCGGTAGGGAGAGCATCCTGCTCCGGAATAGAAGAACGTGGGTTCGAATTCTACTGCAGGCAGAATAGGAGAATTTTCTTATACTTCAAAAATAAAATTGTGTCATGCGTTTTTTTACTTCGTCAAATTTTATAAAATGCATTGTAATTCGGGTCTGGGAACGTTTAATGGCAGTAGAATATAATTTATTCGTTAATGGTTTGCTTGCTATTGCATAAGATAATGACGTATTTCTATAACATGATTCGAAAACTGCCTTTCGCCCTGGTGGCGTATTGCTCCAAACGTAGGCTTCTGCCCATTCCTCCGATACGGGTAAGGGTTCGAATCCCGGTAAGGCATGGATGTTGTGGTTTTTTTACGGCACTGGCTTTCTCACTTCCCTGAAACCAGTGGCCCTAAGTTAGGGAGAAGCGAATCTTTATAACTTTCTAGTTGCTCACGGTGGTCGTTAAACCCCTAAAGAAATGCTTAGAAAATGAAAAACGAAAACTGCCTAGAATGAACTAGTACTTTTAATACTTAAATTTTATAGCCGAAGGTCCGAATCTCTTTATCAAGATTTTAATGTGACCCGTGGAATACTTTTTTTTAGGAAAATCAAATATTTCTTAAATATCACTACAACACATTTCTCAACTATCGTAACGGAATTCCCCATAAGTACTTGAATAATCGAAAAAAAAAACCTCCACCGTTCAGCTCAAATAACGCATTTCAAAGATCTCAAAAAATAAAATAAAAAAGATGGAAAGGCATAGAATGAAAAGACAGGTGGAATAGGAAATCAAAGACAGTAGTAAGTAAAAGAGAGCATCATAAAGAAAAACCCCTGCGAGCAGGAGAGAGAGCTGGAGCTTTGTGAAAGATCTCTTCAGTTACGAAGAGAAAAGATGTCATTTCGCTTGATTTGGTTGCTGAAATAAAAAAACTGTGGCTGCAGAACTATTCTGTTCACCTACAGAAAATTGTGTGGAGATCTTTTTCGCGCAAAGCCGAAGTAAATCTAAATTTCATTTCTTCATGTGTGATATCACCCACCATAAATTCTTTCTTCTCTGACTTGGAAAATCGATTACCAACTATTTAAGCGTGTCTAGAATAATTTGGCCGGCTTTCCTTTTCTATTTCTGCAGTTCTTCACCACGCTGTCATGCTAGCATTGTAAATTACTTCATTTTTCAAAAAGATTTGGACAATTGCAGGTAATAAAATGGATTAAAAAACTAATTTTGAAGAAAATCGTGAGACACACAAGATGAAGTTTCAGCGTAGGTATCAATGCACTACGTTTTAGTATCCATTTTTGCATTATATTTACACATATAATATCTCACAGTTTCCATATACGTAAGAAGTGGTTATCTCCCAGGGATTTAAAAGAAATGTTATTTTTTCGATAAATCATTCATAAAAAAGAGAAGCAGAAAACGGACCATTAAGAAAGAGTAATCCAGTTTCGACTAAGATCGGTAGTGATGTAAAGATTGAATACAGGGAAGAATAATTAAAATTTTAAAAGCGATTGCAGTACGTTTTGTTTTAGATGACAATACAAATTATTTCTGGAATTAAAAAAATAATGTCGGTCAGACATCTAATGCTTGAATTAAATTGCTGACACTCGCTTGAATTCTGACGAAGTGATTGGTTGTCATCTTAGCAAAATCACTGTTAAACATTGTGTGGTAAGTTGCATCAAAAAATGGTGCTACAGCAGCTGCACCATCTTCTGAGAAAAGATACACCATTGTGCAGTGCAAACAAAATCCTACAACTTGGTGCAACTCTGTTCTACGTTGTGGTACAAGGTTGTACCACATTATGGTGCAAGGTTTCGCCGCTGCCCTGGTGGAGCAGTGGTCTAAGCGATGGTCTCTGATCATTCGTCCGAACGGGGTCCGGGTTCGAATCGCGGCGAGGCATGAATGTTGTGTTTTTCTTACGGCACTGGTTCTCTCCCTTCCCTGGAATCAGTGAGCCTAAATTAGGGATGCGCGACTGCTTTTAAACCATTGAGTTGCTCACGGTGGTCGTTAAACCTCCAATCAAAAAAAAGGTTGCACCATGTTTTTGGGTTTTGTTTGCCCCACACAACGGTGTACCTTTCCTCAGAAAGTCGTGCAGCTGGTGTATCACCACTTTTTTGTGCAAACTATCCCGAAATTTTTAACAGCGTACATTGAAAGCCGGTAACACTCCTTCTCTGAGTTAAAGAACCAGAGATAATTCGTAGGAATCAGAATCATCAATACAGATATCAGACATCTTGAGTTGCCTGTTTTTAGTGTTCTGCACGTAAAATAAATCACATCAGAAAACTTGAAAATTACAACACCCTGGAGCGTGAATCGATCCCGCATCTCCCAAATTCCGTTCTAGCATGGTGTCCGTTATACCACCCAGGATGATCAAGTCCTAAATATCTGAGTGTTAAATTTCGCGAGTCGAAGAGAAATGTCGAAAAGTATTGTGAGAAGAATATTTTTTCCACAAAATTTACCTGACTGTCTGGCGATTTACTTAAAGCTACGAGGAAACATAATTTGCTTCGACCTGCAAAACGCAGAGAATGTCCCGATATTTAGCACTCAGATGCTTGGGACTCGATTGTCATGTGTGGTGTAAAGGACAGCATTCTCGAACGGATATCGGGAGATGCGGGTTCGATTCCCGCTCCAGGACGATGTAGCTCTCAAGTTTTCAGATGTGATTAATGTTACGCGAAGAACAGTAAATGCACTAGAATCTTGCTAATCCGGCCATTCCTTGCCCAAAGAGGTGCCAGATTACTGACAGAGCATAAACATTTAGTTTAATTCTTCATTAACTTTAATGTTACAAGTAAAAGTAATTAAATTTAATATTACAAGTAAAAGGTGATTAAATTTAATGTTGCAAGTAAAAGGTGATTAAATTTGATGTTATAAGTAAAAAATGATTAAATGTAATGTTACCAGGAAAAGGTGATTAAATTTAATGTCACAAGTAAAAGGTAATAAAATTTAATTTTACAAGTAAAAGGTGATTACATTTGATGTCACAAGTAAAATGTGATTAAATGTGATGTTACAAGTAAACGGTGATTAAATTTAATGTCACAAGTAAAAGGTAATTAAATTTAATGTTACAAATAAAAGGTGATTAAATTTGATGTTACAAGTAAAATGTGATTAAATTTGATGTTACAAGTAAAATGTGATTAAATTTAATGTTACCAGTAAAATGTGATTAAATTTAATGTTACAAGTAAAATGTGATTAAATTTAATGTTACAAGTAAAAGGCGATTAAATTTTATGTTACAAGTAATGGTAAAAGACGATCAGTACGTGCAATACTGTCTCATTTATAAAAATGAAGTGACCTTTCTCATCAGTACAGTAAAGTACAATATGTATGTTCTATACACAGTAAAGAATCGTACAACTGCAGTAGAGTACAAATCATATGCCGTCTAGGTAGCAACAAATGGTCTAAAAATAACCCAAGCTCGTGACTTCACAAGAACACGTAACCCCGCCTTTTTACGTCACGGTTGGAGCCGGAAGTCGTATAATTGAGAGGGAGGATTATTAAGGGCCGGATTACCAAAGGTCTACTGTACAGACAATTCAGAGATGTCTGACTCCTGTAATAAAGATTCTGACAGATCTCTACGTATTGTGAGAAAAATATTTCTTCCACAGAATGTAATTCCTAGACATTTTTAACACGATTGATTCCCATATCTATTTACTAATAAAAATTAACTAACTAAAGAAATGTTTCCCTCAATAAACTCATAGTTTTCTGTATTTGTGCGCCTCATAAACAAAGTTATATCATTCAGAGAAACAACAGATCATTGCGTTTAATGCTGATGTGCATCACTCATTTTCTATATTTGATCGGCTAAGATTTTTTGAAGAAAGTTCTTGATAATATTTAGGCACTAGCTGAGTTGCCCGCGTTGCAGGGGAGAATTTCGTGATAATTCACTATCTAAATTTTGTACAAATCAAATGAAAACGATTAATTTATTACGGCATCAACCGTACCTAATGCTGTATTTCATTTCTTCATTGAATTTGAATTTTATGCTTTGTAATCTTTAAGGACACAGTACATTTAGTTTTTTTATTTAATTTTTGTTGTTTACTTACTTTCTGTTAAGATGCTGAATTGCGTTGCAGTTCTTCACTAGAAAGCACTTGTCACAGAACAAAAAAATCTATTCTTGAACTTCATCATCATCATCATCATTGTCAACCATTATCAATCCACTGCTGGACGAAGGTCTCCCCAAGTTTCCTCCACAACGGTCTGTCTTGTGCCAGTCTCCTCCATGTCACTCCCGCATATTTACGAATTTCATCCACCCATCTCCCATGTGGTCTTTTTCTGGGTCTTTTCCTGTCCCTTGGAATCCAATCTAAAATTTCGGCTGTCCATCTATGGTCTGTCCTTCTGGCAGCATGTCCAGCCCATTGCCATTTCAGGGATTTAACTCTGATCATGATGTCTACCACTCTCGTCATTTTTCGGATCCACGAGTTCCTCTTCTTATCTCTCCTGGTTATACCAAGCATGCACCTCTCCATGCTTCTTTGAGTTGTCTGCAGCCTTTGTATGTCTCTTTTAGTTAAGGTCCATGTCTCTGCACCATACGTAAGCACTGGAAGGATGCATTGATCAAACACTTTTCTTTTAAGACATAATGGCATATTGCTCTTGAAAATTATGCTGTTTCTTCCAAAAGCTCTCCAGGCAAGTTTTGTACGCCGATTAATTTCTTCATCAATGTGACCCTCACTTGATATCTGCTGTCCAAGATAAACATACGTATCTGTTATCTCCAGTTTTTCTCCATCAATCGATAAATCTTCATTTCTTGTAAAAGCATTGAACATCACTTTTGTCTTCTGAAAGTTCATTTTTAATCCCACTTCTTTACTCTTGTCAGCAAGTTCCTGGATCATACTCTGCAGCTCTGATGGGGTAGTTGCAAAAATGACTACGTCATCAGCAAAACGAAGGTGGGTTAGATAATCTCCATTAATCTTTATCCCTTTGTTTTCCCAGTTCAGTGATTGAAAGACATTTTCCTTCGGAGATATGGTGTCACCTTGTCTCACTCCCTTTCCAATTTTTATGTGTGTTGTATTTTCAAACAGCCGAATCTTTGCACTTGCATTTTCATAGATGTTATTAATAATATTAATGTATGCATCTTCAATACCGCAGGATTTCAGAGCCGTGGTAACTGCTGATGGTTTTACCGAATCAAAGGCTTTTTCATAATCGATAAAAGCCATGCACAATGAAAGTTCATATTCCCTCGCTCTTTCAATTAGTTCTCTCAGTACGTGGATATGATCTATTGTGCTGTAGCCACTCCTGAATCCAGCTTGTTCTCTCGGTTGAGCCATGTCCAGTGTTACCTTCAAGCGGTGTGAAAGAACTTTAGTGAAGATTTTATAAACCACTGATAGGAGGCTGATAGGTCTGTAGTTCCTGAGATCCTCAATGTCACCTTTTTTATGTAGCAGGATCATTGTAGCATTGTTCCAATCCTCAGGAATCTTCCCTTCATTAAGGCATCGAGTGAAAATTTGGGCGAGTATTGTTTCAATTTCTCCACTTGTTTCTTGTATGATGTCTATAGTAATTCCATCTTCTCCTGGAGCTTTCCCCCGCTTCATGTTCTTGATTGCATGAGCAACTTCTTCTGGGAGGACTGGAAGAACTCTGGTGCCTTTCATGATGTCTGGGGTACATGTATCATCCCTTTCATATAATTTGGAGTAGAAATCTTTCACTCTTGTCAAAATTTCGCCTCTATTTCTTGTTATAGAACCATCTTCTTTTCTCAGAGCCATAATCGGTTTTCTTCCCTTACTGAGATGTCCCTTTGCTATCTTAAGGCTTTGGTTGTTTTCAATTGTTTTCCTCACTAGCTCACAGTTGAATTTCCTTACGTCTTCAGTGATACTTTTTCGTGTTGTCTTGCATAGCTCTATATATTCCACTTTGGAAGTCACATCTTCTTTAGTTGTCCTCATCTCTCTTCTTTTTTGCATCAACATTTTGGTTTTTCCTGATAATTTGTTCACATGCAACTTGTTCTTAGACCCAGCTAATTTTGTTGCTGTTTCCATTAGAGCTTTGGTTACTTTTCTGTTAACTTCCGAAATATCCACTTCTTCCGATGTTAGGACTTCTAAAGCAGAGAATCTGTTCTTCAGTTCCAACTTGAAAGTATTATGGTGTTTTTTAAGGTTGGTTATGTCAATACATTTTGTTTGTCTTATGAGCTTGCCACGTTCCAGTTTAGTGTTGAGGTGCATCTTACATCTCACCAATCTATGGTCACTACCTGTATTGAACTTGTTCAGCACACTGCAGTCTTCGATGACGAATTTTTTGTTACACATAATAAAATCAATTTCACTTGTCGTCCCAATTGGATGTCTCCATGTCCATTTCCTGTGTGGCTTTTTCTTGAAAAAGGAGTTCAAGATGAAAAATCCTTCTGCCTCTGCAAACTCAACGAGAGTATTTCCACGCTGGTTTCTGTTGCCGTGACCAAATTTACCTACTGAAGTTTCATTCTGTTGCCGTTGCCCTATTTTTGCATTGAAATCTCCCATAATTATCTTCAAGTGCTGCTTACCTTTATTATTTAGATGACGAATTTCCTCATAAAATCCTTCAATTTCTTCTTCAGGATGACTTGTGGTGGGTGCATAAGTTTGAATAATCTGAGCCTGGTATCTTCTCGATAGTTGGATAACGAGTCGTGCAGCTCTGTCAGAGGAACTTTCAACTTCTACCACTTTATCCTTCAGTTTCTTGTTTATTATAAATCCAACACCACTAGTTCTGCCAGTATCTGTCCCACGATAATAGAAGAGATGTCCACTTTTCAGTTCAATGAGATCTTCTCCTTTTCTTCTTACCTCACTTAGCCCAACGATGTCCCACTTGATCCTTTGCAGTTCCTCTTCCAATTCAAGAAGCCTTGAATCAGAAGATAGGGAGCGTCCGTTATAGGTAGCCAAGGTCAGCATCAAATGGCAGCCTAGTCCGGTCCTCCAGGGATTCTTAGCACCCTCTGCCTTCATGTCGCACTGGCCGCTGCCTTGGCCAGGTACATTCCAGCTGCCGGAGTCTGAGAGCCAAGATTTAAGTTGTAGAGTCATTTTGGAGGTGTTTGGCCATAACTCACCACGCTGGCCAAGCGGGTTGGTGAGTGTGGGATAGCATTTCCTCTGATCCCGATGGTATAGTTATACCGCTATTGGCGGTCGTCAGAGCCCCTTTAGTGGGAACAGGATGCACCACGAGAAGGCAGGGTTGACATTTGTCAAGGAGAGGCTGTGATGTTACGCATCACCTGACCTTACATCCCTTCTTCTTGAACTTATCACAACAAAAATTATTAAATTCGAATTCAAAGTAAAAAATTTAACTTTTTACGGAAATGTTTTATGGGTGCCCCTTGATCCCGGGATCCGATCCCTTCCAAAACCAGTCTACGGTCTAAGTTAGAGAACCATGAGATAGTGTACCAAATTTGGTGTTTCTAAATTGAAAACTGTAGATTTGCATAGCGGACAAATAAACATTCAACTTTATATACTAGATTTTTGTTTTCATTTCTAGGTTTAACGATTACCGTGAGCGACTACAAGCAGGTTCCCGTCCCTAATTTTGGGCCACTGATTTCAGGAAAAGGAAATAGTCAGTGCTGAAGAACAAACACACACCTTGTTTCATACGATTTTTGAAATTGAGACCAATCGGACAAAACGTCAAACGCCAGAGTTATACCACTATGCCACAGGAGCGGTCTAACCTTTAGCACGATGCAAATCTTTCAGGCACAGAGAATGCATTCAACGTATTTAGGATACTAAATCCAGTTTCACCTCTTACACTGCAGGGAATCCACTTTGTTTTTCTCCTGCTGTGGGAGATTGTGCAAATCTTATTTACTTTGTTCCTGATAATTGTTTTAAAATGCTAGAGGTATGACTGATTTTGCAACATATAAACTGCCTTCCCAGTGGCGCAGTGGTCAAAATGTTGCAGACCGACACATTGTCGGTCTGGAACATCGTGAATCGGATGAAGTTTCTGATAATGGCTTTATATAAGTTGAAAAGCTTTAACGAGAGTTTCGTAGGAGTTTGATGGGGGAATAGTGGTGATCTCAAGCATGCCGTAATTTTAGAATTTTTAATAGTGAAATATTTTTAAACTTCAAATTTAACTGCTGGTGCAACAAGTACAAGTAAACGCCGATGGAATGGGATATTTTATCAACATGTATATAGTGATTTTAGCATTTAAGGTGTTGGAACCAAAGTGCAATAATGTATGTGCAATAATGTACTACATAAAAGAAAGATTAAAACCAGTGTTTCATCTCCCAATGGAATTATAGCTGGAATAATCACGACATGTGTTGAGAATCGTCAATAAATCCACAAACAAAGTGAATTGACACATCAATAATGTGCTTCGTATCGGCTATGATTAAGAGGTACGTTATAGTATTTAGATCCATTAGCGGGTATGTATTTGTTACTATGGAACTTTCGGTGTGAATAATCAACACGGACCCAAAAACACAAAACTTTTTGGATTCCAGTAAGATATATACTGGGTCTATCCAAGAGTCATTTGAAGTGCATAAATTTATTGAATAACGCCTTTTAATAAAGAATTGAATGTACTTTGCGCGAAAGTGAGTTTTCTTGGTGCAGTCAAATAAAATATATGCAAAATATGATCAATATTTTTTAGGACAATATGTCAGTGGATATACATTAAGTAATATTTTCAGTGGGATATACCTGTAAGGTGCTACCGGCCCATTGTGGTCCATAGATATGTTTTCAGCCTTTTCATAGCTGGCAAGTATACCTTTCGCGTCGTTTTCCTAACGAGAATAATAGCTAATGCTCTTAGAAGACATTTGATGTTATTCAAACAAATCGGATCTTCATTGGTCTGAATTGCAGTAATGCATTTTATGAATGAGTTTACTTTTCTTGCTCGTTCACATTGGCTTCACACCTGAAGGGTGATTGAGTTCTTTCTAAAAAAGGCGTCAAGAGTTTCAAGAACTACCTGGATTATTTTACAAGCTTTAGCAATACAAAAAATAGATACACAGATGTGTATTTCTAGCAAGATGTAAAAATACAGAAATTTAAAGATTTCGTCCCTTCCTTGGGGACACGTGTTCCTGTGCCTCCCTCTGCAACCGTCCTAGTGCCTTTCTGTAACCTAACTGACAGAAACCAAACTCTTCTAAACTACGTGATCGAATAACTAACTTAATACGAGAGCGTTTGTTGCTAACTATTCTGATTAGAAATCTAAATATCGAAGCTTGTTACCAAATCTATCGAAGTTCAGTTATAATAAATGTAAGATGATAACCTTATTCCTAAATTTCTGTATGTGCTGTAGAAACGTTGAAAACGCACGCTAACAGAATTACACAACGCTATGCAAAATTTAGTTAAATGTTACATTAATCTGTCAAACATTATGAACTGCAAATTTTACGCTCTACATATCTTTGCAGATTTCCTACTATTCATAAAAAACAACAAAATTCTCTAAAATAAAAGAATTGGGCAAAACCTCAATAGTAAACCACATGTAAGACTTCTTATGATACGGACAATATTTCAATATTCAAGTTTAAAAGTAATCTGAATCTATTCATCATCATCATGGAGTGTGGCGTCTCGACGTATTTCACCAAAGAAAGCTCCGCGTTTCATGGTTTTTCGACGTGACTTGACTCATTTATGAAAGATAAAGATTTATTCTTCAGATAAGAAAGAAAAGCCAGTATACATTTTTAGAGATTTTCTGCTGGAATAAATTCTGCGAAGGTCAAAGTTTCTCTCATGTGAGGATAAAGATCACTTTTCGAAAGTCAGAAAAACCAGAAAGAATTATCTTTCTCACATTTGGCGTGACACTTGATTCTGCTGTATTATTGTTCTTCTAGAGTACTTTTAGAAAACCTTAGCGATGGACATCGAAATAATAGCTGGCGAAATTTCTCCGATGTAAAATTACAATATCTGTATCGTTTATTAAAAGTTCTCAAGAAAAATTAAATAAAATATCGAAAACTACCTAAAGCGATTTTTTTCCAATTAAATATTGAACAAAATAAATTCAGCAATGCTCCTAAAACATGGGTTATAATAAAATTCAACACGAAGGGTATCACTGTTGTTACATAGGAGCACATCAACAGAAACATACGAAATGTTTTGATGGGCTTTGTAATGAAATTTTTTTGGGAAAGTTCTGCTACTATTTCTCGGAAACAAAAAGAATAATTCTTCCTGCGTGTTCTATGAAATTCTAATTTATCCCTTAATGGGAAGATTTAGCTCTTCGTATTTCTTCATGTGAGTACGATAGCCAATGATTAATGATATTGGACATGTTGCTTCCATTTTAGGGGTGAGATCAGCCGATTTTTCCTGAGCACACAAATGTTTATGGGTATACGGATGTGTTATCCGATCTTTTACCATGGGGGAATTTCTACTACTGTTTCACGCCAGAAATATTATCTTTGTAGAAATTTTCGTGAGAAAAGCAGAACTGTCCTATCATGTAACAATAAACGAGGATGCATAGTAAATGTCTTACTGAATAGATTCCTAAATATGTTTTTGTGAAAGCTACACGTGTATTATTTCATGAGAAGAAAGAGCATAATTACATGAAGTTTGATAAAATAATTTATTGAAATTCATGGAAAATTATTTATTCTTGCTCGTAAGAGAATACGAAAGAGGATGAGATATGCTATTCGAGACTGTTTCGTTTTCGATTTTGTGGAAGAAGTCACCCCATTTATTCCTGGAAATGTAATGTAAAAACGCATTGTGGTTGAAAGAAATGTCACATTCGCGAAGTCATTAGTTCATTTGTGTAATAACACAAAAAAATGAAATGCCACTTTCCAATTACCAGATGAGTAGCCACAAACTCTTGAGAAAATACCTATTATCTTTACCAATCATGTATATTCTGTTTTTGACGCATAGGAAAATCATTTCATCTCCGCTTTTGCTTTCAGGTTAGTATATTAAGAAAAACAAGGCGGGGAATTTATTTCTTTAGATTAACATAATGTTTAAAAAACAGACATAGTTGACATTTTCAAAAGATACAGATTCGTAAAAATGAACTTGCTGATGAAAGATGCAGCAGCACTTCCAGAAGTCTTATTTCAAACCAAAATTGCGTTTCGTAAAGTATATTTATTTTTGTATCTACTTGATTTCACATGTAAATATTTCCGAAATGAATCGCTTCTTTAGCCGAGCGGACATGCAAGAAATTATCTTCAAACAATAAAAACGTTTCCCCTGCAGAAATCGTACTACATTTATCTCTGAATTTTTGGTCTTATAAAATGCGTTTAGTCTAACAATAATGCTTCAGATTTTTACGAACTACTACGTGACACCACACGGAAACACGGTTAATAAATTCCAATACTTTAAGTTTGTTTTTTTCGTTTCTTAATCGATGCTGTGTATCACTATGAGCGTAACACCTTAACTTCTCATATTTGTTTGTGAAATTTAGGTGTATCTTTAGCTTAACGTTTCGTTTCCAAGACACGACACAAGCAAACTTGGTAAGATTTGTTTGTTCAATAAATTCTTGCATTACTGTCTCGAATTATGATTACATTTTCCAATACTTGCTATATCAGCATATGTGACTTTTATATCTATTTAAGCTGCCTTATAAATCCGTTACTGTTTTCTTATGTGAATTTCATTAGTTTCGGCTAAACATTTTCTCACTGAACGGCGCATTACTTCCCCGAAACATGTGTATCTTTTGGGTATACTGTCAGAGCAAAAATTAATTAATCGTTGAGTGGTAGCAGGATGTAAAACGAGAGATCGCGAAGCCATGGTGGATAGTTTTTAAATGGAAAGAAATCGAAGTTTGTCATATATCTCCGTGAGTCGACGATACAAATATGAGAAGTTAAGGTGTATCGTCCGTGAGTCGACGATACACCTTAACTTCTCATATTTGTTTGTGAAATTTAGGTGTATCTTTAGCTTAACGTTTCGTTTCCAAGACACGACACAAGCAAACTTGGTAAGATTTGTTTGTTCAATAAATTCTTGCATTACTGTCTCGAATTATGATTACATTTTCCAATACTTGCTATATCAGCATATGTGACTTTTATATCTATTTAAGCTGCCTTATAAATCCGTTACTGTTTTCTTATGTGAATTTCATTAGTTTCGGCTAAACATTTTCTCACTGAACGGCGCATTACATCCCCGAAACATGTGTATCTTTTGGGTACACTGTCAGAGCAAAAATTAATTAATCGTTGAGTGGTAGCAGGATGTAAAACGAGAGATCGCGAAGCCATGGTGGATAGTTTTTGAATGGAAAGAAATCGAAGTTTGTCATATATCTCCGTGAGTCGACGATACAGGGAAAGAGATTCAAGCCTGTTATACGCATCCCAGTTACTGAATTAGAAACTTTTAATCAATATCAGACGGGACTTTCTCTAGCCCGAATTACAGTTATGAAGTTTGGCACAGATTCCACAATGTGCTTGAGTTCATATCGGTCTGCAGCATACCAGGTCTTCGAAGATCGTCCTTTTACAGGCGCATATCTGGCGGAAGACGACGTCGCCACCGGATCTGTTTTTCCAACACGTCCCATACAATCTCAGTGGGTTTCAAATCGGGGATCTGTGTTGGCCAGGGAGCATGGTGGAAGTGGCTGTCATGCTCGCTGAACCTTTGCTGAACACATCTGGCGCGATGGACAGTAGCATTATTACCCACGAGACGCCCGTCACCAACGGGATAAAAAGTCACCACTGCAGTATGATGGTCTTGATCAGCAACAATGCTCAGATAATCCTCGGCGGAACCCCCGACATTCCAGAAATATCAGAGGTTCCTTCAAATGGCAAAGTTCAATAAATAAAACGAAGTCCACTACCAGCCACCGGATTAATTGATTAATTATAACCGATTACGACAAGTGGGATTGTAAGATGAGATTCTCAACGGGACGGTTTATTTCTTTAAATGATGAAAACAAATTCTGTTTCCACTTCATTTTCTGCAGCGACTAAAACACATCGCTTGTTTTCTTTTCCCATGAATGTTTACTTGAAGAGTTTTCAGCAATACGAAACTAAAGCCAGAACGATCTTCGGGAGCCATCCGTGGTTACAACGGATACGAAGAAATACGAAGTGAGCAAGATGACCCCACTGCAGCAACCATCTCACAGGCAATGTAAATATTCGCAAAACTACCTGTGATTGGGATAGATCAATATTTAAATACCGTTAATGCTGTAATCACAGTCAACGAAGGATTTCCTTCGTTGATTGTGAGTAGAATTTTGTTTATGTACTCAACCCGTGGTTCTTGCAGCTAGGAGCACTTCCTTGGTGAGTTGAACAACTTTATAGTACACGTTTTTTAGTATATATACAGTATATATATATATATATATATATGCAAGGTCAGAGGATGCGCAATATATTACAGCTTTCCTTCTGTATAAAATAAAACGTACCCCACACCAGGACACCTCCTCCGGAATTTTCAGTTCTGTTTGCAAAGCAAGCTGGGTCCATTACGTCATGGGCATTCCGAGAAACTCACTACCAACCGTTGGAACAGAACAAGGTGTATCGGGACTCTTCGGACCACATGACGTTTTCCCAGAATTCCACTGTCCAATCCAGGTGTTCCTGGTACACCAATGTTGACGAACTTTCGGGTTCTTCGCCGAAATCAGTGGTTTCCGCATTAGCATACGACTTCCAATTCCGAACATCTTTAATTACCTCGGCATAGTTAGCTGATATATGGATCGGGTACAATCTTCATTGAATGCTTCTGTCAATTGCTGCACAAAGAATGTCCTGTTTCTCCATAAAAGCCTTCTCAGACGACGGGGATCTCATTCCTCACAGATGGTCGTCGCGCCACAGTTATGCCTCTCAGACAATTAATGTCGGTTACATTTCCGCTGATTAAAGGCCAGAGATATATCACCTTATCAGAAAGTCAGCTCTGTTGTTTTCAAAACGGTCACTCCATCCAGACTTACACTCACAGTAATCCCTTTATCGAATTCCGAAAGGTACTTTGTTTTTATTTCATTGTGGTCAACAGTACTGACGAATAGTAGTTTTAAATATTTGCATAGATCACTTGGTAGCGCTCGTAATCACGCACTTTGCATATACGCTGTATAACGAAGTAAATTTCTCCGTCATTTATGGTCCACGCCCGGGATTAAACCCGAGTCCACTTATTCCGGAAGAAGTCGCTCTACCAACTGAGCTACACGGACGTTCGTTATCGCTGCTATCTGCCTTTATACCCTGCAGGGCATGCACGTCACATCACCCTCCACCCCCGAAAGAGTGCCGGGGCATGGCCCACGGGTCAGCCGTGACCATGAATTGTCGCAGGCAGCCATCCACTGTAGAACGTGCACTTCAGAACTCCCAGTCAATCTGGTGTGTGGAATGCAACGTCACACACATTTATTTTTCGAAGAGCTGGAGAAGGGATTCTCTTATTTTTTCGTATCTCGCGGTGTGGAAAAAAACATCACACCATTGCGAGATCTTGAACGGCCGGGTCATCCGGGAAGTTCGAGCGCCGTTATAACGAAGTCAATTTCTCCGTCAATTTTGGTCCACGCCGGGGATCGAACCCGAGTCCACTTATTCCGCAAGACGTCGGTCTACCAATTGAGCTACGCGGAAGTTCGTAATCGCTGCTCTCTGCCTTTATGTTGTGTGCTTCCTGCAGGCCAGGCACTTCACAGCTATTTAAGTGAAGGCTGCGTTCATTTATATAAAATTTTTTAATTTAGTGGTCGGTATCCTGTTCCCACTAAAGGGGCTCTGACGACCGCCAATAGCGGTATAACTATACCATCGGGATTAGAGGAAATGCTATCCATACACTCACCAACCCGCTTGGCCAGTGTGGTGAGTTATGGCCAAACCCCTCCAAAATGACTCCACAACTTAAATCTTGGCCCTCAGACTCCGGCAGCTGGAATGTACCTGGCCAAGGCAGCGGCCAGTGCGACATGAAGGCAGAGGTTGCTAAGAATCCCCGGAGGACCGGACTAGGCTGCCATCTGATGCTGACCTTGGCGACGTATAACGGACGCTCCCTATCTTCTGATTCAAGGCTTCTTGAATTGGAAGAGGAACTACAAAGGATCAAGTGGGACATCGTCAGGCAAAGTGACGTAAGGAGAAAAGGAGAAGATCTCATTGAACTGAAAAGTGGACATCTCTTCTATTATCGTGGGACAGATACTGGCAGAACTAGTGGTATTGGATTTATAATAAACAAGAAACTGAAGGATAAAGTTGTAGAAGTTGAAAGTTCCTCTGACAGAGCTGCCGCCTTGTTATCCAACTATCGAGAAGATACCAAGCTCAGATTATTCAAACTTATGCACCCACCACAAGTCATGCTGAAGAAGAAATTGAAGAATTTTATGAGGAAATTCGTGATCTAAATAATAAAGGTAAGCAGCACTTGAAGATAATTATGGGAGATTTCAATGCAAAAATAGGGCAACGGCAACAGAATGAAACTTCGGTAGGTAAATTCGGTCACGGCAACAGAAACCAGCGTGGAAATACTCTCGTAGAGTTTGCAGAGGCAGAAGGGTTTTTCATCTTGAACTCCTTTTTCAAGAAAAAGCCACACAGGAAATGGACATGGAGACATCCAAATGGGACGACAAGTGAAATTGATTTTATTATGTTTAACAAAAAATTCGTCAGAGAAGACTGCAGTGTGCTAAACAAGTTCAACACAGGCAGTGACCATAGATTGGTGAGATGTAAGATGCACCTCAACACTAAACTCGAACGTAGCAAGCTCATAAGACAAACAAAATGTATGGACATAACCAACCTTAAAAAACACCATAATACCTTCAAATTGGAACTGAAGAACAGATTCTCTGCTTTAGAAGGCCTAACATCGGAAGAAGTGGATATTTCTGAAGTTAACAGAAAAGTAACCAAAGCTCTTATGGAAACAGCAACAAAATTAGCTGGGTCTAAGAACAAATTGCATGTGAACAAATTATCAGGAAAAACCAAAATGTTGATGCAAAAAAGAAGATTGATGAGGACAACTAAAGAAGATGTGACTTCCAAAGTGGAATATATAGAGCTATGCAAGACAGTACGAAAAGGTATCACTGAAGACGTAAGGAAATTCAACTGTGAACTAGTAAGGAAAGCAATTGAAAACAACCAAAGCCTAAAGATAGCAAAGGGACATCTCAGTAAGGGGAAAAAACAGATTATGGCACTGAGAAAAGAAGATGGTTCTGTAACAAGAAATAGAGGCGAAATTTTGACAAGAGTGAAAGATTTCTACTCCAAATTATATGAAAGGGATGATACATGTACTCCAGACATCATGAAAGGTACCAGTACCAGAGTTCTTCCAGTCCTTCCAGCAGAAGTTGCACATGCAATCAAGAGCATGAAGCGGGGAAAAGCTCCAGGAGAAGATGAAATTACTGTAGACATCAAACAAGAAGCAAGTGGAGAAATCGAAACAGTATTCGCCCAAATTTTCACTCGATGCCTTAATGAAGGGAAAATTCCTGAGGATTGGAACAACGCTACAATGATCTTGCTACATAAAAAAGGTGACATTGAGGATCTCAGGAACTACAGACCTATCAGCCTCCTATCAGTGGTTTATAAAATCTTCACTAAAGTTCTTTCACACCGCTTGAAGGTGACACTGGACATGGCTCAACCGAGAGAACAAGCTGGATTCAGGAGTGGCTACAGCACAATAGATCATATCCACGTACTGAGAGAACTAATTGAAAGAGCGAGGGAATATGAACTTCCATTGTGCATGGCTTTTATCGATTATGAAAAAGCCTTTGATTCGGTGAAACCATCAGCAGTTACAATGGCTCTGAAAACCTGCGGTATTGAAGATGCATACATTAATATTATTAATAACATCTATGAAAATGCAAGTGCAAAGATTCGGCTGTTTGAAAATACAACACACATAAAAATTGGAAAAGGAGTGAGACAAGGTGACACCATATCTCCGAAGCTCTTTAATGCCACATTGGAAAATGTCTTTCAATAACTGAACTGGGAAAACAAAGGGATAAAGATTAATGGAGATTATCTAACCCACCTTCGTTTTACTGATGACATAGTCATTTTTGCAACTACCCCATCAGAGCTACAGAGTATGATCCAGGAACTTGCTGACAAGAGTAAAGAAGTGGGATTAAAAATGAACTTTCAGAAGACAAAAGTGATGTACAATGCTTTTACAAGAAATGAAGATTTATTGATTGATGGAGAAAAGCTGGAGATAACAGACACGTACGTTTTTCTTGGACAGCAGATATCAAGTGAGGGTCACATTGGTGAAGAAATTAATCGGCGTACAAAACTTGCATGGGGAGCCTTTGGAAGAAACAGCATAATTTTCAAGAGCAATATGCCATTATGTCTTAAAAGAAAAGTGTTTGATCAATGCATCCTTCCAGTGCTTATGTATGGTGCAGAGACGTGGACCTTGGCTAAAAGAGACATACAAAGGCTGCAGACAACTCAAAGCAGCATGGAGAGGTGCATGCTTGGTGTAACCAGGAGAGATAAGAAGAGGAACACGTGGATCCTAAAAATGACAAGAGTGGAGGACATCATGATCAGAGTTAAATCCCTGAAATGGCAATATGCTGGACATACTGCCAGAAGAACAGACCATCGATGGACAGCCGAAATTTTAGATTGGATTCCAAGGGACAGGAAAAGATCCAGAAGAAGACCACATTTAAGATGGGTGGATGAAATTCGAAAGTATGTGGCAGTGACATGGAGGAGACTGGCACAAGACAGATCGTTGTGGAGGAAACTTGGGGAGACCTTCGTCCAGCAGTGGATTGATAATGGTTGACAATGATGATGATGATGATTTGTAAATATCGTGTCGTGTGACCCTGGTTTATGAACATGCGATATTGTGAGAGGTAGTTCGTAGTTTACTATGCTTTTGATTTAAAACTTCCCGCGACAGATTCTTTGAGACTGAATTATTTCTTCATGGCAATTTTATTATTACACAACGCATACCTAGATAAATTATTGCAAGAATTATTTGACTATATTTATTTGTATTAATTTCATTTCATTGGGTTAGTGAAGCTGCTTTAGTTAATGCGAAAAAATGAAATTAAGGACTAATTATTAGTAACATCTTTGACGTTGTCCTAGCCGCGGTGGCGCAGTGGTCTAAGCCATGACCTCTAATCATTCGTGCGAACGGGGTCCGGGTTCGAATCCCGGTGAGGCATGGATGTTGTGTTTGTCTTACGGCACTGGCTCTCTCCCTTCCCTGGAACCAGTTACCCTAAATTAGGGACGGGTGACTGCTTATAGCCCATTGAGTTGCTCACGGTGGTCGTTAAAATTCCAACAACAACTATTTGCGACCACCATCTCAGTTTATAGATGCTTATTGAACGAATTTAATTTGTATCGAAGCACAATCCCTGTGACGACCTTATTTATGCATCATTTAATTTTCGAATAATTTCTTAGTTTAACTGGTCCACAGGGCCTAATCTTTTCCACGCATTTTACAAATTATCTGATACAAAATATTTCTTGTAGATCGAATAATATTCCTTACTTTTATTTTAGAAAGCTACAACTGATGCGGGCATTAAAAGCCAAAATCATGCGTTATATTTCTTGTTCTCATAACACTAAAGTGATCTGTATACGAATATTCTGTCATTTCATTTTTTTTTTTTTTGCGTGAAGAGGTAGACAGTTCAGTTTTCGGATAATTCATTACTACCATTTTGCCATCTTCCTGAAAGAAAAAGTGTTCGAATAACGTATTACATCGCTCTTTCGCCTGTGCATCGGTCCATCTGTCCCTAAATGGGAAACTGTTTTCCACCGAAAAACCGTAGCCAAGAAGATGATAACATGCACGCTTTCGAATCTTTTTATTGCGCTGTTTTCGCACTATGTGGAACAAAAATGTTCGTTTGTGTGCGTGTGTGTGCTTGTAAGTGTCTGTGCGTTCCAAAAATTGTATTGCGAAATTGTCTTCCTATTCGAAATATAGGAATGTTTATGAAACCTCCCGTGCAATATTTTGCTGCTCACGATGACGAATTTTTCACCTGGGATGAGTAAATAAATGCATATTTCCACCTAGTAACGTATACGCATATTTGCGCTTCGTAAGGTATGTCTGCTTCTAAACATTAATAATTGAACACCGATTGTATTATGACGACCCCTCGCCTAGAGAAATGAGCGCGCCTGGAGACCAAACAGTGGCGCAAGTGAAGTTCACAGAGCAGTATATATACAACCCGAGGAACGGCTTTCAGTTAGTAGAATGTTCGGTGTCAGAATGGGAAAAGCTGCCGATTTATCAGAGTTTGGTAAAGGACAAATTGTGACAGCACGTCGCGTCGGAACTACGATCTCGGAAACGACTTGGCTTGTGGGTTGTTCACGTGACGCTGTAGTGGGTACGTATGAAAAATGGTGCATAGATGGCCAAATGACGATGCATCGTCCAGCCGTGTGTCGTCCGCAGATCATTGGTTCCTGTAGGGAGAGGAAACCGTCTTGCAATCTTCACAGCGACCACAGGTCCACGGTGATCAGGGCAATGTGTCACAGCACACAGTTCATCGCAGCCTTCTGCGCATAGGATTGAGCAGCCGAAGGCCCAGCCGTGTCCCCATGCTCACTGCACGTCATCGCCAACAAAGCATGAAATGAGCCCAAGATCATAGAGGTTGGACCGCGGATGATTGGAAGAAAGTGGCCTGATCTGACGAATTAAGATTTTTGGTGCATCACGTAGACGACCGAGCGCGGATACGCAGATTACCAACGGAGGCTATGGCACTTGGATGCACTGTAGGACCGAAACAAGACGGCGACGAAGGTGTTACGCTGTGGGCGGCGTTTTTTGGGGGCATTCATGACCCATTATCCCAATAGCTCAATCCCTGTCAGCTGTCAGGCATCTGAACATCGTTGGGGAACAAGTTCACCCCATTCATTGCAACTGTGTTCTCTGCTGGTGATGGCCATAACCAACAGGATAATGCGCGTGCCACACTGCCAGAATCGTCAAGGAATGGTTCGAGAAAAATGCTGGCGACTTTCTGTTATTGCCCTTGCCTCCCAATTCGCCTGATATGAACCCAATCGAGCATTTCTGGTTTTACTTGGAAAAACGGGTTCGCGCTAAAGCACCACTACCGCGAAATGTACGGGAACTGGAAGAACAGCTGTTGACATTATTGTACCAGATACCCCAGGATAGCTATCGCCACCTTACCGAATGGTCACTATTTCGCGGGCTGAAGGGGGTCCTACCGCTTATTAGGTAGGTGTTTATAATCTAATAGCTCATCAGTGTACATGCATATTTACACTTCGTAAGGTACGTCTGCTTCTAAACGTTGATAACTGTATTTATAACTGAATTAGTATACCTTTCCTGACGTACCTACCTCACGGGTGAAGCTCATGTCCAAACCGGTAGTTCCACCGATAAGCCGGCGTAGTTCGTTTTGTAAAATGCCCGACTCCGGAGAAGGACGATGTGATTTCGAATTCCGTCACCTACATGAAAGAGCAGTTTCGCTGCATTTTCACCCTAACGTAAAAATGAATCTCGCAGTGAATTTTACGAAAAATATGTTGCTTCTACCACACATCGTCTGAATATAAGAAGAATTTCTTATTCTGCGCTTCAAAAAATGTCTCATGCTTCTACCACACATCGTCCGGAATTTATCAAAATTCCTTTTTTTCAACAGAAAGCTCCTTCAAGTATGGTTTCTCGCCTAACCCGTAATTCTGCGATTTCCCTCAGCCGTTTTTCTCAAGGAAGGGATAATGTGACGTAACTACCTCAGAGGTTAAGTACATGGGAAAACGTGAGATTGCAGAAATAATCATTTACTGACGTCGCTTAATTGGTAGAATATCAGTCGATGGTGAAGAACGATTGTTGGTTAGCTTCCTTGAGTTCTTCGTCTCACTCCTGCACTCGTCTGTTGGTTTGTGAACACCTTGCCATGGTCACCGAGTTGCTAGCTGCAAAGTATTCTGAGAAGACCTCTTGATGTTTTCATGGCTTTGGCGGAGTGTTGTTCAAAAAAAAAAAAAAAAAAAAAAAAAAAGGAGAGAGAGGAAGAAACGTTTATGTATATGTGAATCGTTATTTTCTAAAAGAAGTTGCGGAAAGATGTGATTTTTTAAATTTTTTTTTGGGGTTGTGCCAAAGTGTGCGAGAGCCAGAATGTCTGACACCTTTGACATAAGTATATAAATTACGGACAGTTTAAGACAATTTAAAGAACTGTAAAAATAATAATACGTCAGACTGTGTTGATAAAGAAACTTTTCGGTCTATGATTAATTTTTTTCTTTTTTCATTACTGGTAAAACATAATTTAGCGTTTTTGTCATATTATGAATATTCAGTAATAAAAAAACTAGAGGAAAGCAATCCAAACGTAACAGTAGCATTATTTCTGAAGTATGTCGATTATCAGTACATATATACAGTGGCAAAGCACAGCTCGTTCTTTGTTTCGAATGTACGGTATTTCTAATGTTGTACGTATAACGCTCATTATATATAATTCAAGACTACACACTTGTGATGTTCATTTAGAATAAATTATCAACGTTTTTTCACAATTAAATGTTTTATTGACATCGACTATAGTTTCGCAGAGCGTCTGGCTCGGCATCATCAGGACGAATGGAGCGTAAACATTCAAATCATTGTAACATCATCAGAGTTCTGACGGTCACGGTTTTTGGTGAATTGTTTCCACGCGCTTGAAAGAAATGGCGTAGACGTCATGTCATTGACAAGTCGTAAAGCATTCCGGTATATGTGGAAGGCTTCTAATACATTAAGCTTGTTAGTCGAATCAGGTTTATCAATAAGAATAGCGTTTCCAAACAAAAATGTATGGTTATTTTCGTGACAATGTTGGGGCTATTGATGACTTCTTCAGTTCATAGTTCCGTACGTAATTCTTGTGTTCCTTCACACGGAAACTTAAAGCCCTGCAGGTCTGTCCTATATATGAAGGTCCACATTCACAAGGTATCTGATAAATTCCCCAGGAATTTATGTCTTGGACGTAGTCTTTTGATCCGTAAAAATTCATCTTGTTTATGGGTTTGAAAATCACTTTGAAATTAAAACTTTTGAGAATTTTTGAAATTCTGAAGCAAATCTGAGGAGCAAATGGGATAACCGCCCAATTCGTTCGCACTGGGAGGTCTACTGGCGTGAGGGAGCAGACGGGCTTCGGTTTCCTAAATTTTTGGACCGCTTTTTCCATCACGGAAGGGCTATATCCTCTGTGTACTGCAGTTCGTTTAAGAAAAGCAAGCTCTTTCTGTAAGGAATCCTCAGTTGAGCATATATGTACTGCGCGATATACGTATGTGTAGAAAGCAGACATTTTTTGTTTCCATGGGTGATTTGATTTTGCATCTGGAGGTAAGGAAACAGCAAATGGTTTTCGATAAACTGTTGTACTAAAGGATCCTTCAGAGCGTGGCACAAGGACATCTAGGAATGGTAAGCAGCCATTATTTTCAGTCTCACATGTGAACTGTATATGAGGATCAATTGAATTGATAAGTTCAACTAATTTAGGTAGTTCGGAATTCCTGCCTTTCGAGAGGACAAAGGTATCATCTACATATCGAATCCACAGGTCGAATGTAACTAGCTGAAACAGTTTGTCCTCCAAGTGACGCATCTAGACTTCGCATAAAAGTGGCGACAGCGGGCTACCCATTGCAAGGCCTTCCGTCTGTTGAAAAAATCTTCCACGAAATAAGAAACTGTTTTGTTTGATACAAATTTCCACTAATCTCAAAATTTCTTCAACTTCCGGTTGGCTGAAATGATGTTCAATGAGACTTGCTTTCAAAGATTCGAGGGCTCCATTTAGTGGAATACTTGTGAACATGGATTTCACATCGAAGGATAACATGAACTGATCGTTGTATGGATGCTGTTTAAGCACATTTACAAATTCAGTGGAATTTTTTACAGCAGTTTTTTTGAAGAAGTCGTTATGGTGGATAGTTTCGAAGATAAAAATTTGGCCAACTTATGAGTAGCAGAGCCGATACTGCTGACGATGGGACGGAAAGGAACGCCAATCTTGTGTATCTTCGGAAGTGCATAGAAACGCGGACAACGGACATACGAAGGTTTCAGATAATTTTTTGAGCTTTGGTTAAGAGTAACGCAACTTGTTATTACTTTCCGAACTTCTTTTAAATATTTTTCCGATGGATCTTTTTTAATTCCTTTATACGGTCCCTCGGAAATAAGTTTTTCGACCTCTGCCTCATAATGTTTTTTGTCCAGAATAACAACTTGTCCTCCTTTATCGGCTTTAGTAATGATGATATCAGGATTTGACTGTAATTCTTTTAAAGCTTTATATTCTTCTTTATTGAGATTGGGTTTGAATGATGGAAAGGAATTCGACGTTATTACAAGGCTGACACTATGTCTAATCGTTTCTTTCTCATCAATGCTAAGATCGCTTTTTGTCAGGGAATCTTCAAATGACGCAACGATATTGGATACTGATATCTTTTTTGAAATTGCGAAATTTGAACTGTAATGTAAAACTCGTTTTTGAATTTTGCTCGGGTTAAAAGAAGAAAGGTTAGATATTACTTCATTATCCGTAAAGACTTCATCACTTTGAGAAGTAGAATTTCCTTTATTGTTGCTATTATTCGATAGTTTTTCAAATTTTTGTTCTAATGTCATTTTATGAGTAGACGACATATTGGAACTCCTAGACCAAGTTTTGCGGTCCAGGTCCGAAAATTCTGGTAACGTTTTAGCCAGCAATAGGTGCAGGTCATACAGTTCAATCTCAACGTTTGCAATAACCTTCCTAGTATCTTTAATTATAGCTCTTAATAGTGCAAACGAAGCATTAGAGATCGCTTTGTTGATGTTATGGGAAGGTCCCAAGTTGCATTTCACGGAAATAAAATTTGGCAATATATGGCATCTCTTGCATCGAAGTAAGAAGTTTAATTGGTTCAGTAATTTGAACTTCCTTATCCTCATCTTCGAAAAACGGTTGATTGTCGCTGATAGAGATTTCGTCATAATCAAGATAGGAACTAGGTTTTAAATTTCCTGGAAACAAAGTCTATATCGGTATTAGATGAGTCCACAAGACGGAAGTAAAGCAAGATGTTATATTGCGACTCCCGATACAAGTTGTATCAATATACTTACGCACCAAATGTAGTCACAGGTCAGGTTGACACCTAGAATATTATATATAATTCAAGACTACACACTTGTGATGTTCATTTAGCATAAATTATCAACGTTTTTTCACAATTAAATGTTTTATTGACATCGACTATAGTTTCGCAGAGCGTCTGGCTCGGCATCATCAGGACGAATGGAGCGTAAACATTCAAATCCTTGTGATATCATCAGAGTTCTGACGGTCACGGTTTTTGGTGAGTTGTTTCCACGCGCTTTAAAGAAATGTCGTAGACGTCATGTCATTGACAAGTCGTGAAGAATTCCGGTATATGTGGAAGGCTATATATAGTCGATGTCAATAAAACATTTAATTGTGAAAAAACGTTGATAATTTATTCTAACGCTCATTGTTGGAACTCAAAGTACTTCAACATAACAAAGATGTGGTTCGAATCCTAGCACCGGTAGGAAAAGGGCAAATTCGCAAAACTTTCCAACATTTGTTGGCATAATTTTTGGTAGAAGTAAAACCCATTTGAGACTTAAAGTATTTCTACTTTTTCAAATGAAAAAAAATCTTTAATCTGACCTACCTTTTATCCCTTAAGCGACCGATGTACCTGAACCACATTGTACCCAAAATTATCTGCTTTCTCCAAACAGAAATATTCACACAACGGCCGAGGTTTACGAAAGTTAGGGTAAAAAAATGTTTCACCCTCTCATCTCAATAGTACCTATCATAAACTTGGCATGCGTAATTAGATCTTTTTTCTATTCCTTTATACTCTTCTCCATGACCCAGGACATGATGGAAAAGTGCTACACCCCTGACTCGAACATTATACCACTGTATAGAATCAAGTTAATCAAGCATCTTTCTCTTTCTTAAGTTCTTTGCCATAGCGCGTTTAGCATCTAAAAGGCAGTAGCGATTAACTTCAATATCAAAGGATTTGTTTTAATCATTTCCTTAGTAGATAACCACTTTAAATAGTAAAAACAGTAACGCTATCTTATGCAAAATTGCTGCTGCATTCTGCCCCCATAGACAACGAATATATTCGTTCCAGCTGATTTCAGCCCATTTTGCCAACCCTAGTTAATTTGTTTCAGCCGGTTAAAAGATTAAACAGGATATACTCTGCATATGATTTTTCATGTTCCGTCCCTAGCAGGCGTCAGGATACATTTTTATAATAGGACTATAATTTCCATTACATCATCACTTTCTGTACTTTATAAACAAAACAGAGTTTTATTAATTTTTAAGCCTGAAGAAAAGCCGCCCTGTTTTTGTACATACATAAGCTTATTATTTTAAGCAGAAAAACGTACATTTGGGTAAATTTGGGGGAAATTAGTTTAATTTGTGATTTTCATATTTTACAGCTCAATAGAATTTGCGACATTACACATATTTAAGTCTCATCACATGGTTTCTTTTCAGGACCATACAGTATTTACGATAGAAGAGGCTTTCAAAGTTGACCATGCAAGAACAAGACACCTTTCGAAAGATAAAAAGGAACACGAAGGAAAAATTGTTGGTAAATTTCAATTTTAATTTGTCTTTTCCCTTCTCCTATTATTAACAGGACTGATATTCTTGTCGGAACAGATGAAGATGAGACGGAAACATTACGTTTTCAATTAAGCTCCGTTGTGTTTTTGTAATTGAAATGTCTCAATGATTAACAACAACGAAGGTATTAAATTATTCAACAATGCATTTTTTCTCTCTTTGATAAATATGCTTTGCTGGTAGCAATCAGGAAAGAATAACAAATGCTAAATAACTCCATATAACACAACCTTTGACATTTCTCAGAAAAAAGTTCAGATAAAAACGCTGAAAAAATTGTTCAGACTGTTACAGATACACACGAGATTACAAAAATCGCAAAATCCATACGACCAGGCTGAGCTAAAAAGCAGGCTCCTGGAAAAAGGGGGTTTCTTAACAAAACGAGTTCAATTCAGCAAATAGATTTTTTCATGCCAAACACAATGTTACGTATGCTCCCGAAATTTCATGAGCAGATCTTACACGACTAGTAATGCATAGTTGATGATGCTACTTAAAGTCTCATTGCCTTAATTTTTGACAATTCTCGCGAATATTAGTCCATTATCCGAGTTTGCGAAATGAAGAAGACGAAATTGTTGCAGTATGAGGACAATGGTTCCTTCGTTAATGATCCCTGAAAATATTTAAGTAACAATATTAGAGGAACCTTGGATAATTTCCAGATCAGTTAATGAAGTAATTACTATGCAGGAAACCTCTGAAAGGGCTTCATCGGTGTTCTATATCTTTCTATTAGGAAACCAGCATAATTAATAATTCGAATTATTTCCGAGCATAATAGGTTTTTTGAATTAAAACATGTATCGTGGATCGAAATTGAACACGTGAGCAATCATTAGATGTTATACCTTTTTGCGTATTTTTAAAATATCGTGGGTTTTACGTTTGTATGGAATCGCTACTTTTCAAACATAAGAAAACCTATACTCTCTCAAAAGCATGTACGACTTCTCATCCGTTAACTTATATGGGAGCCCTTAAACATTATGCAAAACATAGAAATACATGGCATGTTTTTTTTTTTTCAAATCATTATGTACTCATCTACAAGCATAGTTATTATTTTTAAGCGTTAAATGCTATAGGACATTTCATCCATGCCAAATATAATTATTTGCATGTTATCTCGTTAAGAGTTAACACGAACTCATTTAAATTCAAATAAAGCAAAATAAGAATACGAATAATGCTCTCTTAGTCGTACGCTTCAAAATGGTCCATAAATGACAAAATGCACTTGGTACAGCCTTCATAGAAGCTTTCAACGTACTTGAAATGGTACTGACTTCTACTGTTCAATCTGCGTCCCTTCAATCCCAATTTCAGCTTGGGAAATAGGACAAGGTCCCCTGGAGGGATGAGGACAAGAAATGTACAGATTAGTTTAGGAGTGTGGTCTGCTTGTCAGCTAGCATTTTTGGGCTTTGATTGCTGTGTGAGCATGGGCCTTGTCATGAAGCAACCGCCAACGAATTCTGCGAAACTGATGAATTTCCCTATTATTTATTTACCTTTAGCTCACTTGCGAACATTCGTAATGTTAATGAGCGGTCTCCCGCTAGCATTCTTTGTGTTAGTCAGAGGTTATTTACTAGCAATCTTGGTGTTTATCACGGTCACTTACTAGCATCTGTATTACTAATCGTCCGTCACTTGCTACCATACTTAATGTTAGCATGAGCTCACGTTCTAGTATTTTTATGCAAATTGGCTGTCACTTGTCTGCATTCTTCTTGTTAATAGGGGCTAACTTGCTAGAAATCTTAGTGTTAAGTGACCGTCATTTGCTGTCATTCATGTTAACTGGAGGTCACTTGCTAGTAATCTCACCGCTTTTCTCTCAAGTTCGTGGCTTCAGGTTGTGCTCTATCGTTTCCTCTTAGGATTGCTACATCCCTAGAGCCGTGTTCAAAAGGCAGTCCATAACCTCACTACCCCGCTTAAAGCGCTTACGCTTAAGTGGGGTAGTGAGGTTATGGACGGAGTTGAGACAGTCTCATCAATATCTTATGGGGATGAGACAGTCTCATCTCCATAAGATGTTCGTAAGACATTTCCTGTTTTCTCAGCATGACCTATCCACAGCTTTACACGAAGTGATTTTGATTCAATGTGCCTTATTTGATGACATTAGACAACACAGAAAACAAGAATGTCCTTGTAAAAATGTTAGCATAAAGCTAACTGATTTAAGATGGAGATACTGTCATGATTGGTTTTTCGTTTGCAGGTCTAACGACCACCGTGAGCAACTCATTGGGCTACAATCAGTCAACCGTCCCTAATTTAGAGCAACTGGTTCCAGGGAAGGGACAGAGCCAGTGTCGTAAGACAACTACAGCATCCATGCCTCACCGAGATCCGAATCCGGACACACTTTGAGGAATTGTCATAGGCCAGATCTAAATGCGACTCCGGGGTGGCATGTCGTAATCACAGTTTACGTTCCGACTGTACCCGTTCCCGGAGTTGTACCCGTGTTAGAGGTTTTTCTTTTCTTCATGCTCATTACTTTCTTTCTCGACCCACTGTGTATGTCAAAACGTGATTCCATTAGGCTTCTTCTTCATAGACATTTGTCGCCTAACTAGTAAATGTGATATCTACTCTTCCGTAGATCCATTCGGGAAAGGGAGCGTTGCACAGGAGTAAGGAAAAAACTCAGCTTTTTGACATACATTTTATCACGAAGAACCTGTATTTTTGGATACGTCACCGCATTTCTGTTTCTTGAAAAAGAATTCTTCGACAGCATAGGGACTTGTACGGCCAAGTCATACTGTTGCATACTCCCCGATTGAAAACTCTTCCTTTTTGTGGCGTGTAGTTGTATCATTATAAAGCGCAACATTTCTGCTTATAGGAAACCTCACAAAATGATAGCCCCGGTAGCAAAGCCTTGAAATTTAACGTAGGCCCGACACTGAGCCATCGTTTTTAGGAATAGAAGATGATGGCTCAGTGTTGGGACTACGTTAATTGCAAAGCTGTAAAACCATGGAGATTTGTAGAATAAAGATGGCGGTTGGTAGGAAGGAGGGGTGCTAGTGTTTCTTGAGATGAACTCCAGAGTCATTAACCCTTTAAGTAGTTGATCCAAATTCAGCTCGTCCACGTGTTGATATCTTCGTCGGTGGAAACGATTTGAGCTCGCCGGCCCCGGACGCCTCTTCTAGGGCACAAAACAATTGCGATCCCTGCATCTACTACTGTTGCCATGGGTGATCACAAGACTGTCTTGCATTGGAACTTAAAAAACAAAATCCTTTGTCGGAACAAACTAGCAACTCCTGTTTCACCAATTTGTTTCACTTTTTGTTGAAACACCATAGAGGTCACTAGTGATGTGAATTTTCTTTGGTTCTCCCTTTTTCCCACGCTTAGGGTAGTTAGTCTTTGTTTTAGCTTTCGCTTGGCATTCGCTCGTAAAGAATGAATTCCAAGCAGGCGAGTGCAGAGTTTTTTGGAGAACAAGAGAGTTCATATAATACAAATATTTCATATGATTATGAATGGAGGAAGATTTCGACGATTCGATTTTTTTCTCATCGAGGATTTTCGTCATTACCGGATAACATTTTTTTGTTATAATATTTATTGATTACCGAAAAAATACTATATTTTATTATTTACTGTATTTACTACATTGATTTGTTGTTATTAACATTTTTGTTGCAAACATAGCAGCTACAATTGTAATTAACATAGACCTAAAACACAAATTTTCTTTTTATCCCGTTCCGTTTCTACAAAACAATGAATGTTCCAATATCTACAGTTGTCATAATGACTTGCCATGAAGGAGAACCAAGTCCTTAATGCATCGTCCCCTGCAGAAGAAAGAATCTCTGTCCGAGGCACATCAGCAGCAGGTTACCCGAGTAAGCATGAGTGCTGTGTGCCATGGAGTCCAGTCAGTGATGTGCTGCACTGCTCAAATGAGTTCACCGACCTGTTTGTCCTCAATGAACTGTTTCAGTGGGAATACCATGTTCCCCTTGCATTAAAAGTACAGTAGTCTTATGAGATATAAGTAATTAATCAGCACCAACAGCATCCTAATAAGCAGGCGTTATAACTTTATTGGCTGATTAATGTGTTTTTAGATTGAACCGACTGGCAGACGTCATGCGCTTCTGTTGCATGATTTTTCTTTCCGTTGGGTGCTCTTAATGGCAGAGTGTAATCTGGCCATGGCTTATGAAAGGATAACGTTTTTTCTCTTGATAAAGGGAAGCCACTTTAAAAAACTCTGAATTTTTTGGTGCTCACATGGCACTTCCATTTTTGGCAATTATAGTTATCATATATATATACATATATTATATCATTGACTTTAGCATACTTAGAATGATCTGTTTTCCAGTCTGGGCAATCTCTATATGATATCCCTTGAAGGCCTGTCCGTATTACAGGATACTTATGCGCCACTTAAAATAACTGAATCTCACCAGATTCATCTTCCAGTGACTTCCTGCATTGTTTGAAACGTGTCACACATTTCATAGTAGTAGTTAATGTGACGCAGAATTTTCAGAAATTTCCTGCCTCACTAAACGTTGCCTGTACTAGTCCTTACTGCCTCACAAGGTCCAATCACGCGTCTGAGATGGGTCCGGGTGTTGTGTTTGCCTTATGGCACCATTCTCTGGAATCAGTGGCCTTAAATTAGGGACGGGTATCTGCTTATAGCCCATTGAGTTGCTCACGGTGTGCTTTACATTGAGAGTGCTTTACATTGAGAGTGCTTTACATTGAGAGTTTGTCCTAGGCATAAATGACGGGCTTGACAAACGAACTAACTGTACTTGATATCCATTGCGTGGAGGCTGCTTGTTTGTATAAGTGTTGTTAAGGGAATTCGTAATGCACTCTAACAATTCACGAGTTAACGCATTCAGGCTTTAAGCTTGTAAAACGTACTGAGTAAAATGCAATCTTTCTTGGGTAAGAAATGTTCTCCTTTCAATTTAGATTTTGACGCAATCACTTCTATCCTTCACTAAAAATTCCTTAGATTTAGAACGTTTCGCAATTGCACATATCCTCTAAATGGAAATGGTGAGGATATGTTCAATATCTAACGCTGTATTCGTTTTGCTATCATGAAGAATAAACTGCCGCCCCGATGGCTCAGTGGTCTAAGCGATGGCTTCTGTTCATTCCTCCTACATGGGGGTTGGCAGTGAGAAAACGATGAAGAAACCACTATATGTGAGTTATATGGTGAAAAGTAATTCGAATGAGAAGTACAGGAAAGTGATTGATTTTCAGAGCAAACAACAAATTCCGAAGACAGCTGTTGACCGCCGTATGAGTGCAAATTATGAAGATTTTCCACCGAAATATCGCATGATCAAGAGATGACCGCTACCCCTTTAACAAGCTACTGAATGAAGTTCCTTGTCTCGGTCTGCCAGCAGATATTACTAAAGCAGAAATGTACCGTAAGAAAGAGAAACTTATACCAAAAACCGATGATTTAGCTCTCTGCAGATAGTATAATAATGACGATAAATATTAGAAATATAGAGGAAAATTTCGAAAGAAATGGAAAGCAATCTGGCTTAAATTGCGCACAAACTTATTCCAGAAATCAAGAAAAACGTGTACAATAGCAATGCAATAGCAATATTGCTGCCGAGAATTTCAGGAAGGCAGTGCTGGACCAAAAATAAGAACACAGGAGATTGAGGCTAGGTTATAGGAAAGGCATCCAGAAGTGAATGTGGAGAAGGAAGAACACGACCAAACTATCAACGTCTAAATATCTGGAAGACCACAGAAACCTAACCAGAAAGGACGATCTCAAAACAATGTAAATCAACCAGACAGCATCCAGTAATTTCATACTTACAACTTCAGTGTGTAGAAATCTTCAGAAAGTATGAACATATGTCCATAATTTATCGTCTTACTCTCTTTAGATGTAAAAGGATAAAAGAAAGTACAACACAAAAATAATAATGATATCGAGGGTTGTACCGAAAGTAATACAAAAGTGAGCATAACTTTTTTATTAACTGTCAGAAATCGTTAGAATTACACATGTTGGTAGAGTAACTCTTTCTCTATAGAAACCCTTCTTCATTGCAGGTAAATAATAGATTCCAAGCAGAAGCAACGTGCTATCCTTGAGTTCTTGACGAAGGAAAGGGTGCAGGCTGTCCGACATCCACAGAAGGCTACAGAATGTTTGAAGAGATGACACCTTTGACAAGAGCAATGTGCACAGATGGATGAATAAGTTTAAGGAATGGGAAACCAGCATTGAAGACAAACCACGCAATGGGAAACCATCATCTGCGACCACTGACACCAATTGTAAGCGAGTGGATGAATTAATTCGCACGGAGAGACGAGTCACAATCCGTGAGCTTGTTGCACAACTGGACTGTGGTTACAAAGCCATACAGAAGATGGTGGAAGACTTAAGGTATCGGAAAGTGTGTGGAAAGTGGGTGCCTCGGCAGTTGACACCGGGTTTGAAGGAGAGAAGGGTGAACGTCTGCTTTGATCTGTTGGAAGCATTTGAAGCCAATGAAGATACGCTTTTTTCGATCTGGTGAAAGGGGAGGAAACGTGGGTGTATCTTTACTATCCCGAAACAAAGAATCAATCCAAGGAATGGCATCACACCTCTTTATAAATACCTAAGAAGTTCAAGAGCCAACGATCATCACAGAAAGTCCTGGTGACTGTTTTTTGGGATGGCAGTGTTGTCAGTGTCCTTTATTTTATGGAACGTGGCGGTACCATGACCACTGATCGGTACATTGAGACACTCAAGAAGCTTAGAGAAGCCATGAGGAGGAAGAGACCGAACAAGAATCTGAAAAGGATCCACATTCACCATGACAGTGCGAGACCACACACACACCTTTGACAACAGATGAGGCTATCAGCAAATCAGGTTGGTTGGTGGTCCCCAATCGACCATACAGCCCAGATCTGGCGCCCTCCGACTTCCAGATTTTCGTTCCAATAAAAGACAGTCTCCGTGGACAACGATTTGATGACACAGAGGAGGTGAATGTGGCTATGAAGAAGTGGGTACAGCGGTCCACAATTTTAAAACAGGACTTGAGAGTTGGGTTCAACGATGGCGCAAATGCATCGCTTGTGATGGAGACTATGTTGAGTACTACCTTTGTATAGAAAAAGAGTTAGTCTACCAACATGTGCAATTTGAACGACCTCTGCCAATTAATGAAAAAGTTATGCCCACGTTTTCATTACTTTCGGTGCAACCCTTTTATAAATAATGACGAGAAAAATAAGATATGTAGAGTAATTATCTAATAACCATGTGTTATTATTTTTTGTGATGTCCAAATGTAAAAGTATGCTTCATGAACATTATAACAATGAGCATTACAAGAACAAAAACAAAAAAGGTAAATTGCTTGAGGCAGGGATTCGAGTATTAAAAAAGGCAAATGCTCTTTCCACTGCGCTACCGAAGTGGGAGAAACGTTCAGACATAGGGGATTGTCAAAATAGTGTAACTATAATAAGTATCCTAATTTCTTGGCGTATAATAGAAATAAAAATTTTCAAGCTTTTGCACATCAGCCAGATGGCTTTTTCAAGGAAGGTAGACAGAAGTGCCTTGGAAAAGGATTGCCTGTGTTTATCCTCTTCCAAAGTAAGATGCTTCCATACAGTGAGTCCAAGGTAAGAGGTGTTGTGTTAGATTACATTATAATATTTTTTTTGGGAACAATTCTTAAAGTTTCATTTACCCTAATTTCTAGAGATCAAACATTATCTTTTGGGGGATTCTGAAAAAAAAATTCAGAAATTTGAAGAATTCATAACTTGAACAGTTTTTATCCGGGATTGTACACCACATCTGCAGTTTCATGATTTTTGCCGAACTTTTTACCTCAGACCCAAAATTCATAACTTCCATTTTGTCATTCTTGCTACCCAGTTTTCAGCAGTACAATTGAATACATATTCTACGAATATATTCGATGTTTTAAAAATTCCGCTTAGCTGTTGTGTAGCAATGAAAGTTTTATGCTATTTTATTTCTAACAATTGTCTATTTAACAGATGTGTCTTGAGCTTGTCATTTCCCTTTGAACTATTCTATGCAATTCAGAGAAAAAGATTGGGCACTTATCTGCATTCATTTCTTGTCGTATTAAATTATAACATCACATATTGATCATTTTCAGGCACTTTCGAGAGAATATGATTTCGGGTTCCTTTTATGGCAAATCATCTCCTCTTTTGGTAGATCTCGAGGACTTTATTTGTATCCTGAAACTCGGTATGACTTAAAAGAGAGAGATCTGTTTTTTATGTCAAAATTTTCTTTGCGAAAGCAGCTAACGGCACCATTCAAGAACTATTTCCTTCACAGACACTGCCAGTATGCAGTGATAGCCAACATAATATGTCGTACGATGATTTATAAAATAAATTAAACGTCATTAGTTTTTTTTTTCTATCTTTCTTTCAGAAGACGTGACAGCATTAAAAGAAACTTTTATTGAAGAAATTCATCACTCCCTTGATAAGACGAAAGATGACTGCCCCGACATACTGAGGAATGAGAAGTGCCTGTGCTTATCCTCTTCCAAGGTAAGAGGTTTCCATTTACGAAATTAATTTTATGCTCCACATCGCTTTCAAGTCTCTCTCTTTGAAAAGAGATTATTTCAGAGTGATGAAGGCTGTTTTTAACTTAAAAGCTATCGAAGAGGACGAAAAATTTATTTCATCGTATGCTGGCATATTTTTACTTTGAAAGTTTTGATGCGAACGAGGAATCTTTTTCATTGAAAGCCACTTGAAATCACTGTAAATATCTTAAGATTCGCATTTTTGCGTCAAATCAATAATCACTTGATAATCTAATGTTCCATACAAAACCATGAGATTATATGTTAGAATTAGGACGTGTTTGTGAGATAATTAGTTCAAGAAAAACACTGCTCAACGGTGTTGGAATAATTTGTTAAGTAGCTGCGCTATTTCTTTATTAGCTCTCCCAAAACAGTGATGTAGTTATATTTCGGGTCCGTGTATGTTATTCCATAACACTAAAATGGAAAAACAATCAATGAATATATTTTACATTTTGATACAATGTTTTTTCGAACCTAGGATGCACCTGAAATGTAACATCAGTTGATCGAAACCGACAGATCTCACACACTCACATACACATATACAGGGTGCATAGGAAAGTCCCTTCAGCCTGAAATAACTTGCGAACAGAGAGAGGTACAGTTGTGCAAGTGAGATAACGGTATAGTAAAGCGACTACGCCCGATCAAATGCAAGCAATAGAAGCGCTCCTAGTGGCGAAATGCGGATTTTAGCCAATCCAAATCGAAAACGAAAAGAGATATAGCAAATTTCTAATTACAAAGTAGGAAAGCATTTATTAATTAGTACAAAACGACATTTGTTTCACACGGATAAGATATAAAATGTCCGAAATCGATGCGCGACGATTCGAATCTGCATATTCACATTTCGCAAATGTAGCCGTAGGCAAATGTAGATTGTGACGTTGTACCGTACCTACGATGAAAAATTCAGTAGCAGGATGTACCCTGATCAGAAGTTTAGGTCTACGTACACTGTGTGAGAAAGACGAGCCTCACTCACTCCGAATATTGCGAGGTGGTGCTTATTTACGGCGAATGCCAACGAAACGCGGCGCTAGCTGCACAGGAATATGCCGTTCGATTTCCAGCTTGGCCACATCCAAGTGCGGATACCATCGCGTGTAGTGAGACGGCTCAGGAAGCACTAAAAGTCGTTCTCGTTCAGGCAGACCAGTGGGTGCAGGTATGCGTATAATGGCAGAAGATATTTTGGCACATGCACTAGCCCATCCACAAAGCAGTACAAGAGATATCAGCAGGGTGAGTGGCTTAACACGGGGCCGTGTATGACAAATACTGCATGCTCAACGTGCACATCCCTATCGTGTCACTCCGCAGCCACAACATGTTACCATGAGAAAATGAAAGTTGATTTGATTGGTGCAACTGGACGTTGATTAATTTGGAAGGTGATTCAGACGTTTTATCCAGCAATCTTTGGTCGAACGAGGCAGTATTCCACCATACCGGATTACTAAACTGACGCAACGCCCACTACTGGGCGATAGAAAATCCCTCGTAGGGACGATCCACCAGACACCAAGTGCGTTGGTCCATTAACATGTGGTGCGGTATTTGGAAGAACCGCTTGGTGTGTATTTTCTCATACCTATGCCCGTTCCCTTCAAACGTTCACACAAAAGGTCGCGCATCGGTTTCGGACATTTTAGGGTATTCAGGCGACAATTTATATTATCCGTAAGAAACAAATGTCATTTTGTACTAATTAATAGCTGTTTTACAACTTTGTAATTGGACATTTTGCTCTATCTCTTTTCGTTTTCGATTTGCAATGGCTAACTTCCGCATTTCGCCACAAGGAGCGCTCCCATTGGTTGCATTCTATCAGGCGTAGTCGCTTTACTATACCGTTATCTCACTTGCTAACTGTACCTCTCTCCGCTCGCAAGTTATTTCAGGCTAAAGGAACTTTCCTATGCACCCTGTGTACTGTTACCGTCAAAGCCCGGAGTCCAGTCACTTCGCGAAATGACCGGCCACTTCTAGCTTTGAACAGTGGCCAGCTCACGTGGCCAAATCCCGCAATATACAATAATTTCCCACTTTGACCTGCGAGTTCTAGATTTGGCTGGGAGAAACTGGCCAAAGTGTGTTAGAACTTTTACAGAGCTGTGTAGCGGTGTGCTCTGCCAACAACGTGATTGAAATTTTAAAGCAATTGTATGCCAGAACTGAGTTTACCTTTCTTCAAGAGAAATTCGTTACTTTTCAATCAATTCCGGATAATGAAATAGCATTAAGAGCATAATCATCTAGTCAACCTTTAACTGGTGGCCAAGGATTCCCAAGGTGCGTCTGTAGCAGAAACTATTTAACATATTGATGAAAGTGTAAACGAGCCAATAGATTATGTAAATCCAAGTGTCATAACAGCTCAGATTGCACAATCAATTAACACTAAACAGATTCCCACACTGATAAAATCATCTGTCTGAAGCGATTTTTTTCTAAATAATTACATGTTATAAAATACATGTCATTACATTGGCAAGCTGCACAAGCAAGTAAAAATAAAAAAAAAACAGATCATGGTGTTAAAACCATCATGTGTTTATCCGTTTTATGTGTTTTATACACCTTTTAGAAAATGTTTACAATTATATGTTTTATGTACGTTTTTGCGGCGCAGGAAAACGTTCTTTTAGATCATCTGGGACTTGAATCGTTACCGACGATACTGTGGGATTTTTATCTACTAAACCCTCACTTTCCATCAACATAGGACCCCCGATGTAAAGATAATTACTAACGCTTTGGCCAGTTTGTCACTGCCAAATATGGAACTGGCCGGCCAAACCCGAATTACTGGTAAATTATTGTATATTTAGGGCTTTGGCCACATGAGCTGTCCAAAGATAGAAGTGGCCAGTCATTTCGCAGAGTGACAAGACTTCGGGCTTTGGCCGTAACATATACATTATTATTAGTTCGTCTTTTTGTATGGAAATCGAGGCAACAGAAGTTTAACAACGGTGCGTATGACGATCATAAGACGGTATAAAACATCTGATACTGACTTCGGATAATCAGTGTTGTTCTTGTGACGGGAAAGGCAGAGGATTTAAGCGAATTTGACAAAGGCTAAATTGTAATGGCTAGACGACTGGATCATAGTATTTCCTCGACGGCCAGGATTGTAGGGGTGCTCACGGAAGCTGTGGTTAGTACCTTCGACAAGTGGTCCTGGGTGGTAAAAAAAACAACGGTCGCTAAAGTGTGTGTCGACCTCGTCTCATCTATCACGTACGGAACGAGCCAGAACAAGAAATAATCTGGTATATTTCCTCGGTATTTTGAATGCTGGTGACGGTAATAATGTGTCACAACACACAATACATCAAAACTTCTGAAAATGTGTCTGCGTAGCCGCAGAGAGCTCTGAGTGTTCATGCTGACCTCATTTTGCTGTCGGAAGCGCCGACAATCATTATACGTAACTTAATCTTTATTGACTGGAAGAATGTCGTCTAGCCCGATTAATCCTGTTTCATGTTGCACTATGTGGTGTTGACGGCAGGGTAGGTCTTCGTCGCTTATCTTTTGAAGTGTTGGCCTCGGGATGCATCGTGGGACCAAAAAACTAAATAGTGGAGGAAATCCAATGCATCCAGTTATCCATGTGCATGAAACTAATGATTTCTGCTACAAACCTAGACATCATTACATAGAAGGTACATCTTTTCATGTCAAGTGTATTCCCCTTTTTGTAGTGCTTTCTTTCAGCAGGAAAATGTGTGACGTACTACAGAGAAAAAAACATGTGTCAAGACGTCAAATCTGCAGCGTGATATTCTTCCAGCGTAGCTCAGTCAAGAGAGTGACCTACTCCGGAGTGAGGGGATACGGGTTCGATGCCATTTGCGGACAAATTTGGGTTTTCACATTAGCGCCCGATGTTGGAAAATGGATTTACTGGCCGTTGGGTTCTTCGAAACATGTGCGATGTTTGTTCAACACATGGTTTGGAATTAATGAAAAATCCCTGTTCGCTTCAAACACACACACGCACACACACACACACATAAAAAAATTAAGAGGAAGATGATGTGACGCACTACAGAGGTCAAAACATGTGTAAAGACGACAAATATACAGCGAGACATTCCGCCCGCGTAGCTCAGTCGAGGGAGCGACTTACACAGGGGTGAAGGGACACGGATTGGATGCCCGTGCCGAACAAATTTGTGTTTTCACAAATGTTCCATCTTGGATTGTTCCAGAATGATTTGGGGGACATGGGGAAAATTTCCATGCATTGCTCTGGCCACCAAATCTGCCAACAAACGCAACACTTTTCAACAGTTGACTACCCAATGCCATGGAGGTCAACCCGGAAAAGTACGTCTTCATAACCATGCGTTGCATGCCCACCCGCATGCACTAACTGCTGACTAGCTCGACGACATCCTCTCGTAACCACGTTTGTCGGGGCGAAAGGCTCTTCTGGTGCAAAGATCGTGCAAGTTGGACTTCGATTGACGGGAGAAAAAGTGTGCTGGTCTAGCGACTGGCGTCTCTCGCTCCACTCCATGGATGGACGTGTGCGTATTTGTCGCAAACCACATGTTCAGCCGGTGGTGGAAGTTGTATGGTGTGGAGCATATTTATCTGGCAGGAACTTGAAACCCTGGTGCATTTAAAACAACGTATGACTAATGCCCACTATCCTGAAATTATTGTTGACTCTCTACACCCAACAATGTTGCACTTTTTACCGAATGGCGACGATATCTTCCAAAATGACAATACGGCTAGCTATAGGTTCAATGATGTGTTGAAATGGTTTGTTCTTGTAGGAAGTCCACGGTAATTTCATTTTCTCCTGCAGCTCAGATTGCCGACATAGCGATTGGCCTCCGAACTCGCCCGATACCAATCGAATAGAGCACATGTGAGATATTATCGAACGAAATATCAGGCGTATGGATACATTTATCACTTCTATATTTGCATAGAAAGCCGCATTACACGCAGATTGCTTGTACATACCTCCCAAATGCCTCGGGCATCTTACTGAATCAATGCCACGTCGGATAGCTGCTACACTGTGAGAGAAAGGAGAACTAACGAAGTATTAGGAAGGTGGCTATACTTCTGTGGCCACTCAGTGTATGTCATCATCTTCAACAATTATAGATCCACTGATGTATAAAAGTCTCCCTGTATTTGTTCAACAACGGTTCGTCATGAGACAGCCTTCTCCAGGTCACTAACGTATGCGCTCGAATTTCAAGTATCCATCTCCCATGTCGCCTTCTTCTGGGTATTTCCTGTCCTTTGAAATCGAGTCTAAAACTTCGATTGTCGATCGTTGGTCCGTCCTTCTGGTAATATGTCGAGCCCATTGCCACTTTAGAGATTTTAATCTGATCATAATATATTGCACTCTTGTCATTTTCCTTAAGTACGAGTTCCTCATCTTATCCCTTCTGGTTACACCAAGCATGCATCTCTCCATTCTTCATTCAGTTCCTCAGCTTATGTAAATCAAGATTTTATCTTTTCATGTCTTCATGTACTACCATTTACTTAGTATTTTAACCTGCCCTCTCGCCCATCGAGCACATGTGGGACAAGATTGGTCGTCGGTTGAGTACTTTCCCACCCCCGCACAAAGATGAACTGTGGATTCTCATCAACATCACATGGTCCACGGTACTACAGGACTGTATTCGGGCCGTCATTGCCTCGATGCTTCGTCGGATTCAAAACTGTATCGCCCAAAATGATGGCAACACTTCTTATTGATCACCTTGCATTTTCGGCTACTGGAGCTTAGTCTCTATGTGACAATTAAATCATTTGTTCAGGACCTACTTGGGAATCTGTGTGTGCAGTTTGGTCTGTTTTCGAGCATTCCATTATGGTGTGGCATTTCCTCTTTCAGGCAGTGTAGTTCTCTTTGTACATTGATATTATCTATAGAGCTGTAGCTACTCCTGGATCCAACTTCTTCTTTAGATTGAGCCATGTCCGGTGTAACCCTCAACTGATGTGAAAGAAACAGTGATATGAGGCTCATGGGCCTGTAGTTCCTGAGATGCTCAATAGCACCTTTTTTATGTAGCAGGACCATTGCAGCAGTGTTCGAATCCCTAGGAACCTTCTCTTCTTTGAGATATCTAGTGAAAACGTGGGCGAGTCTAGTTTCAATTTCTGTACTCGCTTCTTGTAGAATGTCCACGGTAATTTCATTTTCTCCTGGAGTTCTTCCCTTTTTCATGATCTTAATTGCACGTGAAACTTCTGCCGAAAGGACTGGACGAACTTTAGGACTGGTACCTCTTGTAATGTTTGTAGTAGTTGTATCAACCCTGTCATATACCTATTTTTCAGTTGCAATCTTTCACTCTTGTCAACATTTCGCCTTTATTTCTTGTTACAGTACCATCTCCTCTTCTCAGTACCATAATCTGTTTCCTTCCCTTACTGAAATATACTTTGCTCTGCTCAGGCTTTGGTTGTTTAGAGTTGATTTTCTCACTAGTTCACAAGTTAACCTTTTTACGTCTTCAGTGATACTTTGTCGTACTGAAGACCTCTTGCTTAGCTCTATATATTCAAACTTTGGAAGTTTCATATTCTTTATTTGTCCTCACTCCTTTCTTTTTTGAATTAGGATTTTTGTTTTTCTTGCCATTTTCTTCTTATGCAAATTGTTTTTAGTATCACCTATTTTTGTTGTATTTTGCATGTGGCCTTGGTTAGTTTTCTGTTAACTTCAGAAATGTCCTCTTCTTCGATGTTAGGCCTTCTAACACAGATAATTTTTTTCCTCAGCTCCAATTTGAGAGTATTATGATGCTTTTTAGTGTTGGCCATGTCAATATATTTTGTTTGTTTTATGAGCCTGCACATATTCAAGTTTAGTGTTGAGGTGCATCTTACATCTCACCATTCTATGGTCACTGAACCAGCTCAGCACACTGCATTCTTGAATGACAATTTTCTTGTTACACATAATGAAACCAATTTCACTTTTCATCCCATTGGGATGCTTTCATGCCAAATTCCTGCGGTGTTTTTTCTTGCAAAAAGAGTTCATGATTGAAAACCTTTGAGCCTCTGTAAATTCTGCGAGAGTATTTCCACCCTGGTTTCTGCTCCTGTGACTGAATTTACCTACCGAAGATTCATTCTGCTGCCCTATTTTTGTATTCAAATTCCCCATAATGCTGTTCAAGTGCCATTTACTTTTGTTATTTAGATACCGAATTTTCCCATAGAGTGCTTCAATTTCTTCCTCCGGATGATTTATGATGTCAGCTTGAATAATCTAAACTCTGCACCTTTTTGGAAGCTGGATAACTAGTCACGCATCTCTGTTCGAGGAACGTTCAACTTCTATAACAGTGTCCTTCAGTTTTTTTGTGTATTATAAGTTCAACACCACTAGTACTGCCAGTATATGTCCCGTGACAGTTGTCAGTTCAGCTAATTGTCAGTTCAGCCAGAACTTCTCCTCTTCTTAATTTACTTAGGATCAATGCACCACTTGATCCTTTTTATTTCCTCCTCCAATTCAAAGAGCCTTTAATCAGAAGATACATAACTTTCGTTGAACGTAGCCATGATCAGCACCAGATGGCAGCATAGTATGGTCCTCCGGTGATTCTTAGCACCCTAGGTTTTCATGTCGCACTGGCCGCTCCCTTGACCAGGCTCATTCCAGCTGTCGGAGACTAAGAGCCAAGTTTTAAGTTCTGGATCATATTTTGTGGTGGTTTGGCCATAACTCTCCACGCTGGACAAGCGGTTTGGTGGGTGTATGATGGAATTTCTTCTAATCCCAGTGGTATAGTTATGACGCTATTTGGCGATAGTCAGAGCCACTCAGGATGTACGTAGAGAAGGGGGATGAAGTTTGCCAAGCAGAGGCTATGACATGTTTGAGTATCATATATATATATGCATACTATCATCATGATAATCATCATTGTCATTAATTGTCAATCTACTGCTGGATGAAGGCAAGTTCCTTCCACAACAGTATGTCTTGAGCCAGTCTCCTCCATGATGTCACTCCAGCATGCTTTCGAATTTCATCCACCTATTTCTCATGTGGTCTTCTTCTGAATCTTTTTCTATCCCTAGGAGTACAGTCTAAAATTTCGGTTGTCCATCGGTGGGTGGTCCATAATACCGAAATATATTCTTGCAATATTTTACTCCGATCATGTTGTCTTCCACTTTTGTCATTTTCCTTATCCACGAATTCCTGTTCTTATCTCTCCTGGTTACACCAAGTATGCATCGCTCCATTCTTCTTTTAGTTCTCTGCAGTTTTTTTATATCTTTTTTTACTTAAGGTTCACGTCTCTGCTCCATACGTAAGCTCTGGTATGAAGCATTGATTAAACACTTTTCGTTTGAGACGTAATTGCATATTGCACTTAAAAATTATACTGTCCCTTCCAAAAGCTCGCCAACCAAGTTTTATACGGCCTTTAATTTCTTCATCAATGCGCCCCACTCTTGATATGTGCTGTCCAAAGTAAATCTATATAAACCCTGGAAACTTATGCAAATAATAGACGAACCCACATTTAAATTAATTACAGGATTAATAATTTTAAATGTTGCTTAGAGTAAATCTAACTTTCTGTTCAGTGTTCAATTTTATTTTATTTTCCTCTTGTTGATAAAGCAGGTACCCAATAACTTCCTTTTTGACCTTTTCAGGACAACGTGGAGCAAGGGTCATCACCGAGGTCCTTAAGCCCAGACAGTCCTCGGTACACATCCACGCCTTCTGGTTCAACAGGGTCGTGTTTAAGTGTATATCATGAGAAAACTTCAATACGATCGCTAGGGGCAGGTGAGTACAGTACGATAATTAAATTTTCTATAAATGTACTATACAATACGATGATTAATTGTAGTAGTAGATAACAAATCCCGGCTAAAACTTACTTTTAAATTATATAGCATATAAAATTACTTTTAAATTTTATAGCATATAAAATTACTTTTAAATTTTATAGCATATAAAATTACTTTTAAATTATATAGCATATAAGATAAAACTCAAAAACAAAATATATAGTACATAGGAAGAAGAGTAACATTCGTTTTGTATTTTTGAAATATGTTTGATGTCCGACTAATAAATCCAAAGAGAGTATTTCTTAGATTGAACTTGATAACCATTTTCTGAATGGTGTGAAAAACAGTGCTAATGAAAATAGCCCCTCTGCTGGTTCCGAATATTTAATTAATTTCAAAAATCTCCGGTCAAATTTTGGGAACATGGCTTACTGTGTGTGGTGATAAAAATGGAAAAAAATATCATGTGCAAGGAAACTCTCACTTCTGGCAAAACTGTTTGGTACCAAAAACAATAACTCATATGCAAATTATTCTAGATCATGAACGCTAGAGCTTAAGTTAAAAATTCGTCCGAAGAGGTAAGAATCCAAATAAGCTCTGTGACCGCACGATCAAAAAAACATGCGAGGTAAAACCAAACTTTCAGGTTAAAATATTTAATTCGTTAAAATATGCATATATATACATTGTATACACACATGTTAAAAATTCTACGAGATTTTTCGGTTGTGCAGCCGACCCATCTTCAGATAATATACTACTAACAGGAGCGTGGAGGCAAAGCTCATAAACAAGTAGTGAAGCATAAGCATGTAACTGCGCAGTATGATGGACTTAGACGATACACATCGTTAGGTGGTGTACGTACCATGGTTGATTAGAAGGGCTGTTAGGGTTAGCAGATACTCCGGTAATCGGTCGTTGGACGAGCGACATTCAGACTGATGCAACAACACATGGCAAATCATCGTAACAGCAACAATCACCATGATTAGATAAAAATACACTCTCAGCAAAATGAGTTAGTTTTTTGGTTTTTAAAGTCAACAGTAAGTAAGCATCCTCCCATATGTGGTAGTGTGAGACAGAACTTGTTAGCTTAGCTGGGGCCGTGGCAGAGAATTCACGTCTAATATTGTATTTGTATTCAGAGATTCTAACACCCAAAGAACTAAGTTTGATCCAATGCACACCTTGTTTTCAATGGCACGGTAGCAGCTTTCCATAGGGATGCAGTTGACACCACTCTTGTGGACCTCAGACACCGGATCGTCGCCGAAACCTAAGTTATGCTTTCTACATGCGTTCCTCAATATTGAAACTACTGGAGGGAAGTGTGGCACAGAACCAATAAATTTCGTTAAGCGAGGCTCACGTGGCATGGTGGTGCATGCTACACGTCGAATGTGCTGATTTAATTTGCTGAAGCAGTCAACAGGGAACCCATGCATTAAGACAATGTCTGAAATTCTCTTCAGCTCTAGTTGACAGGATTGCACAGTAGATAAATGTGAATATGCTCGACGGATCATAAAGCGCAAATCTACGAGTTTGTACTTCGTGGGATGGGCAGATTGCATTGGAATAATGACCGGGTTGAAGGATGGTTTCCGGTAAACAGAAAAATTAAGTGCGAGGGCGACAGGGTCACTTTAGATGAGAAGTCCAAGAATGGTACAGAGCAAGATTCCTCAACTTGAATTGTGAATTTAAGGCTTGGGAAATGAGTGGACATCAAATCTGCAAACAGAGACAACCGTTCAAGAGAGAGGGGCCAAAATAGAAGCATGTCATTCATATATCGGATGTAAAAGATGGGCTTAAAATGACAGACAGCAAAACCACTATCCTCCAAGGATTGTAAGGCAAGCTCCGCCAAGACAGTGGACAGTGGGGAGTCCATGGGGTTTCCTCCTTCCTGGCGGTACCGTTGAATTTAAAGCAAACGCGTTAGGCTACAAGTGCAGTGCATTCACTATGACTTGAATCTCTGAATCCGCATGTGAGCCCACTTGGTTTAACTTATCCTGATTAATTTCATGAACAGCTTGGATAGGTACATTCGGATATAATGAAATTACATCTAATGAGGTCATGATAAAAGGAACACCATGGGCGCGGAAAAAATCGACGTCAAGTCGAATAGCTGCTGTACCATGAGGGCTGAACGAACTATTAGGTACGTGGTCATATAGCGGTCGGTATATGTTCTATAGTAATTTGTATAATATTTATAAATAATAATCATTATCCCAAAATCTGAAGTGATTATACTAACCATTATGGAAATGTCGAAAATGGTTATTTAAAAAAAATGTGGAACGTCTGACGGTTTTAAAATGGTTATTAGAAATGACATGCTAGCTGAAGCAAAAGCAATCTTCAACCCCTTTTTTTCTGTCTGGAAATTGCACCGCTGGCCATTGTTTGTCCGCAAAACTCGCGCTTCGCGACATGCACCTCTGCAAAATACACAGAACCGTTTCCAGTAGCGGATGAGGCATGGGTGATGCGTTTCCTTTCGAAGCTGGTTCTTCCCCTTTCCTGAGACCAGTGGCGCAAAATTAGGAACCAGCGACTTCTTCGAGATATTTATGCCTAAGACAGTCGTTGAATCATGAAAAGAAAAATAATTAAAGCAGGTTTTCAGCTGCCAACTCACTGAATTTGTAAGAATAAGGATTTTCAGAAGATTTCGTTAAGGCAATTCAATTTGAACCAGGAGTCGTTAAATTCCGAAAAAAAACATTACGAAAATCTTTAAATCCCGAAAAATATTAAATAGAGATTTTCAACTGCTAATTCATCGAATTGGGTAAAGCTAATGATCTACATAAGATTCACCTAAGGTAATTCAATTTCAACCAGCGGTCGTTAAAAAAAATCTCTATTCTAAAACAAAGTAACTGCCGCCGCCGCTGTTTTAGAAATTTCGCGACACGCGCGTTTTTCGATCTCGCAGCGCAAAAAGTACTAAACACAAAAATATGAAATTTACATCGTTTGTAGAAAATTTTTTGGAGAACACGCTGAAATAAACCGTTTTTTGATTCTAGCAATACTTCAAGAACTATTGTATTTTAAAATTAAGGTAAGTGAAAAAAAGTGCTATCATATAGCGTTCCGGACACACTAACAGCAACAAAACCACGGAATCTTCTAGGCATGTAGTTCCATGACCAAATGTTTGCAGCTTGTTGCCTTTTTTATTTTTATTTTTTGAATTTCGATTTAGTTTACGAGAAATTAAATGTTTAAATTTCACGGAATTCTCTATTTTGCGATGGGATCCCTTTGTAAAAACGTATATATGGCAAACTATAAATCATAACGCATTGTAATTTTTTCAGCATAAACTCACAACTATCACCTCCCTTTTCCAAAAATTAATTTTAGGAAACAGTCATTTTCTGATTTTTAAGCATTTTTTAAAGACGCAAAGGAAAAGAACGAGCGGTTTACTCTGTTTTCTGTGTTAACCACACAGGAACGTTCTGGGCTTGCGACCTGCTGCCATGTGACGCAGCTATTTTTAGCACTCTCTTCTCATTGGGTGAATGGACAGGCTACAATTAAACTGGTGATGACGCAATGCTTAATGACGTAGCTACGGCTTTAAAGTTCGGCGTTTTCCGCCGGATACGTATAAGAAGCAAAGAGGGAAAATGCGAGTGTGTTCGTCCGCGAATTGTTCGACTACTTCTAAATAACCTAGGATCTGAAAATTGGCATGCTGATATGTCTTGAGGTCCGGATGCCTGGAAAAGTCAGAAAACCGAATTGGCGGCTTTGGAACATTGTGTGCTTGAACTTTTCACAAAATGTTAGACCACTTCTAAAAAACTGGCAAGATGGTAGGTCTTACTGTGTACCTGCAAATGCACAAAAACAAAAGAAACAAACAAACAGAAAAATTTGAAACATTGTGTGTTTGAATTTTTCTGGCACTTCTACACCTAAAAAAGTCTGAAAACTGAAAAATTCAAAAGGGCGGCTTAGCTTTACTGTTTGAAAATGCTAATAGGTATAAAGATAACTTTGTCAGAATCATTGAAATGCTTTGAAAATTTAAAATTGTGATTTAAAAATTAAGCGTCAAACGGAATGCATTGACGTCACGACGCAGTTTTAAATCGTAAAAGATTTACGGATTTTATTTTACTTTTCTTTCCCTTAATTATTTTCCCTTTCTTTAATTTTTATTTCAAGAAATGATTTTATAGATACACCGTTCGGAGAACGGGTACGATTGCTAGTTCCCGAAAAAAAAAAAAATATATATATATATATATATAGGAAGGCTTTCTACTTCAAACTCACCGAACTGTAAAGCTGATGGTTTTCAGAATTTACATAAGATAATTCAATTTCAACCATATTATTTAAATCACATACGACGTTTGGACGTTTTTGTTCTTTGAATTGCTGCCTTTATTGTTTTGTATTAGACAGCTACCCGGAACTTCTGAATGCGTTACATCACCTTCTTAAGAGCAGGTTTTGGTTCAAGTTCGAACATAAACTGAAGTATGATAAAGGCAGAATAAAACGAGAATTTAAATTTAAGTATGATCAAGGCACAATAAAACGAAAATTTAAATTTAAGTATGATCAAGACATTATAAAACGAGAATTTAAATTTAAGTATGATCAAGGCGCAACAAAACGAAAATTTAATTTTAAGCATGATCAAGGCACAATAAAACGAACATTTAAATTTAAGTATGATCAAGGCACAATAAAACGGGAATTTAAATTTAAGTATGATCAAGGCACGATAAAACGAGAATTTAAATTTAAGTATGATCAAGGCACAATAAAACGAGAATCTAAATTTAAGTATGATCAAGGCACAATAAAACGAGAATTTAAATTTAAGTATGATCAAGGCACAATAAAACGAGAATTTAAATTTAAGTATGATCAAGGCACAGTAAAACGAGAATTTAAATTTAAGTATGATCAAGGCACAATAAAATGTGAATTTAAATTTAAGTATGATCAAGGCACAATAAAACTAGAATTCAAATTTAAGTATGATCAAGGCACAATAAAACAAGAATTTAAATTTAAGTATGATCAAGGCACAATAAAACTAGAATTCAAATTTAAGTATGATCAAGGCACAATAAAACGAGAATCTAAATTTAAGTATGATCAAGGCACAATAAAACGAGAATTTAAATTAAGTATGATCAAGGCACGATAAAACGAGAATTTAAATTTAAGTATGATCAAGGCACAATAAAACGAGAATCTAAATTTAAGTATGATCAAGGCACAATAAAACGAGAATTTAAATTTAAGTATGATCAAGGCACAATAAAACGAGAATTTAAATTTAAGTATGATCAAGGCACAGTAAAACGAGAATTTAAATTTAAGTATGATCAAGGCACAATAAAATGTGAATTTAAATTTAAGTATGATCAAGGCACAATAAAACGAGAATTTAAATTTAAGTATGATCAAGGCACAGTAAAACGAGAATCTAAATTTAAGTATGATCAAGGCACAGTAAAACGAGAATTTAAATTTAAGTATGATCAAGGCACAATAAAACTAGAATTCAAATTTAAGTATGATCAAGGCACAATAAAACGAGAATTTAAATTTAAGTATGATCAAGGCACAATAAAACGAGAATTTAAATTTAAGTATGATCAAGGCACAATAAAACGAGAATCTAAATTTAAGTATGATCAAGGCACAATAAAACGAGAATTTAAATTTAAGTATGATCAAGGCACAATAAAACGAGAATTTAAATTTAAGTATGATCAAGGCACAATAAAACGAGAATCTAAATTTAAGTATGATCAAGGCACAATAAAACGAGAATTTAAATTTAAGTATGATCAAGGCACGATAAAACGAGAATTTAAATTTAAGTATGATCAAGGCACAGTAAAACGAGAATTTAAATTTAAGTATGATCAAGGCACAATAAAACTAGAATTTAAATTTAAGTATGATCAAGGCACAATAAAACGAGAATCTAAATTTAAGTATGATCAAGGCACAATAAAACGAGAATTTAAATTTAAGTATGATCAAGGCACAGTAAAACGAGAATTTAAATTTAAGTATGATCAAGGCACAAGAAAATGTGAATTTAAATTTAAGTATGATCAAGGCACAATAAAACGAGAATTTAAATTTAAGTATGATCAAGGCACAATAAAATGTGAATTTAAATTTAAGTATGATCAAGGCACAATAAAACTAGAATTCAAATTTAAGTATGATCAAGGCACAATAAAACGAGAATTTAAATTTAAGTATGATCAAGGCACAGTAAAACGAGAATTTAAATTTAAGTATGATCAAGGCACAATAAAATGTGAATTTAAATTTAAGTATGATCAAGGCACAATAAAACTAGAATTCAAATTTAAGTATGATCAAGGCACAATAAAACGAGAATTTAAATTTAAGTATGATCAAGGCACAATAAAACGAGAATTTAAATTTAAGTATGATCAAGGCACAATAAAACGAGAATTTAAATTTAAGTATGATCAAGGCACAGTAAAACGAGAATTTAAATTTAAGTATGATCAAGGCACAATAAAACTAGAATACAAATTTAAGTATGATCAAGGCACAATAAAACGAGAATTTAAATTTAAGTATGATCAAGGCACAATAAAACTAGAATTCAAATTTAAGTATGATCAAGGCACAATAAAACTAGAATTCAAATTTAAGTATGATCAAGGCACAATAAAACGAGAATTTAAATTTAAATATGATCAAGGCATAATGAAAGGAGAATTTATTTTTGGTATCTGAAAACGAAGGCTAAACGGCTTTCCACAAGCACAAATCCTTTCCTTTTAAGCATTTTCAGCACTTTGAAGTGTTAGAAAATATGTTCTTCTACGATTAACCAGATACTTTTGAAGCGTAGCATCGCCATGCGATTGTCCCGGATATGCATAAATATACATTTTTTCTGGACTGCTTGATGTAACAATGCTTGTTGTTGTAACCGGAATGATTAAGACCGTATTTGCTTAATAAATCGAATGTTTATTAGTTGCCATCGCAACAACGTTGTTCAATTAACGGACGTGATTCCTTTTAATATTCTCAACAGATATATATTTTTACCAAAAGAAGAGAAAATTCAAATTTCTTTTTTTTCTTTCTAAGCTTCCCTAATAAACTCTTTCGAGAACAAAGCCTCTAATATTACACAGTCGACAGCTAAATCACTGAGAATTTTTAATTAGTTTTAAATTGCGAGAAGAAGCTTAATTTGTGGCATGCGTCCCTCAGAGTGGAGAATATTTATCTCGGCCAGTCGCCTTTATTGTGTCTTCCTTTTCTTCTTTTTACCAGAAACATAAACTGATCAATATGTGAGAGATGTAACTCACGCTTTTTAATTAAACTTTAAGTTAGAAAGAATGCTAATAGAAATGAAACATTTCTAGCGCACCTGAAATTTTGGAGAGCGCCATCAAAACTCTTTGATTCGTTATAAACTACGGCTTCAAGCCTTTAATATGTGCTTAGAAGAAACACAGAAGTAGGTGCTTACATAATTACTTACTCCATGTGCCTGTAGATACAACATGTCTCTTCTTCTGTGAGTCGAATTCTAAACAAATATTTTTGAAGCAAGCGATGTGTTTCATAAAAACGAAAACTGATGCGCCTTTCAGCTTCAGCGATGCATAGTTTATCCGCCTACGTGACGTAAATATATTTCATCTTTGAAAAATAGCTAGACATTTAAATGTCGGATCTCAGTTTTCAATCTGGAATTACGTATAAAATATTCCATGTACCGTTTTGCTTTGGTTGCTGCATAATTTTATTATTAGGTGGCAAAATTTCATATTCTTTCAAGGTAAGGTAAATGTACATACACTCACGGACAATAAAATTTGGGCACCTAGAAGAAAACACGCTACAACCGCGAAACTTTGCAAATAGCTAGAGTGCGTCCTGGTATGCAAATGATCCACGTTTGGTGCAAATGCGCATGACCGCACACCCCGTGGTGGCGATGCAAACACGAACCGGCGGCCTTATAAATCGGCGTTTAGTAGATGCCCCATTAAAGCAAAAAGCGCCAACCGATGCAAGCAAGACTACAGAGTGACAAGAAAGCCCGGTAGACGCCAGAGACGTCGATTTACGCAACTTACGGACTTTAACAGAAGCCGGATAAACGAGCTCAAATCCGAAGGGTGGTCGGCGCGCCGTATAGCCCCCTCCACATGGATCGTTCTGACCATACCGCCTGCCTGTGTTGGGAACAGTGGACACATGACGGCACTGCCACACAGCGCAGCGGCTCTGGACGGACGAGGAGGACTGCAGGTAGAGAGGATCGACGGATCGTATGCCAGGTACGAACGGATCCCAAGAGGAACCGGTCCACTATACAGACAGATGTAGCGACTCCTGTGTGCTCACGAAGCATTTCCCGACGCCTTTCAGAAACGAATCTGCGATCCCAGTGCCTCTTTCGTGTGCTGCCATTAACACCAGAACGTCGCCCACTCCGCGTGTAGTGGTGCCAGGCCAGTGCAACGTGGAACGCCACAGACTGGAGACGTGTGGTTTTTAGCGATGAGTGCCGCTTCGTTTTGAGGACAGATGATCATCGTGTCCGGTTGTGGAGGTCCTCTGGTAAACAGCACAATACCAACCTCGCTATCGAGCCACCACACCTTCCACACTGCAGGCATTATGGTCTGGGGAGCGATTGCCTACGATAGCCGATCAGCTCGAGTAGTTGTACGTGGATCATTGACGGGCCAGCGGTATGTGGATGAGATCCTATGTCCCCATGTACTACCATTCCTGGCTGGGATTCCGGGTGCGCTATGCTAGCAGGATAATGCCCGCCCACACACGGCTGGGGTTGCCCAGGACTGCCTACGTCATGTCCGGACACTTCCATGACCTGCCAGCTCCCCGGAAATGTCCCCTATCGAGCATGTGTGGGACCAGTTGAAACGCCAGCTACCGCCGTGCCGCATTATCCGGGATTTTGAGCACACTGTCCAGTACGTGTAAGCCAGTCTGCCGCAGGACAACATCAGGCGTCTGCCCCCCATGCCGGACCGTATTGCCGCATATATCGCCGTACGAGGCGGTGCGGCGCACTATTGAAGATGACCGGACTGCGTGGCACAGATCCTTCTGTCGTACAGCTCTGTTTTTGCCATCATGTGTATCATTCATCTGTATCATTACGCCCATAAAATATCCGTTCAATTTGATTCTTTCTTCTTCGTGCGCAAATTTCATTGTCCGTGAGTATATATATTGCTATTATGCTTCTGCTGTTAATGTTCCTATTTGGAAAACTTTTCTCCCTCCGACGGCTGTAAAAGCCAACCGAAAAATTTTCAAACCTTTCTGTATTATAGTGTTCCCCTGGGTTGGAGTAAATTTAAAGGTTTGGTTCAGTGGAACAGGTAGAGTTGTATGGGTAGAAGTGTCAGATCAACAATGTGGTACAGTGCTAATCTTGGCGAATGAGAAGATGTTTATAAAATAAACTAAATGTTGCTGAAATTTGGATACTAATGTAGATGTGTTTTATTAACAGAAAGGAGAGAATTTGGTGTCCGCTGATAAAGACAATAGTCAAAGTGACAAAGGTTTCGAGCAAGTCCAAAGAAGCAAATTAGCGATGGTAATGTTTGGGACACAGATTTATATATACTTGTATGAAGATTACGGTAAAAGAAAAGTAGAGACAGATGCTAGCTAAGACAGAAGTACTGTGTCAAACATGAGATGAAGGAGAAAAAATTAAAGAAAAATAGGACACAAGGCAGAAAATAGTAGAGAAAGGTGTAACGTACCAGGAGATGTGACGTACCTTCCAGAAGGACGCACACGACATAAAGGCAGATAGGAATCAGAATAAAACGTCCGCGTAGCTCAATTGGTAGAGTGACTTATTCCGGAATGAGGGGATCCGGGTTCGAATCCTGGCGTGGACAGAAATGATGGAGAAATTTACTTCGTTATAATGGCACCCGAACTATCCGGATGACCCGACCGTTCAAAATCTCGCATTGGTGTGATGTTATTTCCACACCGCGAGATAGGAAAAATAAGAGAATCCCTTCTCCAGCACTTCGAAAAAAAAATAATAATAAGGGGGAGATGATGTAACGTACCAGGAGATGTGACGTACCTGCCAGAAGGACGCACACGACATAAAGGCAGATAGGAATCAGAACAAAACGTCCGCGTAGCTCAATTGGTGGAGTGACTTATTCCGGAATGAGGGGATCCGGGTTCGAATCCTGGCGTGGAAAGAAATGACGGAGAAATTTACTTCGTTATAAAGGGTATCCACAACAGACGCCTTATCTAGATGTGGGACAGGTTACGCTGTAGAAGAAGATCAATGAACCTCCGTTTGTAAACGTTGCACTTGAAAATGTATTCTAACATTGGGCATTATTATTTATGTTCAATTAATTATACGAAACATCTGATTTTCCAGAAGCTCTATTGTTCTTTTAAAGCTGTTGAGCTTTGTTTGCATTGGGATAATGTCGAAATGTAGCCAATGACACTGAAAAGGACAAGCTAGATATTTCGAAAATGATGTTAAACTAGAGGAAATTTGAAAGTTAGTTAAAATTGTAAGATAGCAGCGGTATGGACAAGTACTAAAAGCATTCAATGTCTGTTCCATGTACAGAGAAGTACAAATTCAAGGTAGGGAGTTCATTGCAAAGTGCAGCAACAGAATATTAATGACGAGAGACAGACGAATAGTCTAAACAATTAGGTGATAGGGTAAAAAATTCATGGAATAAAATGGTGTAAAAAAACTATATGTAGCAGACAAAATTGTGTTGAAGAAAATTTTGAATAAATTACTTTTTCCTTGATGCAAAGAACCCACATAATTCGTTTAAGGGGATTTTATTTGTTCGGCATTCTACAAGTTACTTCAACCTGCACGTGATATGTCTTGACAGCATTTGCATATAAAGCAGGTAATTCTGTCTTATCTAGTTATTGTTTTCGACGCTAGCCATTTCATTAACTTTCTTTACTTATTCCTGTTGTAACGAACATGCCACTTGATGACGAAATGACTATCTCAAAGTAGACTCTAGATTTATAAATTTCATGTCTTTTTTCTAGTTCAGCTCGTTCTTCTGAAGCTTTTTTTCTTTAACACCTGAAAGCGGGGAACTACGTAATGTTCGCGCCTGAAATTGAAAATAATACGAAAGATAACGGATAAAACAAAACTATTGAACAAATACACTAGCTCTCTCCCTTCCCTACAATGAGATACGAATGACGTCCTATAGCCCATTGCGTTGCTCACGGCAGCTGTTAAACATTAAAAAAGAGCATTCCATTTCTGGAATATCAAAATTACTAAAAGGCAATATATATATTCAGTTCCCTTTTCCTTCCTGGATTTTTTGTGAGATCGGACTTTAGATTTTTAATTCTAAATTCTTTTTTTACTTAAATCTTCAGTCCCGTAGGAATAAAACTGCGCTTAATTAGAAAACATTGTACACCGCAATTTCAATTTTCTGAAATAATGTATCTTTCCAGCAGCGATAACATGTGGTGCTGTGAGTGTTTTCACTTCGTTGTTTAAGGTGTTTCGAAAACATCCCCTCCTCGCCCCTCCCCCCACCCAAAAAAATGACTGAAAGATATAAATTTTAGATTTTCAAAAAATTGTAAGTTTCCCTTTGGAAGACAAAAATGTAAAAGCTGTTGAGAAATGCGTTTTCCACGAGAGGTAATTAGCAATTGCCACAACAATCGCTGCTGGAAAGATATATTATTTCAGAAAATTGAAATTGCGGTGTAAAATGTTTTCTAAATAAGCGCAGTTTTATTCCTACTGGACTGAAGATTCAAGTAAAAGAAAAATTAAGTAGTTTAGTAACAAGGCTGATTCGAGACGAGAAAACGCAATTTACACAAAGTTGTTCAGTTAAATTTTAAATGAAACGACACTTCTGGCATGAATTCGTTTCACCGCATTTCATACTGGAAAACAAGAACGAAAAACACTACTTGCGCATCTACGTTTATTCTCCAAAATCGCTTTGAAATTGAACTGGAAATTAATTATTTTGAAATGAATAGAAATAGAAGCAAAAACATTCTGTGGTTCTTTCTTATATTTGGAGACAATTTTCAACGTGTAACCGATATTCTTTTACTTGCAGAAATGGGAGATAGTCTTGCGGTTTTTTTACACACGTTCGCGTAACCAAAATGAAGGCTATCAATATATATCGCTACAAATATCCCACAGACGATCAAATATCAATCTTACCTTCGTTGGATTCCCATTAAGAATACAAGCGGGGTGTATGCTAAAATGTTTGAAAGGTATATTGCATTCTGAAACTCGTTTCGTTTCCATGAAATCTTATTCTCCTTTCTTAATTCCATTGTGAATTCACTTTTCATTTTTATGAAAGGTATTTTTCTAACTGGGAATTCTGCATATCGCAGACTATCTTCCAAGATATTTTTCCATAAATTCACTTTTATCAAATCTTCACTATTTTCTTTCAATAGTTTGATTCTGAATCTCATCTAAACCACATGTTTTATTGTTCTTCAGAAGTACGCACGTGCAGAAATACGAATTGAAATGAATGTCCAATCCCGACGTAGTTTCTTTTTGGCTGCAATTAAAAAAGTATTCTCAAGCATTTGAATTTTTTTTTCTTAATTTCTTTGTCAGCCGAAGTCTCCAATTTCCTCTGACAAATCAAATAAGAGCTTCGTTTTATTCATTACGGAATAAAAAGTAGTATTTTCGATTCAGCAGCAAAAAAAAAAAAAAAACGTTTATTAAACTTGAAGGATTAGCGTAATATTATATAGGCCCGGAGAAGCGTTGAAAGGTACAAGAATAAAAAAATACATAAATGTGGAAATTGTGATTCAAGGCAAAGCATGTGATTTAACAATAACTATACTAGACGTATTTTGATGAGAATATGAGTCAAACCAAAACGGAGTTCAATAAAAAGTGCATTGCTAAATAATTGTTTTAGCACTTTAAGTGCAGAATGCACCTGAACCAAATGGTGCACACAATTTTCTGCTCTGCATAAACAGAAATATTCACACAGCGGCCGGGTTTTATGAAAGCTATGGCAAAGCATTTTTTCCACCCTGCCATTTCAGAAGTACAGACAATAAGCCTGCAAGTGACGTAAACGCTCGCGTCTAGCCCTTAATTCTCTACTTCATGAATCAAGACATTACAGAGAAGGTCTAGTGCTCCTAACTCGGACGTCTTTCCACTGATTGAAGAAAGTGTATCACATATCATTTCTCCCTTTTTTACCTTCCTCGCCGTTGTTATTGTCCTTTTCGAATGTAATCAGTCAGAAAGGATTTGTGTCAACCGTACACTTCAATAACAATTTGAATATATCAAATATCATCCCTCCCTTTCTTATCTTCTTCTCCGTTGTTATTGTCCATTTCGGAAGTAATCAGTGCGAAAGGACTTCTGTCAATCATGCACTTGAATGACCATTTGAATATATGTAATGTCATTCCTCCCTTTTTTAGCTTCCACGGCCTTGTCCTTTCCGAAAGTAAGCGGTCCGAAAGGATTTGTGTCAATCATGCACTTGAATGACCATTTGAATATATGAAATATCAACCTACCCTTTCTTAGCTTCCTCGCCTCTGTTATTGTCCTTTTCGGAAGTAATTACTCAGAAAGGATTTGTGTTAATCATGCACTTGAATGACTATTTGAACACACTGACGGAAAAAAATCCCAACACCAAGAAGGGGTTGTGTTAGATAAACGACAGTTGGTAGGCGGTGAGAGTACATCTGTAAGATGACGTCTATGCAAATTTCGCGCTCGGCGTATACGTGTGGCGCTAGTATCGCCCCTCGGAATATGCAAAGCAGGTTTGCTATAAATACGCGCTGAAACGTTCGTGAGCGTTAGTTATCGTTGAGATTCGACGTAGTGTGTTAATGTTAGTCAAGAATGCCTTTAAGAAGACGAAGAAGTCATTATCAACAGCTCACGGAGTTTGAACGAGGTCGGGTAATAGGGCTACGAGAAGGTGGATTTTCGTTCCACAATATTGCAGAACGACTTGGCAAGAATGTAGCCACTGTGCATGATTGTTGGCAGCGGTGGTCAAGGGAAGGTACTGCCTCAAGAAGACTGGGTTCCGGCCGGCCACGTCGCAATCCTGAGAGGGAAGACCGCCGTGTACGGCGTATGGCCATGGCGCATCGTACCGCGTCTGCGGCAGCAATTCGACCTGCAGTTGCCACCACAGTGACACAACGAACTGTTACAAATCGGTTACTTGAAGTACAGCTCCGAGCCGGACGCCCAGTAACGTGCATTCCACTTACTTTAAACCACTGCCGGTTGCGACGTCAGTGGTGTCAAGCTAGAGATCATTGGAGGACGGAGTGGAGATCTGTTGTGTTTTCTGATGAAAGCCGGTTCTACCTGGGTGCCAGTGATGGCCGCGTGTTGGTTAGAAGAAGGCCAGGTGAGCACCTGCAACCAACCTGTCGCGGCTGAGACACACTGGACCTACACCTGGAGTTATGGTCTGGCGAGCAATTTCCTATGACAGCAGCAGCACTCTCGTGGTTATCCCACGCATCCTGACGGCACAGTTGTACGTCGGTCTGGTGATTCAACCTGTTGTGCTACCATTCATGAACAGCATTCCAGGGGTGTTGTCCAACAAGATAACGCTCGCCCGCATACCGCTGTTGTAATCCAACATGCTCTACAGAGTGTCGACATGTGTCCGTGGCCTGCCAGATCACCAGATCTTTCTCCAATCGAGCACGTATGGGACATCATTGGACGACAACTCCAGCGTCACCCCCAATCAGCAATAACCGTCCCAGTATTGACCGACCAAGTGCAACAGGCATGGAACTCCATCCCACAAACTGACATCCAGCACCTGTACGACACAATGCATGAACGTTTGCGTGCTTGCATTCAACATTCTGGCGGTTACACCGGTTATTAATGTACCAGCATTTCACATTTAAAATGGTTCTTCTCGTGCTTACATTAAGCTGTGATCTTGAAACCTTAATCGATTAAATATGTTACCTATACAAATGTATTGCCGCCATTTCATTCCTCTAAAACTATTTTTTCGTGGTGTTGGGATTTTTTTCCGTCAGTGTATATGAAATATCATTTCTCCCTTTCTTAACTTCCACGCCGTTGTCATTGTCGTTTTCAGAGGTAGTTAGTCAGAAAGGATTTGTATCAACATGCACTTGAATGACCATTTGAAGATATCAGATATCATCCCTTCCTTAGCTTTCGCCCCGTTGTTATTGTCCATTTGGGTAGTAATCAGTCAAAAATTGTGTCAATCATGCACTGGAATGACTATTTGGATATATCTAATATCATTACTCTCTTTCTTGGCATTTTCGTCGTTGTTATTGTCCTTTTTCGAGTCAGAAAGAATTTGTGTCAATCACACACTTTAATGACAATATGAATATATCAAATGTCATCTCACCCTTTCTTAGCTCCCATCCTGTTTTTATTGTCCATTTCGGAAGTAATCAGCAGAAAGGACTTCTGTTAAACATACACTTGAATGACCATTTGATTATATCTAATATCATCCCTCCCTTTCTTAGCTTCCTCGCCCTTGTTATTGTTGTCTTCGAAAGTAAATTAGTCAGAAAGGATTTGTGTCAATCATGCCCTTGAATGACCATTTGAATATATGAAATATCACTTCTCCCTTTCTTAGCTTCCTCGCCGTTGTTATTGTCCTTTTAGGAGGTAATCACTCAGAAAGAATTTGTGTGAATTATGACATATATATCCTATATCACTAAGCGGTTTTCTGAGATTTTCTGAGATTTAGAGCTTAGCTCCACAAAGAAACACAAACCACCAGATAAATGTTTAACTGATTTTCTACGTACTGTTGCAGTACCAAAATTCTCCATTTACAGCCATCTTGGCACACAACTCTGGCTTCACTGACACCCATGACACAACGTGATGAAGACCTTGTATAATTCATACTCATAATCTTTTTTTATGCAGACACTCCATGAGCCCATGACCTCCTTGAATGACCATTTGAATATATCAAATATCATTTCTCCTTCCTTGGGTTCGTTGCCGTTGTTATTGTCCTCTTAGGAGATAATCAGTCAGAAAGGATTTGTGTCACTCATGCCCTTAAATTACCACCTGAATAACACTTCTAAAGTGAACTTAACGCTTTCTAATGCAAGGGTTTACTCACTCCAGCAGTGTTCGGTGCACACAATAGAGTGCGAAATATATTATACGTTCGAGCTGATTTTCAGCCCGTTTTACTAACCTCGAGTTATTTCGTTTCAACGTAATAAAATGATGGCAGGTTCTTCCATCATTCTGGCATTTCATAATGAATGGCCATAGAATTATTTTACCCCTGTGTCATGCCGCGGTCACTGAGCTCAGGCGTTCCGCCAATAAGGGCCGATCTTTGCAGTTCGTTTCATCCTTTAGGATTAATGCTTTTATTGAATAAGTCATATTAATTTGGAAACATTTATTTAGCAAAAAACATATCTATAGACAACATGTTTACATTCCGAAGTAATATGTTTACATTTACGGAAGTCCATCCGTTGAACAGAAAAACAAGATCTTTCTCTATCTCACTGCAACTTCTCTTTCCCGTCTCTTCTGTATCCGTGTAACTTCTGTCAATCCCTTCTCGTCGGGAATTCGGTTCTTTGACACTTCGATAAAATAACGGCATTTAAGCTCCGCGTTCACACATGTGGAAGTCTTACCTAACATCACCATTGTATTTGACGCCATCTTTCCTTGGAAAGTCTGACACAACATGGCGTTCTTTAAAAAGAGTCTTACAAAATGGCGAGCTTGTAACGTATACCCTAGATTCACTATCCTTTTGATTTTTACTATCTCTGGTTATTTTATTTTACTATGTAAATTATCTTCTTACTGAACGAGATGTTATTTCTCCCGCTGAATGAGATCTGGCAATGAGTGTAAGTCATGACGTGGTGGTAGCCAGTATAAATAGGCGCGTTCAACGATACCTAAGAGAGCGTTTGCTTATGTGCGAGAGAGCTTTTGTTGATGTGCGAGAGAGCTTTTTGTTGATGTGCGAGAGAGCTTTTTTGTTGATGTGCGTAGGAAGAGCTGTTGTTGTATGGTGAGAGCTTTGTTTCGTGTGTAAAGAGATCTTCGTTTATGTGAGAGGAACTTCGTTATATGTGAGAGCCAGATATCGAGTAGTTGTGTGACCGATGAAGTGAGTGTGGATAAATAACAGAAGTTTTCCTAATAAAAGATTGTCTTAGTAAGTACGTCTTTCTCAGTTCATAGTTTTGTCAGACCTTTGTCTGGCTGTTAGGTTTATTTCATTAGTTGTTATTATTAACAACCAGCATAAGACTTTATTCATCTTAATTACTACTACAACATTACTAGCAGTTAAGAGCTTGTTCATTATTATTACTACACTACTAGCAGAAAAGTTTATTCATGATATAATTAACAAACAACAAGCATTAGAAGAAGCTTAGAAGAAAGCTGAATTCATTATAAGCTGTCTTTCAAAAGGTTGAACAATCCTTTTACGTACAAGGTGCATCACTAATGTTTATTAAATATATACACACAAAAATACATATTCATCTCTGTAATGCAAATTTGAATAAGGGATAAACTTAAAAAAACTACACGAATGCTATTTAAATATTAATTGAAGAATTCTCCTCCACTGAGATCCTCACATTATCTGTAATATGGAGATACTTGATTAACATCGTCTCTTATCGTGGTTTGAATTCTTCAATTTTACACTTATTTTACTGATTAGTCTCATTTTGAATGAAATTGGTAATATTGGAAGAGGAGACCTTCAATTGTTCCTTACGAAAATCGAACAACATATCAAATATTTAGTCGCCGCCCCGGTGGCGCAGTGGTCTAAGCGATGGCCTCTGATCATTCGTCCGAACGGGGTCCGGGTTCGAATCTCGGTGAGGCATGGATGTTGTTTGTCTTACGGCACTGGTACTCTCACTTTCCTGGAACCAGTGACCCTAAATTAGGGACGGGCGACTGCTTATAGCCCATTGAGTTGCTCACGGTGGTCGTTAAACCTCCAATCAAAATAAAAAAAAAAAAAAAAGAAAGATATTTATTCTCGCAGCAACAGCCTCAAGGATCTCATTAATTAAAGGCAATTTCAATAAACATCATTGTTTTCACATTTAACTTTCATTTTCTTCAATTTCAGTAACTCCCGTACTAGTAGGCGCTGTATCGATGGAGATGCAGAAATTCATTGAATTGAAATTATCTATGTATAAACATACGAAACGTATAAATAAAAATATAAATTTAAGTACATAGTTTTTTACAAACCCTCCCCCTCTAAACATTACTTCGCACTTGCGTTAAATTGAGTTACTGGGGCATCGGTGGGCGGTAAGAAATATTTACCATCAACAAAGATACAAAAGTGGACGGTAGGTACGCTGGGAATTTATCTTGGCCAAATAAAAACGTCTAAGGCAAAATAAAGCAAGGGAGCAACTCATAAAATTGTGGGTAACAAGAAACACACGAAAAATTTGAAAGGAGTACATATAGGTTACGTTACTCTTTCACCCGAACTCAGAGGAACATTTGTTTCAAGAACGCTTCAAATCCGTCAACAACGACGAAATTAAAAAACAGAAAATAATTTTTATAATATTTCGATTCTTGAAAGCTTTCTTGGTACAAAGCGTATTTACGTTAACATCAGTGTCAAGAAACTTAAAATTTTTACGTTAAAATTTTATTTGCAAATGTGTTACAATCTCCCGTGGCAACGAGCAAAATGCCCAAATATTTTCTTCTTTACCCTACTCTAATTCTTTTGTAGGACCAGGGAATTAATTTTTGGTTAGACAAACTATTGTAGTTAAAACGTTTAGGAGTATACACCGCAGAGCCAAAACATAACGAGCTTCTGTCGAATAAGATATTAATTCTCCATATACCGCCAAAACAGTAGTTGCCTGGCGATATATGGAAAATACCATATTACTAAAGGTGTCTTGTAGTATCGATACCAACACGTTACGAGGAGGTCACTTTACTCTTGCAAGTTACGAGATTGAGCCGCCGGAGATCGACTTTTCTGTTTCAACACAAAGCACAAATGCTCGATCGGGATGCTATCTGCAGACTTTGGAGGCAAAAGCAATACCTGGAAGTCTTTCTCATGTTCCACGAACTATTCTCGAACACTGATGTGTCGCATGATCATTGTCTTGCTGAAAGATCGCATTTCTGATGTTGCCATGAAATGATTTATTGGTCTGCAGTGATGTTTATGTAGGTGGTAGAAGCTATACACAGTAGTTTTCTGCTCATCAATGACTGGACATAGAGTTTCCCAGCAGAACGTTGCCTAAAGCATTACACTTCCTCCACCGGTTTCTTATTTTCCCACGAAGAATACTGATGCCAACACTTCCCCAGGTAAACGACTTTATTTTTCGTTGTTTTTTATCTTTGGTATGTGATGAACAATACCCTTTTGCTACTTTGTTTTTCTTTTAATTTTCATGCTTGGTGAATTGAAAAAGATATATTATTAATATATTAAATGATAAATCAACAAATGGTAAAGTATCTTCGTTGATATACGAATTATAATTCAAATTGTTTGTCTTCCTTTCTGGCAGATATAGAAAACGCCGCTTTAATGAAGCTTCATCCTATTATGGTGCTTAGGATAGACGAAGATGCCTATAAGTTTTCCGAAACTTGATGAGAAATTATTTTAAATTCACTCTCAGGTCGGTAAGTATTACTATTTCGTTTACGCTTTACCAAGCAGAAATACTTTTCTTCACAATCCCGTTTATCGAATAACGTTGAACTTACGTTCCTCTATTCTTCTCGCTGTTACAATAGAATTATTACAGCGAATTAAATTAGCTGATCAGCATACCACAAGGGATGGCCAAATTCATTAGATTATTTAGTTGTTGAAGGTTTTTAATCACATTTGCGTCAATTGTCCTTTTTAAGAGGAAATAGTTACGAAGTTCATCAACTGATTAACTCGGAACCATTAGTTTCTCATTAGTTATAAGAAGTTTACCTTCCCGTGGATATCTGTTAGTATTTGGTATCAAAAATTAAATTCGAACATTTGGGATATTGCAATTCACTGAGTAATAACTGCAAGTACTATCGAATGATCTATATTAATTTAGATTGTAATGTAGAAGAAAGTCCGTAGAACGACCAGTTTGGTCGAGAAGTAAAACCAGGATGATAGGAACAAACGAGCAGTCACCGACTTGGCAGGTATCTCAAACGAAAGACGAGAACTTCATGAAAATCACACGGAACAAGGTAGATGACGGGAATCACTGAAAGAGCGTAGAAGGGAAAAAAAAAACACGGAGCAAAGGCTCAATCGTCCAGAGCGCCATAAAGCAAGGACTGTTAAGGAGTGGTTTGACGCTAATTCCGTATCGTGTGTGAACTGCCCAGCACAGAGCCCTGATCTTAATCCCATAGATCACCTATGGGATGAATTAGAGAGCCGCATAAGACGTTTGGAACCAAGGCCTACTACTAAGCAACAGTTAGAGGCAGCATTATGTACAGAATGGCAGCGCATACCTATCGCTGTGTTCCAAAACCTTGTCGAAAGCATGTCTCGAAGGGTCAGTGCATGCATAAAGGCCAAAGGTGGACCAACACCGTACTAATGTATGTCAATAAATGCTGTTTTGTGTTTCTCTTCTAGGTGCCCGCTGACTTTTCTCAATATAGTGTATATGTTGCGGTAAAAGCGATTATCCGGTGATTTTGCATAATCGTCTGTTACTATGGAAAAATCACCGATCATCTTGGTGAGTTTGATAAATATCACTAACTTTCTAACTTTTACCGGCGAATATGTGTAATTCCAAAATGAAATTGGCAAGTACTTATGGATTTAAACTAATTTTAATAAAATAAATCAAACATACATTTTTTTTATTAATATTAAAACGATTTAATGAACATAAGGAAAGTAGGAAAACTTGTTTCAACTTAATATTAGAATTATGTGTACAGACATTTAAAAAAAATATTATTGGGAGAAAAATATATAAATCTAATTATTCTTACTGCTCATTCAAACAAGGCAAACTTTCATGCCAATTTGAGTTACATAATTTATTATTTTTCTTGTATTTGCATTTGGTTGAATTACACTTTCCTTTACATGAGAGCTTTTGGTACACCTGACATCCTACAGTAAAATTGAGGTTTTTTTTCCGCACTCCCTAAGAGACAGAGTGATATTTGATACATTCTCTACTGTAACAAATTGTTCGTCACTTAACACAAACTGGTTTCTGGTATACAATCGTGAACTGATAGTACACATCATTTTGTTCCCAACTGATAATACTCATCATTTTGAGTAGCTAAATTACTGCCAATATATTCCGGGAATCTCCTCTTCCCCTGTCCACATCTGGTATTCTTAGCTTCACTGTACATCCTACTTTGGCTACAGGAAACTTCAGCTCGGACACTTTATATCGGAGAATAATCAAAAGTAATACTGGTCAGCTATCTACCGGAAAGTAAATAAAATAAATCTCGTTAAAATCAAGGTTACTCGACGAGAATGCATTAGTTATAACATTTACCATCCTAGAATTACTGTTATGTATAATATCCTACTTTGGCTACAGGAAACTTCAGCTCTGACACTTTATATCGGAGAGTAATCAAAAGTAATACTGGTTAGCTATCTACCGGAAAGTAAATAAATAAATCTCGTTAAAATCAAGGTTACTCGACGAGAATATATTATTTATCACATTTACCATCCTAGAGGACGATTATGTATAATGTCCGGTAAATTTGATTAACGAAGTACGATTTTTCATATTTTCCACGAAGAACTGGCGAGTTTGCATAATCACCAGATCAATTACTTTTACCGTAACAAATACACTATATTGACAAAAGTCACTGAACACCTCTTCAAAAGGAAATGAAGGCATCCGCTGCGTTGTTAATATGCGCAGTCGCAAATGGTATAAAAACCATTCTACAGCTGATCGCGATCATATCGCACTGTGAGGTTGAGTGCAAATGCCGCGGCGGGAGAATACTGACTTTGAGAAAGGAAATATTGTTGGATGTTGCATAATATTAGTGGGTTGTCAATAAGATAAACCGAGAGGCGTTTAAACATATCCAAGTCAACGTTTTGGATGTGCTGAATGAGTAGAAGACACATGGCTTGCCTGAAGCATCAAAACGTACCGCAGACCAAACAAAATCAGTGATAGAAGACGTCGAAGCCTCAGGAGAGTCGTTACAGCTAATCGACGGAGTACTGTACAAGACCTCAGTATAGAGATGAGTAAGAATTGTGGAACCTCGGTATGCACACGTATCATTCACAGAGAGCTTTATTCCGTGGGTTACCGTGGTCGTGCGGCTGCACATAAGCCTTTCATCTCCACCCAGAACGCTACTCGTCGTTTAGCATGATGAAAGGAACATTTATCGTGGACCGTAGATCAACGGAAACGGGTCCTATGGACTGATGAATCCTGATACACGATTCATCAGTCTGATGGCCGTGTGTGAATATGGCGGCAGCCGGGGGAGCGCTATTCACCACAGTGTACTGTACCTACGGTCAAGTTTGGAGCTGGCAGTGTACTCGTGTGGGAATGTTTTTCTTGGTATGGCCCCGGTCTGTTGGTTATCGTGGACAAACCTGTTAACAAGCACGGCTACCTCACTATTCTGTACAATTATGCCCTACCAACTATTTGGCAATACTAATGAACTGTACCTTGTAGGTACCAGCAGAATAATGCACCGAGCCATAAAGAAAGGCCTGTTATGTCGTGGTTTGACGATAATTCCGTATCCTGTGTGGACTGGCCAGCACAGAACCCTGATCTTAATCCCATAGAGCACTTATGGGATGAGTTAGAGCGCCGCATAGGAAATTTGGAACCAAAACGTACTACTAAGCAACAGTTAGCGGCAGCATTATGTACTGAATGGAAGCGCATAGCTATCGCTGTGTTCCAAACGTTGTCGAAAGCATGTTCCGAAGGGTCAGTGCATGCATTAAGGCCAAAGCCGGAACGACACCATACTAATGTTCGTCAATAAAAGCTATGATGTGTTTCACTTCTAGGTGTACGGTGACTTTTGTCACCGTACACCTAGAACAACTGAAAGTGTCCTGAAATAGTCTATACGATCTAGCGAAATAACATTTCTCTTGAAGTTGCGTGAGGTTTTAGTAGTGTTAAATATATTAAGATGACGAATCTTGAAGAATAATTATAATAGTTGTAGCTAACAACAGAGAACTTTAGTACAAGGATCCAGGGTGTATTATGGAAGGCAAACTTTTCGTTAGGTAGATAATTTAGCGTAGGGGCGGACGCCCAGTATAGATAATAAAGAGAAAGTGAATACCAGCACACTATGAACGATAACAGAGTAGGGAAAGTAATGAGCATTAAAGATAAAATGGAAGCAATCTCTAGGAAGGATGGAATACAATCCTGATAGGGAATCATTTTTAAAACGGGAAATAGCAATCATTTGAACATGTGAGTACAATGCGTATTAAATCTGAATTGTTAAATGCTTGGAATAACAATAACGACATAAGATTTATTCTGTATTTTAACTTAAAGGGTACTGCAACAAATTAGCAACAAGTAAGAAACTTCAACCTCGAATAAACATGTTCTTTCGGTGCTTCAATATCAATATATCTGTGAGTGCCGATTCTGCTGTGTTGAGTGGTTATACACTTATCGTCAAGAAATATTTTCACCCGAAAGGACGTGTCGGATTGCAATGCTATTCGGGAGGAAGGTCAAGGTTACCAGGAACAATAAATGATTAAACATTGAGACTGATATGTGCAATATTTATTCAGCTACACGCCAATAAGTAGTGTTTCTCAGTATGGTGTCGGGCCGCCATGTTTGCTCACACAGCATGCCGGATGTCTCGGCATGCAGTTGTACAGGGTCCTAACGGTATCCTGCGATAAGCCATCCCATGCAGCTTGAATCTTCTCTCGCATTTCCTGCAGATTGGGAGGTAGGTGTGGAGTGTGGATAGCGCGTCCAATAGCATCCCACACATTTTCAATCGGCGATAGGTATGGCGATGCGGCTGGCCATTTGAGAGTGTCAGTGTCTTGAAGGCAAGCTCTCGAGACAGCAGCAGTATGCGGACGAGCGTTGTCCTGTTGGAAAATCGCACCGGACTGAGCGTTCAGGAGAGGTGGAACCACTGGCTGCGGGACCTCATTAACGTACAGTTGGGCTATCAAAGGGCCTGTAATGAACACCAAAGGTGATCTGGCATCCTCACACCATGAAACCAGGTCTTCCGGACGTGCAACGCTCGACAACAAACCGATCATCTTGGCGCTGACCACAGTGCTTCCACACACGGATTCGTTGATTGTTTCCTCCAAGACAAAGGCAGGACTCGTCACTGATGATCACCCGCTGCCATTATGGGTGGCTCCTTGACAGTCTGGCACGACACAATTGGTGTCTTTGGTGATGAAGCAATGGTGTTAAGGGCAGTCGTCGTAACGGTGTTCGTGCGTGTAAACCTACGTCGAACAGCCGTCTACCAATGGTGCTGGCACTAATCGGACGATGCACCACTGCTCACAGAATGTCCGCAGTCGTGTCTGTTTGGTCACTCCGCGCATGTCGGACAAACCATTGGTCCTCTGTCTCCGTGGTTCCTCTCCTTCTTCCAGACCTTTCCTGTCGCTGCTGCGTGCCTTGTTCCATTCACTGTCGCCAACGTCGTGTTTTGGTGATGTCGCACGACCGGTACGGCACGCAATACGGCGATAAGACCATCCCGCTTCCCGAAACCCGACGATGCGGCTCCTCTCGAACTCCTTCAACTGCTCGAATTGCTTCCGAACTTTTCTCCGAGGCATACTTCACTGCAAAGGATGCAACCAACACAGCAGCACGAGTCAGAATGACAAACATGCGCGAAGCCACGACTTTATATATCATGTCAGACACAGCGCTATGACCCCTTCTTGCTGGATTCACATGCGCGGCCGTGCTTGATATTAGAATAATTTGCATGTGTCACGATGTCAAACCTACTCACCATGTTTCATTCCTATTGGTTGCTTCTTTCTGAATGCAAGTATTTTTTGACGACGAGTGTATATACATTCCGGTGTGAATGAAGTATAAGTAATGCAAAAGATATTTTAACGCTATTTTTTTCTTTGATTTTCCTATTTGTATTACAAAATTATCCGGTTCGTAATTAATGATGAGCACTAAACTATTGCGGCATTTGTTGGTCCTGCGATACCCGAATGTATCCCCATTTGAATCACAACCCCCTGTCTTCGGATGTTGAGACTATGTCGGCCCTCCTCCGGGAAAGCATAGCTTCATAATCTGAAACACACCTCCCTTGGTTATCAATATACCTCGAGCCTATCATTACTGGCACACGGGAATAGAAGGAATGTAAATGAGTAATACCATCACTACCGGGATACGGAATAGGAGGAATGTGAATGAGTAATACCATTATTACCAGGACATAGAAAAAGGAGGAATGTGAATGAGCAAACCATCATTACCGGGACATAGAAATAGGAGGAATGTGAATGAGTAATACCATGAGCTATAGCTGTACATACAAATTTAGTTATATACGTTGAAATGCGATGGGATGAGTAAAAAAATTGTTTCAGCTTTTATACAATATTTGAGCTTATTTTGTACACATACTGTGAAAATTACATAATTAAATTCTTCATCTTTTAAATATAATGTTCCCGCTTGTGTTTGTATAAATATATCAGCTCCAAGTTTGCATAAAATCTGAAGTGGTTGGTATAAATGGGTTTACCACTTTGATGGGGCCAAATGTTACCAAACATATCCTGGCCTAGAAAGATATTGGCGCAAATAACAGACAACATTAAAGGTATTGCACAGATTATGGGTTTTATATTTCAAAGCATTCCAATATAATCCTAATTAACTACACATTCATGATAGGAATTGCACTTTTTAGAGGACGCTCTGTCTTCCAAAGTATAAAAGTTTTAGCAAAGAAATGCTTCATCAATATTTGAAGAACATATGAATGTTTTTGTATTTTAAATTTGGTGTTTCCTGTGCAATGTTGATTAATGACGACGCGTGTCTCCTTTTGTTAAGGCATTCCTGCGTCTTTCCAAAAAAACAGCTCACGTCATAGTCGCAATGACAGATATATTACCCTCCAAAGACACTCTGGTATCTGTGTCTACATATTTCGGAAAAGTTGAGGACAAGACTCGTTTAAATATTTAAACGTCTGCCCCGAGAATACTGCTCTGAGAAAAACGGAGTTGAAGGACTGCTAAATAATGCACTACTCATCGTTCTGCGAGCTCATTTTTCGTGAGACATACATTTATCTTTCGTCAGCTTTTACAATAAATAAATAACATTCCGCGTTTCACTGCTGCTGCTTTTCATTCTGAAAGACTATCCCTGTGTCAGCAGAGCTCGTTTCAGAGTTTCCTCCCAGTTTGAGCGTTCGGTTTATGGATTACAGTTTTCAGCATTTTTAGCTCACCCACACGAAGGGATTACTCCTCGGGTATCACGTTTAGAGAAGGATACATTATCAAAATAAGTCTGCTAGAGTGCAGGCAAAGAAATAAGAAGGATAAAACTGGGAGTGAAGGAGATGTCTCCATCAAAACGGAAATGCATTTCTTTTTGTAACAGTATGCTATGCTGGAGGCTTAAGAGAAATTTAATCATACACTGCTTTGCCGAAAATATGACTATCGAAGTTACAAGGGTAAAAAAACAGCAATAGAAACCACTCCTCTTACATCTACGTAGGTAAATAAGAGAGAGTTTATTTGAAACTCGTGGAACTTATGCGGTGTACATAGCTTGTGAATCACTGTTGAAATTTATGACCATTTCTCTCTGTCATTGATACGACAAATCAATGACGGAAAAATATTCCTCATAATACGTGTAAAATCCATTTTCAAATTAACACAGAGAAGTTTTCTGAGAGATGTTACATGGATGACCAGTGATACAAGCAAATTCAGAACTCATATTATCTTTGCTTTGATTAGTCTATCGATTTCCCATGTATTATGTGGGACTTCATTCATTGATGATTTCCAACTACACTGGTGTTTTCCGACCTACATCCATTTCTGGATGGGACATGGAGTCAAAACGCTATGAGGAAGCAAAGATGCTTCGACAAGCGAAAATCTGAGGATGTTCAAATTCCTCAGCTAAGTTTGCTTAGTCTCAATTGGTTGGAAATTTACTGTCCTGGGTGATGTAACGGTTGGCATACTCGAACAGAGATCGGCCGATGCGGGTTCGATTCCCGCTCCAGGGCGATGAAATTTGCAAATTTTCTGAGAGGAGGTGTTACATGGATGACCAATAACGGGTACAAGCAAATTCAGAATTTATATTCTGGTTGCTTTGAATATTCTATGGATTCGACGATCACAAATTCTCATCGGCATCTTTCCCTTAGCAGTGTGATAGTGAACCTTTGCACTTTGACACTACTATCATTGGTATCGCAAAATATGTGAAATTTTGTCCTTCATCAAATAGAAGTCATCGCTCTTTCCACGTTTATAAGTGAGTCACGGAAAAATTCCCAGTTACGCGCGGGACATGCTTCCACTGCACCACAGCGGCTTCGAAATTCGGGTATTGAACCCAGGGCGTCCCAGTTACGCGCCGCACATGCTTCCACTGCACCACAGCGGCTTCGAAATCACATACGATAAACTGTGCATGTGAGTCTGCCAAGTGTTTGGCAGTTTCTCGTATGTGAGTCTGGAGAGTTTCGAGGCCGCTGTGGTGCAGTGGAAGCATGTCCGGCGCGTAACTGGAAGACCCAGGGTTCGATACCCGGTGGCGGCCGATGATAATTTTTCCGTGACTCACTTATAAACGTGGAAAGAGCGATGACTTCTATTTGATATTCCTATTCCACGTCCACTGTGTATTTAGATTTTGTTCCATTTGGTACATTATAAGCTTTAAAAAATATCCTTTCCTTTCTATTACTGTATTTAATTCCTTTCTGTCTTCTCGTAACACGACATTTTCTCATATGAGAATAATGAAACATTGTTTTGCATCACATACGACCTTAATTCTCGGGAAGCATGAGACTTTGATGCTGAAAAGTGACGTCATCCTTTCTAGTCGAAGTGAATTTGTGAGGTACAGTAGCGAACAAAAGTATTTGGCGAAACACTTTTTCGACCATATTATTTTTCTGCTGGACCAAATCGTGTCATTTTGGGATATGATATGTGTTATTCAGTTGTCATCATGACCCATATGCAGATGGATCGGAAACCTTAACACAGATCAGGTACCTAAGCTTAATCGCAAAGATCATACAAATTGACCAACAAAGTAGGTGTGTATCACATTCATTTAACGCAACGATAACAGAAAACAAGTACGAGAAAACGACAAAACAATAACTAATACTTAGTGGGATAACCACGAGACTTAATAACAGCTGCACAACGGGCCGGCATCGAGTCCACTTGCTTCTCGACGGTGACCTGCGGAATTCGCGTCCATTCTGCAGACAGCTGGTAGAACTTCTGGGCCCTATTGCGGCAGGTTTTCTTCGCACATCGTCTCTCCAGCCCCTCCCACATGTGCTCGATAGGGTTGAGGTCTGGAAATTGGCTTGGCCAGTCTAGAAGTGTGACCTGTTGCTGCTGGAAGGCTGCGTTCGCTACTCTAGAGGTGTGCTTCGGGTTGTTGTCTTGCTGCATGATCCATCCGGGTGGCATGTTCTGGTTTGCCCATGGGAAGACATCGTTGATGAGCATGTTCGTGTAGCTCTGGCCGGTCATTATTCCCTCAATCTTGAGATGGGGCCGATTCCATTGCGAGAGAAGGCGTCATAAACCATGAGCGATCCTCCTCCGTGCTTGACAGTCAGCTGAATGAACTGGGGGTTGAATCTCTGGCAACACGGACGTCGTACGTATCGGATGCCATCACTTCCGAACAAGTTGAACTTGCTCTCGTTGATGAAAAGCACTTTACTCCAGTCCGGCGCGGTTCAGTGTCGATGACGGCTCGCGAACGCGACTCTGGCTCGTCGATCCTTGACTCCGATGAGTGGTTTCTTGGCGGGGCGTCTTCCATTCAATCCACCAGCAATGAGACGACGGGAGATGGTCATTCGGCTGACGTTCAGGTCGTCGCTGTCGCGGAATTCGGTGGCGATGTCCACAGCAGTCAAGGTGGGATCAGCACGAGATCGACGGAGGATGGGTCTATCCTGACGCAACGTAGTGGAACGAGACCTACCACATCGCGGACATTTTCTCGACGGTCCCAGTCTTCTTATAACGTTGCAGGACAGCTGAAATGGACTGGTGTCGGATCTACAGGGCCCTCGCAATGTCGGTGACGCGCATTCCGGATTCCACCATGTTCGCGACCGCCTGGCGAGCTACAACAGGGTTCTCCGCCTTTTTACCTATTTCTGAAAACCTAAGATTGACTTATTATTACAAAACCCACAAAAATCCCAAGACAAGCATTAATATTAATACATGCAGCAAAGAAATGGGTAATAATTGGCGACTCTTGAATATGGCCCATTTCGAACGACAAATTCGCTCTGAGCGAAATACAAACTACGCGGCATTGTAACCCACAAATCAACACATATCATATCCCAAAATGACCCGATTTGATCCAGCAGAAAACAAATTATGGTCGAAAAAGTGTTTCGCCAAATACTTTTGGTTCGCTACTGTAGATCGTCTATGTGGGAAATTCTTTTAATGTATGTATTAATAAACAGTAATTTTTTGTTACGAATTTCCGTTTTTTTATTGTTATGTTTTTCATTTACATTAATGTATTTTTTATCTTTAGAAATTCAGAAGAAAAAAAATCAGCAAAGTTGAAAAAAAAATTCAAGTAACATTTATTTACGTTGAAAACATATTATTTAAAATAAATTTTCTTTATTAATCTGCAAAATAACATTTCTGTTCGACCACTACTCTCAGAATAAGCATATCCACGAAAACGTAAAATATGATGATGCTATAAACATATGTAAAATATTACTAAATTCAGACGCAACATTATTTCCGATCGTAAGCTGCGTCAAAATGACCCTCCTAAATTGAAATATATATGTACAAACAATGTTGGGTTTTTAAAAAAAAGAAACAGTTTTAAAAGATGCACGTTGAATGTTTCCTTAATTGCCGGGCCTTTTTTTTTCCAGAAGAACGGCAACTACTTGGCGTGGCATCGATTCCGTGAAGTGTTTGTGGAGTATGTGGGGACATGAAACAAGCTGATGGTATTGCGTTCCACAGTTCCAGTATGGTGCGGTGTGGAGTGTCTAACTGCCTTACCTCGTGAACTACTACGTCAACATATGTTCGGTTTTATTAAGATCACGAGAATTCGGGATTATTCGAGATTTCTCATCTGAGCATTTTCTTAGTAGAACCAGCATCATGGTAGTCAGATGTCATGGGACGTTATTGTCATGGAAGAAAACATCTAATTCGGCACGGACACGACCATTCGCAAAATGGAGTGCATATCGTGGTTTAAGGAATGAATCCAACCTTCTGTCGTCAAATCAGCTGGTTTTTGGAACTAGAAGAGTCAATTAAGTTGACAGACGCCGGCATATAGGTAGTCTTCTCTTGTAGCCTATTCGTGTCAGCCTGCGAGGGTTAATAACGCGGAATATGTTTTTTGGTTGACCCGTATTGTACTCTGACGTCAACTGCACAGCTGTGCTGCTCCGATTGCCCTGTACACAACAACGCACATGTAGTTTCCATCTGGAATCCCCTTTTCGTCCCTCCTTATGATTATTTTGCCGGTTGGTAGTTTCGCCATTTTGGCACCACTCCCAGTACACCTTAACCATGAAGACCCCCCGAAATACACGCAAATGACACCGTTTCTGAAATGGACGCATCAGCCATCCATTCTTGCTCCTGCGTTTGACCCTTCGTAAATCCTTGGTTTAAACCGCCACGTCCGTAACTTTTTTCTCGGTTAAACCATCAAATACTTATGTACACCTATTGGGCCTATATGTCACGCCCCCCTCTTCTTTACTCTAGTATCGGATGTCATTCATTTGTATAGGGGGTTGTCGTAATTCAGTAAGCATTCAGTGTCTATTAGTAACTTTCGTAAATTCTTGACTTAAACCGTCACGTCCGTAACTTTGCTCTCTGTTGAACCATCAGCTATTTATGTACACCTATTGAGCCTATATGCCAACCCCCTACTCTTAATTACGCCAGTATCGGGTGTCATTCATTTGCATAGGGGGTGGTTGTAATTCAGTGAGCACTCAGCGTCTAGTAGCTTTTTAATGAGAAGCATTCCTAGGCTAACGTTAGAAATAGGTATTCCGTATTATCAATATACCTGAGATATTTCCAATGTGCAGAACTGATTATGAGAGCAGTTGAAGTATTAATTTTATTTTGAACGTAAAATATTAAAACTAACATATTTTATGTATCATGACATTTTTTGCTAAAGAAAACTCTCGTTGCAACATGATGAATGCCTGTATGTCAAATATACTTAGCAAAGTACAGTAATTTAATAGATACTTTTTAAAAGTAGTTATGGAACTGTTATCGTTGCTGTTCTGTTATCGTGTTACGTTGTTTTTTCTCACTTTAGTAGAGCCGAGAGTTTCTTAATTACTAAAGCTGCGACTCTCCTCTCTAAGGTTTTTTTTTTCGCTGTTGCTCCTTTTTTCTTTCTTGTCTTTGCTTTTAAGCATAAATCTCCATTCTCAGTTTTTTTTCAACGCTGAACTCAATAGATAACTCTATAGCAAATGAAATTCCTTTCAATACCCAAGAAACACACATAACGTATTAAAGACGTTTATTTTTGTGGTGTAAAATAAACGAAGATTCTCCCGGCTTTCGCACTCCGCTGGGAGGCTTTTTCAAGGCGGTTTTAGATATAAAAATGCAGGGAATTAGAACACATAAGAACGTAAGAAACAAAGTTGAGTTTTTGAAAATAACGTGAGTGACATCACGAGAAGTATACGTGAGTTTTTATCACGCAATTATACGGTATGCCGCGATGTGTTTCTATCTTTTAATAACGCATGCCAAACCATTAGTAGTTCAGTAGAGACCATATCATTGCAAGCTAGCTTTCTGGAGAGGATTTCGGCTGTTTCCCTGATGGCAGTCTCTTTAAAGTTGGTGTAAGGGGGGATTCTTCTAATTGAGGGAAGCTAGGCCGAAGGCCGAGCGGGGCTCTCTTTACGAGACTCGAGACAATTAGTTGTTTGGGCATAGGTACGAGATGACACATCCGATCACCGTGATTTTTGGCATGTCATTACACAACGTCCATGGTCAGGTTTTGACGCCTTCCGATTCCAAACATTCCGTGTCATTGAGGGATAATTGTCCAATAACCTGCATTTTTAGGGTTTTTTGAGAAGGGATCGTTTGCTACCTATCTCCTCCGAAGATCTTCAGCCGATCGCGGTGACACTTGCCACAGAGAAAGAGAAGGACATGGTGCGTGACAAAGGGTTGGTGTCATTGTGATTGGTCGTGTCTATAAATATAATGACCATTAAAACCTGGCCAATTTTAATAATAATTGAAACATATCTGCTCTCTATACGATATTCGGGACAATTAGTAGTTCGGGCATAGGTACGACATGACACATCCGATCACAGTGATTTTTGGCATGCGATTAGTCATCGTCCATAGTCAGGCTTTCACCCCTTCCAATTTCCGAAATTCTGTATCACTTAAAAATTTTAATTAAAACTAGATTGCCTTTTACTTGAACGGTTTCACGATAGTCGGCTCACTAACATTAATTTAAAAAAAAATTGTTTGAATTGAAAAACGAAGAAATAGAAAGACTGTGTCTGTTATCTCAACACTTCCTTAATCTATAATAATGAAAAGAAGTTTGTGTATGTGTGTGTGAGTGTGTCTGTCTTTCGCGATACAAAATGAAAAACGTGGTTCACGATCTGAGTGTGTCTTTCCACTTTGTTTACGTGCAACCTGATCTCAACCAACGTGAAGGCGTGAAGGAAAGTAATTCATGAGAAATTGTAGGCATTTAATTTTTAGAATGTTTCGTAATTTTGTTCTGGAAGTCATAAATTTTATGCGTTTGTTTTTTAGAATTAGTTATAATAGACGCCTTAATGATCTTATATTTTGCAATAGCTTCGCTCAAAATTTGCCAACTGTACGGAGTTATCGGTTATCGTTGTTGGCGTGTCCTTCTACTATTAAATACAGATGAATCAGTGACTTCTCTGGCGATAAATGTATTTGTGTTTCTTGAGGTATTTAACAGTCTGGTGTATTTAAAACAGCGTGATTCCTTTTCTATTCTAAACTGAACTAAATTAGCAATGGTACTATAAGATCCAGAAGATACTTCATCACGAAGTTGTGAGATTCTAAAACTATGTAAAGTGTGTTTATAATTTTCAGTCCAAGCGGGGTTTTTTTCTGAAAAAAAGGGAAGGTATGGCTTACAGTAAATTCAGGCTTTTTTTACAGCCACACGGCCGCTAATAATCAGATTACCAAAACTCGCGAAAAGTGGCAGAGAGAATGTTTAGATATTTTAAAAAATTCTTCTAGCGGAGAGGTTGGTCTGCCTTTTTCTCAGCTATTTCGTTTCATTCTTCATACTAATTTCCATTATTCTTCATTCTAATATTTTCTGACAGAAAACTGTAAGATCGTTGAATTCGTAAACATAGTGGCACATTCAATTACGTCGATAATATTACAACAGTTAGATACAGTCCTAGCACCACTGCCCATTATGATTGTGTGAAGTACAATTTGAAGACAGGAATAAATAAGAATAACTGGCTAACTAGCAATAAAACGTTTGTTCACACATTCGGTCGGTAGCTGGCAAAATAAAGGCGAGAAAAACACTAAAATAAAATGGGTAAAAAATTATTCACAATCAAAAAATATTCCGTTTACCCAAACGCTCGAGTAATAACATCTCGAAAATGAAGTATGAATTTCAACCGCTGGTGTTTCCGCTTTTTCTTTCTCCTTTCTGCGCATGCGTAGCCTACACAACTCTCTGTGTTTTGTCACCAGTACAAAAAGTGACAACGAGTGATCTTGCCAATAGAACCGCTCTGTGCGATTACGTGGAAGGACCGTGCGATACTTTTTGACAGCCAACATTGAATGAGGGAATTCATATGTAACTAGAATTGTATTAACCTATCCCATTTCAATAAAATGCAATAATTTGTTTAATACTTGTTAGACTAGGGACTGTGTAGCTTCGCCCCCGTTTTCAGTAGTTTCGCATTTCAACAAAAGAAAGTAAATGTGACTATGTAGCTGTACCCTACAAATTTTAAGATAGATAGATTAGATGAGAGAGAGAAAAAGAGATAAATGAAGAAGTTCAGTTTTGAATGCTTCGCAGAATTTCGCAACTTCCTGACACCTTCTGGAAATTTCCATGAAAAGCAGAGTTTCGAACCTATTGATAGATAGCATCGTGCTAACCTTACTGTTGCAATCAACAATGTCGCCGTTCAGAGCGAAACAGTTTCGGTACCAATTTGTCCAGAATTGGAAGCAACGTTAACCCACTAAGCGGCCAATATACGTGAGCCAAATGGTGTCCAAAATTGTGTGCTGTTGCCATATAAAAATGTAACCATAGCGGGTGGGTTTTACGAAAAATACCAGAAACCAGTTCCTTTCTCCTCATAAGATCAGTGACAGGTGGTTAAGACAGCTGTCACTGATATTATCAGCAGTGACAGGTGTATGGTTATACCTACCATACACCTGTCATTACTAATTAGATCTCACTTCTAATCCTTTGTTCTCTGGTCCATGAAATAAGTCATGATGAGGAAGGGCTAGTTTCCCCTGACATGGACATCGTGTTCCTGTATAGAAACAAACTATTCAAACATTTTCTATCTCCTTCCTTGGGCTCTTCGTTCATGTTGCCATGCTTTAAGAAGGTAATCAGAAGAAAATCAGTCAAAAGCGATTAGTGTCAACCATCCTAGTAAAATACCACTTTGAATAACAAAGCTAAGGAGGAAAGTATCTTACGCGCAAGTTCACCCTTTCCAGCCGCATTCAGCTCATTTCTTAGACACCGAATATATTCGTTCGAGCTGGTTTCACCCGATCTTTCTGAACCCGAGTTTATTTGTTTCTGTCAATTTCCTGTCAAGGAATAAATTTCCCCACATTAACCTATTTTGGAGAGTTCAAACATTACATACGGCGTTCAAAGCTTCTCTCCACAGAAGAGCGCAACACCTTGAAATGTCAATCGGAGTGATTTGTCATGGGAAACCATTCAGAATACTTAAGTCATTGATATCATTAATAGAAATGCATAAATCGCCTGACGTATATTTATTTCTCAGAAGACAAGAAAAAGTGTCGGAAGGTGACTGTCAGTATTAAGAAAATGTAAGTGCATTCCGGGAAGAATTACTTAATTCATTTGTCAGATATGGTAAGTATAAAATATTACTATTATTTGTTAAAAATTGCTTTTTATAATATATCCCAATTTTTCTGGCAAATGCATTTTCGAAATTTATATAGACGGTAAAGCATGCATATGTATATATACGTCTAAAATAAACTAATAGCGAAAGTATTTATCACTCTGAACAATAAATAAGCTGTGGAGATAGCGGATCTGAAATAAAATTTATTCATGTTGTTGAAAACTGTTCCTAAGTAGGAGTTATATCACAATTTCTTTCAGCTCTATCGCTTTCTTTCGATTTTATTTTTGCTTCTGTCGTTGTTTGTTTTTAATTTATTTCATGAAGAATCCATTTGGAGCAAGAAATAAACTATTCTGAATTATATGTCATTCCGATAGGGATGCGCACATGTATGTCCAAAAATAGTTTTTCATTTTAATTAGTGATAATGGAATGCAAACAATTTAAAGTAAGAAAGTAATCCAACTGAAGGGAACGGAAACCGGATGTGACATGTGTCACGGCCACTGAGAAACTGATTAATATTCCTCACTGATATCATTATTTTCGCCTTTCTTTTATTTTTCTTGAAACTGACTGAACTAATTATTTTGTAGTGTAGACTGCATTCATCAAGGGTAAAAAAAGGAGCTCTGATGCCTGAAATAAAGTAAAATTTGCGACTCGCAGGTCGTTTCATGAAATGGTTACGTTGGGTTGATGGAAATATTGGATTTTCTAAGTTGTTCATTATCATAACGCGGCTGGACTCCTTGATGGAAAAGAAAACTGCATCAACATTACGCTAAGTGAAAAATGCAGCAGCACAGTAGAAAGACAGATAAAGGAAAATCGCAGGAAACTCCGAGCTGGAAGAGATGTAAATGACTGCTATTCAGTATTTTCTGGAAATGTGAACGACTAGTTACGCGGGTGAGAAACATGTCAGCGAAGTATGTCGCCAGTAAGATTATAACCGTTACTCCATGCATTTTTCGATATAAGAATAGTGGAATTTTGCGCAGATGGCAACAAAGTTTCAACCATAATCATCTGATGAGCAAAGAAAGATACACGGGCAGGGAAGTAGTAAAAATTCATTCCTTTGGGTTGACGCACAAGCCGGGCCCAGATACGGCCGGCGAGCATTTTTCAAGACCCCGAAACCCCGTTTCCTAAAACCAGCCTACCGCAAATAGGGAAAAGCGACGGCTTACAGACCTAACTGCCTGGGTACTCACTAAAACAAAAACACGATACATCCTGATCATCGAAATGCAAGAAACTTCCGGTTATGTTAAAAATATATTACTTTTAAATGGTTCAAATGTAACATAAAAACTCTCTACTTTTAAGGATGACATTCCACTTTCATAAAAGTAATTCTTTATCGCCCGTTTTTCCATGTCAGGAAGATTTAAAAAACGTATATATCTGTCCAGCCAGGTGGACAATATGTATCTCTGGACTTATTTGTCCAATTGAACAAACATATTTCTATTAGGAGGTTTAAACTCTCGAATCAATATTTACTATAAACGTTTCTTTAACGAACCCCCCAGAAGTACGGAACCCTACCCTTACCTCCACTTTCCACGGTCCCTGTGGAACAGAAAGCGTTGTAATGAACATCTTCCCTCTCAAATTTTGAAGATGACAATGCGATTTTTTGGTGTAAATGTGACAAGGATGGAAAGTCAGATAATATCCGAAAACTTGGAAATTTTAATCGTCCTGGAGCGGGACTCGAACCCGCGTCTCCCAGATAGCGCCCGGGTATGCTAACCAGTACACCACCCAAAACGACCAAGTCTGAAGTTTCCGATTAATTTGAATACAGTATAACCATCACAGGATTCCCTAGTTAAAATAACTGGCATTCATTGTTTAGCGAATCTGGAGGTTAAGAAACCTATCCCGTGATTGCCCGGAGGAACAGATAAATCATGAAAGAAATACGGGATTACACCATATAAATACAACAAGGATGGAAAGTCAGATATTATCCAAAAACTTGAAAATTTTCAAGTTTTCGGATATTATCTTACTTTCCATCCTTGTCACATTTACACCAAAAATTCGGATTGTCATGTTCAAAATTTGCATTACATGGTGTCATCCCGTATTTCTTCCCTGTCTATTTTGTGAACTTGTTCAAGTATGGATGTGGACATCTCAGAGAAAATCCCAAATGCATATTTTGAACTACCGAGTAATGGCGAGGTGGCAGCAGCGGAGTTGGAAACGTGTCACAAATTTTGGATCCGGACGTCACGTAATTGGACCAGCCCAGGATCCGCAAATGACCCGGACCCGACCCAGACAAATATTGTGAACTACAATATATACACATACAGTATACATAGGGCGTTTAAAAAGTCTCTTAGGTTATATGGAAATCAAACAAATATATTATCGGAAGGAATATAATTTGCTCACTTACAGAAAGTTGAAGCTGTCGTCATTCATATAACCTAACTGTTTTACACATGTTTTCAAACACACCTCCGACAGTCAAAAAGTAGCTCCGCAGAAAATGTCAAGGATATTTCACCTAATTTTGATGGCGCTACAGGTCAAAATGTTTGAATTAAGTTACTTGTTGTAGGATTTATTTCAGTGTTTTTACTGTTTTCTTTATAACGTATCAAGCTTAAGAATATGTTTCACAGCTGCACCAATTTTGTGACGTACCTGCCAGCAGGACGCACACGACATAAAGGCAGATAGAGATCAGAATAAAACGTCCGCGTAGCTCAATTGGTAGAGTGACTTATTCCGGAATGAGGGGATCCGGGTTCGAATTCCCGGCGTAGACCAAAATGACGGAGAAATTTACTTCGTTATAATGGCGCCCGAACTATCCGGATGACCCGACCGTTCAAAATCTCGCAATGGTGTGATGTTATTTCCACACCGCGAGATAGGAAAAATCAGAAAATCCCTTCTCCAGCGCTTCGAAAAATAAAAATGTGCGATGTTGCATTCCACACACCAGATTGACTGGGGGTTCTCAAGTGCACGTTCTACAGTGGATGGTTGCCTGCAACGATTCATGGTCACGGCTGACCCGTGGGCCATGCCCCCGGCCCTCTTTCGGTGGGGGGAAGATGTGACGTACCTGCCAGCAGGACGCACACGACATAAAGGCAGTTAGTAGTCAGAACAAACGTCCGCGTAGCTCAATTGGTAGAGCAACTTATTCCGGAATGAGGGGACCTGGGTTCGAATCCTGGCGCGGATAAAAATGACGGAGAAATTTACTTCGTTATAATTTTTACAAGCTTATGATTAGCTGAAAGTTTTCAAAATGTGGATGTTGTTTTCATCATTGCCCCGCAGAAGAAAAAGACACTCTTTCTTCATATTGCATGACGAATCATTTTTCAGTCCGCAGGCACCAGTATCGAGCAAAAATTCCACAGTGCGCATTTTTCTTTAAAAGAAAAAACATTTTGTTTTTTGCTTTCCAAAAATAAGACGGAAATAATACCTGGCCGGAATCTGATCAGGAACACCCGTTTCCGCTCTGGGTAGCGGTAGTACGTATAACTGCACCTGCATGAATCAAAATAATTTTGTAAGACAACATTGATTGTGGCCTCGTCGTCCACCAAGTGACAAATCATTCCATCCCCTGAATGACATGAACTGGCCGAAACCTTTGAACTTCACTTCTGCTAAAATATGCCAGCGATTTTTGGTTTAACGTCCATGTTCAAAGACCGCCATGTGAAAATCTGTGGGTTATAAAAAGCAGCGCAAGCAGTGTTAGCACTCTACTTTTGCTGGTCATACGTAACAACAATCGCTAACAAAACTCTATGATACTTATAAGCAATCTTACAAAAAGAAAATATCAGCATGGAAGGTAAACTAGAAACAGTGGCAATCGCTCAAGTAGTCGACTTATCCTCAGGCACCGGACCTAATTTAAGTCCATAAATACCAGGTAAAGGAGAGCGCCAGTTCCGTAAGGCAAGCACACCACCCATGCATTGTGTGGAACTAGAGCTTAGGCCTAACCTAGTCATTGGAGCCGTTGCTAGAGTTTCCCGTTTGCCTTTCATTCAGCCTTATTCTTTTTGTAAGATTGCTTATATGTATGGAAATGTGTTACAGTTGTTGTTACATACAGCCAATTAAAGTAGGTATTAACACAGGGAGAAACTCAAAAGAGATTTTTACATTGTTTCCAATACCCAAGAAAGAACGCAATAAACCCTGTTTTAGAGGCACATCTCTTTAACGGATGAAAATAAATTTCTCTAAATCAGGGATCTTGCTGTATTAGGTGTGTTTTCGATGCAAAACCTTGCTGCTAAGAGTGGTAAATCCCATGCTATTGGATTCAACAAATATTTTGCTACATATTGTTACGCTCCGTGGGTATATTACACGACGCTACCGCCATTTTTACGCTTAACGCGTATTCTCCCGATTCGGGCAACACGTCATTTACCCTTAGGTATTTTTTTTAATTACGTACTCGTAACATTCTTGTCTTAGAGACCGTTAAGCAGAGGTTTCACTACACTCGCCAATGAGCCATGAACGCTTAAAAATGTACAGTATCAAGTAACAGGTGCCAAATAGCAAGAAAGACAAGAATTCACATATGGCACACACATAAATTATGCAAGCAACAGAAAATAGTAAACACAACGCTTGTTGCTACACATACAAAAAATGAAGGGGCATCAGATCCACTGCCTTCTTTCGGTTCAGTTTCTGATGGAGTGCGTCGATAATGTTAATCGAATTTTACCGTTCAGTTAGCCAGAACATATAAAATTCTACCTTATACATGTGCATATCCTGAAATATTCAGTCACTAACAGTTCTGCGTCAAAGTTTATGTTTCTTTCAACATACGTATAACGACTCGAAGAATAAAGAACTACATGAAGATTTTTTTTTTTATTGGAGGTTTAACGACCACCGTGAGCAAATCAATGGGCTATAAGCAGTCGTCCGTCCCTAATTTAGGGTCACTGGTTCCAGGGAAGGGAGAGAGCCAGTGCCGTAAGACAAACACAACATCCATGCCTCACCGGGATTCGAACCCGGACCCCGTTCGGACGAATGATCAGAGGCCAGCGCCTTAGACCATTGCGCCACCGGGGCGGCGCATGAAGATTATGGAAGGCATGTTCTTCGCAAATACGTGAAACTACAGACAGCACTTTTGATGCGGCAAACTAAATAGCCATTGCGCTGCGTACCATGCACAATGTGACTTTGACATCAGGAAACCAGCACATTACATCTCCTTGGAGTGGGAATCGAACTTGCATCTCCTGACTTCTGTTCGAGAAAATCAGGACATGAAATTTGCAGCGCCCGTGAAAAATTACAGCGAAAATTGAAAATTACAGCGCACTACAGCGCCTTGCCTACTATTCATAAAGTAACTTTAATATCAGAAAACCTGAAAATTACATTGCCCTGGAACGGAAATCGGGCGATGCCGGTTCGATTCCCTCTTCAGGGCATTTTAGTTTTAAAGTTTTCTGTTGTTAAATTTGCATGTTGAACAGTAAGCAATGCTATTCGATTTGCGCCTTAAAAAGCCTGTAGTTGTTCCATGATTTTGTTTTTTAGGACCACTGGCTCCAGGGAGGGAGAAAACCAGCCCCATAACACAAACACAATATCCATGCCTCACCGGGATTCGAACCCGGACCCATCTCGGGGCCAGTGATCAGAAGCCATGGCTAAACCAATGTGCCACCGGGGCGGCTTCAACGTATTTGTGAAGAATATTTCTTCCACAATCTCCATGTTTGAAATGCTGATGGTTTAAAGAACACTACGGGTAAGTAGAATTTCATTCGACTGGCGAAAATCCGAGAATGATCTGATTCTTAATACTCAGATACTTGGGACCTTGACGTTCTGAGTGGTGTAATGAATAGTATGGTCGAACGGAAATCGGTAGATGCGAGTTCGATTCCCACTCCAGGACAATGTAATTTTCAGGTTTTCTATTGCTAAAGTTACAAGTTGAACTGTAAGCAACACAATGACTATTCAGTTTGCAGCCTTAAAAATCCAACAAAGAACTGTTTACAATTTATGAATAAAGAGCTACTTATAATTTGAAAGACTACGAAAATCCACAATGTGCTGTCGTGGTAAAACACACACTGTCACATTTTACAACGTGTTACCACAAAACACAAGACAATTTTTTCGGTCGATTTTTATCTCCACACGATTGCTGACCGTTGTCATTTGTTTAACAGAGGGTGTTTTACCCTTACCGAATAACAGAGGGCCTTTTACCTTTACCATCATCGCAATGCTCTCTCACTTCGGGTTCTTCTTTAGTCGGTACCATGACTCGCGTCGCCTTTGTAGATATGCCCTACACAGCCGCTTTGGTTTGGCGATTTTTGGTAAGGCTTACACTCTCCCAGTTAACCACAGAGTTCGTTCACCAGTCTGGGAAGGCGTCCTTTTACTGTTCCTCCCACACCATGCGTCTGTCTCCACAGAGCAATAGGTGCACAGCATAAAGATGCTCTTTTCCATACAGATATAAGTGCCAGAGCACATAACTTTTGCGAAAGTCCATCAAATTTACGGTTGTTTTAAGGCCAGTTATATTATAAATAATTTGTTATTTGTTATTTTATTTAATTAACAACTATTTTTTTTTAATACGTTTAGGCCCAGTTATTGTAGTCAGCGCCCAGTTGTTTTTAGACCACAGAATTAGTCGACTAGGCTAGGAGGACTGTCTTTACTGCCAGCCTTCGATGCGTTCCTTTCAACACATTAACTGGGGTGAACATAGAAGTACTCTTCTTCACACAACAATAGGTGCTAGGCACAATTCGTTTGTGTAAGTCTGTCTATTTCACGGTCGGTTTTAGGCCGCCCAGTGGTTTTCAGACCACAGATTACAGTAGTTGACTAGGCTCGGAGGACTTTGCTGATACTTTAGCACGATGCGTCCTTCTCCACGCAGAAATAGGTGGGTAACACCGAGATACTGTTTCCTACACAGCAATAGGTGCTAGATGACAAGTCTTTTGCTCACATTTGTCTAATTCATGGTAGGTTTTAGGCCACCGGATATCAGTTTTGTTCCATATCACGGATTCTGGCAGTCGGATATCGTTGTGCTCTACTTTAGGCACATATTATCTGTTCCTTGCGATGAGTTTTCTCGCTCAAAAGCCTTCCCTGTCTTTGGAGTTCCGAACTAGTTTGTTTGCAGAACTTTTGTACGCAATCGGGTTCATTACAATTATCAAATCCACAAAAACCGTCATCCGATGGGATGACCTCTGACAGTCGGTGTCCTTATCTTTGCGGCGAGAATGTGACTTCTCTTCTTTTGAACTCAGAACACTGCCCTCTTATTTTGACGCTTGACTAATATAGACCAATTATATTGAACTTTATCTTTACGAAATTGGAAGACGATGGCCTTCTTTCTTTGTGTCGACCTTTTTTTCTTGAAACATTTCGTGTTCTAGCTTTTGCCAGAACGCTGCGTTGATTGCATTATCCGTTCAAGGTGTCAGTGGAATTTGTTCTCCTCCAGCCTATAACCTTTTAACCTTATTAACGAAACAGAGGATCATAAAAGCCTTCTTTCTGACGCCTATAGTATGTGGTGAAGATCAAATTATAACCCTGTTTGCACCGCTTGGAAAAGTTCTGCCACTAATGGTCGGTGACATGTTTACTGGGTTCATTACTGCTCTTTGGGACTTTTCGTCGGCTTTCCCGTCACATCCCGTGTGGTCTTCAAAAGTAGTCTAAAACCTACGAATTACGGAAAAGGGGCTTCTTAACCTCCTAGCACTTAATTATGCCTATTCCTTTTTGTCCCGCCTCATACGTGGCAACATTTGTTCAGGCAGTAGACAAAACTAAGCTATTAATTATCCACAAGTATTTCCAAATAAATTGAATAAATAAGCCAGGTGTTTGCCACCTGGCTAATTATCAATCAGCAGGACAATTTCAGACTCGTATAATTGCCTCTTAAACTTCGTTTGAAAAAAGTATTTTCCTTTCTATGCTTGTTACCGGGAAAACCATTTTGCGTACGTTTTCTCCTTTTTTCCGCTATGTTACGTAGGTGTATATTACATTTTGTCCAATATATCGGATTAAAAAATTCCGATTTGGGTGTTTTTCATTCCGTCTAACAGCATTAATAGCGAATAATACTGTCCTTATAAAATCCTAAGTTTTCATATCATACTATTTTGGTACTTCGGGTTTAAGCACGCATTCGGATTTGCGATATGTTTACGTTTCTCCATACTCGATTGAAAGAGATTGCTTTTTGGCCAGATACCACAGCATAAGTGTACATGATACTTTTTTTACTGTCCTTTCATCTGAAAGACCGATTATAAAAAGAAAATGTGCATCAGGTACTATTCCCTACGCATAGTATTTCCAATATTTTAGAAGTTTTTATTGTGCACGGTTCAGCCGCTAGGTTGCGCACATGTGGATTTCTCTTCACATCTCTATCTCCGCAACAAACTATCCGATTCAAAACATGTTCTTAAAATTACATGGCTCGCTGTGGTAAAAATCGCTGACCTTGTCCATGGCAAATTACGCATAGTTTTACAGCTAGAGGACGTATAAGTGAAAACCTTCCCCATTTCTGCTTGAAAAATTGGCAAATGAAGATTTTATTTTCCAGCGTATAACTCCCCCTTTGCAAATATTTGCGCGTGATTTCCACTTTATTGTAAAATTCTAAGTTCTCACGCTTTGCATTGTCCTTTTATACAGTATATCAATTTGCACAAGATCTTCCGTTCCTAAAATTCCTATTCAAAAAATGTCACCATCATTCTGTGCAATTTTTTTTATCTTCAAGCAACACAGATTTATTTCGCTAGTGACACTCACTTTTAATGTTATACTGCGGTTATCTCAACGGCTCTGCCTCTAATTGTTAGATTTGAAAAATTAAATTTGCTTCAGATATATTTCGCCATGAGAACCACTATACGTGCAACTTGTGATTTTAATTAACGCACATTTTTTTCACACAGGATATAAATAGCTAGTTCTACTGGTAAATCTGTTACCGATTCTAGAAGTTCTACTGTTTTATTTTATTTTATTTTTTTTTATTTTGTGACTTGGTTCTGTTCGCTCTGAAGAATACAGTTAAAGCTCTGTATTATAAATTGTGCACAGTTCTTCCGACGACATCATGGCTTTTCCTTTTTGTTTGTTTGTTTTGTTTTTCCAAAAACCGCCTTTGAAAAATCCTTTTCGTGTCGTAAAACTAAATAAATACGCGCTCATTACACCGATAACTCCTAACAGTTTTCTTAATTTTCATTTTGGAGATATAATTTCCTTCACGAGCCTCTAAATCAGGAAGGAGTAAACATTAACTCATTTACGGTCGCTGATTCGTGCAGGTGTTAAGAATCAATGCTGTAAGAAGGAACACGTCGTCCTTGTCTAATCCAAAATCAAAATCCAGGTACAGTAAATGGTGGAGATCACTGGTAGTTTTTTACCCGTGGGGAAAATTATCCTTTCAAACACGGTTTAATTGCAGTGTGACACACACCGCTAAATAACACCGCTAAATAACCTTCCTTTTGAGTTTACGTTTTTTTATGTTAATATAATTACACCTCGGTTAAACATTTTCTCCCTGAGCAGCACATTCCTTCCCCGAATAGCTTTTAGAATTTGGCAACACAGCAAATAAGAGCAACATAAATCGGCTGGATTGAAGTTACCCAGAGAGACAAAGTTGACAGAGTTCAGTGTTAGTTGCTGGTAATAGGCAACAGCTGGTAGCTTTTGGTGGAATATGTGATCGACAAACGAATATCATTGCACTGAAATTCTTGTCTGTATTGAAGCCAGCAGGACTGTGTACTGGCATGGGATTGTCTTGATGCCTTGAAGCAGAAGTAATAAAACCTACATAATAGGCAGCGTCTGTTCCTAACGTTCTGACGTCAACGCTCTGACGTCATACAGTACTTGCAGCACCATCTGCTTTTATCCGGTGGCCGAAATCTGAACTAAGCTCACCGCTACCGCCCGTACGTAAAATGAAGAAGAAATACCGGAAAACAAAAGTAAAGTTAGTAAGACAAACGACTTCATCTGTGGCAACACGCACGTGTTTTTAACAACTCTCTGTGACGTTGTGTTCTGTTACGTAGGTGTTCTGACGGCTTTTTTTTTCTTTGCGTTGCAGAGTAATTTCATAAAAGGAATGAACTTTATTATAAATATAAGTACGCATATCTATTTAAAACGCTCTAAGCTACAATAAAAACTGAAATTTTGAGATGTCAAAGTGAGCAAAATCGCATCTAAAAGCATTTTCAGTTCCTTACAGAAATCCAGCGTCTATTTGATATGTTTTCGATCTGCTTCAATTAAAAATTGCACCGCTTCCTAGGTCGGGCAACATCCCCTATGTATGAATATTTATTTAAAGCTTAAATGCAGGCGTCCTAGAACGGACTGCACGCTAATTACCGAATAAATTGTTAGACCAACTTAAGTCACTCGCTGAATCTTTCCACGTGGGATTTTGGTTAATTATTTACTGTGTTATGTATGTCCAATGCAGCTATTCAAGAATATTAGCTAATTATCTGACCCTTTTAAACACCATACAATCTCATAGCCGCTTATGATACAGTTAAATCATTCTTCCATTTTACTAATATGTCTCCTTGCACTTTGTTAACATGATTTTCATCAGTACTTGTGTGAGTATCATAGCAAAAAAGTATATAATAGGGTGTTTAACGTGATTGCTCATCTATTTCTGTTTCGTTTCAGATACGAATTGGCTGATCTCGACCACTGTAATTCATTTCTATGTTTATAGATTTTCACTAAGTGCCTGGATTCGAACGTTTTTGGTAGAGAAAAGGGAAAGGATGGATTTTATATTATTCAAGGTAAAAAAAAGACTTTGGCGTTGAACAATATTTCAAGTTTTGTTTTTCTACTGCATAGTCATATTTCTTATAACTGTACTCAGAAAACGAAATGCGCAATTGACAGCCATGATTTCTGTATATATAAAATGTATGATCGTCATGATTTCCTTACGAATTTGCAAATGAAACGTAAAACGGTTGACGGATTTTTCAGTTAGATATATCTTATGAATGAAGATTAGATGTAACACTGTAATGTAAAAGGCTATAGCCTCACCGTTACGGCCTCACTGAGTTTTTTGATAAAAAACCAAATATGATGTCTAGATTAAATTCACATTCTAAACGAACATTTGGAACTAATGGTTCTTACATGCGACCTTAGGCTTGAATTTGCGAAAATAAGAAAGGGAATCCAGTGCAAGTGGAGAAATTACCTAATTGTGATTTGTGACGTATACTGTAATTTTACTTTTCTTTTTAGTTCCTTTGTCTATGTAAATTTGAGTGCGTTATCCTTAGCATTTCTCAAACTTAACGTGATATCTTCTCTCTCGCAAGGGTATGGTTGGCAACACCTTGAGGTCAGAACATATGACAAGTTATGTATGTGTCAGGTGAGAGCTGACGATGTATATATTGTTTGAGTAGCGGCAGTACGTGGAGATGGTGGAAGTTATAATACTAATTGTGAAAGAGACGTCGTTACAATTGAAGTTTGAGTTATTTAAAGGCTGGTATCCTACTTTATTGTTGGTGTTGTTTTATTAACGAAGTGTTTTTATCATTATTTACTCACGTTCGTTTGATTACACCTTGTTGAAGTGCCAAACTATAAGTGGCTGAATAAAGACTAATAATAAGTAACATTTTCTGAAGTATCTTGAGTGACTCCTATTTTCACTTTAGCTGAAGTATTTATGAACTGATTTGTATAGAGTTCAGACAGCCAATATTCTACAAACATTACTGATTCTAGCAGGAGCTTTCTGTGCCTTGAAATATTTTTTCGATCAATTAAAGTTTTATTACAAATGTGTTCTTTCTGATATCATAGATACGTTTTTCAAACACAAACGTATCTATGATATCAGAAAGCAGGACTTTTTCTTCTTTCTGATAAAATGGAGTTTTACCTGAACACGATAAAACTTTCAAAACAGTACATTACACTGCTCGCATTAAAAATTGGGCCCACCCAAAATGCATTCAATTTGACAGATGTGTACAGGCAGGTAGTATCTGCAAACAATTCGTGTGTGAAGCCGTTTCTGTGAGAGGTGCGAGAGGTAGAAGAGCGAACGTCGACAGTCGAAACTATGTATCCCAGGCAGAAAGTTGTTACAAAGACTTCGACGCCAACCATATCACCAGCTGGACGCATTTAAGAGAGGAAAGATCAAAGGCATCCGTGAAGCTTTCTAAAAACCTAGTGAGGCCGTAAAGTTTGTCGAATCACGATCCACATGTATCAGGATTGCTTTGGACGCTATTGGCAGTAGTACTTCCAAGAAGATGCCGAAAGTAGACGTAGAGGGACCACAGAACTCAGGACGACGTCAACATGCATAGATTAGCATATTCCTCACCTGGAAATTGCGCAGCCATACGCTACTGCGCAGAGAATTCGACGTGGTGTAGCGGTTACTACGGATATCGCTGTAACGACTCGGAGATTGGCGGAGGTATTTTAGCTCTCCTGGAGGCCATATTATCAACTGCTATTGACTATATGGCATTGCATGCTCTGTGCATGCATATCCAAGGTGAAAACTACTAGTGCTTCCGGAGCAGCGTAGACTATGTTGACAAAAATATTTAGCTGTAGCTGTAACAAAGGGCGTTTAATTCAAAATTCTAATTTATAATGAGGAACAATACACCAATTAAGTAGTAAATATTAACGCTGTACTAGTGATCCGATTTACTGGCGTAAGAAATAAACACATAAGCGTTTCCAAGCTTTTGCACATCAACCAGATGGCTTCAAAATTCTAGTCAGCACAAGAGCAACCTCTGGCATTAAACATAAAACCAACTCCTCCTGGCAATGCTTCCTTATAAATTTCGGTAAGTCTCGACGAGGATGAACCTTTCCAGAGATTGATTTGGAGGAAGGTTGCTGTGATAGAGATGTGATTAACAATTTCAATGCGTTCCAGAGGTTCTTTGTTTCAGTAATATCCTAATCTGGCCAATGCGACATTTCAAAGCTATTCTTCACAAACTAATCTCGTACCCATCATGTAGTGACACCGAACATAGTCACGCTGAAATAAGCAAAGATCCATCCAGAATTACTACAATATAAGGCGAGCGGAATTTTCTAGGGTATCGGAGCAGGGGTTGGGCTTCAAGTTTTAAGTACAAAAATCAATATCGTAGATCCAGTAACAACTAGCTGACTTAGCCCAAAATTGTAACAAAGGAAACACCAAACGTAACCGTTGGAAGGATGCATTCTTGTTAGAACCATCCGCTCGCAATTTTCAGACCCAAACACGTTCACCAAAGCGAAGCTTAGGGAACTGTAATGCAAGGCTCTGTAAAATACACTTCCAGTGTTCTGTGGTCATGGAACGGCAGCATGACACTTGTTAAAATGCCCTTGAACATTTATCGGAATAATGTGAGTCTTGTTGCCACCTTCCTTACCGTGGAAACAAAGGGGATGCAATTGTAAGTGGATAGTTCTTACAATATTTTCAAGCTTGGCTGAGAGGTTTTCTGCAGATGATGTGTGCGATTCTTGAACTCTCCTCAGTACTGTACTTTCGGAAAGTCCGTGAGTTTTCCTAGTAGCACCTTCGGTTTTACATCTACGAATCAAATCACCAGTAGCTGATCTCAGTATATTTGAAAGGTTTAAAATATCGTTTAGAGACATCTTACTAATGTGTATCTAACTACCATTCCATGTTGAAACTCAGTAAGTTCCGTTGTACGCGAGACATATTGACTTTCATCGCACTAGTACTTCTTCGGGAAATGTACGCATTTAATGTATGAGAGTAAATATCACAATCACAACGTAAGTGCATACTAACGTGGGAATCCTGAATTTCCATAATCAAGGTGTCTAAGTAATTTTGGAAATATAATGATTCGTGGAAGCCCGACGCTAGTGGCCAAACTAATGGATGAATCTTCGTACATTTCAACCAAAAAAATTGCAGATTGTAAATTTCATCGTCGAATTCAGTTTTTCCGTTCTTAACAAATCTTTTTCTAATGATTTTAAAGTACTTTCACATGGTAGACATATTTCTTCTATAGATGTATAACATCTTTATTATCCTCCCCTGTTGCTAATATTAGGTATTTATTAAGTAAATTCTATAAACTTGCATTCTACTATAAATCATTTTGATTCGTTTTCGTGTGCTCCTTCCGTATATTTATAAAAGTGTTTACCTATTTCGCCCTTCTATAATCTCTTACGCACTTTTTTCCAGGAAGAAAGGCACTTTTTATGCACTTCTTTCTATGTGACTGTCACAAAATATCTTTCTATGCATCTTTGAGCTCGCTACAGCTTCTGAATGTCTTTCTGGTAGAGTGCATTAGTCTTACGTAATGCACTCTATTAGAAAGACATTCAGAGTTTCAAAATCGGAAGATTTGTGGTGTAAAACCAATTGTCTCTTAAAAGGTCCATGATGTTTTTGACATGCAGCAAACTGAATACATTCTGTCTTGATGCTGTATTTTGGCCAAGTTACATGCATCAGTTCTTTCTGCATTTATTCCGTCGAGTAGTAGAGCTTTCTTATTTTACTTTTGCCAAAGCGTTGAGCTTCGTCCTATATTTTGTTCACTTTCACTCAATTATGAAGCCAGTTGCGGCAAACATTTTTCGCAGTGATGAAGCAATCTGTTTGCAAACCATTATATAGCAATTTTTTATCCTGATGAATTTTACCGAGGTATGGGCGTGTATTTTACTTCAACTTTCCCACTTGAAGTTTATGTTGATGATTACACAATGCTATGTCCAGTAATATTTTTTCTATAAATGAACTTGTAAGTATTTTCCAATATGTAACGAAATTAGGTTTAGTTTTTGACAAGCAAGTATAACAGCAGTGGAAATATTCTTCGTTTGAATTGGGAATGTGTGCGTATGGCTAAAATATATTGATTAACCTAGGTACATAATTCTGTATTTCCAAGTAACAATACACACATACATAGAGTAAATTCTGACTACCTAAATCCAGTAAGGTGGGTGGATAGTGCGATAATTAAGGTGTTCATATTAAGTGATAAATATAGAAATAACTGATGCTTACATCTATCTAACTTGCAGTTATTAATTAAATGCCGCATCAAAGAAGAAATTAATTAGCAAATAAAATAGACGGGAGCGTATTCGGGAAGAATAAAAATTTCAAGAGCAATTTACGCTGTCTTTAAAGAAAAATGTTTAATCAATGCATTCTTCAGTATCTTATTTCTGGGATTGAGACAAACACCTTAATTAAAAATAATGTAAACGAACTGAGGACAACTCAAAAAATCATGTGTATTACATGCTTTGTGTAATCAAGAAAGATGGAGAAAGAAACCCGCGGATCAGGAAAATGATAGCAGTCGATCACATCATGATTAAAGTGAAATCGCTCAAGTGGCAACGGGATGGACACAGTGCTAGAACAACTAACCACCGTTGGACAATTGAAATAATAGATTTGCTGCAAAAGGATAAGAAATGGACGATATGCGTGCGTGAAATTCGACAGCGTGGTGGAATGAAGTGGAAGAGAATTGCACAAGACAGGGTATTGTGGAAGAGACTTTAGAAATGCTTCATCCAGCAATAAATTGAGAATGGTCGGTGATGATAATGCGATAGTACATAGTAGTTGTGATGTATACCGAGTAGTTATAAAATAAGAACCCGTACTGTCAGATGCCTAGAAATGGAGATATCAAGACGAAATTTGATAGGATGTCCGGCGCGTAACTGGAAGATCTTGGGTTCGATTTCCGGTGGCGGCCGATGAGAATTTTTCCGTGATTCACTTATAAACGTGGAAAGAGCGATTGCTTCTAGTTGAGCCGCGCGTGACCTTGTGGTCAGCGTTCGTGACTGCCATGGAGATAACCTCAGGTTCGATCCTGGGCAGGTACGAAAGTTCGAACCACTAAATACCCGCCGTGCTTCGGATGGGCACGTTAAGCTGTCGGACCCCGGGTACTGTCCCACCGGTAATAAATAAGGGCGTCTTCCTTCCCATTTCTACCTCGTTTCTGTGTCACTTTCCTAGCGGGCACTCTAGCCTAAATGTCCTAGCTTCCTATTTCTAAGGGTTGTTTAAGACCTGGGGTCAGACACTCCCTTCCTAAAATCGTCTACATGTGATCCTGATCATAGTCCTTCTATTTGATGTTCCTAATCCACGTCAACTGTGTATTTATTATACTTTCGCCTTCTAGCTATTTGTTCTGTTGCTGCTGTTCTTCTTTAGTGAATCCCCAGCATTGTGCTGGGCTCCAAAGAAGCAACCTGCCAGGTGTTTTGGCAGTTTGTAGCATGTGAGTCTGGAGAATTTCGAGGCCGATGGGGTGCAGTGGAAACATTTCCGGTGCGTAACTGGAAGATCCTGGGTTCGATTCCCGAGGCGGCTGATGAGATTTTTTCGTGACTCACTTATAAACGTGGAAAGAGCGATGGCTTCTATTTGATACAGACCGGATTAAGGGGGAGTCTATTATGGCTATAGCCTTAGGGGCCCACCATGATAAAGGGCCCAAGGAACAAGCCTCGATATCTAAGAATCTTGCATGCCTGAGCGACTAATAGATAGAGAGCGGTTTGTAAAATGTTTTTCTAGGCAGTGTCTCACCAAAGGAAGAGGTTTCATACCGCTGTGTATAGCGTGGTCGGAGAAGTATTTTCCGTTTTTCCACTACCGTCCACCCATACCTCCCAAATTGCACTTGGACCCGTTAATGGCAGAAGTCCTATGCAGCTTCACTTTACATAACACAAAAAATGAACTAAGAAAAGTATACAATGCTAAATCATTAGAAAATCCCAGACAAAATCTAGGAATTTTAAGATTTTAACTCGTGTTCTTGTGAGAACAGTACAGTGACTTATGATTAAAAGTCTGTAGATAATTTAGCAATTACAGTTTCGTGTTTTAACGGACTTCATTATGATTCCCCATCATAAGGTCTTACTGGCCCCACTCAGACGTTTTAGCCTTGGGGCCCACTGGAATGTCTTAGCCTAGGAGCCCAGTAAGGCCTTGATCCCGCCCTGACTACAAGTCATCTACACACACGTGCATGCTCAAACAAGTGGATTATTTTACAAAATTCGTGTAAACGACGGGTCGCATAATCGGAAATCGAACAATTGTGGCTTTAATACAGTTATTTCAAACTTTATACGTCATTTTTACATATCTCGTAATGATTAATTATGATATTAAAAGTTTCCTTTTCTTTCCTTTCAGGTTTTTTATATTTTTATAAATATCAAGTACATCAACTTGTTGGAATGGGAATGTTAGAAAAAGAGATATCGAATTTACCACAATGTGTACTTCTGAAATTCAAAAGTGTTAAACTTTACTAAAGACACCTTAGAGGAGAGAGACTTAGTATTGTTGATATAAAAAAGTGGATTCACGGCTCAAGAAACCTCATTAAAAATCATCTGTAACTGCATTTATGAAGTTTTAGAAATCTCCTGGAAAAAAAAAATTATGTTACTTTGAGTGTTTTAATTTCTTTCTGTAGTATGACTATAGTACAATAAAACAAATTTCAGTATTTTGGTATTATATGGATCTACTGACTTATTTCAGGCCACTCGCAATATTACAATACTACATTACCTTTACTAGATATAAACCGGCAAGATTGACCAGTATGGAAAATAATGAATTTAGCGCAAGCTGTGAGATAAATATACGCTACTAGCTCTGCCCTCCGCTTCGCTCGCGTGGAAGATAACACTGAAAAAGCAGGTCTATGATAACACGTGTAATCCAATTCATTCATAACAACTGTAGTTGAATTTCATTGCAACCGATGGAGGAAATTGGCCGAAAGATTAAATAGTCGGCAGTTAGTTTTTCACGTGAAGGAGAATTGCAATTGATCTTTACATAAATTTAAGTACTAATTTCTATTTTAGTTTTTGAAAATAATTCATAACGCCTCTGCATATACAACATTTTTTGTCTCGTTTCCAGTCCTTATCAAAATAAATTGATTACCTGAACTGCCGGTTCTCGATAAGCTGACGTATAATTGACCGTGCTAGAAACATTCTTGACGTAAATCTAATCCCATATGTTTGTAAGTTTGGCCCTGGGATTTGTTGATCGTTATAGCGAAGGTTCGTTTAATAGGAAATTATAATCTTTTGAAAATGAAAGGCAAGTCTGTCGGAATCATCGGGATCCTGGGTATATGCGCCATTTGTCCGGCTGCTGACCCAGTTAGTATATTGTTTTCAATAATATTATTACGTAGCGCTTTGACCTGTAATCTTATACCATTGCACGGGTTTAGAGGATTGAGCTTCCTCAATAATATTATGGAAATGCCAACTTTCAATTTAAGACAATTCGGTGGATGTCCTGCAGGATTTAAAGAATTTAAAAATTTATGAGGATAATGAATGCACTGTATCTTCCAGGTTAACGAGAGTATCGATCGATGTGTAAATTCTGTATTCGCCGGGCAGGTTTTGCAAAATACACTGCTGGCCACCCAAAATGCAACACCAAGAAGGGCACGAGATAGCAAAGCCAGATTTACAGGATACATAACAACAAATACAAAAATGTAACGATTGAGCTTACAGGCCCGTGCGACTTGCGGAATACGCAGACATCAATAGTTTGTGTGGTCCCCATGGCTGACAATAACGGCCGCTACACGCCGCGGCATCAAACGTAAGAGGATTTGGATGTGGGCTTGGGGTATGTCGGTCCAGGCTGCTTCCACACGTTGCCACAGTTCATCAGGCGTAGCCGCGGGTGGTGCTTGCCGGGCCACTCGGTTGCCGATCAGCGACCAGACGTGTTCCATGGGCGACACATCGGGAGAACAGGAAAGCCACGGCAGCAGTGACACCTGGTGGGCCGTGAAGAATTGTTGCACGAGGCGTGCCACCTGCGGGTACGCATTGTCCTGTTGAAACGTGGCCGCTGGCAGGTCCAGCAGGTAAGGGAGGACTACAGGCTCCAAAACGTCGGAGATGTAGCGGTGGCGGCTGAGTTTACCGGCGATGCGTACCAGAGGGGTGCGGGTGTCATATCCATTTGCTCCCCAAACCATAACGTCCGGCGACGGACCGGTATGGCGATGCATAATGCAGGCGTCATACAGTCTCTCGCTGCGGTGACGCCAGTAGAAGATCCGACCATCGTGGTGTTGCAGGCAGAAGTGGGATTCGTCGGAGAAGACAATGTCGTGCAATTCCGTAGCCCAGGTGCGGCGTTCAACAGGCCACTTCCGCCGCACTCGCCGGTGGTGTAACGTCATAAGTAATCGGAGCAATGGGCGCCGTGCGACAAGTCCCTGCTCCTGGACACGACGTCGAACGGTACGTGCTGACACAGGTTGTTGCGCAACACACCCTAATTTCTGTGCTAACGTCCGTGATGTGGCGGTGCGAGCTGTCAATGCCCGCCGCACAACATGCCGGTCCTCTGGTTCGGTGGGGTGCCGCGGCTGCGGCAATCGCTCACGTCGGTCCTTCCGTTCCTCCTGTACCTACCGAATCCATACTCGACTCACTGTGGCTGGATGTCGTCCCATACGGCCACCGATGTCTCGGTACGATAAGCCATTATTCGTCCTCTGTCGAACTCCGAAACGTGCTGGAATGATTGCCGTATTCTGCGACGAGGTATCAGGAAGCTTCCCGCGCGCAGGTCCGGCAGCACAACACACGTCCACTACTTACACCCCGCCTTCTGTGCACCCTTCTTATAGTGTTTCTAGGTCGCGTGCCGGGCGCACATGGTTTGCATATGCCCTGCAATGCTAATAGCTTGCATGTCTTCTCGCGGACGACGCATGCTGAGAATTTCAGGCCAATCCAACGCTTCCTTCTTGGTGATGCATTTTGTGTGGCCAGCAGTGTAGTATCGTTTATTTCACCAAAAGATGCATTCTTGGAAACAGGATAGTTCGTTCACACATCCAGTTGTGATTTCTTTGAAACAGAGTTTCTGCATTAGGATAAATTTTGTCAACTAATTCATCAATAAATCTTAAAATGCTTCCCTGTTTACTATGTACTAGAATCAAAACGTTCTGCTTAGGTACTTTGCCATCACCGAAACGTATTAATTGAGTAAAAAATGAGGTATCTCCGCCTCCTAAATGAGATATCATATTTGTTCGTAATTGGAGCGTCTTATTATTATTCCACATTAGTAAAAGAAATTCCGTATATTATCGCGAACTATTTTCTTTCACGTTGGATGTGATCATGGTGTATGTAGACAAAGCGGAACCATGCACGGGAAGTCGGGGACTACTTGAGAACGATCTGATTCTGAAGTACCGCCAAAAATAATAAAAATAAAAGATAATAATAAAAGCATGTAGTAAAAAATAAACCAAATAGCCTATGTCCAACGGAAAGAAATAAGCTTCCCACCGGTGAAGGAATTATCCAAATCGGTTCAGTAGTCTTTGAGATTATTTCAAACACACAAACAGATTTTCTCTCTTTATACATATATTAATATGGATATAGATATGATCAAAAGCATCCGGACACTAATTTTGAGTAGTGAATTTGCTCATATACGTGACAACCATGGCCGAAGCAAATATAAAAAGACACAAGTTGCCTGCAAAACATCATCACAAACAAGCATGGACAGTACATGTAAGAATGAGCCGTACGGTACAACCCAATGACAATCAATGTTGCACGAATATAGAATGCCATCTTAGCAACAAATTAAGCGTGGAAATAGTATTCCTTAAACTTTGTATAATAGCCGTTGATTTTATTTGCGTAAAAGGCAAACTGACATAGCCGAGCTTGCGCCCCCGAACAGGTGGATTTTTCAAGGCTGAATAATAAAGCACACCGGACAAAAAATCAGTCACCCCTGTCAGAACATACCTGACGACGCCTGTTGCCTTGACAAACAGCATGAATCAGGTGTGGTAGAAACTCCACGAGGTTGTGAATCTATTGAACATGATATGCAGCCAATCGTGCGTCAGTTGGACCCGACGTTCCGCCAGAGTACGAGGGTACCTTCTGTTCTAAATGATGGCACAGATTTTTAATAGGATTTAAATCTGTGGATTTGGCTGGCCAGTCGAGGTGAGACAGTGTTGTTGAATATTTGTCGTGCAACTCATATTTAGTTTTAACCCTTTGCACACGGCAATTGTCGTCTTGGAAGACAGGAGTGGCAATGTGAAGCTTCTCCTAGAGATGTAGGGCAAACAGAAATATTTTCTCATTCAGAATGCGGAGGTACGCATACTCTTTGAAATTCATCGTCACTGGAATGAGAGGGACCATTTCGTGGTACGAAAAACATCCCCAAAACATCATAGAACCCCCTTCCGCTTGAAAACTTTCGACGCGATGCAGTCGTCGCCTCCCGCTTGAAAACCTTGGACATGCGATGCACTCGTCGACTTCCATCATTGAAGTACAAACAAAAACGAGACTCTTCAGACCAATTTACTCATTTCCAATCTTCCACAGTAACATTTTGGTGCCTCTGAGTCCATTGATAGCGTGCGACTTTGTGGCTTGCTGTTAAAATAGGCCACTTCCGTGGTACTCTGCTCCAGATAATCCGTCACATGCAGTTCTAGCCGCAATTTCTCTTCGGAAATTGATTGAAGTGAACTTTCATTGACTGTTTGGAGCAATTGTTACCTGGTTTGAAACCGACTAGGCGTGAAACATGGCGGCGGCCCATGTTGGTGAGAATCGTTTTCCGGCCACAGTTACGTCGCCGATTTTCAGTTAACTGCGAACTACACCACTGTTTGTCGACCTGCTGGACACTACGCTTTGACACACCAACAATTATGGCGATATCATTAACTTTGTGTCCGTGAACAAGCCAAACACAATGGCTTCTTTTGCCACTCAGTAAGGACTGCCTTACCACTCATATCGCAGGCTAAATTCAGCACACACGTTGCCGTTCACCTCTGCACAAGACATAAATGATCCTGTAGACCACGTCAGTGCTATTTACCCCCAATAATGCTATCACGGTACCCTCTATGCAACAGGTAACTTTCTACTCTCATTTTTGCTGGGAGTGGCTAATTTTTTGTCCGGTGTGCTTATTAACCTACACTGAGAGAAATAACAGTAAATGTTACATTTGCTGTTAGTTATCCCTATATAGGTTAGTATCATTCAGCTTTTTACTATTAGCTCTCTTTGTGTAGGTAAATATCATTCAGCCTTGCAAAAGACACTATTTGGTGAGCAAATGCAAGGCTATGACAGTTTGCCTTTTACGCCAACAAAATCAACGCACATTGTACCTCAGTTGATTAATTTGGTGTATTCGGGATCCATGATTATTGTTTATCTGTATTTTATTATTTGCTGCAGCTGCTGCGATGAACTGTAAGTGACGTTATTGCGATGAGAAGCACCTAGGCACCAACACCGTGCAATCGCAACTTGATAGACCACGTAAAAAAAAAAAAAATAGCCGGCCCGCGGCGTGAGGAAACAGGTGGTGCAACAAAATCTTCTGTGTATAATTCCAACACTCACCATCGAGTTCCAAAATGTCTCGGTAAGCAACGCAAGCACCATAACGATTCGATGACAAGAGAAGGGAATGGGCTTCCATTGCTGAGCAGCCACACACAAATTTACCTTCAGCAAGATCAAGTCCAAGCGTCCACTGGAGATCAAGTCCAAGCGTCCACTGGAGATCAAGTCCAAGCGTCCACTGGAGATCAAGTCCAAGCGTCCACTGGAGATCAAGTCCAAGCGTCCGCTGGAGATCAAGTCCAAGCGTCCGCTGGAGATCAAGTCCAAGCGTCCACTGGAGATCAAGTCCACGCGTCCACGGGAGATCAAGTCCAAGCGTCCACTGGAGATCAAGTCCAAGCGTCCACTGGAGTGGTGTAAAGCTGGCTGCCATTGGACTCGCAAGCAATGGAAACGAGTTCTTTGGAGCGATAGAACAAGCTTCACCATCTGGCAGCCAAACGGGCGAGCCCGGGTGTGATGGATTTCAAGTGAACTCTACCTGCCCCATTGTGTTGTGCGAACTCTGTAGCTTGGTGGAGGAATTATCATGCTCTTGGGCCGGTAATGTAACTTGGTGGAGGACGTATCATTCTTTTGGGCCGGTTTTGTAGCTTGGTGGAGGAAGTATCATGCTCTTGGGCCGGTAATGTGGCTTGGCGGAGGAAGTATCATTCTCTTGGGCCGGTAATGTAGCTTGGTGGAGGAAGTATCCTGCTCTTGGGTCGGTAATGTAGCTTAGTGGAGGAAGTATCATGCTCTTGGGCCGGTAATTTAGCTTGGTGGAGGAAGTATCATTCTTTTGCGCCGGTTTTGTAGCTTGGTGGAGGAAGTATTATTCTTTTGGGCAGGTAATGTAGCTTGGTGGAGGAAGTATCAAGCTCTTGGGCCAGTAATGTAGCTTGGTGGAGTAAGTGTTATTCTTTTGGGAAGGTACTGTAGCTTGGTGGAGGAAGTATCATGCGCTTGGACTGGTTTTCAGGGTTTGGGCTAAGACTCTTGCTTCCAATGCCCAGGAATCTCAATTCTGCAGCCTATAACGACATGTTCGACCCCAAAGGCTAGCAGATTTACTTTACGTTCGGGCGCCATTATAGCGAAACACAAATTTACTGGTGACTTTCCAAAACTCCGCATCTTCCTGGTCCGGAGTCGAATGCGTTTCCAATTAACCTACACCGAAAACTGTGCGGTCTTCTAAAATCATAAAAAATGGGATATGTTAGTAAAACTTCGTCATTTCATTTTACTTCTTTTATGAACTTAACTATCTGCACTACCAGTTTCTAACTTTGACACTTTGTTCATCTGATTATGTTCCGAAATTACGAGTTTTGATTTTCTTTTGTTGCGGATTTACCTACCGCCATGAGCAAATTATATGGTTAAAAGCAGTTGTCTCTCCCAAAATTACTGCCAAGGGTTTCAGCGAAGGGACAGGGCCAGTGCCATCTGATAAATACTCCACCCCTGCCTCCAACAAGGCTCGAATCCGGGCCCATTTCAGACAAACGGTCAGACACTAGCGCCATCAGACAAGCACACTACTCGTATCTTATCCAGGACTCCGATTCGGGCTCATCTCGGACTAATGGTAAGAACTAGTGGAACCAGACAAGAAACCCACTCATATTTTATCTAGGACTCGAATCCGGGCCCATTATCTGACTAACGGTCAAAAACCGGCACCACTAGACAAGCACACCACTCATACCCAGAATATCTAACGGTTAAAGAAGGTAAACTCTCATAGAGATAACGTAAAACTGTCGGCAACAGCGCCCCTACATCTTAAGAGATAATATGCTCTGCGGAAAAGGTAACATTCAGGAGCAAAACACGTTAAGGGGAACTACGGTAATAAAGCTTTTCTTTGATCCACGATGGTTTCCTTCGATCAGGTGACTATTTGCTTAGAGTAGTTTTTTTTTGTTGTTGTTGTTTTCTGATATCCCGCCCATCCCTTATTTTGGTGAAAAAAATATGCAATAACATTAGTATTACTATTTAAATTAAATTTCAGTAAATATTACAGTTAGGCCTAAGGATCCGTACAAAATTACAGACATTCCCTAGTATTTGGCATTACTGAATATATTTCTGAAAAACTGAAAAAACAAACAAAAGACTAAAGTAACCCGGTTGGCGTAACGAAACTAACACATCCGATTTGCGAAGTGATTATGCTACCGAGAAGGTTACAATCAGGTGCTGTTAGTCTGAGTAGCTCGGCTGACTGTTCTTTACCCAAAAACTGAAGTCAACAAAAATACGCATGCGCAGTCTGCTCCGGCATCAGCCGATCAGCCTGTATGTTGGCTTCTGTGCACTGCATGTTTTCCCTGAAGATATGGCTGCGCTAGTTACGTCTCGCCGAGCCTTAACTTCTTCTCGTTAGATATTCTTTGCCTATGGTAAGAAAATGGTACCACCACACAAATAAACCACCCATGCCTTATCCAGGACTCGAATTTTGTCTCCATCTGGGACTAATGGTCAGAAACTAGTGCAACCAGACAAACACACCACCCGTGCCCTATCTAGGACTCGGATACGGGACCATCTTGGACTGTTGGTAAGAACGAAGTGGCACCAGATAAGCAAACCAGCCATGCCTTATTCAGGACTCGAATTAGGGCGCATCTTGCTCAGAAACCAGCGCCTGAGAACACCCGGTGACCAGTGCGAAAGTTTTCATATTTGGACATTCTTTCACCATCATTTTTTAGAAATGTAATTTTATCTTCTAAGATTCATTTGCCTATTTTACCTCCTACGTTATCCAAAATTTTGATAATTACAAACACTCTTAAAGTGGTTACGGAAATTTTAATTTTTTCTTCTTACATGAAACGAAAATAGGCGCAACTGAAACGATATAGAGTGAAGAAAATTTCCTCCAGTTTTTTATGTGCACTGTTGGAAACAAATGTATCCCATGAATTTTTATTAAGATTTTCCAGCAAATTTCTTGATAATTCGGAATATTGTATTTGCATCAATTTAGTAAATTACATTTGCTCTATAACTTTAAGTGTCCAACTTGTCGTAAATAAAAAACGCCAGGAGTCATCTATTTAAACTGGGATTGAATGCTTATATATCATCCCGCCTCACTCAAGGTTTAACTTTATTCCTGCGCGAAACATTTCAAGAGAAATAAAAACCATAAAATAGCGCCAATATAGTAATTCACAACATGAAGACGGCTATCTCAATGCAGTTTTTAGGGTTATTTTCAACCAAAACAATTTCTAGACTGAGAAAAGTAAAGGTGAGAAGTTCATGGCTAAATATTGATGTTATCACTGTGATGCAACAAAAACATTCAATCGCGAAAGAGAAGTCATGGTTGGTATATTTTTTCAATCACAGAATTCCAGGATTTGTGGATCTTTTCCCAGGACATACAATGTAACCGTTTCTTCTTAAAACAGAGTGAATCCATAGGCCTGTTCAACCTGTAATCTACAATAAACATTTCAAACTTAATACAGAATGTCTGAAAAATCTTAATGCACACTTACTACAGAATGCAGAATTTTAAAAATCATGCCTGCTACAACTTATAAGAAACTTAGAATTACAAATAAATACTGAAATACCAAAACTTGCCTGAAAATGTAAGTCACAAGGTTTAATTTCTGAAACGCTTTTTATATATTATAGTATAGTGCTTTTGAGGAAACTTTATGCTTCTATTTTGGCTTTAGTTCAGTTATTGAAGCAAATTATAGAATAAAAACAACCATAAAACTCAAAAATATATAGGTATAAAATCTGTAAAACATAATTGTGGTATTACTCTTGAAATGTTTTCATACACCACACAGGCAGTACATAAAATATTATTTGTATTAAATTACTTTGAAATTTGTTCATTGTCGTTTGTTGCCATTTGAATAAAGTGTTTGACACGTGATAATTAACACAGCAATCGGACATCGCCGAATTGACTGTAATTACTGTTTCATACGTGAATTAAATCATATCAGAAAACTTGAAAATTACATCACCGTGGAGTGGGAATTGAACCCACATCAGTGGTAATCGGGTGATGCGAGTTCGTTTCCCACTCCATGGTGATGTAATTTTCAAGTTTTCTGATGTGATTTAATTCACGTATGAATTAGTAATTACAGTCAATTCGGCGATGTCTGATTGCTGTGTTAATTATCATGATGTATTTATCACGTATTATGAGAAGAATATATCTTCAACTCTGAGTATTTTACATTTTTTTCAAATGGGGACAAAAGGATTATTATTTCTAAAACAAATATTCATGGGAGCAAGTAGTTGTGTTACATTTTATTAAGGGAAGGAATTTTGGACATAATATATGCTTCTAATATTATGCTTTAGCTATGTTTTGAATTTGTACACGCCAGGAAACAAAGTATGCACAAACATTTCCAAAATGAAGCGAAAGAAAATAACTGGAAAACCCTAAATCCAAGGGTAATGCGTACAGCTGCATTCGTCAGTGATCAAGGCAATTTAACTGGACTTGATTAGAAAACTAATTATAGAAGACGAAAAGTGATTAGTTATCTCAAAAAATACTAAGAAACAATTACATTTAATTTTCAGATATTAGAAAGCAATATGATTGTATGGAACATTTTTACATAAAGCATTTATTGGCGAATTTCAGTAAGGGTTAAACAAAGTAAGCCACACAAAAAAAATCAACTACTTATAAAATAATCAAATACTTCCACCAGTGCCTAAAACGTACGTTGCGAAAATTAACGAATGGCGCACAAAAATGTTCTCATAGCAAAAGGAAGGTATCAGAGACAGAAGCTTTTAAATCAAACATTAAAAAGAAGAGATATAGAAGGGAACTCGATGTAACTGTTTTTTTTCATTGCAGAAGTATTTTTCATTGCAGAAGCTATGCTAAAGAAAAAGAGCTTTTCAAATACGTCTCCCGGAAGCAGAAATATCAAGAATAAGGTTTGACCTTAGCAACGCTTAGGGGGAAATTTTTACATTACTTATGGAGGATCTTCTTATTGTAGCAAACATTTTATTTGCTTCCTATCTTTATTGTAGCAAACGGCATACACTAACAAAAAAAGAAAAAAATTCCTCAATGGGGTTTTTAGAAGCACAGACACAGCTGCAAACGGAAATGCATAAGCACCACCTAACGGCAGAACTGTAAACAACGTATAAACCTCCTAAAAAAAACAAAGTGTTCATATAAAGTGTTCCATAAGGTAAATGGTATCCTCTGTTAAAAGAACTTTTAAAGTGGACATTTAGGAAAACAGATATTGAGAAAAACAGATTAAATGTGCCCGCCCTCTGGTGTCGAAAGTTTGCATTCTTTTGGGAAAAACATGGACACTATGAATTTTCATAGTTAGCAACATCTTATGGAAAAAGAATTTTCTTCAATCGGGTTTTTAGTCCCTCAGATATTGCTGTACACGGAAAAGTGAGCTTACGCCCTGAAGTGGCGCACTTGTGGGTTAAGACAAATTTCAAATTATACGAGAAACATTTCGCAGCTAAGATGCTCTCCAACAAAGAACAAATTTTTCAAATCCGACTCATAGAAACGGAGATATTGACAAAGATAAGATATACATCTATGTTTTCTGATTGAAAAACTGCGCACTATTTTAAGCAAGAGATACTCGCAAAAGGTTTTCCGAGGTGAGCGGTATCGGTTCACGAAAATATTTTTTAAACGAGTTTTTAGCTCAGATTTTGTTTTAAATATATCATAAGCCATTATGAACGCCTACGCCCCCCACTTGGCCAAACCAGTCTTTAACAAAAATGAGAAATTATTAGGTGTACACATTAATTCTCGGCCCCTAACCGCAAGCGATCATAGAACGTCGGCAAATGCAAATAGCTGTGTGCGATAATGGCTGATTGCAGCACCATCCAACAGCTTTCCAGGCAACCGTAACCGCTCACAACTGTAGTGACCGAAGGGTCGAAAGTTGACAGTGAAAGCAATGTCGTTCGAGAAGATCATTTGAGACACTGCCTCCTGTTCGCGGTTCAGCTGAAAAAAAAGTGCCGCCGAAGATCAGGAAATGATCTGTGCTGCTTTGGGTGAGATTACTGTGTCCTCCAGCACGTGAAAGAAGAGGTTCCAGCGGTTTAAGCACGGAAATTTTGATCTCCGTGATGCAGAACGTCCGGGACAGCCACAGAAAGGTGACGATGAGGAACGGGAACAACTGTTGGACGTGGATCCCTGTCGCACAAAGTCAGAGCTCGCCCAGGAACTAGGAGTAATATGGCAAGCCATTGCAAAGCGCCTGCACAAGCTTTGACGGATTCACAAGGAGGGCCGTTGGGTGCCCCACCAACTCACAGCTGTGAACAAGTCTAGGCGCTACGATGTTGCTGTGTCCTTGCTCTCCAGATTCAATTCAAGAAGAAGGATTCCCTCCACAAGATTGTGATCTGTGATGAGAAGTGGATCCTCTACAATAATCCTAAGCGGCGCAAATAGTAGGTTAATCCAGGTCAGCCTACCACGAGTACCTACAAACCGAATATCCATGGCAGGAAGTTGTTGGTGTACATATGGTGGGATCAGCGTGGTGTCCTATACTATGAGTTGCTCAAGCCTGGTGAAACGGTCAATGCTCAACGTTATTGTCAGCAACTGATTCGTGTGAGTGACGCACTGCAGGCGAAAAGGCCATACACCGGCAAGGGCAGAAGATCGATTCTGTTGCTTCAAGATAACGCGCGTCCTCACACCGCGAAAACGTCTTTAAACACAATCAACGACCTGGGATGGGAGATTTTGTCCCACCCGGCGTATTCTCCAGACTTCGCCCTGTCAGATTATCACCTCTTTTGCTCCCTACAACATCACCTGAGTGATACGCACTTCATTTCTGTCGAGGAGGTCCACACAAGTATTGATGACTTTATCAACTCGAAACATCCCTCTTTTTTCCGCAGTGGCATTCGGCTTTTCCCTGACCGATGGCTCAAACGTATTCAACACGACGGGGATTATTTCCCTGATTAGCCACATATTCGATTTGCTATAATTTGCTGTCAAAATGTCGTACATGTGGCCTAGAATTAAGTTGCACACCTAATATATGGAAAACGTTTCCCATCAGAGCTAGGTGGCAACTGAAGCGCAGGAAGAATTTTTAAAATTGGACTCTTAAAATCAGAGATATCGGGTAAAACGCGATTTACCCTTACGCCCCCTAGTGGGAAATCTGTGCTTGACTTGAAAAAGTGACAGTACTTAAAATAGACTTCGATATAAATGGTATCGAAAGGACATTTTGTTTTTCAATCGGATATTTAGAAGAAAATATATCAAATAAAATGTATTTCGAATTCAACACTATCTGCATTGGCGCCTTCTAGCGGCGAAGTTGGGCATTGGAAAATCCCAGAATGCAAGGATCATTCTCGCATTTCAAGCTTCCCAATGCAAAAAGAATTTTACAAATCGAACTAATAGTTGCTGAAAAATGGTGTTCCAGGCCGGACAGACGAAGCACGAACTTCTTTTACAAAAGACGCGCTAATAAGGCAGTTTCAGTATTGCTACCAGACAAGAAAACCAACAGGTTCCCGCATTTCTCAAGGAATGGGGAGGGAAATTTGGCAGACATAAGTTATTTCCGTAGAAAAATCCTAAACTACAAAACATCGTGAAGGGACAAAACGGCAGGATTGGATACAATTCCAGGACATGTAATAGAATTTTAGGACATTTCAAGAACTTTTACAGGTCAACTTGGAATTCCAGGATTTTTCCACGATTTCCAGGACGCGTACGAACCATGAGAAGTGGCACCTCTTTCAACTTCTCACTCTACCTCTAGAACTTCATTGTTGTGTACATTGAATTATCTGGGTATGGTGAAATACAAAATGAACTCACTAATTTCTAAGATTGCGTTATGATAAGTCAAAATTGCAACGTCTAAATGGTACGTATCAAAATTATGAAGAAAAAAATAGTGAGTCTATTCGAATTTAGAAGATAATTTTATAACTAATGATAGTTAAACGCATATGCAAGAAAAGTAAGCCTTGCAGGAAAAGAAAGACATGTTTCCATATCGAAATAATACACACCTTTCTTTGATCAATCATTTTGACAAATCCTTTATTTCATTTTATCCACGTGTTTCACTAAATTACATCTGTCGACCATTTTAATTACTTCTACCCTAAATTCTGTTTTACAATTATTTTTCCTATAGTTTTGTCATACCCTTTTTGCAACGAGGTAACTTTTATTGATTATTTAATTAACAGTTTCCATATGATATGTTTTTTTTATGTATCTTAAGACAGTATACTGTGAAGAACAATTTATCAATTACTCCCGCGCTGTGCTGTTTGTATTAAAATTTACTTTTTGTCTTCGATGGTCTAACTGTTTTACTCAAGCCAGCTTTTTTGGGAAAAGGATAAAATTCTTTACACTCATAGTCGTTAAGGGAGGAGATACATCGAAGGACCAAAGGATTATGACTACCTGTCAAATATGATGTTGTTCCCCCACATCCCTTCAAAACAGCTCTTACCCGGAGAGGTGTATACTCTGCAAGGTCTGTAAAGGAGTCCTGTGACACCTGGTACCAACACATTAGCAGTAGATCCTATAACTCTTGGAAGAAACGTGCTTGAGCCGCCGCAGATCAGATTTGTCTTCCCAACATAAACCACAGGTGCTCGATTGCATTGATGTCTGGGGGATTTGGAGGTGAGAGCGGTACCTGACCGTCTTCCCTCCTGCTCCTAGAATCATTCTTGAACAATCCGGATAGTATGGCATGGTGCATTATTCTGATGAAAGACGACACTACTAGAGGTAAATATTCTTGCCATGAAAGTATTATCCTGGCCTGCAATGATGTTTAGGTAGATGGTAGGGATTATAGTTTCCTGCACATGAATGACTTGGCCAGGAATTTCCGGCAGAGATTGCTCAAAGCATTGCATTTCATCCAGAAGCTTGTTTTTGTCCCACGGCGCATCCTCGGGCCAACACATAACCACGCACAGGCCAACACATAACCACGCACAGGCCAACACATAGCCACGCATCTGTTCACAGGGGGTGAGAGGAAATGAAATTCTGCTGAGCAAACGACGTTGCTTCAATCATTCAACGTCCAGTTTCCAGGCTTACTTGCGCATTGTAGACGATTTCGGCGATGAACCAATGTTAGAACGGACACTGGGAGCAGCCTGCAGCTACGCAGCCCCATTTTCAGCAGGTTTCAATGGTACTGTGTGTTGTGACGCATTTCTCCAGTCACCAGGATTCAAATTACTGTCGACTTAAGACACAGCATCCTTTCTATTGGCTGGTAATGTGTGTTGTGACACATTACTCCAGGCACCAGCATTCAAATTACCGTCAAGTTTAGCCGCAGTATCTTTTCTATTGGCTGGTACTTTGTGTTGTGACAAATTACTTGTCACCAACATTCAAATTACTGACGAGTTGAGCCACAGTATCCTTTCTATTTGCTGGTACTGTGTGTTGTACTACATTACTCCAGGCATCAGCATTTAAATTACCGTCAAGTTTAGCCGCAGTATCTTTTCTATTGGCTGGTACTGTGTGTTGTGACAAATTACTCCTGTCACCAACATTCAAATTACTGACGAGTTAAGCCACAGTATCCTTTCTATTAGCTTGTACTGTGTGTTGTGACACATTACTCCAGTCACCAGCATTTAAATTACCGGCGAGTTGAGCCATAGTATCCTTTCTATTGGCTGGTACTGTGTGTTGTGCTACATTACTCCAGGAATTATTCAAATTACTGGCGAGTCAAGCCACAGCATCATTTCTATTGGCTGGAACAGCGTCTTGTGACACATTACTCCAAGCACCAGCATTCAAATTACCGGCTTGTTGAGTCCCATAATCCTTTCTATTGGCTGGTATTGTGTGTTGTGACACATTACCCCAGTCACCAGCATTCGCATTACCGGCAAGTTGAGCCACAGTATCTTTTATGTTGGCTTGTACCATATGGGATACCCTTCGCTCACGTCTAACATTGACCAGCACAGTTCGGCCCACATCTTGCCGCTGAATCATGCTTTCCCCTCTCTTCAACACCCTTTTTGAAGATACTAGGCACGGCTGACCGTGAGCACTCCACAAGCTTTTCCGCCTAGGAAATTCTTTGGCTTAGTCGTCTGGTCATTACAGCTTGACTTTTGTCAAAGTTCACTGCTTTTCCCATCTGAAGAAGAAGAATGACACTGAATAACAGATTCAGTATCAGGTGTTATTTCTGTCGCTTAATGATCCTCACACGCCCCGTCGTTTAACTGCAGTTTCTTCGATCTGCATAAAGACGCGTTGGTCATAATGTTTTGGCTCTTTTGAGTGTAAACTACCTATTACCCAGACGGTGAGTCGGAACTTTTGCAATATTTGGATCACTTTATGTCTTCATGCGTACTTTTACCACGAAAGCTGACTAGCATTCAAATTATAGGTCATCGTGTTGCACCATCTTCAGCCATCTGTCTGCCAGTTCTTCGATTCCGTGGCGATATCAGTTCTTGTGCTTGGAGGCGTAGAACTCCTTCACCCCAGCTGCCACCTCCTCTTGATTGTTAAATCGCCGCCCGCGGAGGAAGTGAACCATGGGCCAGAACAGTTAATAATCCGATGCGGCAAGATTCGTACTATATACTGGGTGTGGCATACGATCGACAACCTCATGTTCCTGGAGTTTTGCCCGGGTCGTTCCCGGGGTATGCAGTCGAGCGTTGTCCTGCTCTACGAGAGCGCGCTTTCGGTTCACCATTGCCGGGTACTTCTCCTACAAAACGGCATACATCCACTCCATCCGTTCAGAGTAGAATTTCGCGTTGAGGTCCAATCGTTCTGGAACAAATTCCTAATGGATCATCCCCTCGAAATTCCACCGGACGCAGAGCATCACCTTGTGCTACAAGCGCTCACGTTTGGCATCAGGTTTTGGTAGATGTCCCGGGCTCGACCACTGCCGTTATGTTTTGGTATTACGGAAATAGACCCATTTTTCATCGCACGTAACAATTCTCTTGATGAAACGTACACCGCGCCGGATTTCAAGGAGTTTCGTGCGCGCTTCTACTCTGCGATTTGCTTCATCTGGCGTCAGTTCGTAAGGTACAGGGCGGCAGCTCCTGTAGGCCTTGCCGAGGTCCTGAAGATAACGAGACACGGTGGTCTGTGATATTCCCAGTTTGCCTTAACGATCTTCGAATTCTGGTTGTCGGATTTGCCACTACAGCTTGACGCACGGTCTCCGAGTCCACGGTTCGCGGCCTACCTGACCTTGTCTGAACGTCGAGGTTTGTCACCTGAGCAAAATTTCTTGAACCATATGGTTTCGGTGCTCTGATTCACGGAATCTTCTCCTTTCGCATGGAAAATGTTTCGTGTTTGCTTGGGCAGCGTAATAGCTGAGTTCAAACTCGTTAAGCAGAAGTTTCCTAATTAGCAGGTTATTGCTGTTCATCTTATAGGCGTTCCAACCACAGAGAGAAGGACGACATGCAATGCTTTTCACAGTAATGACTACTACTTTATATCCGTTTCCACTGACTTCTGTGCGCGACTTGAACTAGTTTTTAAACATGTGACATACCCGCCGGAGTGAACGTTTTGCAATATTTGCGCTTATGCAAATATTGCAAAACGTTCGACTCACCCTCTGTAATTCAGGAATTTCAGATTATATTCCCTATGAAAATAAAGGAGAGCCATACTGAAGAATACAAAAAAGATCCATATTTCAACATGGATTCGAACCCGGCTCGCCAGTATACTGGTTAGCCATTCGGGTTCCTGTATAGAAAATGACTACAGTTCGCAACCGGTTTTGAAGTGAAAGTAAGAGAAAATATTCCAAGAAAAACAACGCTACATTGTAACGTATACTCTATATTCACTTTCCTTTTGATTTTTACTCTCTCTGGGCCGCCCCGGTGGCGCAGTGGTCTAAGGCGCTGGCCTCTGATCATTCGTCCGTAAGGGGTCCGGGTTCGAATCCCGGTCAGGCATGGATGTTGTGTTTGTCTTACGGCACTGGCTCTCTCCCTTCCCTGGAACCAGTGACCCTAAATTAGGGACGGGCGACTGCTTATAGCCCATTGAGTTGCTCACGGTGGTCGTTAAACCTCCAATCAAAAAAAAAAAAAAAAAAAAAAAATATCTCTGGTTATTTTATTTTACTATGTAAATTATCTTCTTACTGAACGAGATTTTATTTCACCCGCTGAATGAGATCTGGCAATGAGTGTAAGTCATGACATGGTGGTAGCCAGTATAAATAGGCGCGTTCAGCGATTCCTAAGGAGAGCGTTTGTTGTTGTACGGAGAGCGTTGGTTTATGTGAAGGAGAGCGTTTGTTGTTGTATAGCCAGAGTGTTTGTTGTTGGATAGGGAGAGCTTCGTTCTATGTGATTAGGTTGATTCTTCATTATTGTGATACGAGTAGTGTGTGTGCGTTGGATGATTTAAGAGTTATCTAATAAAAGAGCTTTTTCGTAAGTACGTCTTTCTCAGTTCATAGTTTTTGTCAGATCTCTGTCTGGCTGTTAGGTTTATGTCATTAGTTGATTATTATTAACAACCAGCGTTAAGACTTTATTCATCTTAATTACTACCACAACATTACTAGCAGTTAAAAGCTTGTTCATTATTGTTACTACACTACTAGCAGGAAAGTTTATTCATGATTTAATTAACAAACAACAACCATTAGAAGAAGCATTAGCTTAGTACAAGCATATAATTCAGTAGCAGAAGCATTATAAAACATTACTAGCTTAGTTAAAAGCTTTATTCATTATAACATAATCTGCGTCTTAAGGTGGTTCCACATAAAATCTCTGCCTTATGTTTCCAATGGTAAAACTTGTTTACATATTTTCTTTGCAATTAATGTATTTCCAAGGTTGAAAATTTGCACGTCGATAAATCTAACTTTTAATATTTCCTAAAACATCACCATGATTATACTTATCAAAAATCAACCATTTTTCTTTTAATAATGTTCAGACCTGTTAATAGATGGCGCGACCTGTACACTGCTGACCCCATTAGGCAATCAAATGATGGATTGCTTAGTTATGGTTATGTTTTAGCAAGTATTGGGCATCCCATGCTATAACTTAAAGTTAGTTTTATCGAAGCGCAAATTTTCATCCTTGGGAATACATAAATTACGAAGAAAATATTTAAAGAAGTTTTACCATTGGAAACATAAGGCAGAGATTTTAGGTGGAACCACCTTAAGAGTCGAAGAAATCTGAAGGATTATGTTAAGTACCCAGGAATGTATAAAACTTGTACCTTCAAGTTTTAATATTGTTCAAACTTTTATTTTGCAGCGAACATTATTTTCTTTTTGCCAAAGTAGTTTTATTCAGTCACTTTTTTTTCATACTTGTTCAGACAAGTGAGGCTCCTAATTCGCTTATGGTTTCAGGAAAATCTGAAACGCAAAGAAATGTGAAAGCTGATACAACTTTGTGGTTCACAACAAAAGCCCGATAATTAATTTTTCTTCACAAAAATGGTGTTGAGTGACACTCTCTTTACGAAGGTGTTGAGTAATTCTTTCTCCTCTTCAGTATATCACCTACGAATTAACAGGATGCCGTACGGGAAAAATGCCTTGTTTGGATCCCCACATCAGAGATAGGTCTCAAGGTTTTTTGGAAACTCTAAAAGAGAAGTACTCTGACGACAAAAAACAATTTTAGCGTCTTGTTGTAATCATGATGATCATTAATCACTCGGGGTGTAATGGCTCTAGTCGAGACAGATCACATGAAAAAAAACAACCCTGGATAGGTGAAATAGAAAAAGGGTAACGAGAAAATGTGATCGATATGTGAAAAAAAAGTTCTTTGAAACATCAAACCTTAACTAGTTACGCAAGAACGGTTGACTTTGGGGGAACAAATACGGCAGGGAATTCCCAGAAGTTTTAGTTCTCCTAATCAGCATGTACAGCTCTCTATACTATATCATTCCTTATTGAATCAGTTTCTCTCTTGTTTGCTTTATCTTGAATCTGCACCTAAATAAAACCCAGTGCGCTCTCACATATTCTCGGAACTCCACTTATTCCATTTAAGCAAGTTTGCTTCTGACATTTATTAAATTTTTAAGTGGCCGAGCACAGGTGATTGATATTGTCGATGTGCCTCTTTGCCATCGCATGCAAAATAAGCAAATTTGTTCCAATGCATTCCACTCTTCCGCATAATTGGACTAAAGGTAAAGAATGATACTGAAAAGGATCTATTTGTTTTATATTGTATTTCATTTTACACACACAGCGCAAAAGGTTTCAGATATGTATCAATAAAGTTACAATCTCTCATTTTCGTTACATTTTCAGATATATCTTACAATTACGTTTCAGCAACATCTGTTTTGGAACATAACTCTTTATACATTACGGTTACGTTAAAAATAGCATTCACTGACACTACTGTTTTATACTTTCCATTGTACATAATTGCTACCTCGATGTTACATTCCGGCGATATTTAAGATTTTTGGTTTAGCAACGGCGTGGATGCGCATGCGCATTTATGCCATTTCACCAAAGCACTCTCGTAGTCGTATTTCTAAGTGCTACATTCATTTTTTGTTGTTGTTGTTATATTACTTCGTGATACTGTCGTACTCGAGTTAGCTAGTTAGTTGATTTAATATTTCATTCTTTTTGTGATTCCAGATCATCTGAAAGTAAGTAATTATTTTGATTATTATAATTTTTAAATTCTAAAAAGCATTTTATAAAATCTAAGTAGATGGCTGTGTTGTTGCATAATTATACTATACCAGCATGTTTTGTTTTTACTTGAAGCTGAGAATTTCATATTGGTAGGTATTTAGAGGAATGACGTATTTCATTTATTTTTTCGCTGGAATATAGCATATTCCACAAGCATAATAGAAATTCGACACCCTCATTTGGGACCGATTTTTATTTCTTTTGTTTTCAATATATGTATAAACGCCGCCACTGTTCCCAATGGACAGCGCACTGCGCTGAACCTGTGAAAACGTAAACAACTCGTAATATGAGTGTTGTTGCTTCTGAAACAGCTGTCGAGTGTAATATGTTTATTGTGATTTTACAAAGTTTATTAAAACTATAATGTTCAACGTAGTAAATACGTAACAGTAATATAATGATGTCACAAATATCTTTCACATATGTAACAGTAATGTAACGAATATCTTTCAAACACGTAACAGTAACGTGAAGTTGGTATGTTGAAGTTACAAAATCCTTTCACTGTAACGTATCGGTTATGTTTCAAAGTTATGTAGCGTTTGAGGACATTTTGACGTAACCGTAGGTTTCTGAAGCATTACTGTTACATTGCGCAACGTATCTGAAAAGTCTCAATGTTTCAGTCTACGTACTTGTAACATATTCGAAATATCCTGTGCTGTGTGAATACTGAACCATCTCTTATTTATTTTCTTCATTACTAGGCTATAAATGAGTCGGACGACTTAGCTTGGTAATGAAGAAACTAAAAGGCCAAAATGTATTAAACGCCGAAAGATATGAAGTGGATCTTATATTGAAATTTTATCTATTTTTGTAGTCTACATAAAATAATGAGCAACTGTACAATATATAAATTTCTACAACATTAAAGGCATCTACACTAAGTTACATCTTCGCATTAGAAACACCTATTGTGACGTACTACAGAGGTAAAGCACGTCTCAAGACGAGAAATCTGCTGCGATACATTCCGTTCGTGTAGCTTAGTTGGGAGAGCGACTTAGTCCGGAGTGAGAAAACGCGGATCTCCGTCACAGACAAATTTGTGTTTTTCATCGTTGGATTCTTCGAAAAATGTGGGACGTTTGTTCCACACATCGTTTAGAATTAATAAAAAGTTCGTTCTTCTCTTACAAAAAAAAAAAAAAAAAAAAAAATTAAGAGGGAGATGATGTGAAATACTGCAGAAGTACATTCCGTCCCCGTGTACCTTAATTGGAAGATCAATTTAGTCCAGAGTAAGGGGGCGCAGTTTTGAGCTTCGTCACAGACAAACGTGCCTTTACACTACCTAATAACGCATATTTCTGTACAATCGCGATTCGCAGATGCTTAGGAACAGATTCTAGAAGTCTCGAACATCCTCCATGAGTAACGTGATCCATGTCCGCTGCAGAAGCTCCGTCAGTTGACGCACATTCCGTGGAGGAAGTTCACCAGTTCTCACATATAGTTCTGTAAATCTCAAAAATGTTAAATTGTGTTATAGTCAGGAAACATTTCTCCCCAAATCAATGTGGCGAATTCGTTGTCTAGTTTTTCCAACCACTCAGTAGTTATACGAGCTCGATGACTCGGCGCGTTGTCCTGTTGAAAGATGGCACTAGTCTGGGTAAACCTCCTGCAAATATCGAGGGAGATAGTCGGGTAATAGGTCCCTGTAGCGTCCACCTTTCAATATTTGTGGGATGATAACCAACAAATCTATTACTTGCCAGGGAAAAGCTCCCCAGATCAGAATACTACGTCCACTGGCTTGTTGAACCCCAACTGCGCAACCAGGGGATAGGGCTTTATGCTATTTCGCTGTATGCGAACCTGGTCATCAGCATGGTGTAGCTTGAAACTGGTGCCATCACTCCTGACGACCATCTTCCATCTATCGAAGGTCCAATGTCAACTTTCCTTATCGCATGCAACATGTTGTTTGCGATATAACATACTCATCATGGATCCTCTCGTTAGCCTCCGGCTGTGAAACTCCATGCGAAGCAAGGTGCGTCGCATGGTGCAATAGGTCGAAAATGTGCCGCTATTGTACTGGTGGGTCAGCTGGGTGACCATTGCACCATTTCACCCACCAGTACAAGTCGTGAAGATATACCAGCAGGAGGTACCAGTCGTGACATCCGATACTCAGCTCTAGGATCCACCGCGCGTGGCTGACCAATGGCGCTCTTCTTCTGGATGTCTCTGTATGGTTATTCCAGTTGTAGTACACCCTTGATAACGTAGTGCGGGAGCAGCCAACAAGTGCGGCTGTTTCAGAAATACCTTCGCCTGCCCTTCAGTTCCAAACTATCTGGCCTCGGTCAAATTGGCTTAAGTCGCAACTTTTCCCAATTACGGGCTAAGGGTGTCCTAGTAGTCAACGTTCGTGACTGCCACGGAGAAGACCTCGAGTTCGATCCCATACAGGTACGAACGCTCGAACCACTAAATATCCGCTGTGCGTCGGATGGCTACTTTAAGTCAACGGGCGCCGGGTACTGGATCCCCGGTAATAAATAAGGGCGTCTTTCTCACCCTTTCTACATCGTTTCCGTGTCTCCTTCCAATCGGGCACTCTAACCCCAATCTCCTAGCTTCCTACTTCTAAGGGTTGTTTAAGACCTGGAGTCAGACACTCCCTTCCTAAAATCCTCTACATCTGATCGATATTTTCCTGATTACTGGCAAACGTTTAGTGATTATACGTACAGAGGATAGGTGTATACAATTTATAGTAGCAGCACGTGACGTTCATATCACGTGCTACTTCGTTACCGCTCCGAAAATATAAAGAGGGGGAGGGGGTCTCCTAATGCGAGCCTACTCAGGGTATTTTTGTACATTCGAATCTGTGAATGACTTTAGCCTGCAATTTTGTTTTCATGTACAATTTCTTAACCACGGCCCTTCGAAGGAGATTCATGGATGATTGAGAAAGTTTTGGATATTTTTTATGATTCAATTTCATGATACTGAAAAAGATTTGCATACGAGTCATCCGAATTTCTTTTCCGTTCTTTATTGTAAAAATGCAAATATTATAATCTGCTCGAAATATATCTTTGTTTGAAACTGAGGAAAATGTTTGTTAAATATTAGTAATATAAATCGTGCAACTGTTAATTTTCATTGTATCTACTTCAGGTAAATCCTTAATTTCTTCTCTAGCGTATAAAACAATTTTTTCTAAATGGTGAAACTGCTACTAAAAATTACAAAATTATTGATATCGGGTGATTAATTTTGTTCGTTCTTTATGGGATATTAAAGTACAAATGGTTCAACTCGCTTCTGAGACAGCAGACTGGCGATATTGTCCAAGAGTGTTGTTATTAGTTCATTCTCCTTTGAGAATGTCTCAACTAGAAGCTCCTCTTAAATACTCATCTTCCGATATTTTATCGTAACTAATATTTGATAGTTTACACTGCAAGAAAGGTCAGAAGTTTCTTTGAATGTTAATAATGTTCCACAAAATGTTTTGTGTCCCTCGAAAAAGGAATTATGAATGGAACTTATACTTTCTTCAGTAATTCTTGCGTTAGTTTTTGATGTGCGATAAAGTTAATGTGAATCGGAGAGATGCAATTATTTTCGCATGTTGTATGACTTCCAATACTGTTTCCTATGTTAAACAATTATTTTTACGCGCATAGCCTTTCGCTGTTTAAATTCAGACAAGTCCTTGCTTTTTGTCCATTACAGGTGCTTCTCTCTGACGAACTAGTAAGGCATTTCAGTGCCGTCAATTTATATTCTACACTGGTTGATGCCGTTGATAACGGTGAAGGGTCTTGGTAGTAGACGAGGGTAATAAAAATAATTTGGACATAAGTGTACCTTTGGGAAAGAGTTCATTACCATGCAAGTAAACTACGTTAATACTTTGAAAGATACGTTGTATTAATACACAGTTATTTTTTCGCTAATAAAGGTACTTTCAATTCGATTTCCTTAATTTCATGAAAAAAGCTACTTACAATACGATTTCCTTAATTTCATGAACCTCTGATCTTACACAATTTCACCCAACTGTTCAGCTTAGTCGGAAAACAATATCTTGGTCGATTGACATTTAAGTAATCTATGGCGTAAGCATCTGAATCCCAGTTCATTTTGTAATTAGTTCGCAGAACTTATGAGATATTAAGGCTATATTTTTCCCCTTTATTCTTCACAGGTAGCTGGCCACAAGCTGCGACACTATTAGCTATTATCATATGTAGGGGATGTCATGTAAAATATTTCCGTTGAGACCTAGCGGGACTAGGAAGTTGAAGGGCTAAAATTATTGACAAAGTGGAAGATTCTAAGGCATGACAATTGGTTCGAATCGATTTCTAGAAGTCCGCTGAATGTCGGATATAACGCTTGGTCACAATCAAAAATTTCTGATTTCTTATGAAGATCCGTGCGAAACAGAATCTCAGCTTTGTTGGCTAGTTGTTCAAATATTTTGTCCTGCACAGAATAAATTTTTAAAAGTGTATGTCTTCTTCAAAGAACATTTTTGTGTCAAATCCAAATCATGGGTTGCAATATAACAGCATTCCTGAAAGTTAATGGGTTGAAATTATTGGTTTTCGAATAACACGTACTCTGTGCCTTTGAATGCATTAAATATGAATATTTGAATACTTAATGCTTATTTTCTACGCCATTTCCTAACATTGTTTTCGGTGCAAAGACATTAACAAAATATGATAAATAAGGAAATTATGTTACTTACATCATTTATGTTGTTTCAAATTTTGTGTTTGAAACTGATAATCAATTTCCACCATTGCAGTGGAGGCTCAAATGTCAATTCAGTGTTCAATGCTTCTTTGCATTTATTGTCTTAATCATGAGCGTTTTCTGTCCTAATTCCAATACAGATATTAATGAACAGGAATCCGCACACCAACTATACTTAAAATAGTATAAATATATTTTTAATCCGAATTTCTTGGCGTAGAATAGAAAATGTATGTTTCCAAGCTTTCGCACATCACCCAGATGGCTTTCTCAAGGAAGCTAGACAACAAACTGGATAATAGAATACTTTAACATTTTGAACGCGTTTTATGCTACCTGGGCTCTATTCCCTACATAGCAAATGTTTCCTATCAACTCATGAAAGCGCTCAGGAGGATGAACTTCGGTGTTGGCATAAGGTCTCCTGCATCTTTATTTACCCTGCTTAACAGAAATATTAACAAGCCCCCGCTTCTCAAAGAGGAAGGTGTTATGCTATCCCACTACAGTATCCGGACGGCTCGAATCGATACTGCATCAGAATGACCAAGCATTCGTTTAGAATTAGACTCAACGAACATAAAAGAAACGGAAGAGACAAAAAAGTAACCACTGCCCTGTACAGAGAAGTCACGTTCAAGTCCGCTAATCCTGTAGCTTCCTACTCCACGCCTAAATCCAAGGCCATTTTCTAAACCTTAAGGATCATAACCAGCAGTGAGGCTTGCAATGATAGCGTATTTTTCGAATTGTCACGTCTTTGGAACCCGTTCGTCAAAAAATGCTCCGTTTTCTCCCACGATACCGCGTGCCCAACTACCATGACACCTCGTTTCTGAGAATGAATAATTACATTCTCATTTATTTTTTTTATTGTATAGTAAGTCACCGCGTTCGAATTGCTTAAATGTTCTTTTATCCAGTTCGCAGTTTGCTGTCTATCTTCCTTGAAAAAAAAAAACATTTGGTCGATCTGCGAAAGCTCAAAACTTTGATTTTCAATTGTTCGCTAAGAAATTCGGATTACTAGTATAGTTATATTATTTCCAATACAAAAAATTATATATATTGTTCCAGAATGTTCTTACTTTTTCGCTGATACGTAAGGTAACGCTGCAAAGTTCGTAATGTATCTACGTGATATGACTTATAGATGATGTACAACTGTGGGAACCCGTGTGTCAAATCGAAAAAGAAACAGCGACAAGCCTGCAGGCGTAGTTCAACGAAAGATCAGCAGCTCTGGATTAGAAATATGTGCGCTCGAATCTGTCCACCGGCAAAGGCCGCGGATGGCCTAGTGGTCAACGTTCGTGTATGCCACGGAGAAGACCTCGAGTTCGATCTCAGGCAGGTACGAACGCTCGAACTACTAAATATCCGCCGTGCGTCGGATGGGCACGTTAAGCAGTGGGACACCGGGTACTGGTCCCCCGATAATAAATAAGGGCGTCTTCCTCCCCCTTTCTACCCCACTTCCGTGTCACTTTCCTATCGGGTACTCTAACCCAAATCTCTTAGCCTCCTATTTCTATGGGTTGTTTAAAACCTGGGGTCAGACACACCCTTCCTAAAATCCTCTACATATGATCTAATCTAATCTGTCCACCGGTAAAAGTTATATGTTATACGTTTGGCAGATTGTGCGTTATAAACATCGTGCGTTAACAGCAAGTTTCTTACCCTGAGTAGTCTATGTGACACGAAATCCTTGTTTATTATCAACTGTAGCTGTATTGGTATGTGATTTTATACTTTCATCTTGCATTTTATTCTTCAAGTATGGAGTTCGCCATTTAGATGTTTCGTCGTTTTCAGGAGAAAACTTTTTATTGAGGAGACACATTTATCGTTTTTAGTGAACTGTAGAGACTTGCAGGTTGTTCCCAACTACCTGAAGTTACGCTGTTTTCCAGTCTCTCACCGCGATGCCTCAGTCCTTGGTTCTGCAGAATGCAAACGACTCACTTCAGAGATCCGAACGAAACGTAGTTTCATAGACTATTTGCACAGGAAATCATATTACGCTTTCCTGCATTCACCATTATACTTTCACCGTGCACTACTGGATGGGCTTCTTATTACATTTTTGGCCTCCTGCAATACGGAAGTACAACTTTTTCAAAACAGACAGATTAAGAAACTACGCAACTTAGTTGCTGACTCTTGTTCTGCAAGGCGTTGTTCTTCACAGCTGCAAAAGCAAAGTTCTACCGCTCAACCAGCATACATTAACTTCAGTTCTCATCCTCTTAATTCTTTACAAAAGTCTGCCTTAAATAGAGGTCCTAAATATGCTTATCCGGAGTTTAACCCTAATCCCTTTCAGCTTATTTCCCAGGCAGAAAATATTATTCAATCTCTCCCCACTCCTGAACGAGAACCCACCAGGTATAAGGTAGCGAAAGCCATCAGATGCAGTAGAAGTTCAAATATCTCTCCTGCATCTAAAAATCTCGTAAAGAAAAAACTCAGCTGCAGGCTCTCCGTAAAGAAAAACTCAGCTGCAGGCTCTCCGTAAAGAAAAAACTCAGCTGCAGGCTCTTCGCTCGAACCCTAATTTGGCAGTTATCACAGCAGACAAATCCAACCAGGTTGTAATTCTCGATAAGCAGGACTACGTAATGAAAATGGAAAATGACATTGATAATACCCCCCCCCCATTCTATTATTCAAGGTGATCCTTCCTCTGCCATTATTTCTGCTTTAAGCAGACTCCGTAATCATGGAGCCTTACCCCTTGCATTTCCAACTTCATGCACCCACGTTTTGGACCTAGGGTCCCAGAATTGTTTGGGAAACTGAAAACCCATAAGGAAAATCACCCCGTTAGGCCTTTGGTTTCTGGGTATGCTAATCCCACCAGGCCTTTGGAGAAAGCACTTGTCAAATATCTTACCCCTCTGATCTCTTCCTTACAATATTCCATTTCTAGCTCCGTAAAAGCCTAGCAACGTATCAAGGCTTTCAACCATTCCTGGTTCCTCTTTCCTTATGGCTTCTTTAGACGTAGTGTCTCTGTTTCCCAACTTCCCCATTTCTATTGTACACAATATCATTGAACGCAAACTCTCCCAATTTGGGTCTGTTCCCCCTGAGGAAATTCAAGCCGTTCTGCAGGCATTACGCCTCATTCAGAAACGTTCCTTTTTCAGGTTTAATGGCATTTTATATCGCCAACTTGAGGGAGCCCCCATGGGATCCCCACTCTCCACTCTGTTGGCTGAACTTCTTCTTCAAGACATAGAACATCGCATTTTGGACTTTTGTCAGGTTGCACCTTTATTATATCTTCGGTATGTTGACGATGTCTTGGTCTTTTGGCCTTCGTCAGTTGAAAATTTGTTCTCTTTTGCAACCACGTTGTCGTCAGTTTATCCTTCTATATCCTTCACTGTGGAGGTTGAATGTGACAATTCTCTTTCGTTTTTAGACTTCCAACTTCGTAGGAACCCCACCTTCCAGTACCTGAGTTATTCGGTTTACAGAAAGCCTTCCTCTATACCTATCTTGATACCTATCTTGATACCACGCGTTTCTGCCCACCCGACCAGATATAAGGTTTCATCCTTATACTTTCTTATTCGAAGAGCATTTACCCACTTATCTTCTGTAGCCTTCCGTGAGCAGGAACTTCAAAAGATATATACCATTGCTTATCAGCACGGATTTTCTCATTCAGATGTCCATAGAATCTACCGAAAAATCCAAAGTTCAACATTTTTTACCCTGACACGTGAACGAAGGGATATCAAATATGTTGGATCGTTAAAAACATCGAACATTTATTCCCTGATTAAAAATGATCGGGACCGTGTTGAATTGTTGGACAAATGTGGCATCTATTCCATTTCTATGAAATCTGTTGATTCTCAAGACAAGGACCTCATATATATCGGCTCAACCCTACGGAGACTGCAAACAAGAATTAAGGAACACCAATATAGTGTAAAAAATGGCTCTTCATCGAATGCTTTAGCCAGGCTTTCTTCAGCTGGTACACATTACCCATCTTGGACAGACGTCTCCATTCTTTCTGCCGCCCCGGTGGCGCAGTGGTCTAAGCGATGGCCTCTGATCATTCGTCCGGAAGTGGTCCGGGTTCGAATCCCGGTGAGGCATGGATGTTGTGTTTGTCTGACGGCACTGGCTCTCTCCCTTCCCTGGAACCAGTGACCCTAAATTAGGGACGGGCGACTGCTTATAGCCCATTGAGTTGCTCACGGCGGTCGTTAAACCTCCAATAAAAAAAAATCAATCATTCTTTCTACCTCTACTACGAGGGAAACAGTGCTCTTTACAGAGAGTCTGCACATTTTGCATCGAGTGGACACTTGTTGCAACGATGAAGTACCCAGCTATATTTCCCAGGCCTGGAAAACTTTACTGTCCTCGATTCCTGTTTCTACCTCTTACATTGCAGACTCTGCCCATCATTAATAGAACTCTATAGGCCTCTATTTGCTCACATTACGTTACAGCAAGTGAACTTTCTTGTATTTCTTTCCTCAGTGTGAACGATTGGCAACGGCACCGATACATAAATGTGTTTTCTGGAACTCCAACTTGTCTTTCATCTGATGATGTGCTCGTAGCGAGCACGAAAGTACTCATGTTGTTTTAAACCATGTAAATAGATTTTAACTTGTGTGCGTGTGTTTTTAGTTATTAAAGTTTGCATAGAACTGGAACCATTCGGCAAGTTTTTACATCGTGCGTTAACAGCAAGTTTCTTACCCTGAGTAGTTATAAACAATTCACACAATGTACGTAGCTCTAGGGCCACTATAATAACAGAAGAAAGATGTGATTAAGTATTACAACAGTTTTAAGTTAAAAGGAAATCGGAGAGAAAAGCAACAGAAAAAAACTGAAATTGACTCCGAGAATGAATGGAGAGGTCATGCGCTCCATTTACATGACAAATGAGTACCTAAATCAATCACTGCCAAACATATTGAAGGAAAAAACGAAACAGATACTTGAAGGAGGAAAAAGCCTATAATTAAGAAGAATCATGTGTTATCATTCAACCTATCATACGTACCACCACACAAGTCACAGACCAATTGATTCTGTTAGAACAGAGAATTCGTATCACTGCTGCCGAATTAAATAGTTGTCAAAATATTCATTTATAAATACTATAACGCCGGCTTTGGATGGTAATTCGTTCCTAAAATTTTTATCGCAAACTGACTGCTTTGTTATGAAAATATTATTTCTCGATAAAAATTGTAAAAACGGATTGTATTCATCTCGGAATTTTCAGAAATATTTGTATGTTTGCTTTGATAAGTCAATAATATTCTTCTATAGAACATTAGAATAATTGTAAATTATAATGTAAATTATTTTAATATCCATATCCAATGCTTTTAGTTTGTGAATCGTATTTCACAAACGGAATATTGTGTTTCTTCATCTTTTTAAAGTCCGACTGTTTGAAATATTTCTTTTATTCTTCATTTATTCGGATATCATTTATTCTTCTGTCTTTCACTTTGAATCTCGTGTGGAATTTTATGCGTTGCTGTTCAAGAAATGTGCGTTATGAATTTCAAGAGCAGCAGCAGCTGCGAGACAGATGTCATAAACATTAAAAAATCATTTGAAACCTAAGCGCACAAGATCATGTTGTTATATACAGAATTTAACGCTGTAAGGGACACTGTTACCAAAAAAACAAATATTCTTCTGCGATTTCTCGTATTACCTTTGTGGATTTTTCTAGAATAAAGATTCCTTGCGGTTATAAAATACTTGTTCCTTTTCTACAGGCAAAAATATACTTCTGATAACTGTCTCGTTCCGTCGGAAAGAAGAGGTAGTTCTTTAAACAACAAGTCAGTAAAATCATGCAATGCATTGATTATGATACGGTTTCCAACATACCAAAAATCATAGGAAATTGCTTTGGTGTTGAGGGGACTAAACCATGGTTTAACGTTTGAAGTTCACATATATCAAAATAAAATCTCTTTGTGCCCGTGTTATTTATTTCTATTATCAAGAGCTACCACACATAAGCCGTTTTATAATTAAAAATCCCATTTAAATAGCGTAATTTTCACGGACGTTATGGTGCAAAAATAATCGCTAACAAGTCTCACGCATGCGCACTGCTCGTAATTGCTGACAAAAAACATTTTTGGCGAAACTGCTTCCAAAGTCGTTACGGATAAACGTATTGTATTTCGTCGCAATCGAAGCATTTTTCGCAAGTTATTATTCAAGTTATGAGGATAATGGCTGTGGAATAATTGGCGCGCTCCTTTGCCCTGACCTTTGACCACATTTTAATTATAATAAACAATTATGGTTCCGTGTATCTCCAAACAACATACTAAAGGTTTGTCGCAATAGAAGCATCTTTAGGCAAGTTATTTCTCAAGTTCTGAGGATAATGGCTGTGAAATAAATCTCGCTCCTGTTCCTTGACCTTTGACCACATTTCGATTATAATAAACAAAATTGGTTCCGTGCATCTCCGGAACAACATACTAAAGGTTTGTCGCAATAGAAGCATATTTAGTCAAGTTATTTACCAAGTTCTGAGGATAATGGCTGTGAAATAAATCTCCCTCCTGTGTCCTGACTGTTGACCTCATTTCGATGATATTCGACAGAACCGGTTTAGTATACCTACGAAACAAGGTGATAAAGTTTTGTCGCAAAAGAAGCATTTTTCCGTAAGTTATGACGCATAAGGGCTATGGAATGGATCCCGCTCTAATGTCCTGACCTTTGATCCCATTTTGCCCATTTTCAACAGGGTTGGTCCCCACGTTCTCGACTAGCACATAAAAACATTTCGTCGAAATCTAACCATTTTTACGCGAGTTATTGTGCGAACGGATGGACGGACGGACAAACAGGCAGACAGACGGACAAAGCTACAGTATATGCGCTTCTTCAACCTACAGTTGGAAAGCGTAAAAAAGGTACGATCGCCATTTGTTGGCCTTTATGCAGAACTTAATAATACACCAAATATGTAAGACTGAAGTGATAATCTGTTTCATCGGCGTAAGAAATCAAAACTGAAATTCGCCAAGCTTTCGCTCATGAACAGATGGATTTCTCAAGGCAAATATCGTAAACCAAACTGAAATACTAGAACGAGTACAATTTTAAAAATGAGAATGGTTACAAGGGACACATAAAAATTATTAAGCGTGTTCTGAATGTGAAAGTACGAGATGTGTTAATTTGGCACATAGCGTTTTGGAAGGGAAAACATTTAGGCACTGGATCCAAATTCTTTGCAACTCCAGGGAGACGCTGTCGTTGCAGGCTTCTCAGCTTGTGATACTTTCCAGAGTTTCCAGGTATGCTATTGCTTTTGGGTTAGAGCAGGTAGGGGGGTTAGTTTTTAATTATTTCTTATATAGGAAACGCGGACTTGAAACACACTTCTCTAAATATAACTGTAGATTGTCTTTGTTCCTCTGCGTCTTTTTTGTGTTCTCTGATTCTGGTTCTGATGCAACGTTAAGTCATTCCGATGTATATATCTTTGCGTACCGTCAGGGTATGATAGAGGTATGGCATGAACAACAGCTTCATTTTTGATCGGAGGTATGTTATAGAAATTTGAAAGAGTGGTATAAAGAAGATGGAGCCTTTATGCCCAAACCGATTCCCATATTTCATAGGGTGTTTTTCAGGATGTAAGAAACGCCTAGACTATATATAGTATTGATCCCTCGTAATGCAGTTGTGTCGATAATTTAGTGCGCATTCCACGTAGCTTGTCCTTGGTCTTTCTGATGACGCTGAGAACATGTTTGTACCAGTGCCCTGCTTTCGTGGCTAGATTAATGATGTTATTTAGTTCCGATTGCTCAACGGAGACATCTGAGCTTATTGTAAAATCTCTTCGATAACTATACTTTTCTGGCCCTTATGCAATGGCTCAATTAACGTTTGCACAAATAGTGTTGGGCCGCCCCGGTTGGCGCAGTGGTCTACGCGATGGCCTCTGAGCATTCGTCCGAAAGGGGTCCGGGTACGAATCCCGGTGAGGCATGGATGTTGTGTTTGTCTTACGGCACTGGCTCTTTCCCTTCCCTGGAACCAGTGACCCTAAATTAGGGAGAGGCGACTGCTTATAGCCCATTGAGTTGCTCACGGTGGTCGTTAAACGTCCAATCAAAAAAAAAAAAAAAAAAATTGTTGGGCGCTTTGGTGGTGCCTTAGCGCTAGCGGCTGACCGTTCGTCCGAGTGAGCCCGAGATAAGTCGAGGATGAGCTGTGTGTGGTGCGCTATTCTTAGGTGCTGGCTGTCTTCCTTCCTTGGAACCAGTCACCCAAAATTAAGGACAGGCGACTGCGTATAGTCCTTAGTGTTACTCATAGTGGTCCATAATCCCCTCACGATAAATAATAATTTGAAAAAGGTGACAGTAAAAATGTGTTGCTCTCTCAAACGCACACGCAATATGTGGACAACTCGATTTGCAGCTAACAACTTGAAGAGTCTCTTAACTCGCGATTAAATTATTTACTATTAGTGAGAGTTACTACTGTATTAGTAATGTCTGCTGCCCTCTTTAAAACCATATGTGTGGGTGTAGATATTTTCTGAGAGGTGCCTGCTCAGGATAGTGCAACGTCAATCTTCGAAGGTGACGAGAACAACATTTAGGAACGCTGGATTTACATAATGTGTGTATTTTCTCTCTCTCTCTTTCTCTTGTATGTGACTCGTGGCCTGTGTGACGCTATCTTTCTTGGGTGTGGCAGGAAATTCAGGTCTCTCCCTCAGCCCCGTTCGTTCTTATTCTGGATGATATTTATTTGGGGATACATTAGATTGACTTGAAGCGTTTTTGTTGTCTGCTGCTGAACAGTGCTTTGTCAGATAGCGGAAGTTGGGGTTATTCGTAATAATATAAGATAAATTTCCGTGATGAACCCCGTACGTATACCACGAGTCGATTTTTCGTCTGTGGACGATCCAAAGTATTTCTGTAGTGCTTCAGTGGATTATCTTCACACTAGTTTCCTGCTTTCCGTGGGTAATCCGAGATCATTCATCAACCTTTGAAACAAGGTAATCCATTTTTCTCTCTCTCTTGGTCGAATGTTTTGAGTGTATTTGTTTGCCTCTAAATTTAGACAGGTGTGGACTTCGCTCCGGCCTGTAAATTTAATCAATGATCTCATAAAATAATAATCTCATATAAAATAATTAATCTCAAATTTTGACGGCTTCCCTAGTGTGTGCTACCGCATTTCCTTCTACTTTTGTCCGCATTATAATTGCAGTCCCTCTTGCGGGTCGTACTAGTTAAGTTTTATAATATAATTAGGGACCTCTGTCAGAGCTGATCGTTGCAAGCTCTCTTCCATGAAAGAGATAGAGGAATGATCACTAGCGAGTCTAAGTTGAACCTGTTGTTCAGAAAAGTCTTGATGTCTTTCTGAGAAGCAAGGTTATAAGTATTTAGGCCACCTGTGTTCACTTTCTACCCTGCTTGACACTTTGTGTAGACGTAGTATTTACACCATAAAAACAAAATAATAAACCACCGACTAATTTTGGCCACATGTCTGAGTTCCCTTTAATGTTCATACTCATAGAAAGAGAGCGCCAGTAGTATTCGTATTACAAATTCGCTTTTCTAGCTGTTCAGAAACTTAAACTTTGATTTCCAGTAAAATAGACTAAGGCGGTGTTACACTTACTATGCATACACATTTGGGCTCTGTCGTGGGGACATGAATTCCCAATAATCTGTAAGAACAATATGACTGATAATCACATGTTATTGAATGCGTTGAATTGTTTATGCAACTTCGTAGAAAATGAGGGCCCTACATTTAGATGTCAACTCTGGTTACTCATAAAATATTTAATCTCATAAGCTTTGTCCTATATTTCCGGTGTTTTTCTGTCAACTTTCCTTTAAGTGATAAGCAGTAGTTTTAAAACCTTCTATTTCTGTTACATATCTAAAGATGCAAAATATGAATTATTTGAAGAATGCTCCATTTTTCCCGCAGTGTCCTGTCCTTTTGGTTTTAAATTCTAGTAAAAAACACAAAATCGGCAATGATACTGTTAATTATTGTTCAACTTCCTTATATCAAAACACATTTTATCCATCCCCGAAACTCCTTAGCTAAATTCCCGAATTATTTCTTCCTGCATCTAAATTTTAGCTGATCTGACTTCGTTATGGGCATGAACATTAATATCTAAGTATTACTCAAAATTTATGCAAGTACAATGATAGTCAGCCTTACTGCTGACAGTAATTTCACGTTTGGATTTATCGCTGCAAGTTACTGCTAAGCTTTCGTTCTTGTTTTTTTTTCTTATTTTAAGACAGTCTCCTGGTCTGTAAGAAGCGGTGAAAGGAAATTTACTGGTAAAACACATTTCTTGGTAAGCACTAGATATTGTTTTATAGCCCACTTTATGTACCTTTAGGTATTTTTTATGTAGGATAAATTCGAAGTGTAATCAGTCATGAAGCTCTGACTGCCAAATATTTCTGAAGAATGAAATTTTATTGAGTACTTTCGATCCTCACCCGAGGCTGATACCCCGCTCTTCAAACCTTTAACTTGGTTTGTGATTTTGTCACACCCACAAACAATGCAGAAATTCAAAAGTACTAGGCAAAGCCCGTCGGAATCGAAGGTAAGTTTATTATTAAAAGCAATACATATGAAACAATAAATGTAAACTTTATTTGATTGACAAATTCATTCAACCACTTCGGTGAAGACAATAGTCCTAGTTTGAGAATTTTGTTTGTTTGTGACTGAAGAATTAACGACCACCGTGAGCAACTCAATCGGTTATACGCAGTCACCCGTCCCTAATACCTCACCGGCGGGATTCGAACCCGGACCCTTCACGAACTAATGATCATAAGCCAATGCTTGGGTTATAAGCAGTCGACCGTCCCTAATTTCGGACAACTAGTTTCAGGGAAGGGAGAGAGCCAGTGCTGTAAGACAAACACTACATCCATGTTTCACTTCAACGGGATTCAAACCCGGTAGACGAAATCCGTCGGAATCGCAGATTATCCTTCTCAAGAAAAAAAAACTCGCATGAAAAGCTTATTTAAATTTTTACATAATGGGAAACGTACGTGAAGTTTTTGAATAAACTGGATCGAATGAACGTTAAATTATATATATACATCACACAGTCCAATGGAATAACGCAATCAAGTCTTCGAGTGTTCGCTGTTCCGATAAGAACTTTCAAACAAATTCCTGTTAGCATTGTTTTGCGCAGCGGTTCGCTGAGAAGAGATCTCGGACTATCTGAGTCCCTCCATACAACCGCCTTCAACAGCGTGTGAGTAAACCGCAGGCGATCGGATGTCAACTGCGCGCTTCTTCCATAGACTTTACTTGGGGTCTTTGCCGCCCCACAACACTCGAACCGTTTCCCCAATCTCATTTTTCTCTTCGACTGGCACATGTACATGGTCAGACATTTATTTTGATATCTCAACCATATGTCTACGTTCAGCCGTTCTCTCACAACTGGTCTTTCAGTAAAAAACCTTATAAAATTAATATATAGATTTCCAGGGAACCGTAAACAACCTTTCCCTTATATTGGTTTCATGGTATCATATGATGTCACACGCACCCTCCTCCTATATTATTGCAGGAGTTAAGCCCCCCCCCCTTCCATCCAGATTATCGAAGTCTTTAAAAAATTTCCTGCCCCTGATTTGGGGATACTGGTTTCAGGAAAGGGTCTATGATATAAGCACCTCACCCGTGCCACATGCATATAATTAGCTCATCCTTACATCAAAGATTAGCCAGAGGCCCGCGCTTCTGTCCACTCGGCCACCATTTTGGCTGAAATTCTTCGTCGCAGATAGAAAATGTTCAGTGTTATGCATGATATTACTACTCTTATTTAGGAAGCAAAGCTAAAACTGCGAAAATCTCATTTTCTTTCAGAGGAGCCGTTGATCACTGCTTTCATAGGAGCAGACTTAAGTATTTTGCACTTCCAAAAACAATCTTTCATACGATTTTCTAAATTGTGTTTTTGCACGAATCGAGCTGCTCGTGCCTGGAGGATAAACTTATCAGATTTTTTTCAATGTACGTATTTATAAATAACTTTTTCGCCGAGAAAGTAAAATCGCATGCAAATGTAACAAGAAATAGCAATCAGATAAGTGGGTGTTTTTAATACCAAACAATGAAATTGTTGGATTTTGATATTGGTGTTCAGGAACTTTAAAGATATAAGTTCACAGATAAAGTAATAACAAAAGGACAATTTTTGGGGTTTCTGATACGATGAACTGAGTTTCATATAGTGAAGTTTTTACATACGGGACACTGAACAGGATAGTCCTGATAATTACAAATGTCAGCGGTACAACAAAAGTCAAAGCCGACAAAGACAGCTCTTCTTAGTAACTTGATTATTATTGTTTCTTTGACTAAATGAAAGAAATGTTACTTTGTTCCTGTAGAAATTAGATATTGCTATCCACTCCGCACTCTATGCGCGTTTTGAAAAATGCCATTCTAAGATTTTAATTTAAGAAAACTAAGGGTTTGCAAACGAAGCAAGCGCCTGTTTTTTATCTGTGCTACCCATTTGGCCGATTTTTCAAAGTCTTAGGTATCTGACCAGTTGCGCGGACTCAGGTACTGGCTGAAGCATGGTGGGCAGTCGCTCGTCCTTAATTTCGGACCACTGATTTCAGGGAAGGGAGACAGAGTGCAGCAAGACAAACACAACATCCATGCCTCACCGGGATTCGAACCTGAACCTACTCGGACGAACGGTCATAAGCAAGATCTTAGAACACTGTGTCGCTGGAGAGGCATGTTAGTGTTCCCTTTATGGCGCTGAGCTAGTAGTGGCTTCAAATAAAGGACTGTTGCTTTTAGCCTTAGATGCACATCGATATATGTCGTAATGTTATAAATACCATGGTGATAAATTATTTAATTTTCAATGTGCAGTCCAGGTGAACGAGTGGTTGGAGCCATAGATTTCTGGCTGGTCGTCGGCTTTGGACACGAGTGGTGTGTTAGTCTTCCCTTGAATCGGGGCACTAAATTAGCAGGCGACGACTTAGGGATGCTCAAGGTTGTGGTTATACAGCGAAACAGAAACAACGCCCCTAATGTTGTAGAAATGATGAGATTACAAAATCGATATTTCTTTGATATTTCTAGGACTTAAGATCCTAGAAGTATAAAAGAAATGTCCATTTTGTAAGAGCGCAGTATTTTCCAATATTCCGTAAGGGTAAATAATTATTTTTACTTGATTGGGTTTGGTAATGGTTAAAACATATATCTGGCTCAAAATAAAACCTTATGCACTCTTGTTCTTACATCTCATTGTCAGCAATTACGAGTATAAAGAAGTTGAGATCACGAAAACGTTGGAATTAGCTTTTGATAAACAACATTAGCCAATCCATCAGCTTGTCGTCGGGAAATGAGATGAACCAGCTTTCGTTCCTTAATGTTTCAATCATCACAGCGGTAATGTGTATTTTGTGTAGCATTCCGTAGCAATGTACTATATGTGCGCTAAGTCATCCTTAACCTGCTGTTCTATGTCTGATGCTAAAGTATCACGTCAGATTTATTTGATAGTCCTCGTAACAAATATGAAAACACTGTCCCAACAGATGGAAATAAGTGTTATATTTACATTTAAAATACTACGATCGGCATCAGTGGAAAATGTTTTAATATGTGATAAGAATATTTTAATATGTGATATGAAACACTTTCATTTTACGTTTAACTCTTAAAATATTAGGTAACCATAAATTTTCGTATGGTTTTTGGTACAGTTCTTTGCACTGATTCATTTTGTTTTGTGGTGGTTTGCTGAGCTATAATTCTTAGGTACGTCGTAATGCCCAGATACGCGTCAGTCAATTGGTGCGCTCTAACTTGGTGTGAACTCTTCTTCTGTGCCATTGAACTCTTTTAAAATATCATTTAAACCTAGTGTGATTCATATTGTTTGTTTTGCTAACTTAAAATTCCGTTCGAAGGGTTCAGAAGAGTCCAGCAAGATATGTACGGCATTTGGAAAAGATGCGGCCACAGAACTCACTCTGCAGAAATGGTTTAAAAATTTGTTTGTGGCGATGTATCGCTTGAAGATGCACCACATTTAGGGAGACCCTCCATTATTGATAATGAAGAATTAAGAGCGGCTGTTGAAACTAATTCGAGATTAACATGAAAAGAACTCTCAGAAATGCTTTGTGAGTGGCGAAACCATTCGTTTGTATTTGCATCAACTGGGAAAATCGTAAACTCAAGAAATGTTCCTGAAACGCTTTATTTTCTTATTTGAGGATTAAACGACAACCGAAAGCAACTCGATGGGTTAAAAGCAGTATCTCGTGTGTAATTTACGGCCACTGGTTTCGGACAAGAGAGCCTGTGCCGTAAGACAAATTCTACGTCCACATCTCACCCGGATTTGAACTGACCCATCTCAGACGAATAGTGAAACGCAGCGCTTAAACCAATGTGCCACAGGGACGTTTTAACTCCTTTATGCATGCGTCTTTTTGAATTACTACCTGTTACAAAACCAGTCTCTTTAGGGCACGAACTGCTGTATCGGTGGCTGAACAGCCTGAGGCACTTGCTTCTGACCATTTTTTCCTAAAGAGGCAGGTACTGGAGTTCTTAATGAGGCATGGGTGGTGTGCGTGACTTACGACACTGGTTCTGACTTCCCCGGAACAAGTGCCCCGAAATTCGGAACACAGCACCCATATGCAAATTTAGAATGTGCTGCTCATGATGGTTGTTAACCTCCACCCAAAAAAGTTCATGTTCTGTCGGGCTCTCATCAACGTGCTATGGTGTACACTGATTCTTTAAGTGTAGCACAGTCATTGTCATCGTTGGACTGTAGTGACCATCCTTTTCTGTTTAAAGTACGAAGGCTTCTTCGTTCTTTTCTCGAGGCTGGTGTACAAATACAATTCTGCTGGTTTCCTGGGCATGTTGGAATTCCAGGTAACGAGTGTGCTGATGTGGCTGCTAGATCTGCTTCCTCTTTGGTCGTTACACCCTTGCCACTGTTTCGTCACGATTTACGCTTTATTGTTCACGATCATCTCACGCGAACGTGACAGGGTCTGTGGGATCAACAGGTGAAAAATAAATTTCATCGTATCAAACCAAATCTTGTAGTTTGGAGATCATTCTGTCGCCGGAAGCGTAAGGAGGAAGTTGTTCCTGCGCGTCTGTGCATTGAGCATTGTCGTTTCACCCACCGCATCTTGTGTGGCGACACTGCGCCAATGTGTGAGACTGGCAATTGCCGACTCACTGTGACTCAAATTCTCTGCAGTTGTGTTCGTTTTAGCGTTGTTCGTTTTCACTTCTTTCATTCTCATTTGTTGAGCGAGGACGCCGCTACTATGCAGCGGCTCCTAGATGACCAAAAGCGATACATTCGCTCTCTTTTCATTTTTAAAACAAATTGACTTTTTTTAAACGTAACTAGTTTTTACACTTCATTCTCATTTTCTCTTTTACCGAATCAGCCTGATTTAACCACGTTTTTATCATTGTTTGTTTGATTGCCTTGTGTCTTGAGCTGTTTGGGCAAACATGGCCCTTGCGGCATGCAAATCCACGAAACAACCTCCTAGAAAAGACATGAATTACAGCAATAGTTAACTAATATGCTTCAGCCGGTAAGCGATCTATGAGAGTATACTTAGAAGTATCCGGGGGTGAAGAAGTCCAAGACTCTGGTTTTGGTTCATTTTCCGTGATGGTAGGTACTTGGGATCAAAGCCGTGGTGAAGCGTGAATGCTGCGCTTTTCTTACAGCACTGTCCTCCATGGAACTAGTAGTCCCATACCAGAAATGGGTGACTGCTTAAATCCCAAATATTTGCTCACGATGGTCCTTAAGCACGCAACAAAACGAACAGTGAAATTTCGTAACCACACGCAAAGCTGATGTTCTGCTTGAGATTCAGGATCAAGTGTAGATTTGTGTTTAATCTAAGAATGCCAAACTCGCCCCTTTTTTTGGCCCTTTAATCCAGAATTCCGCAAGTGGAGTTAACTTCTATCTTAAATGATGATTTGTCGCTGAACTGCACGAGAAGTACAGATAAAGAAAACGCGTTGAATGTCTTGAAGGAGTCGTATTTTAACATAGCCATAAACTATGAGGTTTTCTATGAACACAATTTTAAATATGAAAATAACCACTTCCCTTTTTGTGGAACACAGCAATAGTATCAAAACAAAATGGATAAACTTAACGATGTGCGTAAAATATTAATAAAAACAGTAGCATCTTGATCATGTCAATGAAGTAGATGAATAAGAACTGTTTAATGAGAGGTAACAAAATTTACTTATTTCTTCAAAAAATATTTAACGTAATTTAGTTTATTTAATAGTAGAGTAAACTAAAACTTCTAAAATATTTCTTCAAATTTGTGCATCTTGTGTGTTAGTACTGAATATTTTCCAGCGGAGTAGTTGTAACTATATTACGTTATAACTATACTAGTAATCTGAATTTTTCCTGTAGAATAAAAATCAGTTTCTAAGCATTCGCACGACAAACATATGGCGTCTTCCTTGTAAACGCCATCTGGCTTACGTACGTAAGCTTGGAAACTTTAATTTCCATTCTACGCCAATAAACTCGAATTAAAAGTATAGTTATTCTACTTTAAAAATTTGATTACTTCCTTAAAGTGATGAAAATCTGTCACACTAACTGAGATGGGCTTTGAATCCCTTTCGGGGCGACACGACGGTCGGGATTTTGATAAAGGCCGATGTAGAGCTCATCAGCATCAAAAGAATCCTCGTTAAAATCGGATTTTCACCGCAAAAAAAATTGACACAGATCTCAGTCTGTCAATCAAACATACACATCTCTTTCTACTAAAGCTTTGAAGGCGCTTCTACATTCTACAACTATGTACATCTGTGAAGTTGGATTTTCGACGATGCTACGAATCAAAAACAAATGTCCATACAATCTATAATTTTCGAAATATTTGCGTCTGAAAATGACTATCTTACGGGATACAATGTATCACTGAAAGCAAGAGGCAAAATGGCTAAGTTCTTTTTTGTACAATATAATAAATTCAGAAGTCCGGAATAAAAAATAATTAAGAAATTAGATATATTTGGTAAATATATATAAAGTAATAAATTAGAAGGGCAGTAAAAATAAATAAAATGTCTCTTCTCATGACTTAAAGCTAAGTGAGTTGCGAAAATCTGTGTAACTAAAAATTGGGTCGTGGTTCCAAAATGTTTGGAATAAACTGCGCAGGAATTTTATGTATTTTATTTTTCTGATTTATTCTTCAAAGGAAAAACATTAGATCTAACTACAAAAGTAATTTTAAGAAGACATGATGCAATATAGAAACACATTACCACACAAAGGCATGACGTTTGCTTATTCAACACAGGCAAAATCAAAAGTGGAGCAAGCTGAAAATTCTGTGAGAAGCAACTTTTTTAAATGTTACTTGTTTTTTTTTTTTTCTACGGAAACAAAATAAGATTGCTAGAATAGTTACCAGGCCTTGCTTATTCATGTGAACAAAGGCAAGCACTGAGGAGCAGATAAGAATACCGAATTTAGAACAAGTTTTTTTCGTGCTTGCCTGAAACTGTTAGTCGTAAATTTAGATGCTTGGAAGAAACTCTGATTTGACAACGATTCCGCTAGGAATTTCGGTGAGCCGTTTCAGACGGCGCCGTGTGATAATGACATTTGCGTCTGCCGTCAACTCCTTTGCAGAAGGAAAGAAAAAGACAATACAAAGATTACTGAGAATTGAACAAATAAGCGTCAGTACACAGTTGGGATTTTGTTACCTTTCATTTCAGATAACAGTGAGCTAAATTCATATCCACATCGCATCTGTTCTGAAAAAAAAAACTTGTTATTCAATTTCGATGCGGAGCAGTGCACAGGATTAAAGAGTTTGTAAACTCTTTAGTTTTTATGTATCAAGTGAAATTTTTCTATTTTAACACGAAATGACAAATCCCATTCTTTTTTTTTCTGGTAGTTTCTGAGAAATTTTGAGGCATGAGTTTTCTGGGATTCTATTGATCGCGAAATGAGATAAGAAAGCAACAAGATGACTTCCTGCCAGTTATATGCCAAGGGTACAAGAAAAGTGTGGAAATCATAACCCACAATAACCAATACAGTATTCGTGCTTTTAGTGAAAGCTGGAAATTAGATCGTGAGAGCAAAGCATTTTAGCCTAGTTTTATTCAACCATTAAAACCTTCATTTTTTGTTATATATTGTGTTAACCTGTATTTTCTAAAGAACCGATATTCTGGACTGCTACATTATTTATTCATGCGTTCATGGTGAAATACACTGCTGGCCACCCAAAATGCAACACCAAGAAGGAAGCATTCGATTGGCTTGAAATTCGCAGCCTGCGTTGCCCGCGAGAGGACATGCAAACGATTAGCATTGCAGGGCATATGCAAATCATGTACGCCCAGCACGACACCGAGAATCACTATAAGAAGGGTACACAGAAGGCGGGGTGTAAGTAGTGGAAGTGTGTTCTGCTACCGGACCTGTGCTTGGGAAGCTTCCTGAAGCCTCGTCGCAGAATACGGCAGTCATTCCAGCACGTTTCGGAGTTCGACAGAGAACGAATAGTGGCTTATTGCGACAGCGGTTTATCGTACCGAGAAATCGGTTCCCGTGTGGGACGACATCCAGCCACGTGAGGATAGTATGGATTCAGTGGGTGCAGGAGGGACGGACGGACCGACGTGTGCGATTGCCGCGGCACACTACTGAACGAGCGGACCGGCATGTTGGGCGGCAGGTATTGACTCCTCGCACCGCCACATCACGAACGTTAGCGCAGGATTTAGGGTGTGTTGCGCAACAACCTGTGTCAGCAGGTACCATTCGACGTCGTCTGCAGGAGCGGGGACTTGTCGCACAGCGCCCATTGCTCCGATTACCGTTGACGTTACACCACCAGTGAGTTCGGCGGCAGTGGGCCGTTGAACACCGCACCTGGACTACCGAATGGCAGGACATTGTCTTCTCCGACGAATCCCGCTTCTGCCTGAAGCAACACATGATCGGATCCGCGTGTGGCGGCACCGTGGCGAGAGAATGTATGACGCCTGCATTATGCATCGCCATACCGGTCCGTCGCCTGGCGTTATGGTATGGGCACAATTGGATATGACACCCGCACCCTTCTGGTACGCATCGACGGTACACTCAACATCAACCGCTACATCTCCGATTTTTTGGAGCCTGTTGTGTCATCCCTTACCTGCAGGACCTGCCAGCTGCCACGTTTCAACAGGACAATGAGCGCCTGTACGTGACACCCATCGTGCAACAAATATTCACGACCCACCAGGTGTCACTACTGCCGTGGCCTTCCTGTTCTCCCGATATGTCTCCCATCGAACACGTCTGGTCGCTGATCGGCAACCGAGTGGCCCGGCAAGCACCGCCCACGGCTATGCCTGATGAACTGTGGCAACGCGTGGAAGCAGCCTGGACCGACATAGCCCAAGCTCACATCCAAAGCCTCTTTCGTTCGATGCCGCGGCGTGTAGCGGCCGTTACTGCCAGCCATGGGGGCCACACGAACTACTGATGCCTGCGTGTTCCGCAAGTCGCACGGGCCTGTAAGCTCAATCGTTTCATCTTTGTTTTATCTGTTATGTGTCCAGTAAATCTAGCTTCGCAATCTCGTGTCCTTCTTGGTGTTGCATTTTGGGTGGCCAGCAGTGTAGAAGAAAAGTATGCAATTCTTCAATAAAGAAACCAACTATTCTTCCATGCTTTGACATAATATGGAACCCAGGTATGTAAATCTATATTCCTGGATATTTGTGGTACTGGACTCTTCTCTACTACATATATTGTTTTCGCTTCATTTGCCAGCAGCCTAACGCTGGATGACAATCTTGACAGCTCCAAATCTTGGATCTCACACATTACCGCAATATGGTCTTCGAAGGATAGTACTTGTCATTCTCAATTTAAACTCCATTTTAGCACTCCTCTAAAAAAGGTAAAACGTGCTTTCACATATCCATAGTCTATCCGCCAGTGAGCACCATATCCCTGCATCAATTCTGACCTAAAACATTGGGAAGTCAGAACTGCAAAAACTATGCTTTATGCTATTTTATCTTTTCTCATTTTCCGATGCACAACTTTTGCTGCTAGGGAACGCAGTAAGATGCTGTTGAACTCACTGTATTTTACTGTATCATTGCTTTGTAAAAAATATTGAATACTGTTGAAATATCAAGATTTCAGCTACTTGTTGCCTTAAGGTTAGGTTTGAAGTGTTGCTCTCATGTTTGACTAAGAACTTACAACTGTTTGTAACTTAACACTTGTATATACTCATTAAACGCTCCAGTAACAATAAATTATCTAGTAGTGCTTACATTACAAAGGCCTAGCCTTATTTTTCTTATTGGCACATCATTGAAGAACAACATTGAATGTAATTCTCTTGACAACCATTAATGCTGATAGCAGCATGATGTTTAAATTACTAAATCGTTATCTTGAAAACGCACAATATCAAGACGTTTTTTATTTGTTTTTCAGCAAATCTTTAACCCAAATGACATTACCTTTCGGCAATTAGTTGGTTCAAGAGAACTGCTCTTAGTGTGACCATATGAAATTTACTCTTAACAAAAAATCTCATGAGTGTAACAAATCACTTTCGTAACAAAAATAGGTCTCTTATATTTCATTTCTTAGCTCTGCTCTAACTACACACTGAATAGCATTATATTTATCTTTGACTCACGTCCAGTGACACTAAGTAAAAAAAAACTCATCGGAAGAAATAATGGGTTATTTAATCAGAAATGTTTATCTAGAAGAACCAGTCACATAAGAATTCTCAAAAAGATTAAAGAGAAATACGTCACAGCTTCTAAAAATCTGATTAAAATATCCTTTTTCCTTCCACACCTTTCACAACGAAGACCATTTTGCGTACATGTTCTGCTTCAAATAATGCAGTTTTCTCACGAGACAGAGTAAACCGGTATTTTATTATTTTCAACACTTCTAGTTCTAAAACTCCAATTTAAAAAAATCCTTTTTCCATGTACATAACATCCCTGGTGAAAAATACTTTCTATATATAATTTTAAATTCTAAGTGACGTCCTATCTTTCCTCTATAAGGCATAAATATATCTTAATGTTCACGTACTGTGCAAATCAGAAATGAAAAAGTATGTTTATGTCGGGTAACGTTTAAGATGAATGTTTTCATGTATTTTAATTTTCGCGAAAAACATTCTCGCAGATTTCTTACGCAAAGCCAGCTTTTTGTTGCTATCTCCGGTTCTGAAACTCGTATTTAAAAAATTCTTCTGTCCATCGCAAAGCTCTCGATGTGATGACAGTTTACTCTTTATCATAACGCTTAGTTCTACCAATAGGAACAGTCTGTACCTGTTTCGATTTGCGAGACCATTTCCTGTTCTGAATGTTTCATGGACAATTTTCTTTGTGCGATATCCTTCATTACGAAAAATGTTTTGTGCCCATCTTTTTTGACTAAATAAATAAAACTTAGATTATCTCTTCGGAAGCGTACAATTAAATTGTGTTTACTTTCATATCTCTAGATTTCAAAATCTTTTGCTGCATTGTATATCTTCTGCTATTAAAATCATTCTTCAAACAATTTGGGATCTTTTCTTAACGCAGATTTCTTTTGCCAACAGGCGAAGTCATCTAATGCTACTCCAAAATATGTCAGATTTTAGAAATTCAGTTGAAAAAATTCATTTTGTAACTGATCTCGTTTTCTGTAAATGATAATGCGCCCTATGTGCGATATACATAGTGCAGTTTTTCCGCCACGGAATGTAAATTCACGGTTTGTTGGTCTCAGAGTCCAAACGCATAAGGGTGTAACAACTGTGTGCCGAGTTTAGCGACATTAGTCGGAGGAAGGTAACCGTGTTACTGTAGTGGGACTGCTGTACATAAGCCGACGTCTGAACGCCATGATCTTTGCAATCCGTAGCAGCGCCGTAATCCCAAACGAAGATATTTGCAATGTTGTATAAGTAGCTATGGAGAGCCCCGTATCGTCACTGACAGAAAATCTCAGACTAAAGAAGGCAAGAATGTGAATGGACAAAGGGCCGCCCCGGTGGCGCAGTGGTCTAAGCGATGGCCTCTTATCATTGGTCCCAAAGGGGTCCGGGTTCGAATCCCGGTGAGGCATGGATGTTTGTCTTACGGTACTGGATCTCTCGCTTCCCTGGAACCAGTGACCCTAAATTAGGGACGGGTGACTGCTTGTAGCCCATTGAGTTGCTCACGGTGGTCGTTAAACCTCAAACCAAAAAAAAAAAAAAAAAAAAGACCAAAGTCATCGCTCTTTCCACGTTTTCTTTAACACACAGCAACCGAAATGTTTTTTATCCGCAGGGATCGTACACCCAGATCTCTAGACAACTAGCAGAGTGCGTTCGCGTTACGCTACGGTGGTCAACAATCCACGGCGCTATGTGTGTTTACCTGTCAGCATCTGACTTCACAAATCCGTAGGAGTGGGCTCGGCAACTGAGAAGTCTCTATTTGGTGGAGCTTAACGGCACAAGCTATTTATTATAGATAATAAATCCAAAGGGATGGATTTTTTATTAACAAATCCATCCAAAGGGAATATATTTCTGTTAATTAAAGGAAACGTGGAAAGAGCGATGACTTTGTCCATTCATATTGTCTCCACGTATCTGGAAAATTTTCACTAAAGAAGGTAAGATTGGGCTCTCGCCAGCCAATTGGACGACTGCCGCTCACAGCAGCTCATCGTCGCGCAAAGTTGCAGTGATGCCGCACCAGACAGGAGTGGCTGGCCGAATGGAATCGCGTGTTATTCAGAAAGGAGTCTCGCTTCTGTGTCACCGCCGACTATCTTAGATTGAGTTTTGATAACACGTGGTCACTGGGCCGATTATGCTGTCATTCGTGTGAGTCAAGGAGCTCCTTTGCCTAATGCTAAAGCTTGGAGCGTCATCATTTTCCGCAGGGGTTCACGCCTAAAACGATAATACCTCGCTGATTTGCTCCATCCCATTATGTTGCCGTATCACTGTAGTATCCCAGTTTCGACAAGCTATCGCCTGTTCACACGCAGCCATCATCAGTTAACAGGGCACAGAGTGTGAACACGTGCTTCTCTGGGCAGCCTGATCCTCAGTCTGACGAATTTACGCATGTGAGAGACCAGCCCACACTCCGCAAAATCGAACTATGATCAGAGGTTGTAGACTTATGGTCAAAGATGCCTCAAGACACCATCCGGAGGGTTTCCCACTCAATGTCAAGACTGGTTGGCGAGTGTATTGTGATATCTTCAAGACTCATAAACAAGACTCATTGATGTCTTAATTCAATTTACAACGTATAGCATTTTAATTAATTAAATATGCGCCGAAGTATACTAATATGCTCCGTCGAACTTGCTAAAATTCAAAATAAAATTGCTTTCTCTACTCAACGCACGCTCGCGTATGCTGTCTCAAAATATCCATTCTATCACGTAAGTTCTGACGCCAGCTATGCAGGACTGGGAACTAACTACACAGTATATTCCACCTTGGAGAACATGACTCGGGTCACACTATATAGGTTGTTTCACTCGCTCTCGACCCCTGATTTTCCCATATAACTTGCACACCAATGGATGTGATTCAGTGAAATTTGACATGGACATACATTTGTGTATGGCAAGCATGGTCAGCGAACTGCCGAGAAAAACGAGTACGCAATCAGCATTCACTTTGCGCAGGCGTGACACACGGGCTACAGAGTAGCAGTCTACATGGAAATCTTCCATTAGTTTGTGAATCAGTTGGACGACGAGGAACTCCGTACTGGCTATTTTCAGCAGGATGGTGCCACCTGCCACATCCCCAATGTCAGCATGGCTGAAACTATTTACTTCTTTGAAGACAGTGCTTTCTAAGGGAATTTGGCAATCTATGTCGCCTGACCTTACCCCACCGTATATCTTCCTATCTGGCATGCTGAAAGGGAAAGTGTATCACAACCAGCCACGGACTCTCATGGAACTGCAGGAAAACATTCGGCGGGAAATTGAGCTTGCCACTCCTGATGTGTTGGTGAATACCTTCCGTAACATGGAGAAGCGTGCCTTAAGGCTAATGGTGACCACTTTCAGCATTTGCTCTAAGATCGTCATGCTTCCCATACACCAAGGTAGGTTCATGTCAAATTACGTTTATTAGTTTGAAAGTTATAAGGGAAATTCGGGGGCCGTGAGCGATTGAAAAACCCTGTGCTATCATCTCTCCCATCGATTTTGTTAAATTCCACAAAAATTAGATTACCTCTTTACCACTTACCTGCGTGCAAGTCTGGCAAGTTTAGACTCATTTCGTGCATTCTTTCATTGTCTGGCATTTTTTATGTCTAGCAATGTATCTGTCGATCTCTTCTGCATTAAGACAATTTTTTATAAAAGTCTGGTTTTCCAAACATCTGACGCCGCCCCGGTGGCGCAGTGGTCTAAGCGATGGCTTCTGATCATTCGTCTGAAAGGGGTCTAGGTTCGAATCCCAATGAGGCATGAATGTTGTTTGTCTTACGGCACTGGTACTCTCACTCTCCTGGAACCAGTGACCCTACATTAGGGACGGGCGACTGCTTATAGCCCACTGAGTTGCTCACGGTGGTCGTTAAACCTCCAATTAAAAAAAAAAGCAAAAAAACTTCTGACGTCTTAGTATCGTGCTTTTAAACATATCTCTACGTTTTACTGATTTTCCGCCGCTAATATTCATGGATCTGATTATACTTGGGTGTATATCATATAATAAAAGAATTCTGTTTTAGGAAGTTTCGATTACATATCAGATATGCCGACAACTTCCTATCTCCAACGTCTTCACGCCGAAAGATTTCTTTTGTTCTGTCTTATGCCGACTGTTTCGTATTTCTTCTGAGCTGGAGGGACTAGACCGACTGCTTCTCCCTTGGGCATGTAGCTCCTTGTCTGGCTTTATTTGTTCTTGATGGGTTAACCTTTACACTTCGATAGGCTTTTATTTCTGCTTCTGTCTACTTTCCTTTTGTCTTTGGGATTTTGTACTCGTACTTCGATAGTCTTGATGTGCTTCGAAGTTATATATTATATACCAGCTCATAAGCCGTGCTATGCACGTGTGAAAAAGCTGTGATTGAAATTCGTATAACACGAATCGTAAAACACATACATCTGAGAGAACAGCTGCATTACGTCGAGTTTGTAGTTGTCCAGAAGTTTCTTGCGTAGGAGTGTTTAGTATGCGAAAGAGCATCAGTCTTATGTTTCTTCAAAGGTTTCGTTTCGTCTGCTATACGATCTACCTTTGTTGAAGTTATGCTAAGTATTAGAATATTAGTTTGCACGCCATCGCCGTTGTCGTTCTCTGTATAAGCGACGTTTTCTTTCAGCTTTAGGATATTCTATCTTGTACTACAAAAAAAAAATTCCCCGGAACTAAACCTTTTTGAATTTCCATCACAGTGAATCAAAACTACGCCTGCAGTTACTTTCTCACAACTTTACTTATTTTTAATGAAATAAAATAACGCTGATTCCTTCTTATGAACTCCTTTTATACTAAATAAAATAATGCTGATTACGGTTTGAAATTACTCTGTGATGCGAAGGAAATGAAATAAAACACATCACACCTACGCAACAGAACAAACTTAGCATACAGTTGATCGAGCGCGTGCGTGTTGCCACAAATGAAGTCGTTTGTCTTACTAACTTTATTTTCCTGCACTTCTCCTTGATTTTACGTATCGTGCGATAGCGGTGAGCTTAGTTCCGATTTAAGCCACCGGATAAAAGCAGACTGCGCTGCAAGTACTAACTGACGTCAGAGCATTAGGGACAAACGTAGCCTTATATATAGGTTTAAAATGTGTTACTTTTATTTTCAGGTTTCGACATCCTAATACGATGTTTTTCGGTTTGGTTTTATTTAAACCATGGGGGTTGGTTCCCTGTCGAGTTAATGAGTTTGTGTTTGAAGCTTTACATAATTGAAGTATTGTTATTCACCCCTTATTTAAAAAAAATATATATTTTGAATATGTACTAAATTGTAAGCGCCAGTTTCCGTTACGTTTGCTCCTTCTGACGGGAAAAATAATTGCGCGAAACACCCAGAAAGTCTGTCGACGGAATACATATGAAATAATTCAATTTGTTACTAGCTGTTGTAATTTTGTTTAATCAGGTTTTCGTTGACATGATTTGAAATATCCGATGCCGCCCAGTGGTCTAAACGCTGGCTACTGACAATGTGTCCGAGATGATTTGGTTGCCCTGATGCTCACTGTTGCAGCTGCGGGTAATTTGCAGTACTGTGGCCCTGCGGTTGCCGTGAACAATGCGCGACAGTCTCCGCTACTCTCTGGCATCAATGAGATGCGGTTGACACACAGCTGGACGACAGTTCGTCGTTTGACCATTTGTGCACCACTTTTGATAGGTACTCACAACAGCGGCACGTGATCAAGCCAAGATCTTAGTTCCGAGGCACCGTGCCATCACATTTTGTCGTTTATCAAACTCTGATAAAACAGGAGCTTTATCAATTCTAACACTGAACACTCTGCTAACCGAACGCCTGTCCTCAGGTCGTATATACACTGAAGAGCAATTGAATTAGAGATACCTGTCTAGTAACGTGTAGCACCACCTTTGGCCCTGACGACGACGGCGATTCGTCTCGGCGTGGACCCGACAAGACACCGGAAGCGTTGGGGAGCCATACGGATCCACGACCCCTGAACAAGCTCCCACAGTTCACGAAGATTTAATGGACGGGGGGCAGAGCCTCGAACATCTCTCTCGATTGCATCCCAGATGTGCTCGATGGGTTTGAGGTCAGGTGACCTAGCTGGCCAAGGAAGCGAGGTCACGTCGGTAGAGTGTTCATCCAACCATTCCGATACAATTCGGGAGCTGCATTGTCTTGTTGCAGGATGAGGTCCCCAGTGAGATGTTGAAGACGCACAAACGGGAGCAAATGGTCGTCCAGGATATCCCGGTAGTGTTGACCTGTGAGGGAACGTGTCACCAGCTTGAAGAGTGCCCTGCTCGCAAGACGGATCCATCGCTTCATGTGGTTTGCGCAGTACTCGTATCCTGCCATCTGCATGTACCAACGTGAATCTCAACTCATCAGTCCAGGCTACATTTTCCCACATGTCTAGGGTCCAGGGGCGATGTTCCCGCGCCCATGCTAATCTTTGTACCCTGTGATGTGCGGTCAGTAGCGGTACCCTCGTGGGACGATGGCTTCTGTACCTCATAGCGAGGAGATGGTTCTGGACGGTGTGGCTACTTACACGTTTTTGTGCAACAGCGTTAAATTGCAGAGTGATTTTTTGCACTGTGGCCCGTCTATCCGCTGTTACAATGCGAGCTAGCCGACGATGACTCCGCTTATCCACACGCTGTTGTCCACGGCAGTTGGCCCTTGCAAGGAATGGTTTTACCGGATTCGATGTACTCACGGTGCACCTGTGACACAGTTGTTCGTAAAAATCCCAGTGCCTGCACGACTTCCGTGATGGAGTGACCCATTCGACGGGCCCCGACAATTTGCCCACGATCAAATGCGCTTAGATCCTTCGTCCTACCCATACTGCGTCCGACTCTTACTGATTCCCGTCGCATCACTCCTTATATTGTCGGATTGCTGCGTACGCCATGTCGTTTTCGTTTACAGGGCCGCCGACAGCGCCACATTTGCATAACGCCAGCTGTCTCTAATTCAATTGCTCTTCAGTGTATATACTGCCCAGTGAATTTCACCTGCGCCACCGTTTGATCTCCAGGCGTGCTCATTTCTATACGCTGGGGGTGGTCATAATATAATAGCTCAACTGTGTATTCTATGATTTCATCTCAAATACTACATCGCTGTTGATGAGCTTTTGTATAACGTAGCGAATTTTTTTCTATAAAGAATTAAATCCGAAAAATATTCTTGCTTCAAATTAAATTGCGAATTATTTTTCAATACTACTGACTCTTCCAAGAATGTTTTACTGGGAAGTCTTTGCTGTTAATAAAATTCTCGAAAAGTAAACCCATGCTGCTTTTTTCAAATAAAAAGTATATATAATTTTTTTCCAATATCCTTAGAAACAGCTGTGACTTGGTAACTGGACAAGCATTTTTACCTGTAGATAAAATCTATTTGGCTAAAAGCGTTCCTCTGGTTTCTTAAATATAAACCAAAAATTGAAGAATACAGTTCTATGAATAAAATTTACATACTACTTGAGGAAAAAAATTCCCATTTATTTCTACATCAGACAGTACAAAAACAATTGTTCCGTATGAGGAAATGCGGGAACGCAAATCCAAAGGCTCCCATGATTTATTCCATGAAATTATGTCCGCTTGTACAAATCGAATTTTTGATTCTAAGGAAAAACTGAAATGTTTATTTCATCATGCTTTAAAACAAAAATTAACTATGAATTTTGAATACATTGGAGTACGTGCTACGTAGCATGATATATTCTACAATTTTTCATATCAGAAATACATCTTAAACGCTTTTCTCAGAAGCAGATCATATTTATGTATAAAAAAAAAAAACTTATGTAAATCAGAATTGTTCACTCACACAAAGAAAGTCGATTATTTCTTTTGCAATCGGACTGAGCAAGCAAAGAAATCGAAAGCAGCAAATAAAAATAAAAGTAGTGTATGTGTTACTGAGCTAAAGACTGAACCGTTGGAATTGAATTGTGCGCAGTAAATCGCAAACCAAGCAGATGCAAACTAAGACACTTTTCTCAGAGCAAAGAATTCTTGCGTAAAAAATTAATGAGCAAACATCTGAATGTATTTTCATTCCATTAGTAAATAATTCCGGGATATCTACGGGAAAAGGTTGCATGCAGTTTATGATTCATGTCACAATTTCTTGAAATGTATTAAAACTAATTCACAAATGGTAAAATAAAAAAAATACGACAAATGTTAAAATGACATCGAAAGATAGAAAATCATAATAAAATATTTAAACCGCAAAGCCTGAAGAGCAGAGAATAATGTTATTCTGCAATTCTTTATCATCGTGCACAAGAGATTAGGTGGTAAAATTACTGTTCCAGAAATATTTGAGTTGCATTCTTTTTGAATGCGGCAGGCTACTTAATTTTAAAAGGATGCGGTACGGAATATTAAAAAGAAATCGATTGTTAAATGTCTCTAATAGTTCCCCCACTTTATGGCTGGTCTTAACTAATTAAATCACTATCTCAAAAACAACTGTTGGACGAAGCGTTGTATAATGTGAAATAAAAATTCCACGGAAACATACTTTCTTCAACAGAAGAGAAACGAAATGCAATAATTTCCTACTACATGGGGTGCTGACAATCACTTAAACAATCACTTCCTATATCGGAGAACTGCTTTGGTTTCCATAAATGACTGGGAAAATAGAAATCACGATAAATCATAAAATACAAAGCCCGTTCCGTAAAAACTGAGTATTTTTCTTTTGAGTTTGCAAACAGTGCGAAGTAGTAAAATAACCACGTAGACGACTAACTGAACTAAGGAAGTATCCATGGAAACAGTTATTAGCCGTTGGAGACGCTACTGGTTTTGATATTACGCAGTTGTTTAACCCTTTAACGACCATGACTCAAAAATCTTCTATCATTCTAAATGCCATTACGCCCGAAACTGTCAGTGGGTTTACTTCTTTGTTGACTAACAACGATAGTGACTGACGGTGACTCTTGCTGATCCCTCATCGGTCGAGCAAATTTAAAGAACGGGTAAGAAATCTGACTCACTCTGGACAGGAGTTGCGGGCATCTATGGCAGTATGTATGTACGGGCGTTATGGCCGTTAAAGGGTTAAAGTAAGCCTGCGTTCTGCCTAACAGCTATGCAGGTGAGTGATTCAGTGAAATGCGTTGGGCGATAAAATTTTGCTTGGGTAAAACTGCTCCAGAAACAGTTGATTTAATGAAAACAAGTTAGTAAAATCATGCAATGCATTGATTATAATACGCTTTCCAACATACCAGAAATCATTACTCAAGTTATGAGAATAATGGCTGTGGAATAAATATCGGTCCTGTGCCCTGACCTTTGATTCCATTTCGATGATATTCGACAGAACTGGTTTAGTATACCTCCGAAATAACATGATAAAGTTTTGTCGCAATCGCAGCATTTTTATGTAAGTTATGATGCATAAGGGCTACGGAATAGATCCTGCTCCTGTGTCGTAACCTTTGACCCCATTTCGCCCATTTCAATAGAATTCGTCCCCAGGCAAGACCCTACAACATACTAACATTTCATCCAAATCGAAGCATTTTTACGTAAAATATGACGTATAATGACGATGGAAGTGATTCCGCTTCTATGTCCAGACCTTTGACCCCATTTCGCCCAATTTAAATAAGAATTGTCGCCAGGTGGTCTTCTACCACATACTAAAATTTCATCGAAATCAAACCTTTTTTACGTTGGTTATGACGCATAACAGTGGAATGGATCCCGCTCCTATGTACTGACCTTTGACCCCATTTCGTTCACTTTAAATAGGGTACCTTCCCAGGCGATCTCCTACCAGATACTAAAATTTCATCGAAATCGAACGATTTTTACGCGAGTTATCGTGAGGACGAACATACGCACAAAACGCGTGACGTAATGAGGCAGATGGGAATCGCGACCATCTGCTAGCAAGATGTGACGTCATAAAAATTTAATAGGATCCACACACAACGCGTGACGTAATGAGACAGATGGCGTGACCGCGCACCAACATTCTTAAACGCGGCGAGATTGTGACGTCATAAGATTTCTAAGCATTGGTAACATTAATGGAATAAAGGAACAACGCCATCACTAAAAACGTTATAATCCAGGGTGGTTATTAAACCCACTGAACGAATTCTCCTAAAGTCGAGATCAAGCTAAATCGATTTCTAGTTCCAGAAAACGGTCGGTTAACGACTTTCATCAAAATTATTAGAGCTGTTTTCAAAATAAAATGTACATACAAGAATTGCTACTTTAAGGTGGAAGTAAGTAATTTTGCTTCCTATACTTCCAATGGAAAAACTTCTGTACACATTTTCTTCACAATTAATGCGTTCCCAAGGATTAAAATTTGAACATCGATTAAATTATCTTCATTTTATAACTTGCAATACTTAATATTTTCTAAAACATAACCATAATTATGCAATTCAACATTTGTTTGTCTACTGACGTCATGAAAACACAGGTCACGCCATCTTTTTTCTGGACAATTAATGCGTTCACAAGGATGAAAATTTGAACATTGATTAAAATAGCTTCATTTTATAACTTGGAATACTTAATATTTTCTAAACCATAACCGTAATTATGCAAACCAACATTTTTTTGCACGCTGACGTCATCAAAGTACAGGTCGCGCCATCTTTTCTCTGGTTTCAACACCACCAAAGGAAAAGTTATTTATTTTTATTATGGTTATGTTTTAGAACATATTAAGTTTGCCAAGTTATAATATGAAGTTATTTTAATCGATGTTCAAATTTTCATCCTTGGGAACACATTAATTGTGAAGGAAATGTGTACAAAACTTTTTCCATTTGAAGTATAGGAAGCAAAATTACTTGACGTCTACCTTAATAATATGGGATAAGGGCAAACGGAAAGGATCGCAATCCTATGTCCTGACCTTTGACTGGCATTTCGACCATTTTCAATAGGGTTCGTCCCCAGGTGGTCCCCTACTGCATACTGAAATTTCATCGAAATCGAACCATTTTTACGCAAGTTATGACGCATAAGGGCAATGGAATGCATCCCGATCTTATGTCCTGAACTTTGACCCCCTTTACCCATTTTGATAGGGTTCGTCCCCAGGCGGTCTCCTACCACATAGTAAACTTTCATTGAAATCGAACCATATTTACGCAAGTTATGACGCATAAGGGCAATGGAATGATCCAGCTCCTACGTCGTGACCTTTGACCCCATTTGTCCCATTTTCAATAGGGTTCGCCCCTAGGTGGTCCCCTACCACATACTAAAATTTCATCAAAATCGAACCATTTTTACGCCAGTTATCGTGCGGACGGACGGACGGACGGACGAAGTTGGAGCATATACGCTTCTTCAACCTACGGTTGGAAAGCGTAAAAAAGCTTACAAAAGATAAATGTTTGGACGAGTCAATGATTTTTAGATGGCACCATGATTTCGAAAAGGGGCGTTTGTGGGCAAAACTATTTCTTACGCCTGGTCAATCTGAAAGTGGTGTTACGGAGCGTATCGTTAACACTGTTTGGGCAATAATGCAAGAAGATCGGCGAGTAACGTGTGAAGACATAGCGGGGTCAACTAATTATAGCGGCGTCAACTAAGCAGTTGTGATATATTGTACAGACATTTAGAGACATCTACTAGGAAATCCACAAATGAAGAACGCGGTTTCATATTTCGTAAGGAAAATTAAATGCTTACATACAAATCCACGGTCTTATTTCAGCTCAAATTCTCTCTACAATGTCAGATACCTCGGACAAAAGTACATTCATTTCTTTCGGAAAAGAAATGTATTAAAATATGTATACGACAAATAATACGTTCAGCAAAGTAGAACATATAAAACTAAAGTTCGGGTAGATTACGTCAAATAATCAGTACGCAAAAGAAATAAGTTATCCGTTTATTGACGTACAAACGTTATGAATAAAGCGTAAGCTTTCAACACCAGCGGGTGCCTTCTTCAAACTTGTTCGTGGTTAGTAAGGCAAAAGTAACAAAGAATAGAAAATTTAAATAAAATAAACATGAACAGAATTTGAGAACGTGATATGTTGCGTCGAGAGCATGCGACAACGAGAGATGTCAACAGTAACGTGCTAAGCGTGAAGGAATGTGCGCCATATTTGGGGAAGCTCAAATGAGACTTCATCGTTGCAAACTACTGGGTTACTCAAAATCTCCAGGGTTTCCCGGACGGCAGTGCCCCTGGCGGTAGTATAAGGAGCGATTCGCTTTATCTGGTCCCATTTCGGGATGGCGGAATTGGTAACCACTTCTCTGCATAAGGCGGTTGTCAATCTTCCGTGCGAGACGTCCCGTTTGTGTTCGATAAGTCGAATAGCAAAAGAGCGTTTTGTCATTCCGATGTAGTACCTGGTGGTACCATCCATGTATTCCAATGGTATGGAGTACACTCCCGCATCAGTCAGAGAGGTATGGATGTTCCGGTATGAAAGCAGGTGGCGTGATATCGATCTCGGTGAGCGTATTCCAAAACGAAGCCCGAGTTTCTTTAAGGTGTTCTGCAAGAAGTAGGTCAGACCGGGTACATACGGGCAAGCCCCAATGTATTGCAGAGAAGGCTTGGTATGGCTGCTACCCGGGTTGGAGAAAACAGCATCGGCGTTCTTGATAATGTCCTCGATCACTTGCACACTGTAGCCGGAGGAAAAGGCCAGATCTCTTAGGTTGTCGACTTCTTCAATTCTAGATGCAGTGTCCGATGAGAGAATAAAGGCACGTTTAGCCCTATGTCTGAAAATGGCTAATTTGTGCGAAACTGGTCCCATAGAGGTGGGTAGTATTACATTTGGGACATATGTTGGCTTGTAATAAACCTTGGTATGGAGGGATCCAGAACGAGATTTCATGACTAGGACGTCCAAAAACGGGAGACTGCCGTTGTCCTCACACTCCATGGTGAAACATATGTTCCATTGATTATAAGATTTCCAGCATACGAGAAATTGCTGCCAGACAAACTCTCCTCCCGATCCTGATTTATGGATTCGTTCAGTATACCTCCGGAACAATATACTAAAACTCTGTTGCAATCGAAGCATTTTTTGCGTAAGTTATAACGGATAAAGCCGATTGAATTAATCCCGCTCCTATATCCTGACCTTTGACCCCACATCGTCCATTTTCAATAGGTTCGCCCTCAGGTTGTCCTCTACCACATGCTAAAATTTCATCGAAATGGAACCATTTTTACGCGAGTTGTTTCACGGAGAGACTGACACACAAAATTGGAGCATATACGCTTCTTCAACCTACGTTTGGTAAGCGTAAAAAAGAGTTGTAGTTACACTTTTCTGAAGGGCCAAAGGATTAGTGGCTGCATAAGATCTAATCGTAATTATCTTTTTCTGGACGTTTTCTTGAGTGATTCCTGATGCACTGCAGGTGAAGATTTAGAGAACTTGTGAAAACACAAAGTTTGTCTGTGACGTTAATCGAACGCGCGCGCCTTTTCACTCCGGACTAAGTTGCTCTCCCAATTAAGTTATGCGGGCAGACTGTATCGTTGCGAATCTGTCTCCACACGTGCTTTATTTCTGAAGTACGTCGTATTATCTCCCTATTATTTTTTTTTAAGCAAATTAGGAATTTTTTCATTAATTCCTGATAATGTGTGGAACATACGTCACGCATTTTGCGCAGAACCCAGCGGCCAGCACGTCCATTTTAACGTTCGGGCGCCAATGTGAAAACGCTAATTCTTCCATGACTGAATTGAAACCGCGCCCACTCACTCCGGATTAATTTGCTCTCCCAACGAAGCTACACTGACAGAATGTATCTCTGCAGATTTGTCGTCTTGACAAGTGATTCACCTCTGTAGTGCGTTACATAGTTCATATGTACCTTCGTATGGCGTGTAAACATTTCTTTGTTAATAGTATCAGTTACTAGGAAATTATTTCACTATTTGTCTACATTTCAGTCAAATTTAGAAAAATGATGTGCCAGAATATATATTCAGTGTAGTGAAATTTTTATATTTTTGAAATCCGGTAAATATGCACGATAGATTCAACAGTTTATGCAGATCCTGCTCCAATCAATATTATATAAGCAGAATTATCACTACAGTTATTTTAAAAAGTGGAACAGTCTGTTTCGAAAATATGGTGAGGATTTTTAATACAATGGGTATGAAGTGTAAAATGTAAGGCTAAGAACATTAGGTAACGGGTACATGACGGAGTTAGAACATATGGCGCAAGAGCTCACAGCGGGGATCAGAAAGACTAAGACTGACGTAAAATCAGAAATCCAAATCCCCAATCTGCGGGATTAGGGGTGAAATCCGCTGTACAGCAAAGCTTCATCCAGCTTTTTACGTCACTGTGAGAAATAGTTGTTACGTTGACCTGTTCGAGTTCCAAACACTTACGCAGATTCTGTGAAAAGGACTTAACGGATTTTTGCTCTGGACGTAAATGTAAATATTAAGCACGAACACATTATACACACACCACTGACTAAAATGAGTTATTTTTGATACCGTGCATCTTTCCTGACAGCGGTAAAGTAAATACAAAGTAAAAAAAATAACGATATAACAGAAATGGGTGACGAACTAGCCAAAACCATTGTTGAAATTCGATCCTGCAGCATACTGGACCATCAAATGACGCAACAATAATTACTTTCACTGTTACGCAACAATATATTTTACTACATGATCATCGCCGAACAATGAGTTATCACATTTTATATAAACGTAACAATATCTCATAGCAATCTGTGTACATTACGAGAACGTGATTCTATTAGGGTTATGCAAAATTCTCCGCCGTTTTAATTAGAAAGGAGACGGGAAACCAGTACATTTATTCAACGAAATATTCGCCATTAGCATCAATGACCTTTTTGTCATTTTTCAGGCAACAAATGAATGCCCTGTGATAGAAAGACTCCTGTTTCGAGCTGGAACACGTAGTAACGAACCTTTCCACCTCTGGAACTGTGGTGAACAGCTGTTGGGCTAGGGCATGTTGCATAGAAAGAAACAGATGTAAGTCTGCGAGTTCTATGTCCGGGGAGTAAGCCAGGTGCGGTAAAACCTCCCAGTGTAACTGTTGAAGAGTTGATTTTATGGTGGCACCGACATGTCTGGTATTATCGTGTAACAGGATGAATGGGTGACGTCTTTTACCTGTCCATGGGCTTTCAGTTTCAATCAACTTGTCGCTATATCCTTGTGCAGTGATTGTTTCGCATGGTCTCAACAGTTCGAAGTACAGTACTCAATGCATATCCCACCACAAACACAATAGCACTTTTTCCCGTGGATATCCTGTTTTGCAGTGGATGTTGATGGTTGGCCTGGGTCAATCCAGGATCGCTTGCGTACTGGGTTGTCGCAATGGTCCCATTTTTCATCCCCGGTGACACCCTTCCAATAAAAAATATTTCCTTGAAACCTCTTCAGCAACGACATGCAGATGCCCAATCGTTGTCCAATATTACTCTCCGTTAAAGTATGCGGAACCCACTTACCAATCTTCTGGATCTTTCCCAAGGTCTTGTAGACGCCGTGCCACCGTCAATTGAGCCACTTTCAAACGTTTCGCCAGTTTCGTGGTCGATTGTGGGGCATCGTATTGCAGCTGCGATTCCAGGTCCTCGTCTGCGAGGTCCTGCGGTCTACATGCACGCGGATTGTCTTCCAAGCTTAGATCACCACCTTTCTTAAACCTGGCAAACCATTCTCGACATTTTCGCTCACCCATAACCATTTCGTCATAGGACTGACATATTGAACCGTATGCTTCGCTCGCACTTTTTCTTGAATTAAACATAAAAAATTAAGCAGTGCCACAAATGAACTTCATCGACCCCTACTATCAGTTCCGCCATACTAGGCTTCATGTACGAACTGATAGCATGGGTCACAGGTTGATTAGACCCGTACAGCGCCCGCTAGCGGGGACGGCGGAAACTTTGGCATACCCCTAATAAGCCGCCCCGGTGGCGCAGTGGTCTAAGCGATGGCCTCTGATCATTCGTCCGTAAGGGGTCCGCTTTCGAATCCCGGTCAGGCATGGGTGTTGTGTTTGTTTTACGGCACTGGCTCTCTCCCTTCCCTGGAACCAGTGGCCCTAAATTAGGGACGGACGACTGCTTATAGCATATTAAGTTGCTCACGGTGGTCGTTAAACCTCCAATCAAAAAAAATACCCCTAATAAATGCGATAAAAGCCATTACATAAATGCATTTTGATGTTATTTATCTATCGCGACAGTAGTAGAGTATGCATCGTAGCAAAAGTTTGGCTTCTTTTTGACCCTCTCCCCCAAAATGTTACTTGCTATAGCGAGAGCAATGACATGTGTATCACGATGGAGTGTAACCTGTAGTTATCGTAGACTAGAAAACACAAATCACCCTCACAAACACACTTGCGACTGAGGTTTTCTTCGAATCTTCAAGTCAAATATTAGCTTGCGCATGCGCAGATGGATTTTCTTAGCTAGATCACATTTCATCACGGTTATTTCTTACGTTTCTAAATCTAAAAACTGTATAGTAATTATATTCCTGAAAAACTAAACAGTAGAAATACTCACTATTGCCGCCGCTAAATTAGAGTAACTATTTGATTTTATCAACACACGTATCTTCTATAACTGCCTTTACGGCAATAACATTCATTAATCCATCTACCTAAGTATCGCTGAATGTCAGAAATTAGTATACATGATTGTTTATAATTTAATATTCTCAGTATTATCGCACTGTGGCTTAGTATGGTAGTGAGTGAAGCGAATAAATGCGGTTTCTTGTTAGGAAATAAATGTACAGTATTGTTTTACACCCACAAAATCTTGTCAGGCGAACGATGCATGGCATAAATTATATACAACAACCGTTCCATAAAAACTGAAAGTGAAATCAGACAAAATGAAGAAATATAGGTACAGAAAAATATATTATTTATCAGAGTATCTTCCCTCGGATGATATGCAACGGGACCATCGTTCAGTCCACTTTTCAAAAGCATGTGGAGAAGGCACTTTGGGGAAGATCCTTTAGCGACCCCTTTACAGCTTGAATAACATCAGCACCTTTGTTGAATGTTGCGCCACGGAACATCTACTTTATTGTTGGAAACAACCTGAAATTGCACGGGGCGAGGTCAGGACTTTAGGCAGACGGCGGCATGATTTCAATACTGCATTTTGTAAAAAACTGTCTAATACACTCAGCCCCATGTGGGAGGGCGTTATCATGGTGTAGTGTCCACTTTTCTGCCGGTTCCGGTCTCTTAATAGGCATGTGACGTCGCAGACGCTGCAAAACTGAAATGTAATACTCAGCATTGACGGAACGGTATGCTGGTAGACTGCACCTTTATGATAAAGGAAAATCATCACCTTCTAGGAGGATTTGGTTTGGGAAATGTTTCCGGAGGAGGTGAGCATGTGTGTTAAATTTCCGGACACTCGTTGACCACTTCGTGAAGAGGTCCATGTAATAGACCCATGTTTCATCGGCAGTTATTACTGTGTTTAGAAAATTTGGATCCTTTGCAATATTTTTTCACTCATGACACACCTGAACTTTGGCTAATAATTATTCTCTCGTCAGGTGATGAGGTATTTATCTAGAATACACACGATGCAGCAGTAATTTGTCTCATAGAAAGCGGAATGCCGACGATTTTGAAATATTGGTTGGCGCCGCTATGTTTTAGTACGTCATTCTTCGATCTTCATGCAGGATTGCCCAAACGTTGTTAACAATACGCTCCGTAACAACACTTTTAGGTAGATCAGGCCTAGGAGCGAATTCTGTCGACAAACTCCCTTCTTTGAAATCATGGTGCCATCTAAAAATCGTCGAATCACTCCAACATTTACCTTTGTCAGCTTTTTTCATTAAATCAACTGCTTCTAGAGCCAGTTTTAAGCAAACCGTAGTAAAATTTTATTGCACAACATATTTCACTTCTTAACTCTGGATCACTCCCCTCCATAGCACTATGGCAAAATGCAGACGTACCTTAAACAACTGCGTAATAGCAAAACAAGAATCGTCTGACACGGCTAATAAGTTGCCATAGGTACTTCCTTAATTTGGTCCTCTGCGCGGTTGTTTTCCCCTCTTCGCACTGTTGCCTACTCAAAAAAATTACTTTCAATTTTTATGGAACGGCCTTTGTACAAAGCGTACCAGGGTACTCTGTAGATTTTTTTTTGGTTGTTTAAGCTCAAATCAAATGTTTCTTATTCAATGAACACCCGAGTACTCAGTATCTGGATGAGAGATACCAAGTGTTCTGATGATAACGTGCATTTCAGTACCTGAGGTATCGACGAAGGTTCTTTTTGTTAGGCTCTCCTTACAAAGATTCAGTACAGGAAGCAGAACTGAAGCAATTGGCTGACGAAAGTAAGTTATTATTTGAAGCACACAAGTGTCATTCACTTTGAGAAGGCTAGATATAATTAGAACAAAAACAAGTTGATGCAGGTTTAAATTTAGCAGACGGTAATGCTTCCCAAGGTACAAATACGACTGTGAGGTGGCACATTCTGTTGTACGTCGTATTTTGTTCCTTGACAAAGATACCTTGAACGCCTAAAGAACTGGCTGTTTAAACATTTGCTAAAGGTCGTTTTAGGTACTAGACGAACACTTATATTATGTAAATAGAAGATATTAAAAAGCGTTCGGACATCTGTTGTAGGTTGAACAAAAATGATCAGTGCCAAGTCTTCTGCATCTACACTTCTAAGCATGCTTTCCACGAAGTGGTAGTAGGTCTGTAAACGAACTGATCCCCATTTTTCCTGCAAAGTGTCTGCCAGCGGTGCGGAAGAGGAAAATGTTACCGGGGGATTCTGCATTCTAACTTGTCCCGCAGACGTTCTATTGAATGCAGATCGCAGATGTTTCGATTGGATGTAACTTTGGGACTGTCGAGTGCAGACTTCAACGTCCTGATCCTCAAACCAATCGTCAACCGACCTTGTCATGTGGTAAAATGCTGTATCTTTCTAAAACCAGCAGAAATCTGTGTGTGCCGAAGCCCCTCCACAAACATAGAGAATGCGGAATTTTTCAGAATGTCTTCATACCTGGTTGCGCCGCCCCGGTGGCGCAGTGGTCTAAGGCGCTGGCCTCTGATCATTCGTCCGTAAGGGGTCCGGGTTCGAATCCCGGTCAGGCATGGATGTTGTGTTTGTCTTACGGCACTGGCTCTCTCCCTTCCCTGGAACCAGTGACCCTAAATTAGGGACGGGCGACTGCTTATAGCCCATTGAGTTGCTCACGGTGGTCGTTAAACCTCCAACGCAAAAAAAAAAAAAAAAAAAAATACCTGGTTGCCGTTAGGACATAGGACACACACAACCAAAGGACTGAGCAGGAATAGCCACGCCATCAAATACCTTGCTCCTAACTTGACTTCAAAAAAAATGCATTCAGCCTGACTCCTTTCCTCAGGCAAATGCCAGATCCATATGTTCCTCCGAACGAAAGGGTGAGAAGCGTAATGGTTCACTTCACAATACCTTTTTTCCACTGATCTGTTGTCCAGGAATACCGAGCGAAGCACCAATACAGTCGTCGTATTTTTTGTTGGGTTGTAAACGCCAGACTTGGCAACATAGCAGCAGGCATGCTTTACCAGACGAACTTTTCTGGTCCAAATTGCTGTTCCATTGGCTTTTGCAGCGTCGCAGGTCAGCTCTGTAAAAGCGGTGCTTGGTGTCTTTTTCACGTACCCCATTAATCTGCATTTGGACCGACAACTATACTGCACGAACTATCGTGCAGCCTCTCAGCACGCGCTTCCGCTGCAGTGGAGCCATCTGCTTTCCATCGAGTGACATCAGCCACAGTGCATTATGGGAATCCCAGAAGGGTGGCAATGCTACTCACTGTTTTTCGGGTGACATCGAACCGTCATGTTCTCTCAGTTTAGCTCTGGGTGGCGTAGTTGCTCGCATCACCCCGGTGGTGCAGTTGTCTAAGCGTTGGCTTCTGAATTTTTGATGGGTCTGCGTTCGAATCACAGTGTGACATCGATATTGGGTTTGTCTTTCAGCATTGGTCCTTTCCTGGAACCAGTGGCCATAAATTAGGTACGAGCGACTAATTAAAGCCTCATGAGTTGCTCTGAGGTCGTTAAAATCCCAAATAAAGACATAAGGGTTTCCATTACGGTCGGACAAGTGTGACAACGCTTCCCTTTTTATATAGCACCCAGCACACTCCTCGCGTGTTCACTGGATCTGCAAATGCATGCTTACTTGCAATTGTGGAGATATGAGAATACTCAGAAGGCTGTTAGACATCTTTGCTGAATTGAATGCGTAAGTCACGGTAATTCAACCGCATTTGTTGCTGTGTTCAGGAACGAAATAAAAGGTGAGGAAATGACACCTCAGCTTATCTGTTCGCTGTGTGTACTGCGTCTTTCTCTTTTTGCGATCCCATTCAGTTTATCATTTGTTGCGTCAGACAAGGTGTTATGGCGCGTGTCTCACGTTTGTGTCACTCGATTGGCAATGCATTAAAGCTGTGCTCGATACTTTCTCAAACTCTTGTGCGCACCTGAAGGAGTTCTTGCAATAAGGCAAAGGAGTCACACTGCATTGAAACAGGAGAGAAGGAAATGCCAGCACTGTTTCAAGACGTCTGAGCATACAATCTGAATTTAAGTCTTACGAACGTTCACGTAAGCCTTGACTGACTCCCAATTTGAAGGAGACATTAACTATTTATCTGGGACAAATCGTACACTGCTGAAAAGTGACGTCGTTTTTTCCCCGATTAATCAACCTTTCAGCAATTTGCATCGTATGAACATTGTCTCGTGTTATAGCTTGAAAGCTATTTACTGGGGACTACAAGCAAATCAGCATTCTTCTGCTGCGGATCAGAGTGATTTTCCAATTAAGCTACATCTATGAAGTTTTTCGTTTTAAATTTGCCGTCTTGACATGCACGCCACCTCTGAGGTACCTACGTCGCAAAGAGATTTGATCAGAAATAGAGGATGTCTCACACAGTATCTTTACTATTTTTCACATTTATTAGACACCCTGTACTACATAACTTTATGGTGTTTATTGTATAATATACTGTAAATATCAAAGTTTTAATTGACGTTATCGTTTTTTGTAATAGGTCCCTCATTGACGTAGCAGGTGCTGTTCTATGAAAATGTAGTCCCCACAAGAGAGCGCGGTGAATCGCTAGGTTCATCAAAACAAAATCTGATACACAAACGCAACAACATTTTCGGTCTAAGTATGGGACCCCCCCAATCTCGTCGTAGTATCCGCCATTGGCACAAGAAATTCATGGAGACTGGGTCCATGTTGGATCAAGATCGTAGTGGACATGGAATGAAGACATCAAAGGTGGTGCAGTGGTCTAAGCGATGGCCTCTGATCATTCATCCGAAAGGGGCGTGGTTTCGAATCCCGGTGAGGCATGGAAGTGGTTTGTCTTACCGCTCTGGCTCTGTTCCTTTCCTGGAACCAGTGACCCTACATTAGCGACCGGCGACTGCTTGTAGCCCATTGATTTGCTCATGGTGGTCGTTAAAACTCCAATAATAAAAAAAGAAGACATCGAACGTGTTCGTGATTCCTTTTCACGAAGCCCGAAGTCCATTCGATTTGCTACCAGACAACTACAAATGTCCCGGTCCACGTTACACATGGTGCTACATAGACATCTATGCTTACATGCATACAACGTGCAACTGTTCCAAGCACTTGAGGCGAACGATAGACCATGACGAAAAGAATTCGCAGTAACGATGCTGGTTAGACTGAGTGAAGATCTCTAGTTTCTCACACATGTTTGTTTTACGGATGAGACAACTTCTCATGTCTCTGGAGGGTTAAGCAGACACAATGTCAGGATTTGGGAGTCTGAAAATCCTCATGCGTTTAAGGAACTTGCGAGGAACAGTCCTAAAGTGAACTTGTGGTGCGGTGTTACGCATAACCGAGTCCTTGGACCATTTTTCTTCAGTGAGAAAACAGTGGCGGCAGATCTTAACCTGGATGTTTTGCGTGAGTATGTTGTGCCAGAGTTAGAGGAACTTCAATGTTACCGTAGTCGTATAATTCTTGCTATAGAGGGAGCTGAGTAGACAAGGAACGATGACACGTGATTTTTTTCCGCGAAAATTCTAATTTCGGGCACATTGCTTTTGGTAAAGAAATACCCAAATTCCGGATTTAATTACCCAATTGATTGTGTTAATTATGTTGATTAACATTATTATTTAATTTCTTAATTGGAGTAATTAGGTGCAAGAAATATTTTCCCGACGCAGGCCGCATAAGGATTCGCTGGTTTCTTTTGTTTTTTTACTTTCCCTTTGTGTGGGAAGGAGATCGAAACGCAAACGCTAGGCCAGGTGCCAAATTGTGCAAACGAAGTGAAAGACATTTTTCCCGACCTTCGCAAAGCAACAGCACTGCGGATTACATAATGCAACCATAGTTAACAATCGGTTGGTGGTGACTATACGGCGGAAGTCTAAGTAAGAATCTTAAACCTGGTGAGAAGGTGAGGCTAGGCAATAAATGTCACCCAGGCTTGGTGTCGGAGAACATATTTCAGTCTGGCATGCCTGCCTCCGACCATGCTTAAAGATTTGAAAAGGGTTTTCTCGGATGGTCCGACAATAGAACTCCAAAACGGGGTGACAGTTGGGCCAAATAATATTTTAAAGGGCTCACTTTAGCAGATACTTAGCTGGCCAGGGGAACATCTGCTCGAAGTAGCCATTGGTCACCAGACACTGGACGGCAGTACACTTGCGAACGAGATGGGACAAACCAGAAACCAATGACGGATCGAGCTCCGCCTCCAGGAAAAAGGGACACGCCTGGTAGCCTGACTGTAAGCGAAACTAAAATAAAATGGAACACTTGGAGAAATCGAGGTGTTGTTGTCATCTGTAGGAGGATCGACGTTAGACGTCGGCGGTTGTCAAGGAATGCCTAGATGTACGTGGGTCAAAGAAGTCTGACTCAAATGAGTCAGGGTGTTGGGTACCCCAGGTAAATGGAGAAAGCATCTGTCGAGAGCTCCCGGTCTGCGTTTTATCCACGGAGGATACCAGCCAAAGACGACGGCTGCAAGAAGACACGCTCCTACCTCAACCGCGGATCGGTGTAGCAGAGTAGAAGGTTTTAGGGAAAGACATCATCCAAATATTTCAGTTCCTTGCATGCTGAGTATTCATTAAAATTTTAGAAATGAAATATTGTAGCTCACCTCGGACTAGTTGGAATGACAGGGACGTTTCTATTTCTATAATTTTCAGGCTAAACCATAACTTCTTTTTGTAGAGATGTCTTATTATAATTTAATCTGGTCCCATCATCAAATTGTACATAAATTAAGAAATATACACACATTTTTATATTTCTTTCTTTAAACGACGTGTTTTTCTTCTCGCTGATCTTGCCAGAGCAGCGAGAAGAAAAATAGTGCGAATGTCGATGTTCTGGTTTAATTTAAAGTTAGTTTTCTTTCTTCGAAAATACCCCGATTCAAGCATGATACTGAAATGTTAGCTCTTAAATTTAATATTTTGCGGCATATGAGTTTTCGCGACAACCTCGTACGAGCTCGTATGAAACACAACGCTTTGAAATCCCAACGATGAGACTGGGTCGCCTATACTAGAAAACCCAAGGTCATTGTTGCCATTTAGGCGATCGAATATCATTAATAAAATTTATGCCCTCAAGTTCCCCAAACTGGGCTTGGCGCGGTAATACGTGTATCAATGCGGCGCGCCGCTCAGTCGGAAGTTGAAGGTTGCTAATAGTGAACGTATCTCTTAGAGTCAGTCACTGGAACATCGCATGTATATTAGCGATTTGCAGACATTTTAGAGAAACAGAGAAAAGTGTCGCAATATGAAAACTTCTGAAGCACTCGTGTACTACAGATCTGAAAGTCTTTCACTTTTATAGCATTTATCTTTATGTAATTATCGCGCTTTGAAAATAGTCAATAATTCAGTGATTTTTTTTTAACGAACGCAACATTTCATGAATGATTTCATAGTACTTCAGGGTTTTTTTCTCATCTTATTACAATGACTAAAGCCTTGCGTTTATAATACAAAAAGAATTAGTCGCGGAACCGCGTGTTATTAAGTGCTTGCGACACAAATACGAAGTTTTACATTTTTGTTAACTTTAGAAGATATGTTTTGTTTTTAATTTCTAGAGCCTTCCGGAATCCAATTAATGACACTGAGACAATTGTACGATATTTTGCAACAATTCAAAGACGAAGATATTATAAAAACAAGAAAGATGACAACGAATTTTTGGGTGTAATAAGCACGTCTTTTGATTCCGTTCTGACGCAAATTAACTTTATCAAAGCTATTCAAAGTCAATGAAGCCGGTATGGAAAATAGTATCTGGCGGAAGAAAGAAGTTTTTCAGTCGGGTTTTTAATCCCTCAGATATTGCTGTAAACAAAATCGTGAGCTTACGCCCTCTGGTTGCAGACGTGTGTGTTAAGAAAACATGAATTTATATGAGCAACATTTCGCACCGGAAACGCTCTCCAACACAGAAATAATTTTTCAAATCGGACTCTTAGAAACAGATATCGACAATAATAAGAGGTGACTTTACGTCCCCTGGTGGGAAAACCATGCATTATTTTAGAAAGAAAGCATTCTCTTCCTAAAAGAAAGTAAATAAATTTTCCATAAGAGCGGTATCGATACAAGAAAAAAAAATTATTCGAGTGTTTAGGAGTCCAAATTTTGCTAGAAATACATCAGTAGCAGAAATTAACACTTATGCCCCCTGTTGGCCAAACTATTCTTTACCAAACATTAGGAATTAGGTGAAAACTATTTTGCATCAGGTCTTGTGTGCGATACAGGAAGAATTTTTCAAATCGGACTCCTAGAAGTAGAGGTATTGACAAAAATAAGATATACATCTACGCCCCTGGCGTAGAAACCATGCATTATTTCAAGAAGAAAATGTTCCTAAAAGGTTTGTCGACATGAGTGGTATCGGTCAAAAAATGACTTTATTTTTCAATCGAGATTTTAGAAGCTCATATTTTTGCTGCAAATATATCGGAAGCGGATTTTAAGACTTACGCTCCCTGGTGGCCAAACAATTTTTTTACAAAAATTAGAAATTACGTGCAAACGATTTCCCATCAGAAGCTGTATCCGATGCAGCAATGAATTTTTCAAATCTGAGATTTAAAAGCAGAGATATAGGGGGAAACGCAATTTACCTCTACGCCCCCTAGCGGAAAGTCTATGAAATACTTGAAAATTTTGAAATTATATGAAAAACATGTCACACCGAACACACTATTCAACAAAGAAATTTTTCAAATCTGACTTCTAGAAGTAGATATTTTCGAAAATAAGATATATATCTTCGCCCCCTGGCGGAGAAACTATGGAATATTTTAAGAAGCAAACATTTCGAAAAAGTTTATCGATGTGAGTGGCATCAGTGCACGAAAGAATTTTTTCAATCTATATTTTAAAAGCTCAGATTTTATGGCAAATACATCAGAAGGAAAAATTAACGCTTACGCCCATGGTGGCCAAAGTTTTCTTTGGCAAAAATTTGAAATTATATGCAAAAGAATTTTCATCAGGAGGTGTATCCGCTGAAGAATCTATTTTTCAAATCGGAGTTTTAGAAGTTATTGGTAAAAAATGTAATTTACTTTTACGCCCCATAGCGGAAAATCTGTGCGTAATTTGAAAAAGTAACTATTTAAAATACTCTTCGACATAAGTAGAAACGAAAGATAAAAGATTTTTTCAATAGGATGTTTAGAAGCAAATATGTAGATTAAAACGTATTTTTGAATTCGACATCTGCATATACGCCCTCTAGCCGCGAAACTGTACATCGTAAAAAAAAAAGAAAATAAAGGAACATGATTCGCATATTTCGAGCATCCCAATGCAAAAAGAATTTTTCAAATCTGACTAATAGTTGCAGAGATATGGTGGGTACAGACGGACGGACTGACGGACAAACCGATAACATAAGCCCGATCTTTTTTTTACAAAAGACGTGCTAAAAAATTGGATTATATTAAAACGCTTTTGTCGAGCCGACAGAATTATTTAGAGGAACAATATAAAGCGTGTAATCACAAAATGTCCAACATAAAGCCAGAGTTTAAACGCAGATGGTTGGCAACGCACAATTTGGACCATGGACAAGGCTGCCCGATGACTCCCAAAATGTACACAATTTTAATTCGTAGCCCAATTTTGATGGAACATGTCCTGTTGCCAATTGGGCAACTGTCAGACGAATCAGCTGAAGCCAGGAACAATCATTTCGATTTATACCGCTAAAACTATGCCAGGAAATTTGCTGAGGAATCATACAATATGGATACCTTTAACAGGCTTCTGCTTAACTCGGATCCTCTTTTGACAAGTATGCCATGAGGCTAATCCCGAGGAAGAAAACGAAACGATTCCTAAAAGAAACATCACAACTGCTACTTTTTCTGAATTTGCAATTTCTGTGGATCAAAATAAAGCACCTCCGGGCAAAGTAGGTGCTTATTTTTATCCACAGAGATTGTAAATTGAGGAGGAAGTGGCAATTGAAGTACCTCTGAGCAAAGTTAAAGGGTCTACAGATGAACCTTGGGAAACATCGTCTTATTAAAGTTATTGAAGGTTTTTCTTTCATATACAGCGTGTTCAATATATGCTCAATGCCAGTATACAAAATATTTGCACTTAATATATATTTGACTTTTCTAAGAGTAGCCTAATCTCCTTATTACTTCTTAAACTAATAAATTATCTCAATTAAATGCGATTAAAATACAGTAATTTTGGCCAGCTTTTCGATGCAAATACCCCACTGTGCGATGGTTTTTCTCACTCGCCCAGGGAAGGGTCCGGGTTCGAATCCTCAGCAAGGCATGACTGTTTGTCTATCGGCGCTGGCTGTCTCTGTTATTTGATAAACTAGAATACTGTATCGCATGTTCGCTATGTAACTTCCTGCTGTACATGATTTGAATATTTGTTGTACCCTGCGTCACAAATACTTTATCTATATGAACTCAAGAAAAAACTGTGTTGACTAGGACAAATACATAATTTAATATTTTAAGCCCCCCAATTAAACTAAACACATGATAGGGCTTTGTCCGACAGATCCAAGATAGTGAAAGGCCATTTTGTCTATGACCACTATTCTAGTGGCATGGTTAGACTTATATCCCATGGATATTCATGGATAATCTTTGGGTTGTTTTAAATGGATAATCACTTGGGTTCTTTTAAAAGATGTCGCAGCCGTCATCAAATGCGTAAACTTTGAAGCCATTGTGTATGTTTGGTGAAAAGAAATATCCCGTGCGTACTGGAAAATTCTCATTTTCAGCATTCCCCATCATAATCGGGCAGGAATGCGTAACGAAAAATGCCATGGGAATAATAAATGAATAATTCAGCATTTTTGCTGAAAAAGTCTTAGTCAGTACATTCCGCGTACATTTTTTGAAATATTTCTTCCGAATGTTTATGTTGAAACGCACGAGAACCCCCTTGTGTGGGTGATTTATTAGGGATGAGGATGGGCTAAAGAGTGCGTAATCAGATTATTCAAATGATTTCTATGAATAAAATGTGGAATAATTAGGGACAAATGAGAGATAAAGTCTAATCGTTCATAATCTCTTTCTGTGTGAAAAGCTTATAGGAAACCTCACGCGCTCACAAACAGAAGGAACATCCTGAAATTCTCAAATATGGTATTGAATACCTCATAAATTTGTCTTGTGAACATTAACGTCAAAGGTAATTGTTTGCACCATAGTTCTGGTTATGGAGGTCAAAAGTAAAGTTCAGCAGGCGATTGCAGCACAGACAGGCAAAGCTAGCCTGTACTGAGACTTAGCATTTGACAATTGACGAAAACCAGATAGTTTAAAGTAAAGCCGAACAGCAGCGCAATGAGGCAAAAATGGCAGTCATAGACAAGAAAGACGTATCAGCCCAAATCCCGAGCGAAATAACTAGGTCTTCTCGTGGAGGAATGGATGTTTGTTTTCAGCAAATGTATGTCTAAAAAAGAATATCTCTGGTAGAATAAATTATAAGAGCGAGAGTCAAATGTCTGTCTTATGGCATAACTTCTGACCAATCTTCCGTATTTCGCTCCGAGTTCTAATCCCGTTTGAAGTACGGTTAGTGAACAAGAATTGTGCAGTTTTGGAGTTCTATCGTGGAACAAGTGCCCACAAATAAGAGACTCATGGCTACTTATAGCCCTATGAATTCTCATAGCGGTTGCTAAGAACCGAAAAATATAAAAAAAACAAGGCATAAGTGCAGGATTGTCTTTTTTCCCCATTAAACATATATAACTTCAAATTTAGCCATGTCCCTTAAGATCAAAATCAGAACCGCAGTTTACCGAAATAACTCATTGCGTGACTGCAGTGTTGTCATTTTTACAAAGCACAATATTCATGTTCCATAACTCTGAAATAGACAGTCGTTGAGAGTCCATTTATCAGGCATTTTATCCGTGTGGATGAACACTACTCTCAATCGAAATAATGCATAGTATATAAAAGTTTCAACTCAAAAGACCTCTGTCAGCTTCGGGAAACAAATGGATCATTCTTAAACTGATAGCGTGACCCCGAGTGCCTATTTGGAATTGATTTCTCTTCCCAGTCTCCATTTCTGCATGTGAACAATTTGCGGCGCGTTGGTCTTCATCTGGACTTTCTCCGAGAGATGCGAATAATTTGCCAAAGGAATCTTTGTTTGAATGAGTAATGGTTTGCCGGATTTCTGTGCATTTAAGTAGCCTTGCTTTTTGACAGTTTATTTGAAAGAACTGAGGTCGCCATTTTTCTTGAAAGCCTGGTTGTCACTTTTAGTAATATATTTGCGGGCATAAAAGATAAAAGGCTTCCCGAAGACAAAATGGTCATTTAAGAATATCTCTGCAAATAACCTTTCTCATGCAAGTTGTGTTTTGGAAGGCTTTTTGTAATAGATGAGTTTGCAAATTAGCATTCTAGATATTATTCATTTCTGTAATCAAATTATGAGGATTGCTTTTTGAACATTGAATAAACAAACATGATCATGCGATAAATTAAGGGACACAAAAAAGATATAATCATAAACTGAAGGCACATTTTTGTAGTGTTTTTTAAGCGTGGCATTTTAATTTGTACTTTTTTTTATCTCTAAATTATATTCTTGCAAAACTAAACTCGCAGTCAGAATCGCATAGGAGCTGTAATACAAATGCTATTCGACTTTCCATTTAACAGTTTTCTGAATGCCTTTTGCAAAGTGAAATACTACACCCAATTTGGGGTATACTGAGTACGTCGTTTGAATTCTGTCCAGAGTAAAAAAGAAATAGTCATAAATTTTTCGAAAAAAGAGTCTGGTAAAAATAGAAAATACATTTAGCACCCAATGTAAAATATTATACGTTATTTAAATCATACATTAGGTACAGTGCTTTTCTTATTGATAGAACATAATTTTTGTTTCAACCGTATTCCTAGTATGAGTAAGGTTTGTGCTAATTAAAACCGATACTTCCTCGTACTAACGACAAAAATGTTAGGAAAAAATCACAAATCTTCCGCAAAATATTTCTCTAAATATCAGATATTTGGAGCGAATTAAAGAAATCGAAAATTTAGGAGTTCAGATGTGGTGCAAAACATAATACGAATTCATAGCCCCTTGCGGAAAATGTTGTTGAAGTGGAAATCTGAGTGAAGGTATTCATGACAGTTTAAGGTATTCCCAGAAGGTAATTCTTAACAGCGTTTTAAGGTTCAGGGATACTGTTCCAAGTATACGTATAGAAAGACGCATTGTGACCCTTAGCGGCAGAACTGCAATGTGAAAAAGGACAAATTATAAGCAAAATCGCTTTTGATATAATGTTGTGCGATTGAAGATGTACTATTAAAATCCGCTATTTAGAAATGAAGGTAGACACAAAACAATTTACATATGCACTGCTCCTAGCGGGAAAATGAACGTTATTTACGTAAAGTGGAAAATGTTCACAAACTAGTTTTGGGGAGGTGGGAGGGTTGACTACAACCGTGGGCAACTCAATAGTTTACCATACATGCCCCTCTATACGAAAATTGCGCTATGTCAAGTCTTCCTACTCTAATTTGAGGCCTCTTGTTTCAGAGATGGAACAGGCCACAGTGGTCTTGAGTAATCACACCATCAAAGCCTCGACCGTGATTTGAGGACAGGCCAACTTAAACGAAAGCTCAGAAGCAAACTTTCAGAACAATACACTAACGGGGGGAAGGGGAGGGCAGAGACAACCGTTACTACAGGAACATTGGTGTCCAAAGCTAACGTGACAAACACTAAATCATGAGTAACGAAAAAATCCATATGACAGAGTGTAATGACAGTTGGTGAGAATACATGGAGAGGCCGTTCTATAAATACTGAGTTGTTTTTGGGGTGTTGGCTACAGTTCGACGGGGGGGGGGGGATATAACCAAGCATAAGATTAACTGATGAAAGTATCTATGGCAACCGTTATTAGCCGTGGCAGAAGACTCTGGTTTTGTTATTGCGCAGTTGTTTAAAGTAAGTCTGCCCTTCGCCATACAGCTGTGGATGTTAGTGATTCAGGGTTAAGAAGTGAAATACGTTGGGCGATTAAATTTCGCTATCGTTTGGGTAAAACGGCTCCAGAAGCAGTTGATTTAATGAAAAACAAAGCTTACAAAGATAAATTTTTGGGTGATTAAACGATGTTTAGATGGCACCATTTTCTCAAAAAACAGAGTTTGTCGACAGAACACGCTCCTGGGCCTGGTATACCTGAAAGTTTTGTTACGGAGCTTAGTGTTAACACTCTTTGGGAAATCCTGCTAGAAGATTTTTTTTTTTATTGGAGGTTTAACGACCGCCGTGAGCAACTCATTGGGCTATAAGCAGTCGCCCGTCCCTAATTTAGGATCACTGGTTCCAGGGAAGGGAGAGAGCCAGTGCCGTAAGACAAACACAACATCCATGCCTGACCGGGATTCGAACCCGGACCCCTTGCGGACGAATGATCAGAGGCCAACACCTTAGACCACTGCGCCACCGGGGCGGCACAAGATCAACGAATGACGTGTAAAGAGATAGCGGCGTCAACTAATTTTTTAAAAACTTCAGGATTCCGCATTCTACGCCACAAGTTATCGCTGTGCCACCCCGGTGGCGCAGTGGTCTAAGCGATGGCCTATGATCATTCGTCCGTAAGGGGTCCGGGTTCGAATCCCGGTGAGGCATGAATGTTGTGTTTGTCTTACGGAACTGGCTCTCTCCCTTCCCTGGAACCAGTGACCCTAAATTAGGGACGGGTGACTGCTTATAGCCCATTGAGTTGCTCACGGTGGTCGTTAAACCTCCAATCAAAAAAAAAGTTATCGCTGCATCGTGCGTTTTCCAGATGGGCACATAACCTGACGAGAGAATAATTGTTAGCCAGAGTTCAAGAGTGTTAGGAGTTAAAACAAATTTTTGCAAAGGAAAAACACTTTCTAAACACGGGAATAACTGCCAATGAAACGTGGGTCCACTATTCCAACCCACCTCTACGAAGCGCGCAACGATTTTCTGGAGGCACACAGGATCGCCTCCGAAAAAAGCCCGCCAAACCAAATCAGCTGGGAAGGTGGTGGTGATAATTTTCTTTCATCGTTTCTACTCTTTCCATGCCACCCCAGACATATTCTAGCAGATTAGGTCCAGATACCGCGCAGGCCACTCGATTGTGTGAATATCTTCACTCTGCAGGTATTCGTCGACTAGCTGAGCCCTAATGCGACAGGAGTTATTGTTCTTAAAATTGAACTGGGGACCAAAAGTTTACCTAAAGCCGCACACAGGGCAATATTATATCATCCCTTCAGAGTAAGCGGTTGGGGTACCTCCTGAAGACGCGTGCAGTGGCGTTCGTCCATTCATCCAACCTGCCAGCCCAAACAAAGTCTCTTGCACCGCCGTGGTGGTCAATTTACCTAATGTTGGAGGGAAGATTTCGGCTTACTGATCTCTCCAAATACGCACACTTCGAGAACCAATAATTAGGTTGTACCGTGACCAGTTACGTAAGAGAACACAGGTCTATTGATTGAGTGTTGTCTGGTGGTTCAGTTCAGACGGACCCTTCTGTACGATTTGGAGAGTGGGATGCAGACCTGTTGCATTCTTGCATACAGGCCTCTCTCGTGGGGTATTCTGTGAACTGTTTGCCCCGACGTCGTGGTCTGTATATCAGGCGAGAACTCCTGCGAAAGTTGCCTGGCGTCTATTCCTTATTGCTGCAAGCTGTTAGAGACAAATACCTGTCGTCTTGACTTGTGGCTTGCGGGCGTCCTTGTCCCGGCTTTCTGGTTATTGTTCCTGCTTTCTGGAACAATATCTAGAGATTGGAGGCAACTTGCCTTGACATATTCAGCCATTTTGATACCCCAACTAGCGATTTCCCTTCTTCCACTATAACGATCACTCTCCGCTGTAAAGGGTCCCTACGCAATGGTGCGGAGCCATTCCTACATTAATAGTTCAAGTTTCATTTGCCGCACACCGCACAAAACAATGTTTACAAGGTTTCGTGCTTGCCAGCACAATGATGTATGGTCGTCATTTGCTTATTTCATACGTGTCAGCACGATGTTGCTTGGATACGTTCCATATATCTTTAAAAATTTTACAATCAGTCTCTTTGTAAATTTCTCGAATTTGCATTGATGACACTAATTTTCGAAAACAGTTTATATAAAAATATTTTCTATGGCGTAGAACTAAAGAAAGAAATGTATATTTGCGCCATTTGGCGCCAGAACTGTTTATTACGAAAAATTTCGAAACATGTGCAAAGATTTTCTAGCAGTAAATGTCCTGTAAAACAAATTTCATAAATTGGAAATTTAGATGCACATATGTTGAGATGTAAAATAGTGTATATTCATGCCTCACTGTGGGGAAAACTCCGCATTACTTTTGAAACGTAATCTAGTGTGACGTATAAACTAATTTAACTTTTCTTTTTAGTTTATTACTCTATGTATTATGAGGAAGTAAATTTCTCCATCTTTGTCAACCCCGCCTTTCTCTCCGGAGTAAGTTGCTCTCCCAACTGAGCTACGCGGACATATGCTCTCGCTGCTACCTGCCTTTATCTCATGTGCGTCCTGCGGTGCAGGCACGTCACAGTATATTTGAGTTCATTCAGCTTATCGTTTTTTCAAACTCTTGCGAGAGAGAAGATATCACAGTATGACTGGATGTGTCAGATAAGAACAGACCGATATACACTGTATTGACAAATGTCACAGGACACCCTTTCAAAAGCAAATGATCGGATCCGCTGCATTGTTACGATGCGCGGTTCAGCTGCAAACGGTACAAAAAGAATCTTGCAGCTGACCGCGATCAAATCGCACTGTGAGGTTGAGTGAAGACATCGCGGCGAGAGAAACTGACTTTGAGAAAGGAAAGATTGTTGGGTGTTATATTAGTGGGTTATCTATAAGATAAACCAAGAGGCGTTTAAACACACCCAAGTAACCTGTTTTAGATTTACTATATAAGTAGAAGACACATGGCGTGCCTGAAGTAGCAGAACGTATCGGCAGATAAAAGAAACTCAGTGATAGAGGACGTCGAAAGCTCAGGAGAGGCGTTACAGCTAATCCACGGAGTACTGAACAAGACCTCAGTGTACAGCTGAATAAAAATGCTCATCTGTGCACTGTAAATGTTCACCTCTACACTTATCAATCTCAGAGAACTTCATTCCATGGGTCACCTTGGTCGTGCGTCTGCTCATAAGCCTTTCATCCCCACTCAGAATGCAACTCGTCGTTTAGCATGATGTAAAGAACATTTATCGTGGACCGTAGATCAATGGAAACGGGTCCTATGGACTGATGAATCCTGATACACGATCTGTCAGTCTGATGGCAGTGTGAGTATAGCGGCAGACGGGGGCAACGCTATTTACCACAGTGTACTGTTCCTACGGTCACGTTTGCAGCTGGCAGTGTACACGTGCGGGGGTATTTTTCGATGTATGGTTTCTGCCCATTGGTTATCGTGGACAAACCTGGTAACCAGCACGTCTACCTCGATATTATGGACAATTATGCCTCACAAACTCTGTGACAATACTATGGAACCGAGCGTTGTTGGTACCAGCAGGATAATGAACCAAGCCATAAAGCAAGGGATGTTACGGCGTGGTTTGGAGATAATTCCGTATCTTGTGTGGACTGGCGAGCACAGGGCCCTGATCTTAATCCCATAGAACACCTATGAAATGACTTAGAGCGCTGCATAAGTAGCTTGGAATTAAGGCCTACTACTAAGCAAAAGTTAGCGGCTGCGTTATGTACTGAATGGAAGCACATACCTATCGTGGTGTTCCAAAACCTTGTCGAATACATGTCTCAAAGGGTCAACGTATGCGTTAAGGACAAATGTGGGCCGACACTGTACTAATGTATGTCAAGAAATGCTATGCTATGCTATGTCGTTCCTCTTCTAGGTATCCGGTGACATTTGTCAAAATAGTGTATAATGTTTGAGCAGCAGCAATATGTGGAGATGGTGGAAGTATTATGCCAAATGTGGAAAAGACGTTGTTTAGTTAAAGTTGTATCTGTTTGAAGGCTGCTTGTTGTGCTGATATACATCTTTGTTATGTACACTATTTCGCGTTAAAAGTTCTACGGATTAATGTTGTTCAGTTCTGAAGCTTACTACTAATCTCATATATGTTTAACGTTCGAGTTAGTGTTCTATTCTATTAGACTCTTACTTTTCAATGATCTGTTGACAGAATAAAGGAATCAATCTCTAAGTAACCTTTCCTTGACGTTTTCTGGACGTTTTCTTGGAAGACTCCTGTTTCACTGCAGGTGACGTTTTTGAGAACTGAATTATGTAGTGTTCAGCCATATTTTCACGAACATTACACTACATTAAATGCTTCCTTTATAGTGTTGTATCTGGACGACATTTTGTTTCAATGGAACTTTTGAATGTGTATATACGGCAGCAATTGTGACATAAATAAAAATATGTATCTAATCCCTGCAATGGCAAAACATTGGAATTCGAAAAACTTGAAACTGTATGTAATTATTTCTTACAAGCGCCACTTAATGCAAAACAAGGACATATAATACATACAACATAAGTGGTACAGGGACTAATTCATACCTGTAGTTCATACACTTCTATATAAGTCTTTCATTCAAAAATACGGACCCTGTTAATTTAAACATCTCTCTGAATAAGCAGACAGACTCTAACAGTAAATTTAGTAAAATAAGGGAAAAACATACGTAACAATGGTGGGAACAAAATGACAAATAGGAAGAAAGGTGTTAGCCAGAATACTATGCATTCTGGCACACACATACCCACTGGATGAGCATCATGATTTATTAAAGGAAATGCATCCACTTCAGCAAACACAGAAACAGCAACAAGACTGAAGCAGTCATTTATAACTCTGAAATGCCCCCACCAAAGAAAGAAAAATGACATCTACTTCAAACAAAACTCCGAAGATGACACATTTGGTGTGACGAACCCTGAAATAACTGCGGGCGTAAAAAAATAGATGAAAGATTAACACATCATATGAAACATTTTTTTCCTTAGCCTACGTTTAAGAAAGATGACATAAAACACACAATCTAATTTGGCATATGAAGTAAATAAATGCACGTGAGATGAATTTCAAGAAGTCATAACAACAGCTTTAGGTACGTATCAGATAATGCGAATCAATTCTTATCGATCTGAAATATCAGATTTCAAAGAGACCAGGCATCTGCGATTGAAAAAAAAGGGAGGGGGGGGAATTCCCAAGTTCATATGTGAAAATTAAATTAAAGTTGAATACAGAAACTTTGAAACAAATACGTGCACATGCACATATCGGATCTCAATGCTATTCAACGTTCCGTATCTAGAGAAAAAATACACTAGTGCTGAACAAAATTAAGCAAAAGTTATATGGAATTCCTTTAGACACTGATTATTATTTAAGTAATAGTGATATAAATCATGAATGGAATACGGGATTACACCATACAATACACATTTTAAAGATGACATCCAGTTTTTGGTGTAAATGATATTTATCTTAGGTCAGATAATATCCGAAAACTTGAAAATTGTCGTCATGGAATCGAACCCGCGTCTCCCAGATAGCGCCCGGGTATGCTAACCTCTGCACCATGCAGAAAGACCAAGTCTCAAGTTTCCGATTAATCTGAATATAACTATCACAGGACTCTCTAGTCGAAGCAACCGGCGTTCATGTTTAGCGAATCTGGAGGTTAAGAATCCTATCCCGTCATTGCCCGAAGAAGCAGATATTTTTGGTGTAAATATACTATCCTTGTCATATTTACACTGAAAACCGAATTGTCTTCAAAATTTGTACTGTATGGTGTAATCCCATATTCCATTCATGATTTATCGGCTCCTCCGGGCAATCACGGGATAGGATTCTTAACCTCCAGTTTCGCTAAACATTAATGCCGGTTGCTTCGGCTAGTAAGTCTTTGGTGGTGTAAGGCTACAGTGCTCCAGCTCTAGAAGTCTATTTGAAATGTTCTCGTTTTTTATCAATTAATTAGCAACGATAAAGTAAGTGCACGTGGTGGAGACGTTGTTAAATTTCGTTTGTACTATGCGAACACGTCATGGTTGCTGAGTCAAACGCACATGTCTTCGTTGAACATGTTGGCTCATGTTCATGATGTAGGGCGTCCAAGTTGCCCGCACCCTGGTTTGACAGAATGTATTCCAAGGCGTGGCGGCTCCCAAAGGCGGGGAGGGGTGGCGGCAGGAAAAGTGAGATTTAGGAATGCTATAAAAGGTGGTGAGCGGAGCAGCTCGAGGCTAGGGCCGCGGGTGGCCTAGTGGCCAGCGTTCGTTTCTGCCACGGAGAACTCTGGTTCGATCTCAGGCAGGTACGAACGCTCGAACCACTAGATATCCGCCGTAAGTCGGATGGGCACGTTAAGCCGTCTGCCACAGGGTACTGGTCCCCCGGGAATAAAGAAGGGCGTCATACATCCCTTTTCTACCTCGTTTCTGTGTCTCCTTCTTATCCGGCACTCTAGCCAAAATCTTTCAGCTTCCTATTTCTAAGGGTTGTTTAAGACCTTCCGTCCGACACTTCCTTCCTAAAATCCTCTATATATGATCTGATCTGCGTAGCCAACTCAGTGTATTTTTGTACATTCGAATCTGAGAATGACTTAATTAGTTTGAATGTACAATTTCTTAACCACGGCTCTTCGAAGGAGATTCACGGGTGATTGAGAAAATGTTGCATTTTTTTTATGATTCAATTTCATATTGCTGAAAAAGATCTACACACGAGTCATCCGAATTTCTTTTCCGTTCTTTGTTGAGAAAATGTAAATATTACATTCTGCTAGAAATGTACCTTTGTTTGAAAATCAGGCTAGTTGTTGTTAAATATTAGTAATATAAATAAATTTTAATCAAACAACTGCTACTTTTCTTTCTGTTTACTTCAGGTAAAACCTTAATCTCCTCTCTAGTGTATGAAATCAATTTTTCTAAATGGTAAAACTGCTACCTGGCAAATTACAAAACTATTGGCGTCGGGTGATTAATTTTGTTGGTTCCTTAGGGCATATTAAAAAACAAATGGTTACAACCGACTCTGAGACAACAGACTGGCGATATTGTCCCAGAGTGTTATTAGTTCATTCTCCTTTCAGAATGTCTCCACTAGAAGCTCCTCTTAGATATCCATCTTCCGATATTTCATCGTAATTATTTTTTGATCGTTTACACTCCAAGCAAGCTCAGGAGTTTCTGTGAAAGTTAATAAGGTTCCACAAAATGTTTTGTGTCCCTCGATAAAGGAAGTATGGATGATCTTGATGTCAAAGAGAGAGAGAGAGATCTAAGGAGAGTAGTCCTTTGTTCGGACTGGTGACAATACCTTGAATCAGTTCGTCCCAGAGACAGGAATTCCTTCCTGCAAATATCGAGGACCCTGCTATGCACATAGCTCATGCCTGCAGTTAAAAGTCCAACGGAGGAAATCTACGTGCCAGAGAGTATTTTTATCTGCAGAAGTTTTGCAAGATAAACCTGCTGCACCCAGTCGACCGATAAACTCGGAAATTCGATCCGTAGCCTAGGATAAAGGATTTGCTCTGAGGACTAGTTATCTGGCGTTCGTGAGAAAGAAAATGTCAGTTTATAAACCTTTTCCCGATGTAGCAAGCACGAGTTACACATTCCTCGAAATAGTCATTCTAAGGGTTATTTCCTAGAAATATAGACTGCCGCTACGGGAAATTACGGTGGTATGGTAAGCGTGAGAACATGTCACTATTTAGCGTCTCCCTGTAAGAAAATGTCAGTGGCTGTTTTCTATAAATCAGCTGCACAAAATAATAGAAAAAAATATCGACAGTTGTGCTCTTCTATTGCTTAGTACATGACTGTGAAAAGATGTTGGTGAAATTTCAGGATTCCGTAATGCGTGAGTTCAACGCAAAGTTTATATTCTAAGAGAAAGGGTGATAATGAAATGTCGGCTACATAGAGCATTGTACAAGCAATAACTCTTACGAGTTAGAAAAATACGTCAGATTAGCCTTGATATTTATTTGGGAGGGGAGGGAGGGGGCAAAAAGCGTGAAATTCATATAATGTTGAGTTTTGGGGTTTGGGAATTAAACGTTAACATTCACAGGCAAAATACTAAGAGTTTTGACACTTAGAAAATTTTTCCAAACCGAAAGATATCTGGTTCTTAAGATTTTAAAGTTTCAGGTTGATCGTGATCTAGAATGTTTCTGTTCCTTAAGACCAGAACGCCCTTTCTCTTTTTTTGCGGGTGGGAGGTATATTGATCTTCGCAAGCTATGGGAAAAAATAAATGAAATAACTATTCTAGAAAATATTACTTCTGACGATATTAGGAGACTTTAAATTTAAAAAATCAGACAAAATTAGAAATCATAATGAATACTACAGTTATAAATTCCGTTCGGAAATCACAACTTCAGATTAAATTACCCCGTACGGGGATAACTAGTTTTCCAGTTATTTGGGGAGTACCGCCCCCACGACACGAGCTGACCTTGTGACGGATCATATCTTTTCGTCTTTGTGCGATGCCATCACCGCAGGGACAGCTGTTCATCCAGCTGACGGGGAGTGGCGACCCCACGGCCCGAGCCGACATTTAGTGTATAATGTTTTCCTATTTTAGGATTTTGTTACCTAGCCACGTATTCGCCTCAGTTGTAGGCTGCTGAGATTGTGATTATGCGCCAGCGCCGGAGTGTAGTTTCTCGTTCCACTTCTTCTATTCTCCATTTTATGTTTCCCTCTTTGTTTTTCCGCGCTGGTTAGCTAGACCTACCTTTAAGTTTGTAGTGTGCGGTGACCCGTAAGGTGGAAAAGGAGATTCTGGAAGCTGAGGTTTCTGAAGGCGGGTGTTATTGTCGCCTACTGCCGACACTCCTAAACGGGAGGCTGGGAACTAACCCACTCTTAGTCAATGAAGGCAGTGGCCGAGTGGAGTCATGTCTTCTAACGGTTCTTACGTACGACAGGGTGAGTCTGGGGATAGTGTGGGTATGCCAAAGAAGTGTTACCAAGACATGAAAAAGTCGTGGTATATGCGAAGCGCATGTTCGCCTTGTCAACCTACTGTATATGCTACTTAACCCTAGAGCCATGTCCTGCGTCAATCTGTGCTTGCGGGCCTCAGTCTCTTCCTCGATGGGCTAGGTGGTGGGCAGGGAATTCGGCGGATGAATCCTCTTTCTTTATGGCTTTTAAGAATGCTTCCCATGGTGCGACGTCCCATCCACCAAGAAACTTGTCTTTGACACTTGCACTGCTCTGTTTCTCTTAATACATTCTATCGATCTTTCACAAATTTGAGTGCCAAGAAATCATTCTGGATCAATAAGGATCTTCAAGCCGTTGCTGGCCCTCCGAACAATATCCCGAAGCTTTCTTCTGGGGATCTTCTTGTCGAAACATCTCATACCAGACATAGTGCCACCCTACTTATCACGACCGCTCTGTTAGGTATTCCAGTGCAAGTGACAACGCATGGCAACTTGAATTGCTCTCTCGGCGTGGTCACCATCCGAGACTTGATAGACTGCAGCGATGAGGAGCTACTTGAGGAATTAGGGGAACATCATGTCACTGGAGTTCGACGGATTCGTTTTAAGCTAGATGGGAAACTTGTTCCTTCTCGCAATATCATCTTGACTATGGCCATTTCAACCCTACAGACTTCCATCAAGGCAGGATACTTACGTCTTGACGTTCGCTTCTATATACCCAATCCTGTGCCGTGTTTCAAGTGCCAGCGTTACGGGCACATCCAGCAGTCGTGTTGTAACGTGGCAAGGTGTAGTCGTTGTGATTTTGAGGATCATCCTTTGGTGGAATGCGCGGCGGCTTCTGAAGGATGCATCAACTGTGAAGGTTCCCACTCTGCTGCCTGTAAGCAATGTCCAAAGTGGATAACCTAGCAGGCCATTTAACCCCTAAAGATCGTTGAACATCTCTGTTATCCAGAGGCCAGACTGAGGATTGCCCCTGGCTCAGCAGGTAGGCGATCATATGCTTCAGGTGTGGTCCACAAGGCTGCTGTTGCGGTCCAAACTGAGGTTCACATCCCAGCGTGGTGTCCCTATGGTTTCGAGAACATTATTGCTGCTGGACTAGACGCTCTTAAATCTCGCCGTAACGCCCCCAAAGCAACACCCACCTCATCTCCGAAAGGATCAACAAATACCATTGGTACTTAGGCTGCGGGCACTGCGAAGAAGACACCAGAGAAGTAAAAACTACGCTCTGCCTTTCCGAAATCCGTAGCTAAAAATCAGGGTTATATACCCACTAGACAAATCACCTCCACGTCTGGTCACTGAATATCTCCAAGAGGATCTCATGGACTCTAAAATCTATTAGGCGTCCCAGTCTTTGTTACTTTCCCTTCTCTTTTCCTTTCTTCATATTTGCTTCCATCATCCAGTGGAATTGCCGAGGCCTCCGACCACGACTTGATTATTTGAAGAGCTTTCTGTCTTCGCAAGCGCCAGTGTGCGTGTGTTTCCAAGAGACAAAACTCCTCAAAACGGACACTCTTTCACTCAGCAGGCATTTTCTTTTCCGCAAAGACCATGACGAAAGCGTTATCGCGTCCGGCGGTGTGACCGTTCTTGTTCCTGGTGATATTCCTGTCACTACAGTCCCTTTGCGTACGCCTCTGCAAACGGTGGCAGCGGGACTTTCTGTGAACATTCTAATCAGTCTATTCCATCTACTTACCACCAGGTGAAGCTGTAAGCCTTTCCGACTTGGATGATTTAGTTAAAGAGCTGCCGTCTCCTTTTTTACTGTTAGGTGACTTTAATGCACACAATCCGTTGTATATTGAGAATATTCGAGACTCAAGGGCTCGTGTTGTCGAGGCCTTCGTGTCCAACAGGTTGATGTCCGGGTGTTTGTCTCCATAACACCCGGACATCAATCTTCTTCCATGACCCTACCTGTTCGTACTCAAACATTGATCAGTCTCAGAGTTCAGCATGTTTATATGCTGACTGGATCTGGAGCGTATCTGGTCATCTCCTTGGCAGTGATAACTTTCCAATCGTCCTTCGGCTAGCAGGTGACTGATACCGCCATCCCACTAGATGGGATATATAGATCGAGCAAAGTGGGACGTATTCAATGCTTCGGCGACCATTACTCTTACAATGGTGACCTCAGGTACGATCGATGATGCTGTTGCAGCGGTAACGGATTGTATCGTGCAAGCGGCAGAACTCTCCATTCCGCTGACGTCGACTAATCTTCCACGTTGTCCGAAGCCTTTGTGGAATTTCGACTGCAAGGCAGCACATCAGGCTTTAAATAACGCTTGGAGTCCGGTTTCGTGGCTTTCCCACAGACGCTAACCTCCTTGACGTTCAAGAAAGTCAAGGCTTATGCGCGCCTTGTCTGTCGTCGTTATAAACGGGAGTCCTGGATCCACTATCCGGGATCAACACCTCTACCAGGTCTAAGTTCATTTGGGACAGGATTCGCAAGATTCGGGGAAATTACCCATCTGAGGTGATCTCCATTCTCGTGAGTGATGGTTGAACGGTTGCTGACGCTCAGGGTATTGTTGACTGGCTTAGCACTGCAATTTCTTCAGTGTCTAGCAGCAGCAATTATCCTTCTTCGTTCCAGCAGCTCCAGACGTGGCTTGAGAGGAAAATATTATCCTTCGATCACTTTTCCTCGGAGTACTATAAGAGCTCGCTGACTGCAGTTTAACTGATAATTGGTTTAAATCGGTCAGACCGAACATCTATCGGAGCGCATAACATCCACTAAACATGCTTAAAGCACCTCTCCATCATCCATCATCTCTGGACTGTCTGCTAATTCTTTTTAACAGAATTTGACAAGAGCTCGTCTTTCCCGATTCTTGGCGGACAGATATTATCATACCTGCTCTCAAACCTGGTAAAGATCCCCCCAAAAAAAACCGTTGAACTACCGTCCCATCGCTATGACGAGCTGCCTTTGCAAAGTAGTAGAACGCATCAATTTTAGTTTGATGTTTTATTTGGAAACTAGTCACATTTTATCACCCCACCGGTGTGGTTTCCGTCGATTTCGCTCGACCACTGATCAACATCTTCGCCTTGAAACATCTATCAGTGGCGTTTGTTTTGCGTCAGCGTATGGTCTCCGTGTTCTTAGACATGGTAAAGCTTACGATCGGACGTATAGAATTGCGGGGAAACATACCAACTTTCATTGCCGGCTATCTCCAGAACCGGATGTTCCGTGTGCGCGTCGGGTCGACTCTCTCTGCGTTGTGTCCATGGGAGCAGGATGTCCCTCAAGGCTCCATTTTATCAGTCACTAGTTTCATTCTTCGTGTTACTCACATTTTCACATGACTTCCTCCCACGGTTCGTGGAACGATGTACGTGCATGATCTTCAGATTTCGTGTGCTTCTGCCAAAATGCGCACACTTGAGAGGCAGTTGCAGTCGGCCATTACTAAGATGTCTTCCTGGGCTTTACGTAATGGTTTTGGCTTCACGTCGCAGAAGAACGCTTGTGTGCATTTTTCCCGCAAACTGTGTCATCACCCATACCCTCATCTTCGTCTGGGGACCTCTACCATCCTTGTGGTGTCAGACGTCAAGTTCCTAGGATTGACCTTTGACCCCGCGCTCACCTTCCGTCTTCACATTTAGTCCTTGAAGATGAAGCGCACAAAGTCTTTGAGTAACCTTAAGGACCTCTACCAAACATCTTGGGTGGCTGACAGGTGCTCAATTCTCCGCATTTATCACTCTTTTTCCGGACATTGGACTACGGATGTGTAACCTACGGTTCTGCACGGCCTCCTGTATTACGACTCCTTGATCCGGTTCATCATCAGGCTGTACGTCTGTCCATGGGCACTTGTCGTACTTCTCCCGTGCACAGCTTGTATTCCGATTCGCATGAACCGCCGTTGTGCCTCCGCTGTCAGCAACTGTCTCTCCAGTTTGATACCAAGCTAAAGACTATTCCTCATCATCCACTGCACGATTCAGTCTTTAACAGACAATGTGTCGGCTTATTTTCCAACCACCCTTCTTGTGTTCCAAATTTCGGGATTCGGATGTCAGACATGGTGCGCGATGTTGGCCTAGATTTATCGACGATTGGTGTCACCCAAGGTTAATAGACAGCAAGGTTTGCTCATCCTGCCTCACTCGCAGCGGAAGCGCCGGTCCCTCACTTGCCCCTTACGTAGTGACGTCAGTGTACCACACGACGCAGCCAGCACGACTGATAGACTGTTAATACAATTGAAGCACTCGCGGGAGAAATGTAAACAACTTTTTACTCAAATACGCTCTGAATCTGAAAGCTTGCAACCAAGATGTAATGCAAAAGCACATCTGTGATATAATCAGGAATAACGGATATCCTTGTGAATATTTTACTTTGAGTAAACCGAGAATGTGAAGAAACTTATTATGCATATCTTTCATTTTTTTTTCAAATCTGTTTAATCTAAATATCTAAATAGGATATTGACATGACACTAAGGAAAAGTGCAGGGACAGTGATTATATATTCTAATTTATTTATATGCAACTGTAATACTGTCTTTAAATAAATTCAAAAGAAGGAAAAAAAACTTATAAGATTATGCTGTCAGAACCTCATGAAGAAATCCTTTTATGCGGAACAAATAAAAACTTGAGTAGCATTCCACTAACTTGCTTAATTAAAAAGTTGGAAATTAATTTCACTAAATGCTCCGTTATTATTAGTAACTAATCGCTGAACAGAAAAGTTAAAATCATGGATCTTTGCAATTTTTGTTTGTTTCTTTAGTCATATTTTATTCGCTAAATTTTGAGAACTTTAAGAATCTGGACATTATTTAACGTAAAAAAATATTTCTTCATTTACCTTTGTCATGTTCCTTAGGTAACTGTTTTAACCAGTTTTCTCTTCTTGGGTTGGCAATATATTTTTTGCTGAGCGTTAATATGACTCATACGGATCATAATTCGTGTTTTCATGAATAGTTTGATGGCAGGGTGCACATTTGGAGGGAACTGATGGGCAGAAGCTTCCACTGCGTTTTGAACAATTCTTTTAACTTTCCTTAAATTATTTTTCCCATGTAGTTTAAAAACAAATTCTTATAGTTGGATAACCATGCTCATCCACTCATTTGTTAGATGTTGCAAGCAGTCTCTGCTTATGACGCTAATCCAGTCGCAAAGAATTCCTTTTTCTTGCACTAGGTCTAGAGGTGCATTTTTGTCCCCCAGCCCAGGACACGTTGTTTGGAATTTAAATGCCACATATCCAGCAAGGTATCGTAAAGCTTGGTACGATATGCTGTTACTAGAAGACGTAATTGCAGTTGTGGGTTCTTCGCGAAGTGCAGCCATAATTTCATTTTCACTTGTGTTGGCTGTTTCATCATTGCAGAATGCATTATTGTGTAAGACACAGGAAGACGAGAGCATGGAGACAGTTAAATAATGTTGTTCTGACTCTGGCAAAACGTTAGATTTCTGACAGTTCCAGACTACTTTTCCAAGTATAAGCAGTCTGAGACGATTTTGAAATTCCAGTGGTGAAGGGTGATCATAGGTATTCCCTGCTGCACGTATCTGTGAGAAAAAAATTCTAGGACATCTTGATTAACTCTGCGAGTTAAAAAATATTTTAGCTCACATTTTTCGCTTAGAATCTTGTGGACAGCCATTACGGATGTAATACTGACCAGAAGACCTTGCTGAAATGGTAGGGCGTTTTTTCTTCCAACAACGCATCTGCGAAAAAGTGTTGTCAGCCTCATTCAGAAGTTGAAATTGCTGTTGATCGTTACCTAAAGCACATCGGAATGGTTGCCTCGAATTCATTGTATCAAAAAATCTGTCAGCAAAAAGAATAAAATTTGCTGCTTCATCATCTTCGGGAAATAAATATTTGATGGCATTTCCAACACGATCCGAAAGCAACTGTACAGCATAACGTACAATCTGCCTATTTGCTCCTTTAACACGTATGTGTGTTTCACTCATATTATACGCTATTTTTAATTCCTTGCTGTTCTTCTCTAATAGCTTTTCAAATAGGGAGCAATTTATCACTATATTTCTTATTTTTATGCCACTGTCCATAATATGGTTTCGCAATAACTTTACCATATGCGGAATGTCAGCAAATACATTTGTCTGTTTTTGTCGAAAGGATTTTCAAAGAACGGACTCTCAGGCGATATAGCCAATTCTTTCCATAATTTCTAGTTTAAAGCTCTCAGATCTGAAGTAAGAGCAAATACAGGAAACATGATATTTTCTACGGCACAAATTACTTTCATTAATATTTCTCTGAGACTGGAACCACTAACGTCAAAATCGTAAAATACTGGTTGTTTCCAGGGATTAACAAGTCCTCTTGCCATGAATACCAGTACGTACCTACACGGTCCCATAACTTGATCTTTTTCAATATTATAGCACATTTTGCTGGAAATTTTCATTTCATCTCTAGAAATTACACATGTTCTTTCGGCTTCAGTCATTTGCATTCCTTGGCTCTGCATCAGTTTTAAAATTGTGGCTTCAATTCCAGGTGAACATTTAAGTGTAGCTACCCATCGGCGCAACGTTGACAAAACAGGAAGCGTAATATTAACTTTATTTCTCAAGTAGTGATATGCTCTCCTGGAAACAGTTGTTAATGTTATTGCAGCTGCAATATCAGAAGAATTCCAAACAATCCGTTTTTGGCCTAACAAAACCCTTATCTGTCCTGGAGTAAACACTGTTGAAAGCAAATTTTTTTTATGCACATTTCTGTCTTTTTTTTCTCATCTTTCCGCAACCTTCACAATTCTAATAATTATTTCTGCATTTGATTCTGTTTTACATTGAGGACTTTTACACGTAAAGTTAGACTATGGTTTGAAAAGCTCAAAGATAATATTTGTTTTTTCAGCTTTTCATTTTCCTTCATCAAAATATAATTTTCCTTCGATAGAATTTCATTTTCTGTTTTCAGGTCTTTTATACATTCAATTTCAGTATTTTCATCATCGGCACTCCACATGTCTTCCTAAATTTCCTCTGCATTATCTGTGTCCTTTAGCATTTTGCGGATAGGCAAACCTAGAAGTTCATTCCTTAAATCGCGTTTGTAGTCTTCCTCAGAAAAATGTTCCAAACAAATAGCTGAATTCATTTCGTTGAAACTGTCAGCTCGTTTGCATCTCAATTTCCATGTTTTACGCAAAACTTCATTTTTCGGAAACCTATGGTAATGAATGCCATTCCTTCTGGTTTTCGAATAATAATTTTGACACGTTGCTATTGCGCTCGAACCAGGCATGTCCAGTGTTTAACGTATAACCAAGGAAAAGAAAATTTGTTTGCTACAAATACCTAGCTTCAAATTTTCGGAAATGAGACAATGTAGCTTTCAGACCCTGAACCAGAAAAACGGGAGCAAGCACCTTTAGGCGGTTGGGGTGTGGAGATCTCCGGGACTGTGACGTCACGAAGGCGACCCCTGAGACAGTGCTCAGCGGAAGTGTCGGATAAGCATAACCTTGGAGTCTACTAACCTTGGGTGTGACCAAGGCTTTTCATAATCCTCTTGGCAGTCAGCTCATGTGATGGCCAGTGTGTCTCTTTCTGTGTAGCTTAGGTACTCCACACCTGCGCTCGTTTACCAGCAGCTTTAGTGGCGAGCACCTCTCCCTCCACCACGATTTCGTGCCTGTCTTCACAGATGGCTTGAAATGCGGTGATGTTGTGGGATCTGCATTTGTGTATACTGATAAGTTGTATGCTAAGAGGAATCCGCCCGTAGTGCCCGTCCTTACAGCGGAAATGAATGCAGTTCACCTCGCCTTGCGTCACATCCAGTCTTGCTCACATCATCGCTCCATGCTTTGCACTAACTCCCAGTTGGTCATCCAAGTTTTATCTTCTCCTGAGGGCACTGATTCTCCAGTCACCAGGGATATTTATCGTCTCCTGCAGACTTTGACTGGCGCTGAATTCCTGGCCCGATCCTGTTGGGTTCCTGGCCATGTTGGGATTCGGGATATGGAGCTGGAGGATGCCCCCATGCCGATTACCCGACTGCCGCTATTTTTTTTGTTTTTTTTTTAGAGATTTTCGTCTTGGCATCCGTTCATTCAATTCTATGTTGTTGTGTTCGGTTTTGTGATGCCCGTTTTCACCGTTTTCTTTCTCATTTGTTCGACGACTACCCATCTACGCTTCAGAAGCTCTTCGACGACCATTGCGATACATTCGCAGTTTTTAGCACGTCTTTTGCAAAAAAAGATCGTGCTTATGGTATCGGTTTGTCTGTCCGTCCGCCTTTACCCACGATATCTCTGCAACTATCAGTCCGATTTGAAAAATAATTTTTGCATTGGGAAGCTTGAAATATGCGAATGATGATCATATATTTCGGTTTTTTTTTACGATGTACAATTTCGCCGCTAGAGGGCGTAAATGCAGATGTTGAATTCAAAAATACGTTTTATTCCACATATTTGATTCTAAACATCCGATTGAAAAAAATTATTTCACCTTTTGATTTCATTTACGTCGAAGAGTATTTTAGATACAGTTACTTTTTCAAATCACGCATAGATTTTCCGCTAGGGGGCGTAAAAGTAAATTACAATTTTCCCTATAACTCCTCTTCTAAAACTCCCATTTGAATTTTTTTTTATTCAGCGCATACACCTCCTGATGAAAAACATTTTGCATATAATTTCAAATTTTTAGTAAATACTTTGGCCACCAGGGAGGCGTAAGCGTTAATTTTTGCTTCTGATATATTTACCATAAAATCTGAGCTTCTAAAATATCGATTGAAAAAATTATTTCGTGGACTGATGCCACTCACATCGATTAAATTTTTCCGAATATTCTTAAAATAAACCAGTTTCTCCACCAGGGGGCGTAGATGTGTATCTTATTTTCGTAAATATCTCTACTTCGATTTGAAACATTTCTTCTTTGTTGGATAGTGTTTTCAGTGTGACATGTTTTTTCATATAATTTGAAAAGTTTGTAGTAATTCATAGACTTCCCGCTAGGGGCGTAGCGGTAAATTGCTTTCCCTCCTATATCTCTGCTTCTAAATCTCCGATTTGAAAAATTCTTTCTGCACCAGATACAGCTCCTAATGGGAAATCGTTTGCACATAATTTCTAATTTTTGTGAAAAAATGGGTTGGCCACCAGGGGGGCGTAAATCTTAATTTCCGCTTCTGATGTATTTGCAGCAAACTATAAGCTTCTAAAATCTCGATTGAAAAAAACGTCAGTTGTAGACCAATAGTTCTCATGTCAACAAACCGTTTAAAAGCATATTTTCTTCTTAAAATAATGCATGGTTTCTACGCCTGGGACGTAGATGTAGATCTTATTTTTGTCAATATCTCTACTTCTAGGAGTCCGATTTCAAAATTCCTTCTTTGTTGGATAGTGTTTCCGATGCGAAATTTTCCTCCTAACAATTCAAAATTTTCACGTAACTCATAGACTTCCCGCTAGGGGCACAAAAGCAAATTGCGTTTTTTGCGTTATTTCTGCTTCGAAAACTCCGATTTGAAAAATTCTTTCTGCATCGCATACAAGTCCTGATGGAAACTATTTTTTCACATAATTTCTAATGTTTGGTAAAGAATGGTTTGGCCACCAGGGGTCATAAGTGTTAATTTCTGCTTCTGAAGTATTTGTAGCAAAATCTGTGCTCCTGAAAACTCGACTAATTTTTTTTTTCTTGGAGCGATACCGCTCATATGGAAAATCCTTTTGAGAATACTTTCTTCCTCAAATAACGCGTGGTTTTCCCACCAGGGGACGTAAAATCCCATCTTATTTTTGTAGATATCTCTGTTTCTTAGTCCGATTTAAAAAATTATTTCCATGTTGGAGAGGGTTTCCGGTGCGAAATGTTTCTGATATAAATTCATGTTTTTCTTAACGCAGAGGTCTGCAACCAGAGGGCACAAGCTCACGATTCCGTTTAAAGCAATATCTGCAGGATTAAAAACCCGATTGCAAAACTTTTTTCTTCCGTCAGATAATGTTTTCCATACCGGTTCCATTGACTTTTAATAGCTTCGATAAATTTAATTTGCGTGAGAACGGATTCAAAAGACGTTCTTATTACACCCGAAAATTCGGTGTCATCTTTCTTGTTTCATTTTTCAAACGGATTGATTTTTCTAAACGTATCTAGGTTCTACACTTTTCTTCAATCTCATTTTCACTTTTACCCCATCAGCCTGATTTTAACCATCATACCATGTTTTTCAAACTGTTTCTTTGATTGTCTTGTGCCTGGCGCTTTTTGGCCAAACATGGCCCTTGCGCCAAAAAATCCATCAACCAACCAACCATATTAAATTAAGTACTCACATCCGCGATCTAAATTTTAAAATTTCACACATTATTCCAAATTGTAAATGGTTAAGTAAAGCACATCTGTCAAATGATCCGTATTGTAAACATTGTCGTCTCTGGGAGAACACAGAACATATTTTTAATGTGATTTTGCTAAAAACATTTGGATATATTTAAAGAATTACTCAAATTTATAGGAGTGTTTTGACAGTAAACAAATCTTATATCATGAACCTTTGAAGTATAGTCATTTAAAAAATAATGCAATTCATTATCTAATAGCAATTACATAATATATTCTGCGGAAGAACAGAAATTTAATGTCATTTAATCAGAAACACCGAAATTCCGAGCAGATAAAATTAGCAATAAAATACGATTTTCGAAGAGTTCTAAAATTGGAAAATAGGAAATACGGTGTACATAAAACATAGCTTATAGGAAAGGTAATGATATACTCAATAAAATATGGGAATACAATAATATTTATGTAACAAATTCATATTAGGATCTGGAGTAAAATTTTAATGTTTTATGTGTTGGAATCTATTTCTCTTCCTGCGGATATATTTTTTTCGTACTTTCACTTTCTTTCATGGTTATTTGTTTTTTAGTTTTTCCCTTTTCCCTCATTTTTAGCACGTCTTTTGTAAAAAAAAAGATCGTCTTTTGTAAAAAAAAGATCGTACCGGTTGTCCGTCCGTCAGTCTGTACCCACGATATATCAGCAACTATTAGTCCGATTTGAAAAATTATTTTTGCATTGGGAAGCTTGAAATATGCAAAGTATTCTTTATTTCGTTTTTTTTTTTTTTACGATGTACAATTTTGCCGCTACAGGGCATGCAGATGATGTCGAATTTAAAAATACGTTTTATTCCACATATTTGCTTCTAACAATCCGATTGAAAAAAATGATTTTATCTTTAGATTCCACTTATGTCGAAGATAATTTTAGATATAGTTTATCAAATTACGCATGGATTTTCCGCTAGGGGGCGTAAAAGTAAATTCCATTTTCCCCGATAACTGTTTGAAACTCAGATTTGAAAAAAAATTCCGCGGATACACCTTCTGATGGAAAATCTTTGGCATATAATTTCAAATTTTTGGTAAATTATAATACTTTGTCCACCAGAGAGCGTAAGTGTTAAATTTTGCTTCTGATGTATTTGCCATAAAATCTGAGTTTCTAAAATATCGATTGAAAAAAAAATCTTTCATGGACTGATGCCACTCACATCGATAAACTTTTTCCGAATATTTTCTTCTTAAAATTTTCCAGTTTCTCCGCCAAGGGGCGCAGATGTATATCCTATTTTTGTCAATATATCTACTTCTAGGAGGCCGATTTGAAAAAATCCTTCTTTCTTGGATAATGTTTTCAGTGTGACATGTTTCTCATATAATTTGAAAATGTTCAAGTAATTCGTAGACTTTCCGCTAGGGGCGTAAAGGTAAACTGCTTTACCCCCTATATCTCTGCTTCTAAATCTCCGATTTGAAAAATTCTTTCTGCACCGGATACAGCTCCTGATGTGAAATTCTTTGCACGTTTGGCCACCAGGTGGCGTAAGTCCTAATTTCCGCTTCTGATGTATTTGCAGCAAAATATGACCTACTAAAATCTGGATTGCAAAAAAAGTAGTTTGTTGACCGATACTACTCATGTCGACAAACCTTTTGGGAAAAATTTCTTCTTGAAATATGCATGGTTTCTACGCTTCTGCACCAGGGGCGGAGATGTATATCTTATTTTTGTCAATATCTGTACTTCTAAGAGTGCGATTTGAAAAATTCCTTCGTTGGATAGTGTTTCCGATGCGAAATTTTTTTTTCCTATAAATTCAATATTTTCAAGTAAATCATAGACTTTCCGCTAGGAGGCTTAAAGGTAAATTGCGTTTTCTGCATTATTTCTGCTTCTAAAACTCCGATTTGAATTATTCTTCCTGTATGGCATACAAGATCTGATGTAAAATATTTGGTAAAAAATGGTTTGGCCACCAGGAGGTATAAGTGTTAATATCTGCTTCTAATGTATTTGCAGCAAAATCTGTGCTTCTGAAAACTCGACTAATTTTTTTTTCTTGGACCGATACTGCTCATATGGAAAAACTTTTTGAAAATACTTTCTTCCTTAAATAATGCATGGTTTTACCACCAGGGAACGTAAAGTCACATCTTATTTTTCTCGATATCTCCGTTTCTAAGAGTCCGATTTGCAAAATTATTTCCGTGTTGTTGGAGAGAGTTTCCGGTACGAAATGTTTCTCATATAAGTTCATGTTTTTCTTAACGCACAAGTCTGCAACCAAAGGGAGTAGGCTCACGATTCCGTTTACAGCAATATCTGCGGGATTAAAAACCCGATTGAAAAACTTCTTTCTTCCGTCAGATACTACTGTTTCCCATACCGCTTCCTTTGACTTTGAATAGCCTTGATAAATTTAATTTCCTTCAGAACGGATTCAAAAGACTTGCTTATTACACCCGAAAGTTCGGTGTCATATTTCTTGTTAAACAATCACTTCAGTGTGGGTCTGTTCATAATGCTCCCTCATGGGGTGATTCTAAATAAATTGTATTGAACCTGCTTCGGGTGGTTTTTCTCGGGAAGGTGCTCCCTTTCAGAAAAGATGTTTTGGAGGATCTGTATGAAAGATGTAAAAGAATATTGCTAAAACTTATAAGTACTTTTTGTGAAATTTTGTCTCTTGGATCCACATCAAATTTAGTCTGAAAAGTATATCAGTGAGAAATAATTTAACTCGGTGTTCTTTGATTTTTTAACCCAGGAACTCGTTTACAGTGCTCCTTAACTATGTATTTTGCAAAATAGTAGCTTAAATAAATGCTGCATTTTTAGATAAATCCTTAGAATAAGTAAATATTATGAAAGTGAGTAAAAGTTGTTTTTAAATGTGATTCAGGAAAAAATAAATACATTCTTAGCAATTCTTTACGAATCTCTCATGGTAGGGTTTGCGTTAAAGTCTGGCATGAAGCATAAAATAAAAAGTCATGTCACAGTTAAAAGCAAAATGCGTAAATGTTTCACAAGTGCGTAAAAAAAAAAGGCAAGATTTTTCCTGGAAGAGCTGTAAAGTGTTCCATAGTTAAAAAATATCCACAGTGAAGTATAAAGTTAAAAATGCTCTTTCCATTCCAAGAAATATACGAAAACGTTGTTTTCTCTACATATCAGTCTGTTTGAGGTTGGAAAAAAAAAAGGTGATCACATTTTTTGCGCCCAATTTTGTACTGAATACACTGCTTCAATTTTAGCGTTAACCAAAATGTTTTTTTTTCTTGACTTTTACGGATTGCTGCCATGAAAAATTGAGATGTGTAAGATATTTAACATTAAACTTCACACAGATTGTATGATTGCTTCTCACGGGGTTTGAAAAACGACCGTTCTAACTTTTAATATCGTGCCAAGTAAATAAATTGTTGAGATGAGAGAAAAGTAACAAATAAAATCCCAACTTGCCGAAAGTAAGATAGACAGATAGCTCTGGCAAAAAGGGGTATGGGTAACAACAACTGATGAATAGTGGCAACCTGCTTATTTTCTGTTACGAAAAACTGGCTTATTATCACTTAAAGATTTCACATATAGTAATTAACAATGTAATTTTAACAGCAAACAAAATTTTGTAATTAGCTTTCTCTTGTGCTTTGGATAACTCAAGTTCTCTTGCTTTCCGTGAAAAAAAATATGCCGTTCCCTGAAATGAAAGAAAAATATTTACTCAAAGTAGCAAGAAAATAAGTAAAGGGAATTTGTTTACTCAAAGATCGTTGCGTTCACTATGAGACGGCACCAATGGTTTTTCAAAAAAGAAACGGAAAAGGAAAAAAAAAGAAACTGCGAAATAAAAGAACGCGAAGATCTCGTTTTATCGAATCGCGACACTTCGCTAGAGGAGTTTTTAATTTCGTCCCATCCATGCGAATGCCCTTGTTTTCTCGCTTCGGTACTTGGGTGTCAAAAAGAAGCGACAAATTCCCTTGTTCCATAAGACAAGTTTCGTCCACTTCGATTACAGCGGTTTCGGTTTTTCCACCAAAGTGTGTCGCTTCAGAGAAAGAAAAGACCGAGAACAAATTGCCTTGCTGAGAGGCATTCTAAGAGGAAAAGAGGGATAGAGAAGAAGGAAAAATAAGAAATAAGAAGTTTCAAGAAAACGCGTTTCGTAAAATTCCTTCCCAGACCGATGTACAATAAATAAAGTATAGGTTGTGTCTAATATTATTTCAAATATTTGACTTCCACGAAAAAATGAAATCACGATTTTTCTAGAAAGTGTAACTCTTGCTGTTTCTGGAAAATTTTCAAGGTGCTGAAAATATAAATAGTCTTGAATTTTGTTTATCATAAATTTCTAATATAACACATTTACATGCAAAATATGTAATTTCTCATTTCTTCGGTCTTCATTATTGCCTAGTGCACGTTGAATCAATGTTCTTTGTGGTCTCCGAAGATTTTTTTTTTATGAACGTTTTCTGGGAACTATACGTACCAAATATACCTATGCATTTTTATAGATATTTTTAGTACTTTTTTTTAAAATGCCTGTTCGGGCAGGCATTTATTATTACTTTGTCCATCAGTCTATCGGCACGACACCAGTATTTATAAATTTGATTAGAAATTGCACATTTCGCAACAGATATCGCTAACAATGAAGATGTGATTAGTACCTTATAGAGCTAACTAGCTGTAAAGCCCGTTGAGATAAGAGTACAACGTATTCTAATAATCACTTATTGCTATTCAGGTGTTTATTAATGACGTTGGAAGATATCTTTGTACACGATGTTTTTTAGCACGTCTTTTGTAAAAAAAGATCGTTCTTATGTTATCGGTTTGTCCGTTAGTCCGTCCGTCTGCCTGTAACCACGATATCTCTGCAGCTATTAGTCCGCCGCCCCGGTGGCGCAGTGGTCTAAGGCGCTGGCCTCTGATCATTCGTCCGTAAGGGGTCCGGGTTCGAATCCCGGTCAGGCATGGATGTTGTGTTTGTCTTATGGCACTGGCTCTCTCCCTTCCCTGGAATCAGTGACCCTAAATTAGGGACGGGCGACTGCTTATAGCCCATTGAGTTGCTCACGGTGGTCGTTAAACCTCCAATCAAAGAAAAAAAAAAAAAAAACTATTAGTCCGATTTGAAAAATTATTTTTGCATTGGGAAGCTTGAAATATGCGAATGGTGATCCCTCATCCCGGGTTTTTTTACGGCGTACAATTTCGCCGCTAGAGGGCGTAAATGCAGATGTCGAATTCAAAAATACGTTTTATTCCACATATTTGCTTCTAAACTTCCGATTGAAAACTATATTTTGTCTTTCGATTCCATTTATATCTAAGAGTATTTTAGATATAGTTACTTTTTCAAATTACGCATAGATTTTTCGCTAGGGGACGTAAAAGTAAATTACACTTTCCGCGAAGACTCTTTTCCTAAAACTCATATTTGGAATTTTTTTTGTTCAGCGGATACATCTCTTGATGGAAAATCTTTTGGTTATAATTTCAATTTTTTGTTAAAGAATACTTTGGCCACCAGGGGCGTAAGTGTTAATTTTTGTTTCTGATGTATTTGCCATAAAATCTGAGCTTTTAAAATATCGATTGAAAAAATCATTTCATGGACTGATGGCTCTCACATCGATAAACCTTTTTGGAATATTTTTTTCCTACACTATTCCAGTTTCTCTGCCGGGGGCGTAGATCATCCACTATTCCAGTTTCTCTGCCGAGGGCGTAGTACATCTTATTTTTGTCAATATATCCACTTCTAAGAGTCCGATTTGAAAAATGCCTTCTTTGTTAGGAAGTGTTTTCCGTGTGGCATGTTTTTCATATAATTTCAAAATTTTCAAGTAATTTATAGACTTCCCGCTGGGGGCATAGCGGTAAATTGCGTTTTCCCCTATATCTCTGCTTCTAAATCTCCGATTTGAAAAATTCTTTCTGCACCGGATGCAGCTCCTGATGGGAAATCGTTTGCACATAATTTCTGATTTTGGTAAAAAAAAAAGTGGTTGGGCCACCAGGGGGCGTAAATCTTAATTTCCGCTTCTGATGTATTTGCAGCAAAATATGAGCTTCTAGAATCTAGATTGAAGAAAAAAGTCGTTTGTTGACATATACTACTCATGTCCACAAACCTTTTGCGAAAATTAATACTAGTAGTGGTTGTGCTAAAAAAAGAAAAAAACTGTTCTACCTTCTTTTTAGTACAACCGCTACTAGTATTAAGGTATGTGGTATGTATAGGGTATGTGGATGATATGTTGATATTTTTTTGGCCGCATATAATATCCCTGCATGATCAACTAACTCATAGGTTGTCTTCACAGTATCCTTCTATTCAATTTTCTCAAGAACAAGAGGTTGGGGTGTTTTTTTACCCTTCCTTGATATTCAATTAACCCGGAACCTAGTCAACAACCAAATTTTTTATTCTGTCTATCGAAAACCCACTTTTATACCCTGCACCATTCCTTTTGAATCGGTTCATCCACCTGAACACAAATCCTCTGCTATTCGGTTTCTGATAAAAAGGGCGTTCACCCATTCTTCCTCTCGAAACCTCCGTTTTCAAGAACTCGAGTACATTCAATCTCTTGTACAGACTTCCGGTTTTTCCTCATTTCACTTTCACCGTTTACTTCGAGAGCATTCTAGACTCCGCCTTTCGTCATTAATATCTACCAGACCTCCGACTAAATATGTAGGGAAACTGGACTACCTTCCTCCTCTGGTCAATACATTGAAAGGGATATGCCATAAACACTCTCTCTCATTTGGCATAAACACTCGTAATGTCTTCTCCTTGGTTCGCCACGACCGAGATACTGTCGAAGTCTGGAATAAGCCGGGAGTGTATTCCATACCTCTTCTCCACCAGGATCCTGCTTGCGAACCTGAGGTCTACATTGGCTCGATCCTGAGGACTTTGAAGATCTGTCTTAAAGAACATCAGTATGCACTGCGATCCGGGAACATCTCTACGGCTTTAACCGAATCAGTTATTAATGACTGTTTCGTACCAGATTGGACAAATGCAAAAATCTTTAACTCCTCAATAAACAAATATAACATATTTCTGGCGGGAAAGTCTCTACATCTAAATATTTTGGGACACTAGTTCTAATACGGATTGGATCAATAGGAAGCTGAGACCACTTGACCATCTTGAACCAATTTTGTGTTTTGTCCTGTTGCTACCTGGATATTTGACTTTAATTTTCTTTTTCAGATTGGCAACCTATGTATAAACTTGTGACGTGTAATTGAGATATCGAACTTATGTCTATATATTCTTGTTGCTTCCGAGTGTTTCGGGTCTTTTATTCAGTGACTTGATAATGAGGTCTTGAGACCTCGAAAGCGCACGTCGGTGTAAACGTCAATGGGCTTTTAGAATTTTTAATAAATGTTATTTTATTGAGTGTTTTCGGGAGCCTATTGTGGTTTTATCGTGTTTTAAGACAGCAAGTGTATATTAGTTCAGCATGGAGTCCAATTCGCGTACTGCGCAATACATAGTGCGCGCGATGCTCCCCTAGCTCCCGGGGAGATAATGCAATATTTCTGGGTCTGTCGCCTCGTTTGTCTGTCTATCTCGGCAACCGAGAGAGCAACACGACTGTGCATGGTATCGTTTTAAAGCTCTCGAGGAGATCTATTCGAATATGGGCAGAACATTTCGCAGTGGTTTGAACTACACATTTTAGAAAATGGTTTTCTTGTGAACACGTTTGAAAATATCGCGGTTTATCTGGACAACCGTCAGCACAAAATGACTGAGTGGTATCGTTTTAAAACTCTCTACAGGATCTATTCAAATATGTAAAGAACATATCCCAGTGGTTTACACTAAAATAAAAAATGTTCTCATGTGAACGGGTTAACATTTTCGACAATGCCGCGGTATTCTCAGATTGACAGGAATCAAAAGTGGAGAAAATCAAAACGAGAGGTAAGACCAAGTGATGAGGAATGCAAGATGTCCAAGAATACAGAGCACCACGTTGGGTAATTCGTGTGTCGATCTGCTTTGTGTTCGCAACATATCCAGCATTGTTTGTAAAAATTTTGTAAGCTAATTTTCATATCATAAACCTGTGTTTACTATGACAATTTAAATAAATGCTTTGAAACCCTACTCGATTAGACCTACTGTACGTTCCTAACTGACGGCTTAATCAGAACTGAGCCTACCTGTATTTTTTATTGTATGAACGAAAAACCGCAAATAAAACAGCGGAATGGCACTAGAAATCTTACCCTTTAGATAAATGGAAGTGGTTTAATTCAAAATGCAAACAGCGACCGAATGGAGTGAAACCAAATTTTCATATTAGTCTAAAATAAGCAGACCGACATTGTGGAAATTCGATGACAACTCCATTATCTAAGGGTGAGTTTTGTAATATGGGAATATGTACGGAAAATTCAAGCAGTTTGAAATATTCGCTACAGAGATAGCATAATAAAAATATTGAATAGTGACTTGTAAAGCCCATAAGTCAACATTTTATCGGAATGACATAATGACGTTTCTCAACGGAAGGTGGAATACCGGGATTTCGGAATCTATCGGGATATTAGTTTGCGTGTTAACAATTTATGTCCTGACAACGCTTAGCATTATGATATCGAAAATGAAATGATAATGCACAATGCTTGATGCATCGTTCATGTCATTCCCAGGATAGTCAGATTGCGATCGGTTGTCAGTTAACGAGACAGAATTTCGTAGTCGTTTGAAATCCGGTGTTGGAACGGGAACAGGTGATAAAGTCCAGGTATCTTGGTGTGAAATTCATTGGCAGCATCCCGCATTAGGATAATGAGGCTTAAGCCGGAGCTCCTGGAGCGAATACGGAGGCATAAATTGGACATAATCTCTCACCCTTGCGTAGAACCAATAGTTGCCGTTAGGCGGATTCAGGTCGTTACAGCGTATAATCTTCGATCGATATCGCATTTTAGATTGGATGTGACTTTGATGTTGCCTCGAGCTGCTTGCTAAATCATTTTAAAGCCCATCCTTTATTAAAGTTAAAGTTGGCGGCTGAAACAATGGCATTCATTTCAAACTGTCTGCTACCAAAGCGAATCAAAAATGTATATTGACAGAGAACATGTATCAGATAGAAGGATTATTTAGCGCGAGAGATTTTCAATATGTAAGATTGGAAGGCTCGCTAATGGACACTGTTCATTTAAAATAAATAAACGAGAACTACTCACAAATATGGCTACATGCGTTTACTTCTCTGCTTTTTCAGGCCCACATTCAGATTAGTACTGCTAGGAAATGAATCATTTTGATTTGCTGTGGATACTCACTGGAGGACAAACAAAAGGTTACTAACAATCGCTGAAGAACGTATATGCTCGAAAAATAAAGTGACCAAGAATAGTGACCACGTGGAGAAGAATACATCTTCAACCACTGTTCGCGATTCATAATGCAGCAGGCGAGCTGGTGATTTCATGCTACCACGTTCAGTAACGAATGTCACCATTCAATTTGTCTTCTGCATGACTTTCAGCTTCTTCTCATGACTTTCCTTCAGATATGTGCCCATTTATACTGAACACCTCTCCTGCTGGGACTACCCGATGTGTGTAAGTTTGGAACCACCTGCTGTTATAGTGAGTCTTTTACACCCACCTCTGTACAGAGAGCAGAATTGGAAACGGGTCAGATATTGTGGACTCGAACCCAACCCGGAAGTGATATAATTGAATTGAACCCGGATCTGTAACCCACTCGACCAGGACAAATGTTTTGAACGATAATATATATACAGGGTGTTCAGTGGGTATATTAGGTTATATGGAAATAAAACAAATGTGCAACAGCAATGTATAACTTACTCACTTACAGAAAGTGTTGAAACTGTCGTCCTTCATTTGCAAGACGTAACCGAACTATCTTACACATTTTTTCAAACGCATCTGCGACAATCGGTTCATCCGCGGTAATGTTAGAGCTGTTCCACCTAATTGTGATGACACTGCATTCAAAATGTTTGAACTAAGCAACTTGTAAGTTTAATTTCAGTTTTTGCTGTTTTCTTGATAACATCAAGGTTCAGAACATGTTTCACAGCAACATGGATTTTAACAAGTTTATAAGTTGAGTTTCCAAAATGTAGATGTTGTTTTCATCATTCTCCCTCAGAAAGAAGGGACACCTTTTCTTCTGATATATGCATGACAAACTCTTCCTTCATATTGTATGACAAACTATTTTCCAGTACGCGGGCACCACTATCGAGGACAAAATTCTACAGCGCGCATTTTTTTTTTTTTTTTGCTTTTCGAAAGTGAAACTAAAATGAAATCTGGACAGGAACATCTTGACCCGACCCGTTTAACCAGTTAGAAATTGTCGACCCATATCCCGTTTCCATCTCTGACAGAAAGCGCGTTACGTCGACGAGACTCCCGTTAAAAAATAAGACCTTTTTCATCATCTTCTACCTGCTCTGCTTGCTTCCGTATTTCTGTCTTATTATCCCGGGACCTGAACATTTCTTCTGCGTGCCTACATGCTTTTTGAAATATGTAGGGTTTGTTTTACTGGTCAAAAGACATTTCCGCTCAACCCTACTTTCGTACACCTGGATTGTTTCCTATACATTTATTGTAATAGTCCTAATGATAAAGGAAATTTAGAATTGTAGGAAGAAAACAGCAATTTATTAGTGGCATGCAAAAGTTTGGAAATTTTAAGGAGAAAAGAGACGGGAATAATCAGGACACCAGCACATATTTATTCAACGAAATATTGGCCGTTACCCTCAATGACCTTTTGCCATTTTTCATGCAACAAATGAATGCCCCTGTGATAGGACTCTAGTTTTGAGCTGATGAAGGCAGCGACGAGATTTTCCACCTCTGGAACTGTAGTGAACCGTTGTTGGGCTAGGGCATGTTGCATGGAACGAAACAGATGAAAGTCTAAAGGGTACAATGTCCGGGGAGTAAACCGGGGGCGGTAAAACCTTTGCACTGTAACTGTTCAAGGGTTGATTTCGTGGTGGTACCGACATGTGGTGTAGCATTATCGTGAAACAGGATGACTGAGCGGCGTCCTTTACCTGTCCATGGGCGTTTTCGCTCGATTTCGGGATTCAGTTTCATTAACTGATCATTATATCGTTGTGCAGTGATTCTTTCACCCGGTTTCAACAGTTTGAAGTACAGCACACCATGCATATCCCACACATACACACAGCACTTTTTCCCGTGGATATCCTATTTTGCAGTGGATATTGAAGGCTGACCTGGGTCGACACAGGATAGCTTGCGTACGGGATTGTAGCAATAGACATATTTTTCATCCCTGGTGACAACCTTCCACAAATGTGTTCTTCATCGTATGCTGTATGGATTTCACAATGGGAACAATGCAACCGTTGTCACCAATAACATTTGCGCTATTTATCCGAATGCGTTAAATGTCCTCAAGTGCCAGCGTTGGTTCTCCCAATTCCGGTCCGGCAATTTTGACCTCTCTGATGCCTCTCGTGCAGGAAGGCCCATGGAGATGGACAATGACCTGTTATATGCGGAAGTTGAAGCAGATCCTCGTTACGTCATTGATTAATTATCCCAACATCTTTAATGCATCATGGTCTACTTTTCAAGAGCACCTGCAACAGATAGGGATTTCAGTCCCACACCAACTTTCACCTGACAACAAAGCCCAGCGTTTCACCATCTGCAACTTTTTGCTCAGTCAAAAGGAAAAGGAGCCATTTCTTCATCGAATTGTCACTGGAGATGAAAGGTGGGTTATTTATGTGAACAACAAATGCAAAAACCATTGGCCTTCCCCAGGTCCGACACCAGTTCCTACGCCAAATTCAGTCCTACGCTCCAAAGAAGTTTTGCTCTGTGTTTGGTATACTACCGCTTGCATAGCTGACTTTGAGCTCTTGGAACCCGGACAGATCATAACGGCAGACATCTATTGTCAACAACTGGACCGTTTGAAGCAAGCTGTTGCTGCAAAACATCCAGTACTGGTCAACAGAAAAGGTTTCCTACAGCATGATAACGCGAGACCTCACACAGCGAGACGGACCCAGTGATGCAGAAGGGGCTTAGCGCGCCTTAGTGGTGCTAAGGCACTAAGTATCTAGGCTTAGCGCCGCTAAGTCACTTTTTGTGGTTACACAAGATAATCTGGACAAAGGAACATTTTTAAATGGCCATGTATGTAAAAATAACGAAAACTGTGTCCTGTATGCAAACATACTCTCATCTTAACCGAATGTTCATAGTCCAGAAATGGCCGCCCTGGTGGTACAGTGGTCTGAAGTGTACGCTTCTGACCTTTCTTCCGAGCTAAGACTGCGTCCCAAGCCCGGATGAGTCATGCGATGGTGTGCATAGCCAAAGGTGCTGGATCTGTCTCTTCCCTGGAACAAGTGAGCTGCAATTAAGGACAGGCGACTGCTTATAGCCATACGAGTTGCCCATGACAGTTGTTAAACCTAGAAATAAAAAACAAAATAAAAAATACTGTCCTGATTAATCTACACAGTTGGATCACGCAATAGGGTGTTGCACAAATCATGAGATTCCATCACAAAGAGAATGTGAACTCCTTTGCCTAGATGGCAGTCAAAATAAATTTGTAGGAGATGGTTACTCACTGGGATTAAGATTGCAGTGCTCAGAGAAAAAACGGTACTGACTAACATTTATATTAAACAATTCGCCACTAGTATCGGCTCCGATAAAAGTAATCCCCTGAGATCCCTGTCTGAGTCCTTATGGGCAACACAAAAATATTTCACAGGTACAACGTAATCTTAGCAAAAACGGCGCGTTAGTCATATTGAATTGATGTTACTTTGTGAGTTCACAAATATTTAAAATCGTATAGAACGGCGAACAGCCGTATTTAAAAAAAATATATAATCCTAGCGTATGTCTCTCACGTTACATTCTACCTGTTACAAAAATTGTTCTGATTACGCAGTTTTTAGATAAATTGATATTGGTAATTAGTAATGAAAAATAATAGATAATAAAAACAATGAATCAGTTTTTGAAAATTTCAAGGGTAAGTTTTCCCAGTCCGTTCACCGCTAAGGCACATTTTTGTTTAGGACGAGCCCAGCAGACGATTAGAGATTTTGGCTGGGAAGTTTTGCCCCATCCCCCTTATTCCCCTGATATTGCACCATCTGATTACCATTTGTTCAGATCTCTGTAGCATTTTCTTAATAAAGAAAATATTCCACAAAACTGATCTCAAAACGGGGCTCTCGGACTTCTTTGCATCACAGCCAAAGTATTTTTATAAAGACAACATTGAAAGTTTGGCTTCACGATGGGTAAATGCGAACGATGACGATTACATAATTGATTAAGAAATGCATTTCTTCTGTTACATACAGAGTTTCTCATTTTTTCCAAAAACGACATTAATTTCCTGTTCCCCCAATAGCTATAAAAGTTTAATGATTATTTTAAAACATTTGCACTTAAATGTATCAAATTTTGTAGAAATATTTTAACATTTTAGATTATGCTCCTTAATAATTGAGCAAAAGTTGAAATTGTTTTTATCTTTTGTTTGTCATGGAATGCAACAAGTTTCTAATGGTCAAACATATACTAACAGGAAATGTTTAATCACAGAAATTGAGTTATACCTTGGATTAAAAAAACCGATCAAAAGGTATTTGTTTCTCCAGATAATAAAAGCAGAGTAATCTTTAATCATTGGTTGAAGCCTATGGCGGACATCAGTTAGGTTAGGTGTTTAAATTACGCTGTTCAAAAACAATAATAAATAATTTAACCCCAACTGTAGTGATATTGTTAAAATCACATTTCATAGTACATGTAATATCCCCCTTTGTAATTGAGGTGATGTAGGTACTCATTCTACATAACACGACTGAGATTTTGCGCGATATTAATCCGATGTAATTTATATCTCAAAAGATGCAAATATTTTGATTCAGACGCGCATTTTTAAAGTGTATCTCACAGAAAAATCTGAAAGGTTAAATGAATTAACATTGTGTCCGAGTGATTTTCTGGCTGCATGATAACATTACATATTATAACTTACAAGATTAGTTTCTTTCGTATCATATCGAATCTCATAAAAAAAAAAAAAAAAAAAAAAATCGCCGATGTCTGGTCTCTAGTCAAAATCTAACAACAAGCTCTTTAAGAAGTGTGCATTCCTTAATGATGACTTTCAAGATTACAATGCCTTTCCTGGAATCCTGTTGTCATTGGCAGAAAGGAATATCCATTTACAGTTTGCGCACTTTTAGGTAATAAGAGACTCCTCGGGCTACTAATACTTGAAGCTCGCGAGTTGGAATCGCTTTCAAAGAAACCTTTCACGGACCGTATCCCGACTGCATATGTCCCGCTGACTAACCTGTCGGGTGTGTTCCACCTATCCCTGCTGTTTCTAATTCAACTCTGTATGATTAATGACATTGCTAAGGCATAGGTGTCACGCACGGCAAATTTCCGTCTAACGTCTTCTGGGCCGTCAAGCGGCGATCGGAAGTTGTGACTGATATGAATGATTAATTAGCGAGCGTCACGTGGTGTAGCAATCCCTTGATCCTTCTCAGCTGCCGCATCTCGACAACTATCTTTTCCAATCTCTCTCTCTCTCTACGTTCTACTGTCATTGCCTTAAGGGCTAAAGATTCCCAAGATTTTCTGTTTGGATAACTTTTGCTTTTCTTCAATAGGAGTTTAGTCAGTAAAGTATCAATAACGCTTACCCACAGACGACTTTCTCTTTCAGAATCATTAACACCGCTATATTTTGAGACGTGGATTTTAAGAACACTAAGCAAAGACCACGAAAAGCATATTAATTCATTTCATCTTCCTTTCTTTTCTCCTTTCTCAAACCGTACGGAATTTCATATGCCGATTAACGTTACCACAAACGCTTAAAAGAAGCTGACATATTTTTATTTTTTAATATATGAATTTTCGATAGATAACCCCCTTGAAATATAGTTGACACTTACGGGAAGTTGCATTGCACCTTTTAACTGTTTTGAAAAAGTTAAATTGCTTTTCTTTGTCAAGTCATTTTATAGATATATCTTGTTTGTGTTTGAGGGGCTGAACGACTACAGTGAACAACTCTATAAGCAGTCGTGCCTCTCCAATTTAGAGCCACTGGTTCTAAAGAAGGGAGAAAGCTTGTGCTTTAAATTTTCAAAGGATTCCAGCCTGGATCCGAAATAATTAGATACCAACGCTTTCAACCTCTCTATCTCGTGTACCAAAAACATTATTATTCACATGTCAAGTAGTTAATACTTGAGTACTGAAACTACGGAAGTCGCGTACGCATTTATTTTTCTTTGGAAGTTCTCTATTCTAATAGGACGGACATCTAAAAATGTTCGTGTAATTATGCAATAATTTATTTTTACTTAACCTCCGGCAACAGGTTTTAAATAGCACCAGTCCCAGGAGATGATTTATCACAACTCCCAAAATTATTGGTCGCTAGCAAAAGGAGTGAATCACCTTGAGTTAAGCACTCAAAAAAATTTGATGCTTCAATTACACACCCACTATTGATACAGAAAGGAGAAAATCGAGATCTCTGATTACTGCATTGAATAAACACTGAGCCACCTACAAACACTACTTACGTATAATGCGCAAGAAAGGTATTTCTTCCTTCGCACAAGTGGCGGAGCTAAGGTTACCTGAGTCCCTGTCCGCTCTTATTGCAGAACCCAAAGTCCGAAACAAACATTTGCACTGCGTTAAAACATGCTGTGTGGATGCTGCGTAGATATATTTATCATTCATTCTCCAACAGGACAAAGCTTCTCATAGAACGCCTCACATCTGTAAATATGAAGCACGATGAATTATGTTTCAACGGGCAACTTAGCTTCAGAATAAGCAACTAACGTGAACACACTAAACAATAGGTACTCAATATTTAATTTGCAAGGAATAGAAGCTTAACACTCGATGGCAAACTGAATCGGTTTTTTCTGACAGACAAAAATTGGTTTGACGACGGCACATCACTGGACCACTTAATGGGGCTTTGTTGGCCTTTTCCCTTTGCTTCCTTGCTGCGCTCTGTTTTAAAAACTATATTTCATGTACTATATGGCAATGCTCAATAAAATAAATGAATGAAATGAACATGAAAATACCGACAGCACATGTTCAGATCAACGGTCTTTGTTATATGTATGATACCTTGATCTGACTGCATGCAAGCGCCATCTAAAGAAATAAACTCTCGGGAGTTCCGACTTGACGCACAGGGCAGAAAGGCTTAACTCAAATTTGTATTAGATAAATTAAACAAACATGGAAAGTTAAATGAGGAATACACGTCACGCCATTTAGAATATCTTTGAGTTTTTCCAAGAAGTTCAAAAAATGCTTCCGATGTCTTTACAATGAATGCAGCTATAATAAAGAGAAGGGTATGATGGGAAAACTTCAATCCTAATTGCAATCCCAAAAGTTTTACGCAAGAATATTTCACGTACATAAGCAGTACAGGCGTAACAAGAACAGATTAACTGTGGGTAAATGATTTAGTGGAAAACGGGTAATTATGAGTACACATACATACATACATACAGTCAGTCAGTCAATCAATCAATACCAGATTGGACTTTCTTTAGCCTGAATATGTGGTTTGGTATAGATTTCATAGGGTTGTTGGTGGAGTGCATCTACGCCTACGGCATGCAAGGTGTTCTCTAATTAATCCGGTAACTAGCTCAAATTCGACGGCAGAAGATTTTGCTCCCGGATCTGTTTTTCTAACATGTACCATACATTCTCAATGCGGTACAGCTTCGGGCGTTGTGGTGGCCAGGGAAGATGGAACCCGCTGTCATTCTCGCTGAACACATCTTTCGCAATGGACATGGACACATTACCGTTCATGTAATAGCTGTCAACTGCTGAAGAAAATGTCAATGTTGCACTGTTTACTTGACCGGCAATGTTCACATAATCCTTGGAGGATACCCGATCTTTCAGCACTGTCAAGAGAAGTGTTTTCAACCAACGAAATGTGACCCACGCCATTACACTACAAACAAAACCTTGTTTTGTTTACAAGGAAAACTGGGTGCATTGCTTCATGGGGCTCGTGCCGAGCTATCTGCTTACCGTCGTTAGAGAGCAAGGAGTACCGAGACTCGTCTGACCACATGACATATTTCCAGTCTTCTAGTCACGGTGTTTCTGAGATCCTTGTAGACTAACTCTTCTCAGAAATCAATGGTGTCCGCATAGGCATGTGACTGCCATTACCGATCCTCTTCAATTTCGTACACACAGTTTGCTGAGATATGGGTCAGAAACATCATTCATTGAATGCTTCAGTGAACTAATCATTCATTCATTGATTGATTAATGATTTATTGAGAATTATTTATTTAATCAGATTTATTCATTTATTTATTGATTTAATGAATTTATTAATTGATTTAATTAATTTATTAATTGATTTAATGAATTTATTGATTTAATGAGATTTATTCATTTATTTATTGATTTAATGGATTATTTCATTGATTTAATAAGATTTCTTATGATTTTTTCATTGATTTAATAGATTGATTCATTGGTTTATTGATTTAATAGATTGATTCATTGGTTTATTGATTTAATAGATTGATTCATTGGTTTATTGATTTAATAAGATTTATTAATCTTATGGTTTATTGATTCATTGATTTAATAGATTGATTCATTGGTTTTTTGATGAAATTTATTCATTGGTTTATTGATCTAATGAAATTTATTCATTGGTTTATTAATGAAATGTATTCATTGGTTTATTGATTTAATGAAATGTATTCATTGGTTTATTGATTTAATGAAATGTATTAATTGGTTTATTGATTTAATGAATTGTATTAATTAATTTATTGATTTAATAAAATTTATTCATTAATTTATTGATTTAATAAGATTTATTCATTAATTTATTGATTTAATAAGATTTATTGATTAATTTATTGATTTATTCATTAATTTATTGATTTAATAAAATTTATTGATTTAATGAGATTTATTCATTGATTTATTGAGATTTTTGATTTGATTTAATGAGATTTTTGATTTGATTTAATGAGATTTATTCATTAATTTATTGAGTTTTTTATTTGATTTAGAGAGATTTATTCATTGATTTATTGATTTGATTTAATGATTGATTTATTGATTTGATTTAATGAGTTATTCATTGATTTATTGATTTAATGAGAATTTATTGATTCGTTGATTTTGAGATTGATTTATTGATTTAATGAGATTGATTTATTGATTTAATGAGAATTTATTGATTCGTTGATTTTGAGATTGATTCGTTGATTTAATGAGATAGATTTATTGATTATTGAAGAAGCATTCATTGAATGCTTCGGTAAACTGTTGCACAGAAGTCCTGTTTCTCCGACAGGATTTCTCAGATGACGTCGATCTCATTCCTGACAGATTGTTGTAACGCGCCAGCCCCCCGTCACTCCTCTGGGAGAAGACCTGCACTTAGAAGTGTGCGACAGGTGCGGGGTTGCACAGAAACCCTGTGCTCACACCCTAAGAAAGAAAATAACTAAGAGAGAGAGAGAGAGAGAGAGAGAGAGAGAGAGAGAGAGAGAACGAATTTCTTATTTTCAATTATTCTAATTTTATTTTTTAACCTCCGTCTCCTTTAATTATTATTTTTAATACCCATTGTTGAATTTATTTTTACCCAAATGTCTGCAGAAAACTACAATATATTATCGAAGCATTTATGCTACGTGAGTTATTTTCACCTGATGTCAAAACTGCTGCCGGTGCTTTAAGATACATGCATAAAATTCAGAATCCTTTCCCTAATGCCTTCATTGCCTACAGTATATTACTTACTGTCCCAGCAACGGTGGCAAGTGTATAAAGAAGTTTTTCACGCTCGAAGCTGATTAAATCGTATTTAAGATCTGTCATGCACAAAGAAAGATTGATGTCTTTTCCAATTGAACAGGATAGAGCAAACAAAATAAATGTCGATGATTTTATAGCTCACTTTGCTCGGATAAAAGAAAGAAAAGTCCAGTTCTTGTAAGGTGAGTTCACTAATGTAAGTAGTGTGTCATAATAGGTAGTGACAGAGCCATTGTGAAGGAAAGACGTATGCTGGTGGGCTTGTTTTATCTACATAATTTACGACATTTACAAACAATCAGTGTTCAAAAAACTAAAAATGATGTCTTTCGTTATTGATAAATTTTCAAACGTCTTGAAGTTTCATTAAACTGTAAAGATGATAATTGTAATAAATTATGTTTTAAGTCTAGTGCATGTTTTATGTCTACTGTAGGGGGATGGGTTAAAACAAGGCACCCCGCGGCTAGGTTCGCACTCGCCTCGCGGGTGCTAAGGTCGGCTCATGTCTATGAGAACAAGTGTGGGTTATTTTTCCACTGATCAGACCAGGGATACCTCACCTTAATAAGAACGCAGTTAAATCTGCTGTTTTCGAAATAGTCTCTCCAGCCAGAGCAGCACCCACCATAATAAACCCTTTATGAAGCTCCAAAAGAGGCTTTGTATTTCCCCATTGTGATCAAAACCACTGAGAAGCAGTCTTAAGTAATTTTTGCATATACTCTGCTTAATTTGCAGTTACGTAAATCTGCATAAAAGTTTCTATTAGGTGTGCAACTTAATTATCGACCCCTAAACGCAAGCGTTCATAGAACGTCGGCAAATGCAAATAACTGTGTGCGATAATGGCTGATTGAAGCACCATCCAACAGCTTTCCAGGCAACCGCAACCGCTAAGAGCTGTAGTGACAGAAGGGACGAAAGTTAACGGTGAAAGCAATGTCGTTCGAGAAGCAACATTTGAGGCACTGCCTCCTTTTTGCGTTTCATTTAAAGAATAGTGCCCCGGAAGCCCAGCAAATCGGTGCTGCTTTGGGCGAGGCTGCTGTTTCCTACAGTATACGTAAGAAGTGGTTCCAGCGGTTTAAGTAGGGAAATTTCGTTCTCCGTGATGCAGAACGTCTGGGACAGCCACAGAAAGTTGACGATGAGGAAATGTAACTACTGTTGGATGCGGATGCCTGTCGCATACAGTCAGAGCTCGCTCAGGAACTAAGGGGTAACACGGCAAGCTATTGCAAAGCGCCTGCACAAACTTGGACAGATTCACCAGGAGGGCTGTTGGGTGCCCCACCAACTCACAGCTGCGAACAACTCTAGGCGCTACAAAGTTGCTGTACCCATGTTCTCCAGATTCAAGAAGGATTTCCTCTACAAGATTTTGACCTGTGGGAAGTGGATCCTCTAAGATAATCCTAAGCGGCGCAAGTAATGGGTTTATCCAGGTCAATCTACCACCAATACCGCCAAACCGAACATCCATGCCCGGACGTTGTTGCTCTGCATATGGTGGGATCAGCGCGGTGTCGTACACTGAAGTGCTGAAACCTGGTGAAACGGTCAATGCTGAGCGTTATTTTCGGCAACTCATTCGTGTCAGTGACTCAATGAAAGCGAAAAGGCCGTGCAAGGGCAAAACGTCCGTCCTGTTGCTTCAGGATAACGCGCGTCCTCTCGCTGCGATAACGACTTCAAACACGATTAGGGATGGGAGATTTTCTCACCCGGCGTATTCTCCAGACTTCGCCCCGTCGGATTACCACCTTTTTCGCTCCCTGCAACATCACCTGAGTGATACGCACATCATTTCTGTCGAGGAGGTCCACACAAGTATTGATGACTTTATCAACTTGAAACATCCCTCTTTTTCCGCAGGGGCATTTGGCAGCTACCTGACCTATGGCTCAAATGTATCCAAAACGACGGTGACTATTTCCCTGATTAGGTACGTATTCGATTTTCTCTCATTTGCTGTCAACCTGTTATGCCTGTTGCCCAGATTTAAGTTGCACACAAAATAGTTCACTGGCTATTGTGTGCACGTGTGAACGCCATTTGAATATATATTTTGGGGAGAGGGGGGTTAACAACCAATATGAGCAATTCAATGGGCTATAAGAAGTCGCTCGTCACAAATTTAGTGTAACTGGTTCCTCGGAGGGGAGAGAGACAATACCGTAAAACAAATACCGCATCCATGGCTCGCAAGGGATTCGAACCCTGACCTGCTTGAACGAATCATAGGAAGCCTGCGTTCCTGCGGCGGTAAATATATAATCTTCAGGTTTGTGAGGATCTCAAGTGCAACGAAGACTGATACAGTACGTATATTTTTTTTATTGCACACATATTAATCAAGAACAATTACACAAACTTTATCTACAAAAAGTGTTTGATCAATGCATCCTTCCAGTGCTTACGTATGGTGCAGAGACGTGGACCTTAACTAAAAGAGACATACAAAGGCTGCAGACAACTCAAAGCAGCATGGAGAGGTGCATGCTTGGTGTAACCAGGAGAGATAAGAAGAGGAACACGTGGATCCGAAAAATGACAAGAGTGGAAGACATCATGATCAGAGTTAAATCCCTGAAATGGCAATGGGCTGGACATACTGCCAGAAGAACAGACCATCGATGGACAGCCGAAATTTTAGATTGGATTCCAAGGGACAGGAAAAGACCCAGAAGAAGACCACATGGAAGATGGGTGGATGAAATTCGAAAGTATGCGGGAGTGCCATGGAGGAGACTGACACAAGACAGACCGTTGTGGAGGAAACTTGGGGAGACCTTCGTCCAGCAGTGGATTGATAATGGTTGACAATGATGATGATGATGATATCTACAAAAGCTACGGTATAAAAGCGACAGATACAGTGGAAAAAATTAGATTGAAATTCGAATTCAATATAAGGAAATTAGTTAAATCAAGCTTCACCGCAATTAATGTAATAATTTACTAATTCCGTCCTAGAAAATTTAGGTACAAACAGGCATCTTTATAATATGCCGAGAACAAAAATTACGATGTGAATTTTTCAAAAAACTTTGGTCTCTCACTATTTTATTTCTTTAACTAACGAGTATGTCAAATATACTACTTAGCTACACTTCATTATTGCAACTCATTCTAAATATTAAATACATGTATGCGTACATATGCATGCTCTTCACGGATGTAACTTGCAATGCATACAACGAGCACCTTACAGTTACGCGGTTTTCATCATAAGATAGTTCTTTTATATATTTACTCAGTAACTTTAAAAAAAAAATCAACTAATACCTTGTGCAAAGAAAACAACCAGAGCTTTTACTTACTTGAGCCGAATTTGCTGCATTTTGATATTTCCTATATGCCTCCTGAACTTTTACTAAATAGTTAACTTGCCATCCCAGTGGCGTAATGGTCTAAGCGCTGGCTTCTGCCCATCCTTCCGAGAGGGGTCCGGGTTCGAATCTCAGTGTGTGTTGTGTTTGTATTACGACACTGGCTCTCTCCCTTTTCCTGGAATTAGGGACCGTAAATTAGGGACGGGCGATAGCTTATAGCCCACTCAGTTGCTCACGGTGGTTGTTAAAACCAAAAACAAAAACAAGAAAGATGGCATTGAATTTTCGGTTGTAATGAGCACGTCTTTTGAATTTTTTATAACTCAAATCAAATTTATCAGTTATCCAAAGCCAATGTATCCGGTTATAAAAATCAACAACCGGATTTCACCAATCGACAAAACCTCCAGAAATAGAAACAGCTACTTACTTCCACCAGCGGCCAAAAACGCATGTTACGAAATTTTAGTAAACAGCGCAAAAGAAAGTTTCTCATAGCAGAAGGTAAAGGAGATAGATTTTCAAAGCAAATAGAGAAAAGAAGAAATATAAAAGGAATCATGATATAACTATACGCCTTCTAGTTTAATAATTTTGTATAATGGGATTGTTAAAAATAGTAGCAAAATATTTTTCATGGGAAAAGCTATGCCAAGGAAAAGAACGTTTCAAATTCGGAAACAGAGATAGCGAAAAAGAAGGTATTGAGCTTTTATGCCCTCAAGCCGGAAATCTGTGCATTATTTAAAGAAGATAATGCTTCACATCTTTATTGTAGCGAATGACATACAGTAACAAAGGAATTTCTCAATAGGGTTTTTAGAAGGTGTGTGACATGCCTGCACCGCAGGACGCACATGAGATAACGGCAGATAGCAGCGAGAGCATACGTCCGCCTAGCCCAGTTGGGAGAGCGACTTATTCCGGGGTGAGGGGGACCCGGGTTCGATGCCCGGCGTGGACAAGAATGACTGAGAAATGTACTTCGTTATAGGTGGTCCACGTACAGAGAGAACTAATTGAAAGAGCGAGGGAATATGAACTTCCATTGTGCATGGCTTTTATCTATTATGAAAAAGCGTTGATTCGGTGAAACCATAAGCAGTTGCAATGGCTCTGAAATCCTGCGCTATTGAAGATGCGTACATTAATATTATTAATAACATCTATGAAAATGCAAGTGCGAAGATTCGGCTGTTTGAAAATACAACACACATAAAAATTGGAAAGGGAGTGAGACAAGGTGACACCTTCATACTGGCACTCCTTTTATCTAGCTTTTAACTTGTTCACTATCATATTTCATTTTTACCACATCAGCCTGTTTTTAACCTTGTGTACGTTTTTTATTGATTTTGTTTTGTTTTGATGTCTTTTGTTTTGTTGTCTTTTGTTTGGCGCTCTTTGGCCAACCATGGCCCTTGCGCCATTAACGTCAATTAACCAACCAACCAACCAACCAAGGTGACACCATATCTCCGAAGCTCTTTAATGCCACATTGGAAAATGTCTTTCAATCACTGAACTCGGAAAACAAATGGAAAAAGGTTAATGGAGATTGTGTAACCCACCTTCGTTTTGCTGATGACGTAGTCATTTTGGCAACTACCCCATCAGAGCTGCAGAGTATGATCCAAGAACTTGCTGACAAGAGTAAAGAAGTCTGATTAAAAATGAACTTTCAGAAGACAAAAGTGGTGTTCAATGCTTTTACACGAAATGGAGATTTTTTGATTGATGGAAAAAATCTGGAGATAACAGACACGTACGTTTATCTTGGACAGCAGATATCAAATGAGGGTCACATTGATGAATAAATTAATCGGCGTACAAAACTAGCCTGGAGAGCTTTTGGAAGAAACAGCATAATTTTCAATAGCAATATGGCGTTATGTCTTAAAAGAAAAGTGTTTGATCAATGCATCCTTCCAGTGCTTACGTGTGGTGCCGAGACGTGGACTTTAACTAAAAGAGACATACAAAGGTTGCAGACAACTCAAAGTAGCATGGAGAGGTGCATGCTTGGTGTAACCAGGAGAGATAAGGAGAGGAACACGTGGATCCGAAAAATGACAAGAGTGGAAGACATCATGATCAGAGTTAAATCCCTGAAATGGCAATGGGCTGGACATACTGCCAGAAGGACAGAACATCGATGTGCAGCCGACGTTTTAGATTGGATTCCAAGGGACAGGAAAAGACCCAGAAGGAAACCACATGGGGGATGGGTGGATGAAATTCGAAAGTATGCGGGAGTGACATGGAGGAGAATGACACAAGACAGACCGTTGTGGAGGAAACTTGAGGAGACCTTCGTCCAGCAGTGGATTGATAATGGTTAACAATGATGATGATACGAAAAAGTAAAGATTTTGAGGTAATGAGTTTTTTGACATTCATATATCGTAAAAAAGAAAAGTAGCGATTTTGAGTGCAATCGAAAATCTGAAGAATGTGTTTTAATAAAATCACAATTGTGGTTAACTGTTTCTGGATCTTGGAGAATAAGGGAAATGAAATGAAGATTCCTGCACTCCACAAATGAAGTTTTCCTCCTATAATGCGCATTATTTTTTATTACAAATGTTAAGCGCCACTCGGATAGACGCGTCATCAGGTCCTGTGATTTCTGGGCGTTGGTTCCGACGGTAGACACTATAATTCGTGCATGAGTACTAGTATTAAAAGAAATCCGTCTTCTTGCACGATGATATTTATTCAGCTAAAAAATGAAATCTATATACAGTTTAAAAACACATGAACACTTTCGGTGTCACATTGACACCTTCATCAGATGTAATTTCACCATGTGGCTACATGCTGGTCTTAAGTACGTGGAGTAGATGCATCAAGGGAAAGGTAATGTCAATGTCACATGATATACCAGATAACAAGACAATCAAAAAAAGGCATAGTTAGCCAATGATCACTTAACAGAAGCAATTGCTATTGTGCTGTCCTTCCCAACAAGATTGCTCCAAGGTTCAGGTAAAACATAAGGATAATAGTCATTACAGCAACGTGTATTATAAGCCGATATATAGAGGCTTTCTGCAAATAACAAGGAATAAACAGAGTTAGGTGTGTTTATGATTTTAGCGTTGTCCCAGTCTGGGATGGAATTTCCAGCACTTATGGTTCTTGCAAAAGAGGTGATTTGGTGATTCATTTTTAGATCATATCTGTGTTCATTTAATCTCAAATCCAAATTTCTTTTGGTAGAACCCACATAATGATTGTTTAGTTCACCAGAGATAGTGTCTAGCATAGGAATAACATACACACCCCATTTTTTCCCTTTGTCAATTTTGTCACGATCATTGCGGATAATGGTATGTTGGTTGTATCTCTTCCCTACAGGATTAACCCTACATTATGGACGAAAGGTTCCTCGCATTCTTATGTGCTTGCCGAGATTTTATAAACACGTGGACTTTAAGTAGAAAGATAAAACTAGATCTACTTGTGATGATGTGAAAACTGTTAGGAAAAAAAAAAGAATTGGAAAAAATGCCAGTGGAGCACAGAAATATGAGAACTACTAAATGTTAAAAAAAAGGAAATGTGGGAAAAAACAAAAATGCGCAATAGGATGCCATTTTAAAGTGAAAAGCAAGCAAGGAAGGAAGAGGACAGCCATCTTGGTGACCAGTTCACAAGGTCATGGCGAGCACATAATTCTCAGAACTTTGAGCATGGAATTCTTCGAAAGAGCACAGCAAGGGCGATGGAGATGCCAACTAGCGGATGTAACCGTGAGAACTTAGAACGCGCAGAGTAAGGGAAGCCCAGCAACGGGGATCGAATGCGTCGTCGTCGTGAATGGCTGAGCACCCGCTGGGGCTCATAAAGTTTGGCAGGACTCGGGAATTTAGTATTTTGGCGGGTTTTGCTCGTATAGCTTTCACAGGAGTAGGACGTCAGGTCATCGCGTGGGATGATTTTGCCGTAAAAAAAGCGCTTGGCTGCGGTCGAGTTGCTAAGGGTAGATTTCGACTGACTGCGGCTAGTAAATGTCTATATTTTGTTTCAAGGACTGCGGTCTAGATCCATGATACCTGAGATCGGACAATCTAAATGTCAGAAATGTTTCAGACCGTATATACTCGTGTATAGGAAGACCCCCTGATTGTTGTGTGAATATCTGCAGGTTTTGTATACCTGCGTATCTTGTGTATAAATTAAAAAAATCTTTTCACTTTCGTTTTCGGGATGCATTGATCAAGTTACCACTGTTCTGTAGATTGTCACGCCTCTCTTCTCCGCCGTCACTAAGAAGGGGCAGTGGTCTCCTATTGCAATAGTCTGTTCTTTTACCTCTTCACCCCCCCTTCAGTCGAGAATTGAGCCAAAAACTCCTGAAGATTAAGTCCAGGGGAATTAAATTGAGCACGGTCGTAGGTCACGGCACGGTGCAACCTAAACTACTGGCTGATGCGTTCACCTCTTTCCTCTGGATGATTTACCAGCGGGGCAGTCAAGATCATATCGACAGATCTAAAACGGACTTTGAGACATCCTTGCGAAATGAGTTTTTCTATTAGTGAATAACAAAAAACTCTTACATATAAAATCAAGAAAATTCTTAGCAACAATTTTCTTCTGTACTAGTAACACCCGGAAAATGACTGAATATACAATTGCAAATGATCTGATGGTGCAAAGGGCTAAGTATGCGCATTTCCATAAGGCATAAATATTTTGGTTTTTAACCTATCATATATTTTTCGTGTATAGGTCGACCCCTAATTTCGACCTAAATATTTCATTAAAAAAAATGACCTATACACGAGTATACACGGTAATTGCCTGCATGAGATGGAACGTGATTGTAAGTACCATGTGTGCTGAATACTGCTTATCTTATGAACTCAAACAAGAACTGAATTTTACATCACTGAACTCTTGTAAAACTGAAAGGTGCTAACAAGAAAACACCGTATTTCTATTTCCTCAGCTCTGCAGCTGCTCTATTGTAACCTCAAGTGCGGACTAGTATCTACTGTATGTTCTACTGCAAGGTGTAAAACAAACCTTCATCCTACCTTAAGTGGAGGATAACAAAGTTATTTGTTATTTATTAAATATCTTCGGCTCATTTCTACACCAACTTGGAAATCTTCAACCATGCCTCAGTCTCGAATAAGTGGATCTACATAAGGCGTCCAGACCGTACCCCAATCTAGACTAGTGGCAGCGAGAAAAAGTAAGTGCACCTGGATGGTAAGGGTATCGCAGTGAAATAAAATGCAATAACATTCACCATGCAATACCTCCCACTATTCCACACCAAATAAATAAACAGAAAAGTACAACAAAAATCGTACCAGTACGATTCTGACATTACTAACACCAAAATATCCTGGCATTTAGAAATTCTCAGTTTGAAGGAACTGATCAGTAACATCTAAATTGTCCAAAACAATCAGAATTATGTACTGAATTGCCTTTAGTTTTCTGCTCTCCACTTAAAATCTCGGAAAACATGAAAGTCGCATATCTGGAGAGGAAAACGAACCCACATCTCCAGATTTCCGTTCGAGCAATCTATTACACCACCCTGGACAATGAAGTTTAAGTAACTGAGGCTGATCAAGTTGCAAGTAACTACGGCTGCTTAGCCAGAGTTACTTGGAATTTCCCTTTCCTGGGTGGTGAAACGATAGCATGTTTAAATGTGTATCGGGAGATGCGTGATAGATTTCCGCTTCAGGAATATATAATTTTCAAGTTTTGTGAAGAGATGATTCATGGAGACCAGTGAACTACAGATAATTCAGTACACAATTTGCTGATTGATTTGAATAACATAGTGAATTCCCCATGTGTTTCTATTTTTCTAAGGAATATTCCTTCCTTAATTTCTACGATCAGTAACTTTGAATTTGTTTATATGAATTGGTCGTTTCCTTTCGTAGATTTTAAAATATAAAAGACATTCAAAAACCCGGATTCAATATATTTTCATTTGAGTGTCAGTCAAAAGATCATCAAAAACTTCCCACTGCCTATTGCATTATTGTGGATATTAAGGAATGTAGAAATAAAAACTGAATAATTAGTGCTTACAAACTAATTTGGGTTCGTAACTGAATTGAAATATCAGTCACAGCATTTAAAATATGTTATGCCTTTCTTATCAACTCCGATGTATCATGAAGTATTTTTTTTACAGGCAGAAATGGCATGTATCGGTAAGTTCTGATACATACTCCCTTAACAATTTTTTCAAGACTCTGATTTTCTCCTTGAGTGACCGCAAACAAAAGAAAATTGCATTTTGTAAACCACTGTTGTGATTGCAGAGTTTGGCGAAAATTATTCCTAAAAACGATTCATGGATTTCTAATTTATGTTGGGAACCTTCTACGAAAATCGAATATACCAGGAAAAATTTCATAGGAAAAAATATTTTTTTGTTTAAACTTCGAACTTACGAAGTATTTTCGGTTTCTTTTCTTTATTTTAACTCTCGTCGATTTCTTTTTCATTTAGTTTTTTTTTTAATTTTATATTTCCTAAAGAGATGCATTAATCGATGAAGCATGATCTCAATGACGGTAATTATTCCAGTGAACTACTATACACGAAAAAGAGTATTTCTGATATGGATAATAGAGAGATTTCGACGATAAGCGCATTTAGTTAACCGAAGCGTGGTGAGGAATTCCTAAGGAAAGGAAAAAAAGTGAATGGAAATGTGAATCTGCTGATGTTGGTAGACCTTTAAGCTGAGACGAATTGATCACTCTACTTGAAAGGGATGATGGGATTGCGCTGTCCAATGATCCTTTTCGGAAATGGCGAAGGAGAAAGCTGTGGCATTTCCTTGTGAAGATGACCGGAACGGAAATTACCTCTAGGAAGAGTGTGACCTCTCCATTGCTTGGATATGCTACGAATTTCACAGATGTGCCCGCCGTTGTCTTAATAACAGTGCTTCCTTCTTGTACTAGAGTACACGTGGCAGTTTTTAGAATTGTTTCTATGCAGCTGCACAACGATAACTATTTTTCGAGCAGTGAGGAAATGCAATTGTTTGGGATTAGATATTAGATCGATAAAAAAGACCAGACCTCGGCAATAAAATCAGGTTTTCAGTCTTAAACATAATAAAATATGATTTGGCACTTTAAAATTGCAGAAGTCATTTGTACAACATAATTCATAAATAAATCAAGACTCTCAAATTGTATTCTAAAAATGCAAAGAACTTAAATATCATCTATAACTATATAATAAAACCATTTGCTTTTAACATCGGGTCTTTCATTAAAATTCTCTAAAGCTCGCAAAAATTAAAAGGAAATTTAAAATTCCTGAATGAAAGATAAACAGTTTTTGTTAAAGACAAAAGTCGTTGAAACCTTCTTCCGTTAAATTTAGAACAAACATTACGATATGTTTTTCAACCAGGAGGGTTTTATAATAATATATATATATGTTAAACATCCAGATCCGTCTGTCTCTCTGGAATGATTGACGTAGCAGCAACGTCTGCATTGTTGCGCCATCACTTATCGAACAATTCGTGTTTGCCCTGGAGTATCAAAATGATTGCCTGCTATATTAATGTCATCTAAAAGTGATCGCGTGATATTAAGGTGATCGCATACTAATTTAAGAACATTGGATTATCAATGTCTCGAGCTCTATTATCCGATTTACGAAATTATATATAAAATCTTTATATCGCGGCAAGTTGCGTGTGTATATTTAATTTAGCACAATTCGAATATTAATTTGCATGCTTTAATTATCTTTATTTTTTTAATTTAACTAACTTTCCGAGTTTAGAGTTTAGTGCTGATAATATCATACATTTTGCAAAATATCGATCTATCTAAATGCTGTAACCTATAATAAAAACTGAAATCTTGAGATGTCAAAGTGAACAAGATTGCATCTAAAAGCAGATGGCGCCCTAATGGCACATTGCCGAGAATTTAGATAGTTCCGATTTGTAATACCAACTGTCCCATTATTTTGTACAAAAAGCAAAATATAATGTAAAAAGGAAAGGTATGAAGAGTAAAAAAGAAGGCATGACGTTTCAAACTAACTGCCGAATAGGAAAGTGTAAAACAAGCCGCGGAGGGAATAACAAGTGTGCGGGAGAAAAAGAATTTAACGCGAAAAATCAAAGTAAAAGTTATTAAGGTAAATTTACATGAAAACAACTTTCAGAGTTTAGTGTTCATTATATTACACATTTTGCAAAATATTGATCCATCTAAATGCACTAATCTAAAATTGTTAAACAAATATTTTACACAGAATGTTATTTATTGCAAGGTCTTTTGAAAAACGGAAATACATAGCATATAAATTTTAGTTCTAAGATCAATGAGTTCTTACTATATAAGTTTTTACTTTGTTTCCTTTCAGAAATCCGGCATCTATTTTATTTGTTTTCAATCTGCTTCAATTAAAAATTTCACTCCGTTTTAGGACCGGCAACATCCCCTATATATTACTTACTTAATGCTCAAAAACCAACCGTCCTAGTACGAGCTATATGTTAGTTTTATATAATAAAATTTATTCCAATTATTTTCACTAATGAACAATCTTTAAAAATTTTTTTTTTCATCCTGTTGCTTATTGTTTTACAAAAAGCTGTGTTCAGATGACAAGAAATATGCTCATCAAAAATGGAATCATTATTTACAGAACGGCCTAAGATTTTCAAGAAAACTTTAACGTTTTTGTTAAATAAAACATCAAGGGATTGTTGCCGAAAACTTGTTTTGCGGAAAAGATAAATTATTCAGTAAGGAAGTCATTCCTTATTTCATCAGAAGTTAAAATCTGTTGACTGAAAAATTTACTTCCATTTCTAAGAAATGTTTTAATGCTTTCCCGAAACCTAAAACTTGTTTATTAAGACCGGTACGTGCAATAATCAATTTATATTATGAAACTGATAAAGACATGCGAACATATTATACCTAACATAATTTATTCCAAATATTGATTTTATGAAAACTATGACGTTGTCACTTATAAGTCGGAATATTTATAAATGTTTTTTTACGATAATAGTGAAAATTAAAACTAATGAATATTTTGAAGAAATACATTATAAGTCTCCTCTTTTAAGCATACAGGAAGTAATTTCACTATTTCGACACCAAACAACCTCCGTTTAAAACTGTTTCGCATCCAGCTTCTCAGCAATCTTGGAAATTACATCGCTGGGAAAGAAAAATCGAACCATCGGTCACCCGGTAATCTGAAAAGTTAAATTTGTTTAGTCTTGAGTACTTCGGTGTTAGCAATCCTGGGTGGTGTAACGGAATTATTCTCCGTTAGAAATCGATAGGCAGACCAGATTCCTGCTCCAGGGCGATGTTGTCTTTAAATTTTCTTAGGAGAAGCAACTTGGAAAATAATCAGCAAGTTAGTAAAATCATGCAATGCATTGATTATAAGCTTTCCAACACACCAATTATGAAGAATAAATATCGGTTGTGGAATAAATCTCGCTCCTGTGCTTTGACCTTTGACCCCATTTCGATGATATTTAGCAGAATTGGTTCAGTATAACTCCGGAACGTTTTGTCGCAATAGGAGCATTTTAGTCAATTTATGAGGATAATAGATGTGGAATAAATCTCGCTCTTGTGCCCTAACCTTTGACCCCATTCCAATGATATTAAATAGAACCGGTTCAGCGCATCTCCGGAACAAAATGATAGTTTTGTTGCAAACGAAGCATTTTTACGTACGTTATGACACATTAGAGCGATGGAATCGATCCCCTCCTATGTCCTGACCTTTGGCCTGATATAACCCATTTTCAACAGGATTCCTTCCTAGGTTGTCCCCTACCACATACTAAAATTTCATCGAAATCGATCCATATTTACGCGAGTTATCGTGCGGACAGACAGATGGACAAAGCTGCTGCATGTACGCTTTTTCAAAGTCCGGTTGGAAAGCGTAAAAAATGAAGGCACCTGTATGTCGATATAATAAGCTTTGTATGCATTGCCACCTAATTGATGATTTATCCTTTGGTATTTCATAAAATATGTATATACGAAATTCACGATGATAATATTCAAAGGAGAACTTAAGTGCATGTATTTCTTATAAAACATTAAAAAACAAGCACAAGATCTTACATATTGTGTTCTTTTCACACTACGTAGCTGAAAAGACAAAACATAGCGAATGAACTGCATTGCTTGACATACAATATGATACATCATGAATAAATGCATGGAATAAGGCGAAAGATACCACACATGTAGATAATGAAGTGGGAAGGAAATATTTTAATTTCTGAAAGGATTACAAAAATGCGATGAGCGAGCAGACAGTATAATATGCGCTGAGTCAGTAGGCCGTACGCCCGCCAGTAAGTACCATATATTCGGCAGCATTGCATGGCAACGAATGGGAAAGTCCTCTTAATGTTCCCTGTGGTATCACTCATCTTTGACATTTAATTTGAATTGTTCCACTTCGCGAGTAGGTCGCGAAGAAGCGTTAGGTCTTCTTCCAGTGAGAGCGAAAACGTTCTACATTGGAAAGTGATCTCAAGATTGGGCTGGCAAGGGAACGACAAGGGCATCTGTTAGATGTTGAAAGTGTGAGGGCGGACGTTATATTGTTGAAACTGGGTACAAGAAATACTACGGAGATACGTCAGCAGAAGATGTTGCAACACTCATCAATATGTCATCGTGCTCTCATTAGACCCATACTCAGTACGGGAGGTGAAGGTCTGTTGAAACTAAGAGCGCCCCAAACCATTCCATTAGATGCAGGACACATAAAATTTACCGTAATCTGGGTTACCACGTTGTCTTCAGATATTAAATAATCTGGGTTACCAAGTTGGCTTCAGATCGTAAATGATCTGGGTCACTCCGTTGTCTTCAGATCATAAATAATATGCGTTACCACGTTGTTTTCAAATCGTAAATCTGGATAAACACGTTGTCTTCAGATCGTAAATCTGGATTGTCTTCAGATTGTAAATAATTTGGGTTACCACGTTGTCTTCAGATCGTAAATCGGCGATTGCCTGCTCTGAGACAGAAGCGCGACTCCTCACATGTTACCATTCGTCTCTCCACTGATGCGTGGTACTACACCACAGCAATCTCGCGTAATGATGCGTTGCCATGAGTAGAAGTTGTTGTAATGGCAGGTGAGAGCGCATACCTGCCTCAGCTAATCTGTTATTCAGTCATTGTTGATTTGAGGCGGTCCATAATTCCCTGCATACCTCTTCCAATGTCATCCGGCTGCTACAGCCTGCTGTCCAATGCGGCAATCGAAGAGTTCGGACGTCCGCTGATATGCACCATCCCCACTACTGCAACACAAGGTACCTTTCTCCCAAAAAACGGGCACCATCTTCAGCCGACAGTTATCACAACCCGATGTGTTTCCGGCCTGATACCAAATATAGATCGGTCGGAAATCACGTAACTGTTACTTTGTCACCGTTACTGAAAAATCACTGTCACTGTTATGACCAGTGACAAAAAGTAACAGTTCCAAAGTCACTGATAAGAATGTCAACGTTGGCCGTGTCAGAGCAATGCTCGGGTCCAAGGTTACCATGTCACTATGCCGCTTCTGTTGAAACATCAAAGAGGTGGATATTGATGCCAGCGTTCTTCAGAATCAGTGTTTCGAGCTAGTCTCTTCAGGATGAGTTATTACGAACAGAAGTGAACGACAATGGCCGTTCCTGTGGCGTAGTGGTCCAAACAATAACTTCATATCATTCGTCCGAGATGGGTCGGGGTTCAGATCACGTGAGACTTGGATGTTGTGTTTGTCTTACGGCACCAGCTCTCTCCTTACTGTGGAACCAGTAACCCTAAATGTAGGTCGGGCGACTGCTTAACCACTGAATTTCTCACTGTGGTCGTTAAACCTCCAAATAAAACAAGAAAGACTACACCGAATTTTCGGGTGTAATAAGCACGTCTTTTGAATCCGTTCTGACGCAAATTAAATTTATCAAAGCTATTCAAAGTCAATGGAACTGGTATGGAAAACAATAGTATCAGACGGAAGAAAGCAAATTTTCAATCGGGTTTTTAATCCCTCTGATATTGCTGTAAACGGAATCGTGAGCTTAAGCCCTCTGGTTGCAGACTGTTGCGTTAAGAAAAACATGAATTTATATGAGAAACATTTCGCACCGGAAACGCTCTGCAACACAAATGAATTTTCAAATCGGACTCTTAGACACATATATCGACGAAAATAAGATGTGACTTCACGTTCCCCGGTGGGAAAACCATGCATTATTTGAGGAAGAAAGTATTCTCAAAAGGTTCATCCATATGAGCGGTATCGGTCCAAGAAAAAAAAATTAGACGAGTTTTCAGGAACCCAGATTTTGCTACAAATACATCAGAAGCAGATATTAACACTTAGGCCCCCTGTGGCCAAGCCATTCTTTACCAAACATTAGAAATTATGTGAAAAATATTTTCCATCAGGTCTTGTATGCGACACAGGAATAATTTTTCAAATCTGAGTTTTAGAAGCAGTAATAACGCAGAAAACGCAATTTACGTCTGTGCCCCCTAGCGAAAAGTATGATTTACTTGATAGTTTTGAATTCATAGCAAACACATTTCGTATCAGAAACACTAATCGACAAAGGAATTTTTCAAATCTGACTCTTACAAGTAGATATTGACAAAAATAAAATATAAATCTACGCCCCATGGCGTAGAAACCATGCATTATTTCAAGAAAAAAATGTTCCTAAAAGGTTTGTCGACATGACTAGTGTTGATCAACAAACGACTTTTTTTCATTCGAGATTTTAGAAGCTTATATTTTGCTGCAAATACGTCAGAAGCGGAAATTGAGACTTACGCCACTTGGTGGCCAAACCATTTTTTACAAAAATTAGAAATTATGGGCAACGGATTTCCCATCAGGAGCTGCATCCGGTGGAGAAAGTAATTTTTAGATCGGAGATTTAGAAACAGATATAGGGGAAAGCAATTTACCTCTACGCTCCCTAGCGGAAAGTCTATGAATTACTTGAAAATTTTGAAATTATATGAAAGCATGTCACACTGAAAACATTATCCAACAAAGAATTTTTTCAAATCGGACTCCTAGAAGTAGAGATATTGACAAAAATAAGATATACATTTACGCCCCTGGCGGAGAAACTAGAATATTTTAAGACAATATTCCTAAAACCTTTATCGATGTGAGTGGCATCAGTCCACGAAAAAAAAATTTCAATCGATATTTTAGAAGCTCAGGTTTTATGGGAAATGCATCAGAAGCAAAAATTAACACTTACGCCCCCTGGTGGCCAAAGTATTTTTTACCAAAAATTAGAAATTATATGCAAACTATTCTCCATTAGGAGGTGTATCCGCTGAAGAATTTTTTTTTTCAAATCGAAGTTTTAGAAGAAGTTATCGGATGTATTTCACTTTTACGTCCCCTATCGGAAAATCTATGCGTGATTTGAAAAAGTAACTATATCTAAAATACTCTTTGACATAAATGGAATCGAAAAATAAAAAAAAATCAATCGGATGTTTAGAAGCAAATGTGGAATAAAACGTATTTTTAAATTCGACATCTTCCTTTACGCCCTCTAGCGGCGAAATTGTACATCGTACAAAAAAAAAACGAAATGTAGGATCATCATTCTCATATTTCAAGCTTCCCAATGCAAAAAGAATTTTTCTAATCGGACTAATAGTTCCAGAGATATCGTGGGTACGGACGGACAAACCGATAATATAAGCACGATCTTCTGTTACAAAAGACGTTCTAAAAACAAACGATAATGGACTGTTATTTTTTCAACATTACAGAATGTCTGACACGAAGCGTAGGAAAACCTGTGAGATGTGGAATTATTTCGCCGTTCTTGATTGAAATTTCGCTTCGGGTGATACTTGTAAGCAGTAGCTTTTTTAACAAAAGTTCGACACTGCTCCGTTATTGCTCCGACACCCCTGTCGTAAACAGTGATTTTGTCACTGAGAAGACAGTGACTCAGCATCCCGTTACAACAGCGTCATCCCTCTCGTAAACGGTAATTTTGTCAATATTTAAAGTCGCCGTTACTTCCGTGGAACTGTCAACGTTGTGACTGTCACAGGAAAATTATTGTTAAGCCCACCTCTAAGTTGCCAATCACCCATACGATGAAAACCCCATAACGAAGACTGGGAGAGGAATCAGTGTTGTGGTATGATTCCTGATGACGTCACCCACGCACTCTCTATCCTTACACCTCCTTTCGCTTCCGAGGTTACTCCGATGTAATGGTCCACACGACGAGATGTTTTGGTCTTGCATCTCACGTGATTGGTCTGTAACTACAGTCTTGTACATGTCCAAACTGTTGACACATACCCACCACTTTACATCGCACTCATAGTGCTTCATAGTATGTGTGGCATTTTCTACCTCCAGCAGTGTAAGTTGTCTTTTTTTTTTTTTTTTTGCACCTTGGTGAAATTTTATAAACGTTTTATTTATTAACAGTAAAATGCGTGTTAGATACTAAAACATGTTAATCAGCTACCCATAAATCATTTCAACTGATGTATGCTGAGTACATGAGTAAATGCAGGTAAGTTTCTTCACTGGCATTTAAGTTCAAAATGAAAACAAAATTTTGCTATCTGACTTTATATCATATGGACTCCATAACTTTATTTGCATATGAATCATATGGACAACAGGACTTTGCAATTTGCCCACATGTCATATTGACCACAGAACTTTCTATTTGCTCACATATCGTATTCACGTCAGAGTTTTGCTATTTGTCCATATATAAAGTTGACCAAAGAACTTTCTATTCGCCCACATATGTAAGACCGTATAACTTTGCTATTTGCACACATACCACATGGGACTCAGAAATTTGTATTTGCCCCCATTTGATATGGACATCAGTTTTCCTATTTGCCTACATATCCTATTTACCACATAACTTCCTATTTGCTCACATATCATATGGACGTCAGAGTTTTGTTGTTTGCCCACATGTCATGTTTACCACAGAACGTTCTAGTCGCCGACAAATCATAGGACCGTAAAACTTTGCTATTTGCGCACATGCACTATGGGACTCGGAAACTTCTATTTGCCCACATATCATATGGACCTCAGAGCTTTGCTATTTGTCCGCTATCATATGGATCTCAGAAATTTGCTATTTGCCCACATGTCATATCGACTACATAACTTTATATTTGCCCACATATACGAACTTCAGATATTTACAATTTGCCCACATATCATATGGACCTCAGTTTTGTAATTGCCTACGTATCATATTGACCACAGAACTTTCTATTCGACCACATATCATATAGACCTCAGAACGTAATTACTTATGTGACTGCTTACAGTCCTTAGAGTAGCTCATGGTGGTTTTCGAAACCCATAAGAAAACTTCAACTGTTTTGGTATACATGCAAAAACATGCATTTAATTACATTTTTAGGTGCTAAATGACGTGGATTTTTGTAGATAGGTGATAAACTAATCATTTCTACCAACGTATCGAAACCCATAAGAAAACTTCAACTGTTTTGGTATACATGCAAAAACATGCATTTAATTACATTTTTAGGTGCTAAATGACGTGGATTTTTGTAGATAGGTGATAAACTAATCATTTCTACCAACGTATTTTTTTTCGGGTAACCATCTGTCAAATACAATACGATATATAATAAATTCTAAATATTCCAAATATGATAAGCAAGATTAACGTGTGCAAATCAGTTACTCTTTTTCTCGTATTTGAATTTTATTTTGATAACAAATATTACGTATATGAAATGTACTTTATTTCCTAGTCTCAATTTGTCAACAGATATTACTGAAAAAACAGGACTTTTAATCTCGAGTAGCTTCAGCTTGGTGACTAGAATAAATATTAAGTAAAGCAAACTTTTTTTGTGTATCTTTATACTACTGATCTCGTTAATAAACATCTAAGATGCTAACTCAAAGTCCTGTGGTCCTTTAGACGTATGTTAAGTGGAAAAAAAACGTGCTTTTCAGATTTGCAGGAAGTAGCATACTCAGTGAAGATCAAACTTATTTACGTCTAAGAATGGCACAATTAACGGATGGAGTATGTTTTAGGCAACAGCTTTGATTTCTGCAATGGAACTACCTAAAATATGCTGCGACAATGACAAAATTCCTCCACGTGCAGTTGTTTGATTGACCTCCAGAATAATTACTGTAGCTTAAATGTTTATTAATTATGACTTTTGTTTTCGAGTCAATATCAATTTAACTTTCGTCGAATTTGTCGCCCTCGTTTTCAAAAACCGGCATTTCATTTTTAAATTATAGGTATAAAACACACAAGTTTATTTTTGTTGATGTCTTGCATAAGAATACCTGATTGATTTTTTGTTTTCTCAAAAGCAACTTATTTCACATTCGGCTAACTTAAATAATCCAAATCTTCTGGTTTCCCCAAAATGTTCTAAAGTAATGAGCTTTTTTCCAGGTCCCTTTAGTTTCTGTTCTATTGTAAACAAAATACTGAGAAGATAAAAACTTCCTCTTCAGTTAATTTTATTCTTCATTTTTGGCTCTTCTATTCAAATACTAGGGAGACATCTGAATAATGACGAATACCATGTCTTGGATATCTTCGTGAAAATTGTTCTTATAACAACCATTTCTATACCGATTCGCTAAAGAATATTACTTTCAAAGATAGCAGCAATGACCGTACAAACTGAAAATTATCACAGCAATGTGAGTACTAATTAAAAATTATCGCAGCAATGACAGTGTTAATTGAAAATTATTTCGGCAATGAGCGTACGAATTGAATATTATCGCAACTAATTCAAAATTATTACAGTTGAAGTCAACACTAATTAAAAATCATTGCATCAATGACAGTACCAATTGAAAATTATGGCAGCAATGTGAACACTAATTGAAAATTATCACAGAAATATGAGTGCCAATTAAAAATTATCGCAACTAATTCAAAATTATTACAGTTGAAGTCAACACTAATTAAAAATCATTGCATCAATGACAGTACCAATTGAAAATTATGGCAGCAATGTGAACACTAATTGAAAATTATCACAGAAATATGAGTGCCAATTAAAAATTATCGCAGCAATTACAGTGTCTATTGAATTGAAAATTATCGCAGCAATGACAGTGCTAATTGAAAATTATCGCAGTAATGGCAGTACTAATGGAAAATTATCGCAGAAATGACAGTACTAGTGGAAAATTATCTCGGCGATGTGTGTACTAATTGAATATTGATGCAGCAATAATGACGGTACTAATTCAAAATTATCATAATTGAAGTACTAATTGGAAATCATCGCATCAATGACAGTACCAATTGAAAATTTTACCAGGTGCATTCTCTATTGCTTTTTAAAATGTAAGTCATTCTCTGGTTGATACATTTGCAAAATACGAGAAATATTTCCACATAATTTCATCATAGTGATTACACTTTTTTACGCTTTCCAACCGTAGGTTCAAGAAGCGTATATGCTCCAGCTTTGTCTGTTCCTCCGCACGATAACTAGCGTAAAAATGGGTCCATTTCGACGAAAGTTTAGTATGTGGTAGGAGACCACCTAGGGACGAACCCTATTGAAAATGGGACAAATAGGGTTAAAGGTCACTACGTAGGAGCGGGATCATTCCATTACCCTTATGCGTCATAACTTGCGTAAATATGGATCGATTTCAATGAAAGTTTACTATGTGGTAGGAGATCGCTTGATGACGAACCCTATTTAAAATGGGCGAAGTTGGGTCAAAAAGTCAGGACATAAGATCGGAATGCATTCCATTGCCCTTATGTGTCATAACGTGCGTAAAAATGGTTCGATTTCGATGAAATTTCAGTATGTAGTAGAGGACCACCTTGGGACGAATCCTATTAAAAATGGACGAAATGTGGTCAAAGGTCAGAACATAAGATTGCGATCCATTCCATTGTCCTTATCCCATATTATTAAGGTGGACGTCAAGTAATTTTGCTTCCTATACTCCCAATGGAAAAATTTTGTACACATTTTCTTCACAATGTGTTCCCAAGGATGAAAATTTGAACATCGATTAAAATAACGTCATATTATAACTTGGCAAACTTAATATTTTCTAAAACATAACCATAATTATATTAAAAAATAATAACGTTTCCTTTGGTGGTTTTGAAACCAGAGGAAAGATGGCGCGACCAGTACTTTGATGACGTCAGTGGACAAAAAAATGTTGGATTGCATAATTACGGTTACGGTTTAGAAAATATTAAGTATTGCAAGTTATAAAATGAAGATATTTTAATCGATGTTCAAAATTTCATCCTTGGAAGCGCATTAATTGTGAAGAAAATGTGTACAAAAGTTTTTCCATTGGAAGTATAGGAAGCAAAGTTACTTGACGTCCATCTTAAAGTAGCAATTCTTGTATGTATATTTTATTTTGAAAACGGCTCAAAGAATTTTGATGAAAGTCGTTAACCTACCGTTTTCTGGTACTAGAAATCGATTTAGCTTGATCTCGACTTTAGGAGAATTCGTTTAGTTTGTTAAATAACCACCCCGAATCATAACGTTTTTAGTGATGGAGTTGTTCCATTAATGTTACCAATGCTTAGAAATCTAATGACGTCACAACTCGCGTTTGAGAATGTTGGCCCGCTGTCACGCCATCTGTCTCTTTACGTCACGTGTTTTGTGTGGATCCTATTAAAGGTTTATGACGTCACACGTTTGTGGCGGGCAGATGGTCGCGATTCCCATCTGCCTCATTACGTCCCGCGTTGTGTGCGTATGTCCGTCAGCACGATAACTCGCGTAACAACCGTTGGATTTCGATGAAATTTTAGTATCTGGTAGGGGATCACCTTGGAAGGAACCCTATTTAAAGTGAACGGAATGGGGTTAAAGGTCAGTACATAGGAGAGGGATCCATTCCACTGCTATTATGCGCTATACCTAACGTAAAAAAAGTTCGATTTCAATGACATTTTAGTATGTGATAGGGGACAATCTGGCGACAATCCTTATTGAAAATGGGCGAAATGGGGTCAAAGGTTAGTATACAGGAGCGGGATCTATTCCATAGCCCTTATGCATCATAACTTACGTAAAAATGCTTCGATTGCGACAAAACTTTGTTATTTCGGAGGTATACCAAGCCGGTTCTGTTGAATATCATCGAAATGGGATCAAAGGTCAATGACAGGACCGAGATTTATTCCACAGACATTATTCTCATAACTTGAGTGATAACTTGAGTAATGATTTCTGTAATGTTGGAAAGCGTATTATAATCAATACATTGCATGATTTTACTAACTTGTTATTAAAAGGGCAGCAGGTACATGTTGATGGGTTTTAAGGATTCGTTTTGACGGTTCTTGTACTTAGATATTCATTATATCAATATTTGCTTTCTAGTTTCTTACCATTCCAGTCGGTCTCACGATTTATGATTAAAAAACAATACTCTGCACTCCCATCTTAAATTTGTCATCAATCATTTTCAGAATATTTTCATTTTCAAAAACAGCCTTCCGAAGTTAAGTTATCTTTCCTTTATTTTGATATTGCATGATTTCATCTTTCGTGATTTCTTTAAAAACTTTCTTTCAAAGATATCTCATTTCTTCTATAGATTTTGCATGATTTCGTACTTCGATTTTTCTCGTATTTTTTCTTCTTTTGCGGAGGATACTCATAAAGTCTCTGAAGCTCTCGTTTTGCTATATTCCCCTTGACAAATCGATATGATGCAGTGCTTGGTTTTTCTCTAGTCATAAACGGAACTCCTCCAGATGGCAGAGCACTTTTCTTTGGTTTTCTTCCCACCGAATGATAAGTCCAAGAAGTTTACTTTTAAAAGCTCCTTCATAGTCTTGATCAGAAAAATAGTCGAAGAAAACTCACGCATGTATTGTATGATCGTCTGCTGTCGTTTGCGCTTTTCAATCCGTACTTTCCCAAAACGCCCATCTCAAACGAAAACAGAAAAACAATTTCTTTCCGTTTTTTCTTTGTTTTTGCAGTCTTCTTCTAGATTCCACCTAAGTTATTTTCTGTCGTCGCTATGAGAGCTTCTTATAGAACAATGTGTGTCAAGTTTTTATTCCCGAATATATGGAGGAAAAGCTTAAAAGTATAAAAGCGGATAGACAAAAGCTTAAAACAAGAAAAAAGGTGAATAGGCAAAAAGGTAAAATACAGAAAAGAAAGAAATCTGGATTAATGTACTTCAGAGAAATCTCCGTGCTTGGAGATTTCCCAACAGCCATCTTAAATTGCTTTTTATCTTCATTTTGTCCTGCATTTTACTAAGGGATCTTTTATTCCCATAATACTGAAGCACTTCAGGGGTAGCCCAAGGCTCGAATATGAATCTCTTCCTTCTTCGGTTAGGATTTTTAAAAATGATCTATCTAGACATTTTTGTATTGCGCACCTGACGTTTGCTGATAAAAACACTCTTCTTACACAGATCGAGATGCGGTAAAATATTGGTTGTTTCACTGATCATATGAATTTTTTCTTTTACTTACTGCGAACAGAGATTCACAATGGCTATCTTCCTGAAGGTGTATTGATGTTAATAAAAAACGAGCTAAGACGCTTTGAATTTGAAAATTGTTCCAACTTTCCTCCAAATATGCTGACACGCAAAAAGCCTGCGGTACGGGAAAAAAAATATAATTCCTATATTGACTTCATTGTTATTTTGATTTCTCGAAACTATTGAAATGGAGTGCTGTAAAATGAAAAGAAAAAAGGGGAAAGCTGCTTCATCGTTCATGGTAGAAGGTCTCTTAATATCTACACTCACGGACAATGACATTTTCGCACCTAGAAGAAAACCTACAACCGCGAAACTTTAAAAATAGCTAGAGTGCGTGCTGGTATGTAAATGATCCACGTTTGGGGCGATTGCGCATGATCAAACTTCCTGTGGTGGCGCTGCGAGCACGAACCGGCAACCTTATTAACCAGCGTGTAGTCGATGCCCCACTAAAGCGAAAAGCACCGGCCGACGCAAGCAAGAGTACAGAGTGACAAGAATGCCGAGCGAACGCCAGAGACTTCGACTTACGCAACTTACGGACTTTGAGAGAGGCCTGATCATCGGGCTGAAAACCGAGGGGTGGTCGGCGGACCGTATAGCCCGCCACGTGAATCATTCTGACCATACATACCGTCAGACTGTGTCGGGTGAATGGACACGTGACGGCACGGCACAGGAGCAGCACCGCGATCAAATCTTTTAGTGGTGCGTGGATCATTGACAGGCCAGCAGTATGTGGATGACATCCTACGGCCTCATGGGCTCCCATTCCTGGCCAGGATTCTAGATGCGCTCTTCCAGCAGGATAATTCCCCCCTCCCCCGCACACGTCTGGGGTTGCCGAGGACTGCCTAGGTCATGTCCAGGCACTTCCATGGCCTGCCCACTCCTCGGACATGTCCAGACACTTACATTGCCTGCCCACGCCTCGGTCATGTCCCGTATCGAGCATATGTGGGACCAGTTGAAACGCCAGCTGCTCTCGTGCCGCACTATCCGGGATTTGGAGTAGACTGTCTAGCATGCGTGAGCCAGTCTGCCGCAGGACAACATCAGGCGTCTGTTTGTATCCATGCCGGACCGTATTGCAGCATGTGTCGCCGCACAAGGCGGTGCAACGCGCTATTGAAAATGACCGGACTGTGTGCGACACATCCCTCTGTAATTGTCCTGAAGCTCTGTTTTTTCCATTCATCTGTATCCTTACGTCCGTAAAATTTAAGTTCTATTTGATCTTTCATTCTTGGTGCGCAAATTTTATTGTCCGTGAGTGCGTTTTGCCAAATGTAGGGATGACAGAATTCAAAGACAGGGAGAGACAGGTTGGTTACTCTGTGCAAACGATTTGAATTTGTAATATCCAATTTTTCTTGTTTCGGGATTTAATGTCCAACATGAGCAAATCTAAGTGCCCGCCCAGGTGGCCGGGTGGAACGAGGCGTAAGTCTGTAACCATTCGTCCGAAATATGTACAGATTCGAATCTGAGTAAGGCACGGATGGTGTGTTTATCTTTTGTTACTGACTCTCTCCATTTATTGGAACCCGTGGCTTTAAATTAGGGGAAGGTGACCTCTTACACCGATGAGATATTACATTATGACCACCTACCTGTAGGATCCCTTTAGCCAGCAAAACAGCGGCTACTCGGAGAACCATAGATTCGATGAGGTGGTTATAGGTATCTTGGGGTATCTGGTAACATAATGTCAACACCAGGTGCTTCAGTTCACCAATATATCGGGGTGGTGGTGATTTAGCCCGAACCCGCTTTTCCAAGTGGAACCAGAAATGTTCGATTGGGTTCATGTCAGGTGAATTTGGAGGCCAGGGTATTAACAGAAAGTCACCAGCATGTTCTTCGAACCACTCCTTGACAATTCTGGCAGTGTGGCGTGGCGGCTTTTATCCTGTTGGTAATGGTCATCACCAGCAGGGAACACAGTCGCCATGAATGAGTGAACTTGGTCCGCAACAATGTTCAGATACCTGACAGCTGTCAGGGATTGTGCTATTGGGATAATGGGGCCAAAATATCTCAAGAAAACGTCTGCCTCAGCATAAAACCGCCGCCCTGTTTCCGCCCAACAGTGCATCCAGGTCAGTTGGTTATCGACTTATCCGCACTCGACCGTCTACGTGATGCACAAGGAATCGTGATTCGTCATACCAGGCGACTTCCAACTAATCATCTACGGTCCGGTGATGATCTTGGGCTCATGTCATGCGTTGTTGGCGATTACGTGCAGTGAGCATTGGGACCGGGCTAGATCTTTGGCTATACAGGCCCATGCGCAGAAGGCTGCGATGAACTGTTTGCTGTGACACATTGCCCTGATTGCCACTGTTGTACCTGCGGGTGATTTGTCGCATTCTGGCCCTGCGGTCACTATGAACAATGCGCTACAGTCTGCGGCCTCCTCTGGCATCAATGAGCCGCGGACGACACACGGATGGGCGATGGTTCGTCGTTTGGCCATATGTGCACCACTTTTGATACGTACTCACTACAGCGGCACGTGAACAAACCAAAAGCTGTGCCGTTTCCGAAATAGTAGTTCTGAAGCGCCGTGCCATCACAATTTTGTCCTTTATGGCACTCCGATAAATCGGCAGCTTTTCCCATTCTGACTCCGAACACTCTACTAACCGAAAGCCGGTTCTCGGGTTGTATATATTAACTACTCTGTGAAACTCACCTGCACCATCGTTCGAAATCCATGCGCGCTCATTTCCCTAGGCTGGGGATGATTATAATATGATGACTCATCGGTTTATGTCCCTTTGTGTCTCTCACAATGGTATTTGATATATTTTGTAAAAAAATCATTCGCCAGTGCGGTAATGGGTTCCTAGGAACAGGCCGAGACTGCGTATCCTGACAAACGCATCAGAATACAATGCCACTTAGATGTCCAAATCCCACCATGTTATTACACTATATTGACAAAAGTCACCGGACACCCTCCGAAAGAAAATGAACGCCGCCCCGGTGGCGCAGTGGTCTAAAGCGTTGGCCTCTGATCATTCGTCCGTAAGGGGTCCGGGTTCGAATCCCGGTCAGGCATGGATATTGTGTTTGTCTTACGGCACTGGTTCTCTCCCTTCCCTTGAACCAGTGACCCTAAATTAGGGACGGTGACTGCTTATAGCCCATTGAGTTGCTCACGCTGGTCGTTAAACCTCCAATCAAAAAAAAAAAAAAAAAAGAAAGAAAATGAACGGATTCGCTGCGTTGTTAAGATGCGCAGTTCGCACGATATTAAAACAAGCCTGCAGTTAACAGCGATCATATCGCATTGTGAGCTTGAGTGAAAATGTCGCGGCCGGAAAAAACTCCTTGAAAAAGGAAAGATTGTCGGGTGTTATATTAATGGGTTGTCCATAAGAGAACCCAAGAGACGTTTAAACATACCCAGGTCAACTATTTTGGATGTACTAAATAAGTGGAAGACACATGGCGTGCTTGAAGCAGCAAAACGGTACCGGAAGACCAAAGAAAATCAGTGATAGAAGACGTCGAATCCTAAGGAGAGTCGTTAGAACTAATCGACGGAGTACTGCACAAGACCGCAATGTACAGGTGGATAAAAGATGCGGGAACCTCGGTATGTACACGTACCTTTCGCAGAGAACTTCATTCCATGGGATACCGTGGTCGTGCGGCTGCTTATAAGCTTTCAACTCCACTCGGAAGCTACTCATCGTTTAGCATGGTGTAAAAAACATTTATCGTGGACTGTAGATCAATGGAATCAATGAAACGCCTAATTTAAAATAAAAAAATTGACCGGGCCAATTTGTTGTGAATAAAATGTGTCACAAGAAAAGAAAAAAACTGCATTTCTGCAATCGACAAAACGCACATTCACAAATAGAAATGCCCATTTACTCCCTCTGGCAGCTCAAGTCTGTTGCGAAAATGAAAGAATTGCTGTTGCAGAATAAGCCGTCTCGTGCACGATTTTTAGGTAAAACCATTTTTTAATATTTAAGAACGATGTTCAAAACGCATTACAAACATTAAAATGCGACAAGATCTTTCGGTGACCGCATCAGTCCCTTCATCAAGTCATACACGCTGTACAATAGAAATGAAAGTTGGGTGACTTAAATACAGAATGAAGATGTGATAATACAAGAACACTGCGCATGCCAAAGAATCAGATTTACCTAAAGTGGATCCATCAATTAAAGTTCTGAACAATTTGAAGTTATTGGTTCCGGTTTTAAAAGAAATTTCCAAGGGAGAGGTATGTGAACAGGTGTGTCGTCATTGCGACATTTAGGTCCATCTTTGTAAATCCATAAGCTTTTAGAGAATAGAGTAGCAAAGCGTGTTGTTGGAGCCGAAAGGATAGTAATGTTTCATAGTGACTCTTGACTACCTTTCGAGCATAATTTGGATAATGCCGTAACAGACGACTTTGTTTTTAAATTGTATTTGTGTTCAAATATTCTGCATTTAAGGTTACGAAATATAAAACCAACATACACAGAGAATCCATGGCCATTAACGGAACGGGGTCAACCCCGTGACCGTACTCCAAATTTATTGTATTTCTGTCGTTTCTTATTTGCTATATTAAATTGTAAGTTTTTACACCGAAACTCAAATCACACTTCTTACAAATGTTCTTAAGAATATTGCAAACAACCGGAACGTATTGTATTGACCCTATATACTGAACTAAGTTTCTGCCAGGGGTAAGGCTTGAGGCAGCTAATTCAGTCTAACGAAGAATGAAGTTGTTAATGATATGGTTAAGGTGTAACCATAGGTCCTGGCGAGGTCTTTATTTTTGAGATTTCCCGTTGTCGTAGACGATTACTGGACGAATGAGTTATAGCCCGGTGTAAGAAAAAATTAAGTGCAGAATTTTTATATTTAATTGGATATGCTGAATCAAAAGGAAATAAGAAAATGGTAGAAGCGGGTATCGAATGAACAGAGTATATTATAATGTTTTCTCCTGTGTCCCGTTGCAAGAAAAAATCCAGAAAAAATATGGAACATTTTTGTTCAAATTCGATGGAAAATGTAATACAAGGATATCGCGGTGAAAGCCTATTGGCGAAAGCAACAAGTTCATCGCGACTGCAGGGCCAAAAAACCAGAATATCGTCAACGTATCGAATGTACAAAAGTGGTGTAGTGGGGGAGGATTGAATAAAAATTTCTTCTAAATCCTGCATAAGAATTTTGTAATGAACAGGTTGATTTCTCCAATAATCTTTAATTGCGATATTCTTCTATTAAAATTTACATCGAATTTGAACAAAATTGTTCCATACCTTTTCTGGATTTATTCTTTCAACCGGACACAGAACTCTTTTTTTACTCTGTTTATTCGAAACCAACTTCTACCACTTGCTTAATTCCTTTTGATTCAGCACATCCAATTAAATAAAAAATTCTGCACCCAAGTTTTTTCTTACACCGGGCTATAACTCATTCGTCCAGTAATCGTCTTCGAGATCTGGAAATCTCAAACATAAAAGACCTGCCCAGGACTTACATTACCCTATCCATATCATTAACAAGGTAATTCTTCGTTCAACTGAATTACCAGCCTCAACCCCTTCCCGTGATAGAAACTCAGTTCAGTATACTGTATAGGGTCAATACAATACGTTCCAGTTGTTTGCAATATACTTAAGAACATGTGTAAGAAATAGTTATGATTTGAGTTTCGGTGTAAAAACTTGTAATGTAATATCACAAATAAGAAACGACAGAAATATAAAGCATTTGGAATACCTTCACGGCGTTCATGCCATTCCGTTAAGGGTCATGGATTCCAATGACTCTCTCTATAAGTGGGTTCTACATTTCGTAACCTAAAATGCCGAATATATGAACACAAATACAATTTAAAAACAAAGTCCTCTGTTACGGCATTATCCAGATTATGCTCGGAAGGTAATCACGAACCACTATGGAACTTTACTACTATCATTTCGGCTGCAGCAAAACGCTTTGCTACTCTACTTTCGGAAAGCTTTTGGATTTACAAGTATGGACCTAAATGTTGCAAAGAGGGCAGACCTGTTCAGATACCTCTTCCATGGAAATTTTTTAGACCGGAACCATAACTTCAAGTTGTTCAGAACTTTAATTGGTGTATCTACTTTACGTGTATTTGGTTCTTTGACATGCGTAATGTACTTGATCATGACATCTTCATTCTGTATTTAAGTCACTCAAATTTTCATTTCTATTGCTCAATGAGTGTGACCTGATGAAGGAGCCGACGCAGTCACTGAAAGATCTCGTCCATTTTTAATGTTTTTAATCTAGTTTTAATATTTTTAAATATTAAAGAGTGGTTTTATCTAAAAACCGTGCATGAGGCTGCTCATTCTATGACTTCACTTACTTAACACGAAAACTTCACGGCTTTATAACGAATTGTTCAAAAAACATTTCTCGTTGCAGAAGATATTAGAGGCAAGATATTTTCAACTTGAAGGGTCAGAAGAGAGAGTATATCTTGATAAAACTTTACGTGCTATACCAGAAATGCTGTGTTTACATAAAGCCGATGGGTGCAAAGTACTCTTAATAATGATTATTTTACTAAAAATAAATTTTTCTAAGATATTTAGTCTAAAACATAGAAATATACTCTAACGCCCCTGGCATAAGAATTTTAAATAATGGAAAAGTAGAAATTTTGCGAAAATTATTGTTCATAGGAAAACCTATGCGAAAGAAAAAACAAAGTTTCAAGAGCGTCCCCTGGAAGCCGAGGGAGTGCGAAAAATGGCTTTGATATTTATTCCTCTAGTCGTAAAACTGTGCAATATTTAAAGAACACAAAATATGCACTATATGCAAATGGCATGCATTAAAAAAAGACATTATTGAATAGTATTCTTATTAGCGAAGGCAGAACGTGCAGACAGAAATGCACACTAGCACCACCTAGCGACAGAGCTAACTACAAGCATGGAGGAGTGCAAACGAAATGTTCCATAAGGCGAATGGTATCTCGTGTTGAATTTGCATTTTTTAAATAGGGGATTTAGAAGCAAATATATCAGAAAAAACACATCAACCATTTCCACCTCCTAGCAGGAAAATTGTGCATTAATTTAGGCAGGAAATGCTCATACATGTTTTCGCTATCAGTAGTATGTGGCCGAAAAGGAATTTTTCCGATCAGAATTTTAGACCCGTACGTATTGCTGTAAATATAATGTTGGAGTAAAAGTGACTTATAAGCCCCCCCAATTCAAAGGCAAACTTGTGCGTTTTATGCAAGTCATTACCCGTGTAATCCGCTGTCCGATATAAACATAATTTTTCAAATCTGACTGTTAGCTAAGATATAAGAAAAACATAAGATATATATCTTCTGCGCAAAGGTTTTCCGAAGCGCAGTTATAGCTCCGAATACATGGGAAACATAAAGGTAGCTTTAGACCCCTAGTGTCAAAGCAGATTATTACTAAATTCGGAAATATATGCAAAAAAATTCACATCAGGAACTTGATCCGACCCAATTTGTTTTCCACATCAGGCTTTTAGAAACAGATATGTGATAGAAATCGTAATTTACCAATAATCGTGTACCTTTTTTCACAAAAGACTTGCTAAAAACCAAAACTCCATTTTGTTGTCTTTTGAATAAATACAAAACCGGAACTGCATCAAGAACATCCACAGATCCAGTGAAAGAAAGTTTGTGCTCACGTACAAACCCAATTGAGTGTGAGAACTGCCTTCCGTGGGATTTTCCAAGAAGAATGAAACAAGTGTTTCCTTAGTGATAAAAGGGCATGCTTTAAAGAGAATGAAACTTATATCCCTGTAGAGGTAATTGATAGAGGTATTTCAGGCACGGTGTTACCTTTATTGATTAGTTCTTTTATAAACACAATTCAGTCTGAGAGACGTTTCGAGGAATAGTGGTTAAGATTGTGGTGTAATTGCTGAGGGTATTTACTCTGAACGTAATTAACTTCCTCTCCTTCTAAATAACGTACCTTCCTTTTTATCAATTCTCTTTGCAGTACCGGCGCTCGCGCAGATAGAAGAGCGGTTCTCTGGTTCGTCTACCTAGCTTGATACGGTTTCTGGTCTCGAATGAGGTATATGTGGCTTGCTTGCCCTATGTTCCTGGAACCAGTGACCCCAAGTCAGGAACATGCCATTATTTAAAACCAACTGATTTACTCATGGTGGTTGGTAACCCCACGAGAGGGAAATAGTAATTCAGTGTCGATACTGTGTTGCAAGATTTCTATAAATTCATGGTGATATATTTTTAAGTTTTAGGAATTTCAAGTCGATTTCCTAACTTTTCTGAATAAGAAAACAAACGTTAACAGTGCGAAACTTAAATGGATACGAAATCTCTTGGATACGTTTCTGATTTTAGTTTATTTAATGTTTCCTGAAGAAACATTTGTATTTAGCCTCATAAGCGTGGGTTCTACCTTTCTGGTCACTTTCAATATCGTCATTTGGAATTCTCTCTGGGATATTTTTTTTCTGAAAGGAAAAGGAATGATGAATACCTAAGTTTCTCAAGAAAAAACGATGTCTTCTATTGCTTTGCAGAAGAACCTAATGCAATATCTTCACACTAATGGATTTGATTTTGTAACCGTATATGAGTACACTACCAACGCAAATAACATCGGAAAAGAAATTCAGCTCACGACACCGCCTGCCGAAGATCGAGCGATATCTGTTGAGGAAGAAATTGCCAACCTGTCAACTAGAGAAGAGACATTAGATGTTTAGCTTGAGCAACGATGAATGGTTTTCAACAAATTTTATTGAAGAAAAAAAGGCTGTTACATCATTCGCGCTCATCAAAAACATAAAAATACACATGACATTTATCATGATATATACACATGAAAGAGGGTAAAGCTACCCAGATTAAAATAATAAAAACACGAATGCAGGCAAGCATTCTATGAGTATCGTAATGGTACAGGAATCTGGGGTCACGTGCAGCCCCATAATACGTGAATTACAACTAGAGAAACACAGGAAGCATATTTAGCATATGAGAGCAAATAACAAAATGATTTCGGGAGTGTGTGTGCTAGAACAGAGAATGTAAGTAAATAAAACGATGTATGTAATAAACAAAAACAATACTCAAAGCACAAGATACAACATCGCACAGTCGGTGACACAACAAGAACTTTGATCAGAAAACACAGGGATGCTAACGGAGATAATATCGTCACAGAACACGACTCACCTAATAAGACATAATGACATACTACAGAATAAAAATATGTTCTTGAGCAAAATCACATATAATATGCAATGTAAGAAAAAAGGAAATTTGTACAACATGTTGCCACACAAATAAAGTTAATTAACAGTACACACAATGTTACTCGACATTGGCGAGGGAAAAAAAGCAAACTGAAGAAAACAGTAAAGACACAATGCACACTAGGTACGGTGAGTGAAAAAAACAAAACATAGAGAACAGTGGATACAACCTGGCGGAAACAAAAATCAAAAGCTTGATGAGTCAACGTCTCGTGAACAGTATACCACCTTTAAAAAGTCATGTAGTTTTCAACATATTGAAAGAAAGAAAAGGATGCCGTAGGTCTACACTCTGTACTTAAAATAGAAGAAACACGACTAATAAAATGAATAGAACACTCAGAGTGGTTAATATCGTTAAAGTACATATGTAACACAATTATCACTCAGGGAAGCTATGCAAATGAAATCTACCAGAGAGGTGCAGACCCTAGGTTATGAAAGAATTACAATTTCATCATGCTGATACAGAGAACAAGAAAGAATACACTAGAAAAATGTACAGCACATTTGCAGAGTAATACGATAATAACGTATTCGCCTATAACACGGATAAAACTATAATAACTATGTATAAGTACGTACAAACAAATACGATATTTACAGAAAACAGCAGGCAAGTAACATTAATCATAAATGGGGTCACAATAGGAAGAAAAAAAACCACGTACTGTGGTGCGAAACTCAAGTGTGCACAACACAATACAATATTAACATGTTACCATAATTATGCGTACGTAGGTTGCCACAGCGTGGCTACACAGAAAAAATAAAAACACAGAGCACTCTTGGCACGGTGAAACAAATATCTAACGAAAGACACACTGGACTTAGTGCAACCAAACACAAAAAAACCACACAACATATACTCAAATAGCGAGACGGACAGAATTCCCATCCATCGTAAACCATCCTGAGTGCTCGGCCCAGGTGGTGTGAAATGTTGTGAGAGAATTTGACGAAATGGCGGTGTTATATTCAAGTCGAAGGCGTGCAACTATTCTGCCTCGAAAGCAAGATAGCAAAGGACTTCCGGCCTGCAGATTTGAAAGTGGCTGCGATGCAGAACGTTGTGATTGATGAAACATATGAATGACATGTTTGACAAGTACAAATAGAAAACAGCAGGTATCTGGCAAACGTGTGGGTGGATGCTTCGTTAATAGAAGCCATGGATATGCTTGGAATGGAAGATCTTGAGAAACGATGAGGCCAGCCAGGCGGAAAGCAGAATTGAGAAGAGGTAGCAGGATAGGGCAGTGGTAATAGGTGTGGTAAACATCACCGACATTACCACAGAAAGAGCAGAGTGGAAAAGAGACCAAAGACATACGGAAAAGATGGGGAACAGCGAGACGACGGTGAAGAAAACGCCAGTGAAGATTGCGCTCGAGCGGAGAGGAGAGATGAGAAGAGGAAGCTCACCAGACTGTCATGGAAAGCGAGGGAGAGAAGTCAGAGACATGTTGTGGAAGATTCGAAGGGGAACGGAGAAAACGATAGAGGGAGGCAGTGCTGAAGGAAAGCACAGGGGCGACAGAGTCAAGGAGAGGAAGAAAGAAAGGAATAGGAAGACTGGGTCCAGAGACAACACGTAGTCCGTCGGCAGTAACCAAAGCAGGGTATAGAGAGAGGAGGGAAGTGCGAAGGAGGGCATACTCTTCCTCGAGAGAAGGAGTAGGAGTAGGAAAAAGGGAAGTAATGGGTTTCCAAGAGAGGTTAGCAGTAATCAAGGCGTTGACTGTTAAGATGCCAGAACGAACCCAGAGTGGGAGGAGAACGAAAGGTTGGTTAGGAGGGTGGATCAGTGAGGAAAAGAAGAGCGGTTCGACAAGGCGATCAAGAGTGGTGGCAGGAGGAGCCCGGGAAAGAGGAAGGGACCGGAAAAACGTAAGAGCTTCAGAGATAGTAGACGGAATGTTAGAGGAAGGAAGGGTGTAATAATCCATCCGGAGGAAAAGAAGAAAAGTGAAGAACGGATCATAGACAGAAAGAAGTGCATCAAAAGATATCACAAGAGAAGGAGAGGGAGAGGTAAGCAGACGTAGAAAAGTGGTAATACGGTACGCTCTATAGTATTGATGAATATCAATGAGCCGGATGCCACCATGCGACTCAGGAAGCTACAGTGTCTGGGCCGCCGACCAATGTTTGGACTGCCAGATGACGGAAGTGAACTGACTATTGATGTCAGTAAGACGGGAGGCCAAGAAAACTGTTGAATTCCAGGAATATGTACATAGTGAGAGCAGGTAACGCTGGACAATATGTGCACGTTGAAAATAAGATGTAAATGGAAAGACGAAACGCCAATACGCAGCTCGGCGCAGAAGCCTTGGGAAAAGGTTGGTCCATGTAGCTTGTCCAGCGGTAAACGGATGACCAGCATAGGTGCCGAGAATCTTCTGGGTCGAGGATGACCACACCGCTCCCCAAAGGGAGTCAGTGCGGCCTATCAAAGACCCACACCAGAGACCAGTACTCTTAGAGACATTAAGTGAAGCCCCCGAAACAGCAGCATATTGGTGATAGGTGATGAGCAGGTCTTCAAACTGAGCATCTCTCCTGATACAAAACGTCGCATCGTCTGCATAAGCGGAAAAAGTATATTCGTGATGTCGCGTACTTGCAACGGTAGGCGGCAGCGAAGATCGAAGAGAGCGATGAGCAGCAATCAGGAACGGTTCAAAGGCTAATGCAAAAAGTTGCCCCGAGAGGGGGCAACCCTGCCTAATTCCACGTTGAAAAGGAATTGAAGCCGTCAGAAAAGAGGCCGCCCGGACATGAAAATGGGCGCACCGATAGAGACTAAGTAAAAGAGTAACCAAAGAAGAGGGGAAACCAAAGCTATGAAGAGTAAAAGAAATATAGTCGTGAGAATTAAGCAAGGCAAGTGGTTCAGAAAATTTACGAGCAAGAAAAACAAGGTTGTGAACAAAAGAGATGTTGTTAGCGATAGACCGACCAGGCACAGTGTATGACTGGTCAGGCGAAAGGATGAAAGGAAGAACAAGATTCAAACGACGGGAAAGGAGTTTAGTAAAGAATTTATAGTCGAGATTTAGAATGGAAATAGGACGCCAATTTTGCAGGTCCAGGGGGTCTCCCTTCTTCGGCAAAAGAATGACGTGGGCCACCGTAAACTCCGGCGGCAGTGCAGAAGAAAGTTGAGCTGTGGAGAAACAGGCGAGAAGGAAGGGGAGAAGAGATGGAAGAAAAGCACGGTAAAAGGAAAGAGGAAGGCCGTCAGGTCCAGGAGAGGCATGAGGATTTAGAGAGGCAAAAGCCTCTCTGAGTTCAGTGGGGGAAAAGGCCACGAGAAGAGAAGGACAGAGTTGTGAGGGGAGCTGCGGAAGAGCACGAAGAAGGGGGGATGATGAAAGAGAGTGAGTCTGCACTACCGCTCGGAATTTATCTTGAAAAAATTGACGAACCTGTGTGCAGATAGTGGCTGAGTCTGATGAAATAGTTCCATCAGACAGACGGAGATGTCGGAGGGTAGTTGATGCGCCGTAGTCTTTCCGTGCGAGAGAGAAATTCATATGAGTGAACTGTTGAGGAAAGATTAAGTAATTTCTTTCTGCAGAGAGCTTGCTGTGCCATCGGATGAAGCAGCGCTCTAAGGGCATCCTGTACTTCAGGATATGATGGATCAGTGAGAGACATCGAGGAAAGGATCCCACGAAGGTTGCTGATTTGCATACCACTTTCAGTACGGGCAGCAAATGAGTATTGTCGGATTATCATACGAAGCTCAAATTTAATGTTGAGCCACAACTTGAGTGCGCTTAGTGTTGTGGCGAGAAGGTGACTACGATCATCCAAGAATTGACGGATTGTGGTACAGAAAGTTTCGTCCTGAAGCAAGTCATCATCAAAGGACCAGGTACGCTGTGAAGTAATTGGCAGTGCAGAAACGCAGATAGACAGCGTCACCGCTCTGTGATCAGACGAGGTGGTTGGCACATGCCGTGCCTCAGTAGATGCAGGGAGCAGCTCGGAGGAGACGTAAATTCGGTCCAACCGGGCTGCTGACGAACCTTGCCGAGGTGAATTGCTCCAGGTATATGAAACCGTGTTTGGATGAAAATGACGGAATGAGTCAACAAGATGATGGCCGGAGAGGAGTAGCGTAAGCTGATCGACTAAGATAGGACGAAATTCTCTTAGGGACCCGCTGCGGTCCAACGACGGGAACAAAGTGCAATTGAAGTCTCCTCCTAAGACATAAAAATCACCAGGGGGAATTGCTGTAAGTGCTGAACGTAAACATTGAAATAGGGGGTCAATGAGAGATTCATCTGCAGGAATATAAATATTAAATATGTGATAGGTAATATGATCAATACAGAATACACAACATTGTAACAAATCAAGGTATAAACTATTTACAGAGACTGTAGTCAGTGAGTGAAGCAAACGGTTGTGGATGCCAATGGCAACACCACCGGATTGCAACCGTCTATACGCATGGAAGAACTTATAAGGCCAACTACGCCAACGATGGAATGGCGTTGTAGGAGAGCATTTCGTTTCTTGAACGAGAAGAACGTCAGTGTTAACTGCCGACAAGTCTTCATACACTTTTGAGTTTGCGTCAGGGGTGCCAAACCCCCGACAGTTCAGCGAAACTACCTTGAAAGTGGTAGGTCACTTGTAGGTGTCATAGCTTTTGTGACAGTTGTTTGAAGTAGATGGATGTGCTGCCGGATGTGTTTGCCAGCCGCTCTCAAGTGGCCAGACGGTTTGGCATAGACATCAAGAACTTTATCCAAAGAGGTAAGTTGCTGAAGAATATTTGGCAAATCATTCTCATGTCGCTTGACAAAGGTATGTGCTGTAGCAGGATATTGTTTGACACACATGAGAGAATAAAGTTCCTTGTATGACAATGGTGTAGGCGATAATTCAAGGCTAGACATTTGGGCAGCAAACTCGTCAAACGGCACCACTCCGTCGGTGGGGTACAGTGACGTTTCAAAATCAACGACTCGTGCGGGTGAAGTACGGGTCCGGGGGAAAATCGAGTAGGGCTCACGCGAGCTCGTCCCCTCTTGGCGGGGGCACAAGGTGGTTTCGGGGCTTGACGCTTTTCCAGTCGTACTTGGTGTTCAGGCTCCGAGCTATCGCTCATGGTTTGATCCGCACAGAAATATGCAGTTTCATTATCCGGAATAGAGAGATCTGCTTCTGACGTAACACTCCCTTCAGCTGACTCCACTGGTGGATCGGGAGTACGAAAGTGAGTCTGAGCAAGTATAGGAGGGACATTTGTCTCATCCACTTTTGGTGGGAGAACAGCAGACGAAAGAACAGTGTCTAGGCTTGGTGGAACAGCAGTCGGACGCACTGGAGCGGAAACCATCTCCTGGGTCCGGTTGGGAGTCTCCGCTGGAACTGCAGACTTGGGATACGAGGAAACTTTGGGACAATCTTTGTAAAAGTGTCCAAAAGCTTTGCAGGTGCTGCAATGAAATTCAGTTAGGAGATCAACATAACGCACCTGCCCAGAACACTTTACTTTAAACTGCACTGGGATCGTGCGAATGCTGTCAGGAGTTGTGAAGAGGACCCGCGCAACGCGACGTATACCACAAATAGATTTGTCGTCGGGATCCTTTGGAGCTGCTGAGAATGTCTTCACCGAGCCTACAACACGGCCAAGAGTAGAGAGGACGGCATACAACATTGTATCCGTGACTTCCGGCGGCACTGGATAGAATGACACGTTGATAGGTCGCTGCGCTACAGGAGTAGGCGCTAAGAACTGATCACCGAGAGTGAGACCTGTACGTAGGATGGTGGTAGCATATTCAGCTTTACTGAATTACACCACAACTGTCCCTACCCGCCGGAACATATGAGAAATGGCTTGTGGGTTGAACCTGTTCTTCAGGGCAGTGGAGTACACCTTTAACGGCGTCGCCGGTAACGCAACAAACACTACACCTTTATCAAAGGCAGAATTAAAGTTCGCACTAGCTACAGTATCATCAGGAATGTCGAGAGTGATGGTGTTTCCTTCTCGGCGAATATAGGACGTCATGCCCGCCGCTCCGGCGTACTGTGTTGGAGTGGAGTGTATAGGAATAGAAGTAGCAACTGCCTTAGAATAGGTGGTGTAGGATGACTGTTGTTCAGGAATAGAAGGAATGTCATCAGAATCAATGATTATTCCGCGGATCTCCAACTCTGAGACAGAGAAAGGTGATGCAGTCAAAGAAACATTTGTAATGAACATGTATTTCAGCAAATATGAAAAAAAAATAAGCAGAATATTTTTTCTGTTTTCTTTAAAAACTAAATTTTGCTTAACAATATTCTGGGACCATTGGTACGAGGTACTCTGGTTTACAGACAAACAATACCGTGCGATGTTTTCGCTCTCCCAGATAAGGACAAATGCTCCACCGGAAGAAAATCGATTAATCGAAGTTAGTCCCTATATATGCTAGGAAATTTTCTACATTCTGATTAACTTTAATCGTCATAAAATGCGAAATTGGGATTTTTGAATCCAAACAATGTTTCTACAAAATTACAATACCTTTTTAGTTTTTTGCCTTTCCTTGGGAGTAAAAGTTTGCTAACGCTTCACGTTTATCAAAAATCATTCTCAGTTGGTCTACGTGATCCCGTGATGTTTTATCTCCTATCATGTTCTGGTTTACTGTAATCAAGGGAAATATAGTGAACTATTTCAAATCATTTTTTGCTGTCGTTTTCTCAGGTACGGCGTCATAATTTCCACAAGGGCCCTTTGACTCAACGTAAAGGAAGAACGACAAAAATATGCAGCAAATCATTTAGCTTCTCTTTTACGTCACAAGAAAGATAAAAATCTGGAAATACAATTTTTTAAACAATAAAAGCAAGCAACGTGTTTGAGGCTATCTTAGAAAAGATTCTCCTTACACAGGAGAATTTGACGCTTCACGCGTTCTATGCACGGATTTTTGCAGAAGAGAAAGCACTGTACAGTAACAAAGAGAACTTTGATTTTCCAATGAGTATTGGTTGCATAAGTGCATCAGAAAACATTACAACATTGCAGTCTCTGAACTTAGTACGCCGCCATCCATGTAAAGGAAATGAAAATTTTATTTTCCATGGGTTTAGTGCAAGAAGGAGATGACTAATCTACTCACTTCCCTCTGTTCTTTTTGTACTTTCCCAACTCTATTTTATAACCTACATTCTCTATATATAGTATAAATAAAGTTCTGCCTGTTAGTTCGTGAATCGCTGGATGGATTTTGATGCGGTTTCAATATTCCATAGAACATTATTCGTCGAGGAAGGTGTTTAGGTATATGAAACATTAATCTATGAAAAAAGGGAGCTGAGCAGTAACAATTTCAGTGACAAGCCTAAGAAAAAACCGCCGTTCGCATTCTTTTGTGGCTTCCACTGCCTAAACACCGATGCGCGACGACCGGTTTACGAAACGTGCTTGCTCATTGGGAAAAACACGCGAGGCGCATGCGCGGTCACCGGTCTGACAGCATGTAAGGCCACAGACTAAACGCGTAGTTACATCGGACGCTGAAAGATTTGGTTTATCGGCGCATGCACACACTTAATGCGTAGTTGTTTTCGTCTGCACTTATGTATATCTTTGAGTAGATCTTTAATTAATATTTAAATGTTGTATTAAAATTATGCCGAGACGAAAATCGAATATAGGTCGTAGTACATCAAAAGCTAAAATTTGTTTATTCCGTCATACTGAAACTTTCCGAGAAACAGAATCTTGATTGGCAAATGACAGGCGAAGAATGGCTTTACAAAGATCGCCTGTTGACAATCGCCTGTTGAACGTAATAATGGTCTCTTTAGATTCACCGTGAACTCTAAACTGCTACCGTGCGAAGCCGGGCTGGGTCGCTAGTAATATTGTATATTATTTTTTTCGGTCATTCGCTGTTTGACTTAGTACCCTTTGTTAATAACCTTACAGGAATGTCAGACTTGGTTTCGTTGCAATTTTTTAACACATAATATTACAAACACTAAATGTATGTCCCTTTTTCTGGCCGAAAACTCTAGTAGAGGCTGTAGTGGATATTATTTAAAATGATATACCTCGGATTTTTCAAGACAGGGTTAGGTTTTTAGGTGTCTTGTTTCTGGACAATATAATGTGGGATGCTCAAGATGATGTTATTGGGTTAGTGCGAATGAAATGTCCGTCAATGGACCACACATGTGAACGGCGAGAACAGAAAAGTAAGACATTTTACCTAAGCAAAATAATCACCCTCCGCATCGACACATAGTTGTCATCTGTCCCGCAAGGCCATGATCCTGGAACCAAAAAAAGTATTTTAGCTGGGACCCACAGAAGTCATCAACCGCACGTTGAACCTAATTGTCTGTCGTGAACTGTTTCCTTGACAGGAAGTTATCCATGGGGACGAAACAGATGATAGACTGTCGGAGAAAAGTCCGGGAAATAGGCAAGACGAGGCAGTGTTTCATAGTCAAACGCACTTAGTGTCAGCATCGTTCGTTGGACAATATGAGGGCAGGAGTTTTCCTGTAGCAGAAGAACACCTCGTCTGTTGACCAAAGCCGGTTGTTTCTGCAGCAATTTCCCTTTCATCTGGTGCATTTGAGCACAATAACGTTCTTCAGTGATAGTTTGGCCTCTTGCCAAGAAACTCCGATGAATTATCCCGGTTATGGACCACCAGACAAGTAACATCCTCATCTTGGTGTGTGGAGGTGGCTTAGGATGCCGTCCAGCAGGCTACGCCCGGCTTAACCATTATGCAGATCGTTTCCGATTATCATAAAATGGCCCATTTCTTGACGCAGGTGACGATTCGATGCAGTAGATGTTCCCGTTTATTACTGGCAAGCGGAATCGTGCAGGCTTTGAAACGCCTAGTCTTGTTGGCAGTTTTCAACTCATGCGGCAGCCACATGTCCAGCTTTTTTACCTTACTCAGTGCAGCCAGACGGCAAACAACTGTCTTGTGGTGGACACCTATTTCTGCTGCTATCTCACGACACGTTTTTCGGGGGTCCGCTTCAATCACACGTAACAGCACATCGTCAGAGACAGCAACAGAACGGTGGCCACGTGTTTCATTTTGCAGGTCCGTATCTCCGCTTCGAAACTTAACAAACCATCGCCGAATGGTTCGTTCGTTGGCTGTATTCTTCCCAAATGCTTTAACATTTAGAGCGTCAATTTCTGCAAAATGGCCCAGTTTAAATTCATACAGGAATATGACTCTCAAATCGGGGGTATGCATGCTTCCTTTGCAAGCTACCTTACATCCAAACAAACCACGCCTGAACCTTGTTCTTCACACACACGTGCTATTTGCTCGTATAGTAACTCTGTGACGTAATACCCTTAACACTGGGGGGGGGTTCTATTCCGCTTTGGTGGGGGCCTGTCTCCACTGCTCGTTCGCTCCGGACATTTCATTCGCCATAACCCAATATTTCGCAGTACTGTAGAGGTCTTGAATAGAAGTGTTATCTAGATTATCCAGTCTATTGCCGCTAAATATTAAATTAACACTGTGTTATTCTTTTATTTATCTCTACCTGTCTTATGGTCTGCTTGCTTGGGGTAGGACAACTAAATGTAACATTAATAGAATTTCTTCATTACAAAAAAAAAAAATCGTTCGTCTGTTGAATCCACTGGAAAATGTGGAAATCCTGTTCAGTCGTTATACATTCTTCATTGAGAGATTACATGGACAGTTTTCGTCTAATGGTGATAATGCATGACCGTGTTCATGCCAACAAACATCTCAATTTAATAAATTTATGTTATCCTTCACGTAGTTATCAAACTCCTTGGTATGATAACGTTAGGGCTCGTACTAATGCGCTGTACTTTAACATTAATGCGCATCGATCCCGGCTCTGGAACGGGTTGCCGAGTCATATAAAATCACTTGTCAGTTTTGTATCGTTTAAATAAACACTAAAGGAATACTATATTAATAGTTAAATTTAATTATTTTTAGTTATATCGTATTGTGACTGTGAGTGTATAGGTTGTAAAATATGTAATTACTTGACTTGGCGTTTTTTTATTTTAGGGGGCAGGGCTTGTCATGCTAACTTTAGCCCTTTTCCCTGGTGCCCTGTTATGTTGCTATGGTGTTAACTGCCTGTAACATAGCAAACGAATAAACGTTTCTTACGTCAACAGAGCGAGATAAATACCCATCTTTCAACTTCACACCGGATATTCTCCCATTGAACTACGCCGGTAGGCTTATAGCTGCTTCATTGTCCCTTTGACGTCTAGGTCACATCCCCCCCCGTTTGATAAAGGTTGGAGCACAGTCACTCAGCAGATTTTGGGCCAACCGACAGCAGATGCACTTCAGTCAACATGGCTCCACATACCTGTGAACAGCTTCCAGCACCTTATTGAGTCACTACCAGCCCGTCTAGCTGCTGTCCGCGCTACACACGGCGGTTACTTTGATATTAGCTGGTGACCACAATAATGTGACTCGACCGTGTATTATAACGCTAGTTTGGTTTCTTTCTGAGTTAGTTACTTCGAGCTTGTTAGGTCTACGTTCACTTTAACTACACCGTCATACTTGTTGAACCCGGGCAGCTTATATGTTAGATGAATTTGCAAGTCCTTAACTAAGTATACAATATCTAACTGTATATATCTAAGTAAAAGTCAGTTTGATTTAAAAAGCCATACTTACAACCTCTTCTTTACATCCAGCACGCACGTTAACACGCAGTCGTTACACAGAACAAACTTATCCTCTGGGGACAATTTTAAACACACACACACACAACACACACGTGCGATCACTCTCTAATTGGTCTCATATCAATATCGAGTAAACGGCTGACTAATACAGATTACTATTACAAACGGAAGTTCGTTATAACATCATAGCGTCAACGTGTCTTCAATAACATTGCCTCACGAAGCTGAAAGCAACAGTACTTATCTTCAGCTGTTGATTTGTATGAATATAACATTTTCGTAACTGCTTCCGGACGTTCGGAGAGGAAATTGTATTTTGTTTGATAGCAGTAACCGCCATTTAGATTTTCCAAATGTTAATTTCTGCACACAGCGAATTGCCCGTTAAATAACGCTGACTTCACCTTTTAACGACCATGGATCCCGAAACACCCTTACATCAAAACTACCGCCAGACAACGTTCGTCTAGAGTAAGTAAGATTTCCTTTTCGCACTTACACGGCTTCTGTGGGATTGGCTGAAATCGTCCTCAGTCATTATTGTTGGCTCTGAACAAATGAGTGAAACAGATGTTGGTACATCTCCCGGGGTGATATTGTTTACTCTCATGACAGCGCGTGATTTCTCCTTGGAAGAATGCAGTGATCCCCCCTCCCCCCCCTCCCAAAGCTTCTGAAGGTCAATGCACAAAGACCGCAGACCGGAAGTTTTGTGAAGTGAGCCAGCACTTTGTTTTCTTGTGAAAGGGAAAGGAGAAATTCTGGACGGAGGAAGCAACACTGTTTCGAGCGCTGCGATATTCTGAGCGAGACAAGATTTTAAGACCTCGGCCGTTGAAAGAATAAACTTATAAACAGTCGTATCAGAATAGTATGACCAGCCACGGAATCATAGTGAACAGCCTAGGCGCGTCACATTGCGCACGTGACAATGTCGACCCCCACGGAGATATAAGCGGCCTGCAAGAGCAGATGAGTCATAGTGCATCATGTGAGCACAATTGGTAGTGATTTACGGACGTTCAATAAGGAATGATCAACGACCAATGGAAAAAGCATGTCAGAAACTGCATAGTTCGTGTGCTGTAGTAAGGGTATACCAAGAATGGACTACTGGCACACAGAGTACCTCCCGATGTCCTAACATTGGTACCCAAAGCCCATCGACGCCAGAGAAGAACCGCGCGTCCGTCGATTGGGAAAGGGCAATCTACGCGCCACAGTGCAGCAATTGACTACATAAATGAAAGCTGGGGCACCCAGTTACGTGTCCACGATAACAGTAGAGCAAAATATGTTCCGCACGGGTCTCCAGTGTCGACGCTGCGTCAACCCGCCCGTAATAACCCAGTTCCATCGGCAACGACGCCTGCAGTTCGCATGGGACTACCGACAGTGGAAGAGTGAAGAAAGTTAGCCTTCTCCGACGAATCGAGATTTCTATTCCACGGAAGTGACTGCCTGTGGCGTAAACGGCGTCAGTCACTCGAAGAATTAACTCACGGACACGTTTGTCGGTCACGTACGGGCCGGCGGTGGCATCGTACATGTCTGGGGGATGTTTTCCTGGTATAACATAGTACCACTGGATGGGTCTCTGAACGCAAATGGCTACCTTGCCTATCCTCTCTGAACACGCATACATCCTTTCATGTTCGACGTTTTACCCTGGTGGAAATGGTGTCTACCAACAGGACAATGCACCCGCCCATGTCGCTAAGTGGGTGCGTGACTAGTTCCAGAAACACAACAGCGATGTCACCGTTCTTCCTTAATCTGGTACTCGCTCTACCTCAATCCACAGAACACTTGTGGGACTATTTGGATTGGCAGGTTCGACGTGCCGACCCACAGCCACGTCATCTCCGGGGCCTCCGTGTTCTGCTGCAGTTCGAATGGGCTCGTGTGCCTCGGGCAACCTTCCAGGTCCTCATTCCGTCCATGCCAGGCTGTCTCGCCGCTGTCATCTGGGCCAAGGGTGGTCATTCCCATTATTAGTTAGGTGATCATTTTATTCTGAGACTAGCGTGTATGTTGAAAGATAGTTGCAGAGAGCAGAAGAAAGACAAAACCTTAGAAATCTGCAATTTCTGAAGCAACTGTTTATCGTGTCTTCATTCACTGTAAAAAAAATCAAGGAGCTGTTTTTCATTAGTATGGAAGAATATTTACATATATATACCTGTGTTTCATAGAGATTGCCGTGTCAGGAAGATTAAAAATTAAGCGAGATAAAACAATTCATTTGAAAACAGAATGACGAAAAACTTAGATTCGGAGAGACATATGGTTTCTACTAATAACATTAATAAGCGATGAGTAAACCTTCTTTGGCGTTGATGCACAGGTATATAAAATTTTTCTTCTAGTTTAAATACGTTCCCATTTCTCCGGAGAATTCACTGTCATTAGCTTTGCCTAAATACCCCAGTAATTAAATTAAAGTAACTTCATTCTTTGCTTGAAGCTACGTTAAGAAAACTTCGAAGGGAAGAGTGATATTGAATTAGACACCACATAAACTTTACTAACATTTTTTCAAGCTTGACTACATTTTCTGCTATGTTCAGAAGACCCAGCATAAATATGTAAATAAATAAGATCTTAAGCTTTTGTTCATTTTCACTAGAACCAGTGAAATTATCATGTCTCACGAGGAACACTTTAATTCAATTAGTCTTCCGATATTATCTCATTTCCATTTCTTGATAAATTCATAAATAGATAAAGTTGTGTTAACTATATGAGAACTTTAACACCACAGGGTTTCTTATTACATTAAAAACCATATATTAAATTTATTTTGGTGATTAGATCTTCAACTAATTATATATTTATGTTTAGAAATATACGCTCGGACTTTTTCATAACTCTTACTCTCACTAAAATATCCAATTACATGGTGGACAATACTGTAATTAGGAAATATTTAGTAAATAATCTATTAGAGTTAAATGACATTTTTCTAATAAGATATTTAGAAAAGTATATACACTGATGAGCCGTTATCTTATGACCACCTACCTAATAAGGTACCTTTTAGCCTGCAAAATAGGGGCCACTCAGCGGGACATCGATTCGGTGAGGTGGCGTTAGGTATCCTGGGATATATGGTACCAAAATTTCAACAAAGTCCTGCAGTTCCCGTAGATTTCATGGTGGTGGTGATGTAGCGTGAACCCGCTTTTTGAAAGTCTAACCACAAATGCCCGATTGGGTTCGTATCAGGTGAATTTGAAAGTCAGGGCATTAACAGAAAGTCACCAGCGTGGTCCTCGAACCACTCCTTGACGATTCTGGCACTGTGGCATGGCGCATTGTCCTTTTGGTAATGGCCATCACCAGCAGGGAATACAGTTGACATGAATGGGCGAACTTGTTCCGCAACGATGTTCAGATACCTGACAACTGTCAGGGATTGTGCTATTGCGATAATGGGACCTAAAGTTTCATACGAAAACATCGCCGCCGGCCTCTTTCATCCCGACATTGCATCCACTTTCCATAGCATCTGTTGGTAATCGTCGTATCCGCGCTCGACCGTCTACGTGTTGCACCAGCAATCTTGATTCAACAGACCACGCCACTTCATTCCAAACATCCACGGTCCAATCTCGATGATCTTGGGCCCCATTTCATGTTTTGTTCGCAATGACGTGCGGTAGGCATGGGACCAAGCTACGTTTTTGGAAACGTATGCCCACGAGAAGAAGGCTGCGACGAACTATTTCCTGGGACACATTGCCCTGATCACCGCTATTGTAGATGCAGGCGATTTTTCTCCACTGTGGCATTGCGGTCGCTGTGAACAATGCGCGATGTTTCCCGCTCTTCGCTGGCATCTGAGTTGTGGACGACGGTTCTTCCTTTGGTCATCTGCACACTATTTTCGATACGTTCTCACTACAGCGTCACGTGAATAAGCCGCACCATTTCCTAAATCATAGTTCCGAGGCGCCGTTTCATCACAATTTGTCCTTTAACAAACTCCGATAAATCGGGAGCTTATCCCATTCTGACTCCGAACACTTTACTAACCGAAAGGCGGTCCTCGGGTTGTATATATCCTGCTCTGTGAACGTCACGTGAGACACCGTTCGGTCTCCAGGCGCGCTCGTTTCTCTACGCTGGGAGGTGGTCGTAATGATGTGGCTCATCGATGCGCGCACACACACACACACACACACGTGAGGATCTCAAGTTTCTTCCACAACGATCTCTCTTCTGCCAGTCTCCTCCATGTTACTCCGTCATGCTTTCAAATTCAATCCACACATCTTCCACTTGGTACTCTTCTGTGTCTTTTCCCGCCACTTGATATCCAGTTTAAAATTCCGGACGCCCTTCAATAGTCCGTTCATTTCGCAATACGTCCAGCCCTTGCTATTTCAGGGATTTTGCTCTGAGCATTATGTCGCCCAATCTCGTCAGTTTTTTACCCCAAGTTCCTCGTCTTATCCCTCCTGGTTATACCAAGCATTAATCTCTTCATGCTTCTTTCAGGTGCATGCATTCATTGTATTTTTTTTTTAAATTCCAGGTTTCTGCTCCATACATAACAACTGGAACGATTCAGCTTATATATACCCAAGAGCAGAGTCAAAGATTAAATTTTACAGCAAAGAATTTAAAACCAAATTCCTTAACAAACAATCTGAAGATCATAACGCGCAACGCAGCAGTTCTGAAAATTCAGAATTCACACACTACTAAGTAGAGACTGGAATAAAAAACTATTTAACAAGAACAACAACAACAAAGAAAATCTCAAAACGAAACAGGCATGAGCAGGAAAATAAAATAAAATAAAAAATAGCTAACCTGAAGTGTTGAGAATGCCGAGCCTTGGCTTTATCAAGGACCAGCAAAACTCTGCATTTTCTCACTTCCACAAAGACCTAGTTAGAAATGGGTTTCTGCAAAGCCATAGATGCAAGTATAAATCTCACCAAAATTTATAAATAACATAACCGCCCTCAAGGGTGCATGAAGAATAATTCAGTTAAAAGTTTTTGCATGCATCTATAACTTTCCTGGTCCAACCCTTACTCGTCATCTGTCACAAAAAAACAGAAAAACGATTTCAAAAAATTCACAAGTTGTGAGAAGGTTTGAACAAATCAACAGAATTATTCAGCTAAAACACGTAGTTGAGCAGCCAAACCGCTTGAGAGAGAATTGAAACATGAATCACAGTACTAAAAGTACTACAAAATCTTATTGCTAGTGGTAAATAAAGCATTTCCGAAAATGCCATAAAATTAAAAAATAAAAGAATAAAAATTACAACAGAGACTTGAAAGAAAAATAGGATTTTTGTACCTAGAACTTCCACATAAACGGACGTCATAAGAACAAAAAAAATATTAAGTGATGCTTTGGAAAAATTACTTGAAGTTAACAATTAGTTGAATATTCCAGGAGTGCTTTAGGTGTATAATAATGAAGTTTTTATGCACATACCAACAATTAAAAAGTATCGTTGACAAGTAGTACAATAAAACGGCAAACTACTCAAACTAAGTGCTTAAAAACACGAATAATTTCCCACATTAAGTGAAAGAGAAAACTCATAAGGTTAGAAGAACAGTTTGCGCCAATTCCTAATAAGGAAAAATATTAATTTTCCGCTTTTAACGAACACTATTAAACCTAGAAAGAAAAAAAGTACGAGAACAAAGATTAGAGCTTACTTTCAATGCCCCTGCCTCTTAATAAGTGACCCAAGATGGCCGACTAACTTCCTCGGCCGCTCCCTAGTAGGAGGGGGTAGAAGGGATGTTCCCAAGTCTTCTCCGCAGAGAAAGACGCAGCCCGTTAAATATTTTCCAAGAGAATTACATAACTAATAATGAAGTCCTGCTTGTCCAGACAGAGTAGAATAACTCTCCAGAATACTCAAACAATGTTATCAAATATAATTGTGGAGTACTTAATAATTTTTATATGTATTTAATTACCTTTGTGTACTTCTACAGACACTACCTGTACCTATTTATTTTAACGTAAGTTTTACCATTTTTAGGTTAGCGACTCTAGTGAGAGAATACCTTGTTTACTTTTAATTTATTTTTTTATATTATTTTTTAATCAAATTATAAACTTTTTGTGTTATTTTATTTGCATTATTTTATTTTTTATTTTTAATAGGACTGTCCTGATCATAGTACTAAAGATTCCTTTTGGTAGTTAATATGCATCTTCTAGACCAACTTCCAAGAAGGCTTTCATTGGCCAGAATCATTTTATCAACTGTGTAGAAATTAAAACAGATCTTCTAACCTAACCCTATTACCCAGAACAATTTTTCTATATATTCTTTTAATAAAAGGAGCTTTAATCTTGTTTTTTAGAAAACTGTTTAATAATTATGGTTCTAATGTGGTTCCGTTAAAATAAATAGGTACTGGTACTGTTTGTAGAAGTACAAAAAAATAATTAAATACATATAAAAATTATTAAATACACCACAAGTATATTTGATAATACTTTTTGTGTATTCTGGAGAGTTATTCTACACTATCTGGACAAGCAGGACTTCATTATTAGTTATGCAATTATCTTGGAGGAAATTTAACGGGATGCGTCTTTCTCTACGGAGAAGACTTGGGAACATCCTCCTCCACCCCCCTCCTACTAGGGAGCGGCCGAGGAGATTATTCTCTTTCGTACGGATGTCAATATAAAATATCACTTTTATCCCAGTGGTGGTTCTAAAGCCATGTCTTCCTAGTCCGGAGCAGCTGTTCATTCATGAACTACGCTAACAAGCGTATCGTTGCTTCATTGTCGATCTAATTAATCCGCCGCCTGAGTTGTGCATCATACAAAGTAGTGCCATTACAACCTCACCCTCTGTAGCCCTTATTCGGACAAAAGGTCGGCCTAGCCGTTACTTGTTAGGTATCCCGTGATTTACCTTTACTCAATGTAGTTTACTAAGCTCAGTGCGTAGAGGATACATTTTACTTGTTCAAGACAGTTAATGGTATTCAATCTAATTAAGTATATCTACCAGAATGCAACATCTAATATTTTCCTAAATGAAGAAAGTGAAAAGTTTACATTAAATAGTATATCCTTTTTTATCGATTGAGCAACTCAGTGGGATATAAACAGTCGTTCGTCACTAATTTAAGGCCACTGACTCCAGGGAAGGGAGGGAGCCAGTGCTGTAAGACAAACACAGCATCCAGGCCTCACCGGAATTCGAACCCGGGTCCATCTCGGACGAATGGTCATAAGCCATCGCTTAGACCACTGAGCCACCATAGCGGCCCCCCTTCTCTTATTCCTGTACCTCTCCAAAACTATTTATCAAATTGGTTAGAAAAGGGAATCAACAAAAATGAAGTAATGTTGAACAATTTAAGATTTGCAGACGACATAGTCTTCATTTCTGGAAATAAAATAAATGATGGAAGAACCAACAGATTTTTCAAGATATTGGATTAGAAATCAATATTGATAAAACAGAAATGTCAAACCAATTTAATAATAATGAAGCACAAGAATATATAAGAATAAGTGATAAAGAAATTGAATGTGTGGAAGAATATATATATCTCGGAAAACTAATTTCCACAAAAAAACAGCGAATTATGGAAGGAATTGACAGACTACTAAAAATGGAGTGGACAGCTTTTGGAAAGTTAAATAAGATTCTATGTAGTGAAATAAAGCCGGAAAACAGAGCAATAAAACTTTTCAATCAGCGTGTAATACCCATTATGACATATGGCGCTGGAAACTGGCCTATTAAGAAAAACATCTTGGACACATTGCAAAAAAACACAACCTAAAACAGAAAGAACTCTACTAAATATAAGATTTAAAGATAAAATAAGGAACACAGACAGATATAAGATCCAGAACAGAATTTCTAGACATTAGTGAAAAGATATTCCATTTAAAATGGAAATGGGCTGGCCATATAGCAAGAACGGGAAATAATAGATGCATTAAACTAGTAACAGAATGGAGATAGAAAGGAAAGAGACGAGTAGGAACACCAGAGGGAAGATGGATGGATGGTATCCCAAGACAGGAAGGATGATAGCCTAAGACAGGAAGGAACATTTGGAAATAGGTGAGGGGAAACCTACAGCCTCAATTGGCTGTAAAAAGGGTCGGAAGAAGAAGTAGAGTATTCAAATTCTGTATAAGAACTCGCTCATACACATAAATACACCCACGGAGACACACGCATACAAACACACGGGAACTAAAAAATACAAATTCTATTTAGGCTAAATGTGAAAACTGCACTTGGTAAGATTTCCGACGTGTTATTCATATGGATGTCAAAGTGATGAAAATATAGGTAACCTGGAAAGTGTACTATGATATTCCACGTGCCAACAGGCTACGCAGCTTGCAGACACTCACTTTTGGAAGACAAATTTTACATGTCACTGATATTTAAACTTAGTAAAATTTCATTCACGCACACAGACACACAGGAACTGAAAGAGACTGGTTCTGCTTAGCATGATTGTAGTGTTTAGCTTTTCATCGTGTTCTTGACGTGGGTGTAAAGCGATAAATCTGTGGGCAAACTGAAAATGCTTATCGTGATATTCCATATGATCAACAGTTTAGACATCTTGCACATGCTCCCAAAATTTATGTATCCTGCAAGGATAATTACACACACGCACGCCAGAGATGGAAACGGGTCAACGGGTCGTGTCAAGGTGTTCCTGACCCGATTTTGACCCGGTTTTAATCCCGTTTTATTTTTGAAAGGATAAAAATATAATCCAAAGAAAAATGTGCGTAGTGGAATTCTGTAGTCGGTGCTGGTGCCCACACAGTGAATAATGATTTGCCATGCAAAAATATTTTCTTTCTTACAGCAACTAAGATTTCCACCGACCGATTTCAAACATACCGACACCATATCGTAAAAAGATACTTCCTTTGCGTTCTTTTACAGTGCAATTGTCCAGGGTAAGGTACAGGCAAACGTCATTCGCCTGCTACTCAGCTGATTCACCCTCTCCGTGCGAAGTTCACTGTATGACTGAGAGTTACTTTTTACATCGCATCTTTTACATTAAGCATTCAGAGGTTTTCGATTGATGTGCTAACATCCCGCTCCCATGGCATGTCGTGTCATGTCGAAATTAACTCCTTATTCGATAATATGGATGGTTTTAATATTAAGTAGGAAACAACAAGGGGAAGAGTGAATGCTAGAAATTGTTTCGTCTCATTAAGGAACCGGTGAATAATTCTGTGTTGTTTGGTTCTGCTTGTTGTTCAAAATGTCGAAAGTGTATAATTACAAAGAAAGATATCAACGGTGTAGTAAGAAATTATGGAACCACAAATCTAACGGACCATATGAAAGTATGCGCACCTCCATCAAAGCGTGGAAAGAGGGAACAATCTAAATATATTTAAAAAATACATTTGTGTTATCCTAAATAATGATTTCCATTTGTGATATGGTCACGGTATTAGTCAGTCATTACTTCTGGATTACGCAAAATAGTGACATTAAAAATGGCACTAAAATTTAGCAAGTAACCAAATTTTATTATTAAAGGATTTCAGGGGGTATATTATAAGCTTTACATACCAATAACAAAAGTTAAATTTTTTTTGTACAACTTCACAATTCTCTTTACAAGAGTTATTCCACATTAAACAATAATTGATTTTTTTGTTAAAAGAAATATTTTACATCGAGAAGTACACACCTTAACATACAGGATCCTTAAATATAATTTCATCATGTTTAGTAAATTTAATAAAAAAAAAACAGTTTAAAAACTGGAAATCCTTAAATTCCAAATAGAAAGAAGTTTTTATAAGAACAGCAAATTTTGGATCTATACACGGATGAATCATTACATTATGAACACCTACATAATAAGATGTAGGTCCCCCTTTAGCCCCCAAAAAAGCAACCACTCGGCGAGGCATCGATACGATGAGGTAGCGTTAGGTATCCTGGGGTATCTGGTACCATAATATCAACAGCAAGTCATTCAGTTCCCGTGCATTTCTGAAGGGGGGATTAGAGTGAACCAGCTTCTGCAAGTCTAACCACAAATGTTGGATTGCGTTCATGTCAGGCAAAATTGAGAGGCTAGGACATTATCAGAAAGGCACCAGCATGTTCTTCAAACCACTCCTTCACTATTTTGGCAGTGTGGCGTGGCGCATTATCTTGTCGGTAATGGCCATCACCAGCAGGAAACATAGTTGCCATGAATGCGTGGAATTGGGCCGCAACGATGTTCAGATGTCTGACAGCTGTCAGGGATTATGCTGTTGGGATAATGGGGCCTAAAGTGTCCCAAGAAAACATCGTCCAAGGCCACCGGCCTGTTTCCAACCAACAGTGCATCCGGGTGCCATAGCCTCCGTTCGTAATCGGCGTATCCGCGCTCGGCTGTCTGTGTGATGCACCAGGAATCTTGATTCGTCAGATCAGGCCACTTTCGTCCAATCATCCACGGTCCAGTCTCGATGATATTGGGTCGATTTCATGCGTTGTTGGTGATGACGTGCAATGAGCACGGGGACAACGGCTGGGTCGTCGACTACGCAGTTCTATGCGCAGTAGGCTGCAATGAACTGTGTGCTGTCACACATTGTCCTGATCACCACTGTTGTTTCTGCGGGTGATATGTCGCACTATGAGGTGGCTGTGAACAATGCGCTGCAGTCTCCGCTCCCCTCTGGAATCCGTGAGCTGGGGACGACACATAGCTGGACAACGGTTCGTCGTTTGACCTTCAGTGCACCACTTCTGCTACGTACTCGCTACAGCGGCATTTGAACAACCTACAAGCCACGCAGTTTCTAAAATCGCAGTTCCGAGACGCCATCACACTTTGTCTTTTATCAAACTCCGATAAAGTTGCAGCTTTTCCCCATTCTGACTCCGAACACTACTAACAGAAAGCCGGTCCTCTGGTTGTATGTATATATACTTCTCTATGAACTTAACCTGCACCTCCGTTTGGTCTCCAGGTGCGCACATTTCTCTAGGCTGGAGTTTGTCATATTGTAATGTCTCATCAGTATATGTACATACAAACTGCTGTTTGGTAAAATTGCAACACCATGAAGAAATAATAATAATCACGTGAGACTTACAGGACATGCAAATGATCAGAAGTGCAGAGTCATTGCTGATGACCAGGCCTGGCAACGCCGTCTGGACTGTTGAGTGTGGGGTATAAAGAGAGGGCTGTTTAGGATACACACCAGTAGTGCATTGCGGACAGAGAGTTGTAAATGGTATGCAGGATTCAGTAATGCTTCGGTGACGACCAAGCGCGCATTATCACCATACGACAAAGTTTGAACGAGGGCGAATTTTTGGTCTACGTGAAGGTGCGTTTTCACATCGCGACTTGCTTCTCTGACGGGCCATAATGTCACTACAGTGATGCGCGTGTGGCGGCAGCTGTCGTGACGTTAAGTGGCGTGACGATACAAGTATTAGCACACCGGCGGAGCACTGCTACAGGTGTGCCATTGTCTGCATCCACAGTTCTACTCTGTCTGCTTCACAGAAAACAGGTTGTACGCATGCCTTTGCGGTGGAACCTTGAACCATGGACGCCTCAAGCTCGAAGGGTGTTTTCAATACAGACAATGGCATGCTGAGGGGCAATATCTCGTGTTTTCGGACGACTACCAAGTCAACGTGGACTACCATGATGGCCGCATACGCATTAGACGGTATTGTGGTGAGCTCCTTCTTCTAGCATGCATTGTCGAGCACCATACGGACCGAACGCGAATTGCGTTATTATGGGGTGCTATTTGGTATCATTCGGGATCTCTGCTGCTAGGGCTTGAGGACAATCTCGTCAACGACCACTACTTCAGGGAAGATGTACAGCCAGAACCAACCCTTCCTTCAGAGTACTCCTAGTGCTACATTCCAGCAGGACAATGCCAGACTACATGTTGAAAGGATTTTTTAAACTCTCTTCGCAACACAGAAAATACCGTTTCTTCCTTGTCTTGCACGTTTGCCAGACATGACGCCTATTGAACATGTCTGGCATATGGTCACTCTGCAGCTGGCCCATCAAAGTCCTCCAGCGGTCAGTATCAATGATCTGTGGACTCGCATACATGCCGCCTGGCAAGCAATTACCCAGGACACCATCCAACGCCTTTTTGATTTAATGCCACGCCGTCTAGTAGCTGTTAATGCAGCCCACAGTGGCTTCACAAGATACTGAATTTTGCAGGTAAAAATTCTTTTATTTCTGTGAAGCATATCAGTTGTGTGTGGTATAAATTGCATTTGAATCACATGGTTCCTTGTTGGTGTTGCAATCTTCACAAACAGTAGTGTATCTTTTTTAAAAAGTTTATACTATATTTTCTTAGGATTTTCTTCCGTATGGCAAACATCTTGGGAAGCTTAGAAAAGCTCATCACATGAATTGTGGAAATTCATAAATCGTTCAGACCATGTAGATTTACAGAATGACGTAACGCTCACATCATAAAGCGAGCAAATGTTAACTGCCATGGGGATCTAAATTGTACCCTACGTGGTAAAGGGCTTAGAAATTGTGAACGCATTCTTACACGTGAATCTTAGTTGCTTCAGTTGTTGAACAGCTTGAAATTGTTCCATGCATGGTTTAAATTTTATTAAGTAGTGTGTCTCCGAAAGTAAAAGGGGTATGTACCTAGGATGCAATTATATATTTTATATCATCTCATATTTTCAAAACCGCATTACAAAGTTAATGAAATAATTGCTCTATATTCAAATATTGAAGTAGAAATAGTTATTAACACTTTGAACTCCGCAAATCAGAATATCTAAATTGGCTATGGATCTGTTTCGGAAACACATTATTATTGTTGTCAGACTTACTAATAGCGAGGAAATTCTCGAGTTTTCGGTAACACTTATGCGAGGAGTACAGCGTGTGTGATATGCTGAGAGATTTTGACCAAAGGCATTTTCGTAACGGAAGAATAATGGAAATTCTTTGTCAGCAGCGAGCTCAGTGGCATTCAGTGTCTTGATGACGAAGTCCTGTTTTGCATTCTGAAAGCTGCTTTCCCAAGGCGTGGGTCGGAGGCATTCATGCATGTGTGCCCAACAATTGAACCGAGGCGCGGATAATCGATTAAAGTCACGAACACGGGAGTCTCGTCGAAGGAAACGCGAAAATCTAGGAAAATCTTTTGTTGGCATGTGAGCGAAGGAAAGTGAGAAATCAAATACCTGGGTCAACCTACAATGGCAGAAATAGATTTGGCGCCCGACATTTAAACTTTCGCGGATCTTATCAAATACCCCTCACTTAGAATTTGCACTAGAAGATCAATCCTTTTTTTTTTATTCTTATGTGTAACTTAGAGTGTACTCTAAAATGAATCTTTCCTTGAAACCTTACTTTTAAGGCCTGCGTTACCGAGCCTCGGTTGAATGCATTGTTCTTAATTCGGAAATGAAAGAGGGAATGGAGGAGTGTAGGAGATGAAAATACCGGTGTTGAAGGATTTGAGTGAGAATGATATAAATTTGAAGAATATGAGAATGAAATAAATAGGGGAGGAGAATCAGTGCCAGATGAGGTGGAAAGTAAGCGAGAAATGATAGCTAGAAAGAGAGATAGATAGAAACTGAGATAGAGATATAGAGAATAGATAGATACAGAGACAGACTTAGATAGATATAGAGACAGACTGATATAGAGATATAGAGACAGTGAAAAAGATATGGAAATATAGATATAGATATATAAAGGCAAACAGAGAAAGATATAGAGGGAGATATAGAGACCGAGACAGATATAGATAGCTGAAGTACGATAAGGGGAGAATGCCACAAGTACGTAGCCGAGAGTTACGTCAAAGGGTGACAAAAATAGATTAAGAAAAGAACAGGAGAAGAAGAGAGGATTGCGACAGAAGGAGAGAGATAAAATCGGATTGTGAAAAACTGAAACAGAAGAGACGAGCGGATTGAGAAAAACATAATCTTCGGATGGGACAGCAAAGAAATGAATTTCCTGCATCATTAACGTAGCTGCGCGAAATTGGGGTAAAAAAACGGCCGTCTGCAAATACGTGCTAAGAAAGAGGGAGACTACTTAAGATCCCAATATTCTAAATGGATATTATAGTTTACTCTTTTTTAAAATCTATGATAGCCTGGTTAGAGCAGCACTTTCTCATACGGTGATTTACTTACCTGCGTTTAGTATTTACATATACTATTACGGCCCCAGTCGGGTCCCTTCTCAGGCACAGAATATAGTAATCACGTGAGACTTACAGGACATGCAGAGCCCATTTTGCTAACACCGATTTATTCAATCCATCTCGTTAAATGGTTAAAACACACAATTACTGAAAGTGATTTGTTTGCGTTAGATATATTATAGTTGAAGTCAGAGGATATTGTAACATAAGGAATTACAAAATATTTTGTGAAACACGAATAAACGGCTTCCAGCAATTCTTCTTAACAAACAAACAAATTCCTTGATAGTAATGATACCAAAAATAGAATTGCTCCTTTGAATTTGCAGTACCATGGGATTGTGTTTGAGTAAACCTAAATAGCCAACACATGGGGAAAACAATCGGTGTGTCATTCATTTTCTCGTACATTTCTGAGTTGATATTTAGATGCATTAAGAACGTATCTTTAATTTTAAAGGCAATCACGAACCACTGATACAACAGAAAAGCTGTAAGCATTAGTTTGCACGCAGCTACACCCTGTCCTTCCTTCATTAAATGCGACTGTAAAGTACCTTCATCAAACTATCGCATATTCATTAATGCTGCGTTAGTACTCTAATATCCTTTCTTTCAAACAGCTTGCACATGCTTCCATGTAAAATATGTCAGCGCATACTAACCAAAACTCCATGCTACGTTATTTTATTAACATAAAAACGTGTAAACGATGCTGATAGTGGTGTTTGAATAAACATAACATTTTAATTCGAACTTAATGTGTCTGATTTAACAAATAAATACTAAACGCAGGTAATTAGTCAGAAAAATATACCAGGTAAAATAAAGGGTCACTTGTTAGATTTTCCCCACACGCAGTTAATTTAACAGTAAGGACTGAAAATTTTACGACGCAAATTAGCGTCAGTTAAACACACGATCCTTCTTGATCGCAAATACAAGTCTCGTGACGATTATATATATTAAGAGAACACAACGTTGTTTGTCACAAATATTTATTTTTTCAAGTCTACCATGGTTTCGCTGGGTATTGACCTAGCTTCAACAGTACGAATGGCACGTAAATATCCAAATTGTTTATGATATATCATAAATGGTGTTTAAGTCACTTGTTTTTGTTAGATGCTTCCACGCGCTAGACAGAAATGGGGTGGATTTGATGGGGTTCTACCTATATATCCGAAGTCTTCGCAGCTAAGCTTTCCATATATATCAGAAGTACTCGCAGCTATGATTTCCATGTATATCAGAAGTATTTGCAACTAAGCTTTCCATGTATATCAGAGGTCTTCGTAACTTGTTAATGACATGGAATCCACCCCATTTCTATCAAGCGCATGGAAACAACTAACCGAAACCCGTGACTGTAAACACCATTTATGATATCATATACAATTTGAATATTTATGTGCAACTCAGCCTGATGAAACTAGGTCAATACCCAGTGAAACCATAGTTTATATAACCGCTTTCAAATTTAGTGCTGAGCTGTAGATACGTATTACAGATGTTTAAACTTGCTAACACGACTATTTTCATAAAATCATAATCGCCAACAATAACTATTTTCAGTTGTTACTATACACTAAGTGGCCACTTTATTATGACCACCTGACATTTTTAAGCAAACGAGATATGGCTGCATGCTGTTGCCGCCACAGGGCGAGGCTAATATAAAAAGGGAAAGCTTAGTGCTTGCGACAGTAGTACAACTTATTTTTGGGTGACGAGATGGGTAAAAAAATGCGATTTGACGGACTTTCAACGTTGGATGATTGTAGGAGCTCAGAGCCATGGAGCGAGTATCACCGAAACCGCCGCATTCGTGAAATGTTCCAGAGCAGCTGTTGTTTAAGTGTTTAAAGACTGGACTGTCCGCCAAAACACTGGGTCTCGACGTGCAACGTGTGGTCGTCATCGAATAGTGATGCTCGGGCGGAACTGAGAGTGTCCAAACTGCTAATAGACAACAGAAGGGCCACAGTCAATAAATTACAGACCATCTTAATCAAGGGTCCCCTCAAATGATCTCTGCAGGCACTGTTCGCAGTACACTGCTTCGGATGGGATATGGCAGCCGAAGGCCTTTTGGAACATCTTTGCTGTCTGCAGTTAACAAGAGAAAACGTCTCCAGTTTGCACAGGGCCACAAGGATTGGACATTCGATAATTGCAAACAAATTATGTGGTCCCATGAATCACGTTTTCGGTTGCACCATGCCGATGGCCGAAGTGATAATTTGGCGGAAACAGCACGAAAGCATGGACCCCAAATGCATTGCTACAACCCTTCAAGCTGGTGGAGGCAACGTTATAGCTTGGTGAATGTTTTCCTTGCATGCTTTGGGTCCATTGATTGGTGTTGATCAACGTCTGACTGGCACATCATATCTAAACATCGTTGCGGACAAAGGGCATCCTGTCATGTGGATGGTTTATCCCAAAAGCGATGGCTACTTTGAACAAGATCATGCGTCCTGCCATAGGGCGCGTATTGTACAGGATTGGTCTCAGGAACATGCCGTGAGTTTACTTAGGTGGCCCCCGCAATCTCCAGACCTGAACCCCATTGAGAATTTGGGGGATGAAGTTGAACGAGCTATCAGATAGCTGGATCCACAACCCTGCAAACTCACACTCCTGGAAAGTGCTATTCATCAAACGTGGTCTCAGATTTCACAAACCGTCCTATCAACATCTCGTGGAGTCTATGCCACGAAGAATCGACGCAGTATTAAAGGCAAAAGGTGGCCCAACGAAGTACTGAGGGAGTAATTCATAATCGTGCACAACAACCAGGACTTTTTTTTCTAAAATAAAATTTAACGGTACACTCTCACTCCATCCCCTTACGCAGCTCCATTGTTTTCACCACTAAAATAATCATCATTAGAGTTCTCCCTTCTCACGTCCAACGGTATTTCTGCAAGTTCTCTTCAACCAGTTTCCTCTGCCTTTCTTTCCCAATCATTTTTTGATAGCCTCTTGTGCCCATTATGTCATCAAGCATCATTAGTTGTCTCCTTCCTCTTGGTCGCTTCCTTCAATTTTCACTCCTATCATTGTTTTCAATAAGCTATCACCTCTTAACACATGTCCTACCCAGATATATTTTCTTTTTCTTATGGTCTTTAGTAAATTCTTTTCTTCAATTCTTTGCAATACTTCATCATTTGAAGTTTTATCAATCCACTATATTTTTTACATTCTTCTTGATAACCACATTTCAAATACCTTTAGCCTTAAAGCTTCCCCCGAATCGCCCAGGTTTCCGCCACATATAAAATCGTACTACAAATGTGTCTCACTCAATACGTTTTTTTCTTTAAATTTGTATTCATTTTATTAATATACAAGTTTTTCTCGTTATGTAATGCACATCTTTTTTTAATAATTCATTCTTTTATTTCCATGTCACATTTTCCATTTTCTTGGATTTATGCTACCAAGAACAGTACAATACAAACGATAAAATAATAACTATTATTGATTATAAATTTAAAGGATTTAATAATATCAACATATATGAGTAATATGTATATTCAAAGCAGATTCCAAAAAGCTATTAATGCATTTTTTTGCCATTTTCACGTGTTTTTCCTTGTTCCTAATGTCAGTTGCTAGACCTAGGTACTTTTCCGGGACCAGGACTTTACGTAAGGTACAGGTCGCAACGCACGTCGACGAGGACTGACCAGCTTAACCCTTTAAAGACCATAACGCCCAAATCCCCTAGAGTGAGTCAGATTTCGTAACTGTACCTGTTTTTCAAATTTGAGCGATTTATTAGAGATCAGCAGGAGTTACCCTCAGTCGCTATTGTTGTTATTAAACAAAGAGTGAACCAAGAGACAGTTTCGGGCGTTATGGTATTTGGAGTGATACAAGATATTGGGGTCATGGTCGTTAAAGGGTTAATGAACATGAGTGAACTTTACAGTCTGCAGGTGTATTTATGCAATTGTTGGTGTTACAGTCAAATTCATTTGCCAGGAAATGCTTTCACACTCATTCGTAGAAATTGGTATGTTGTTTATTATGTTTGAGATGCAACAAGGCAGGTAATAATTTCTTGTCGAATAAATAGTCACGTAACTTTTTTAGATCTGTCTTTCAGGATGTCCAAGTCGTTCACATAAATTTGCTACTTCTATATCACTGAATGTGATATTAACCTCTATGTTTTGTTGTAAACATTTTGTATATAAGATGATCCGATTTACGTCCTGTCGGAGTCTTCCTACGCAGTGATTAGCTCAGTTGGCGTGGGAATGTGTGCAGTGTTAAGTTTCTGCTGCTGAATATTTAGTGTTAACTTTCTTGCTAAATATTTAGAATTTTTGGTGCCTTTCTTAAAAAAGGTTACCGGTATGCATACAAGCTAAAAAACAGCACTGACAATAACTCTTATTTCTCTGCCCTCGGAAATCCTAGTTTTCTGTCAACTTTTTTTTATGAGGTGGGGGGGAATTGGTGGTTTATGACCACCGTGAGCAACTCAGTGGGCTATAAGCAGTTGCCCGTTCCTAATTTAGGGCCGCTGGTTCCAGGGAAGGAGTAAGACGAACATAACATCCATGCCTTACCGGGATTCGAACCCGAATCCATCTCAGACGAATGCTCAGAAGCCTTTGTTTAGACCACTGCACCCCTGGGGCGGCTTCTTTCCTCTTATGCGATAGAAAGACCTGCTCCGACAATGCAACCGTGATCAGGTCGCTCGAAATGATGGCGAATGATGGAGCAAGTTTAAGACATTATGACCAGAACGTTTTTAAAGAAAATGCTTGGTATGCAAACATCAGCTCTAAATCATGGCTCACAACACACGCCTTAATCTGCTGATCTTCCACAAAAGAAAACGACGTTTTGTGTGGTCTTTCTCTGGATTGTTTGACATTTTAAGAGTCGGCATCTGACTTTCGCGCTATAAGCTGTGTGACGCATACCTCTGTATATCTCTTCTTTTGAGTGTATGTGTTCTTACATAAAACTTCGTTACTATTTGGTTAAACGTTTTATCACATCATGACCTTCCGAAAAAGAAGAGATCGTTTGTCCAGGAAAAAAAAAAAAAAAGAGATCAATTTTGTAAAATCATAGTTACTACCAACTCCGATGTTCACACTAACCAGTGTCGGCATATTGCCTCATCAACTAGCCATAATCATCTGGATCTACCCATAGAAGCTCCAAAGTAAATTTTAGCCACATCCCTATCGCGTTCCGTTTCCTCCAGTCATCAAAATTTTGCTTTTCCACATGATCTTTTTCCTATGAGTCTTCCCACAATGATATCTTTATTTATCTTAACTTACGTTCTTTCACAAGGCTGTGCAAGACCGAACTGCTTTCTTTCACCACTGCTATTATGTCAGGCGTTGTACGTAAAGAAATCTCTGTCTCATATTTTTCCTTTTTGTCCATTCACTTCTTTCTCTCACAAGCTACAAAAGTTGTCCCAATACACAATTTTCGAAAAACCATTTGTCTATTTTTCATCTTCTTTGAAAATGTTTACTACTCAGAACCATAGACGACAACCGGCTCGGTTATCATTTTATATATTTTTAGTTTTGAAGTCTTGGGCATCAGTTTTTACGCCATCATTTTTGTTCAAGTGAAAATGTATCTCTTGCTAGCCTGTATCCTAGGAAGCATTTCTTTCTGCAGGTTATTTCTTACTTGTGCCAGACTTCCCAGGTATTTTATTTCCTTAACTCAAAGTATACATTTTATCCACTTCCAAGAAATCAGCTTGATATATGGCACTTTTCCTGCTGTTTAAGATATAGTTTTCTGTATATTAACTTCTAGTCCTACTTCCACAGATTGTGTTGTCAATATTTACTTCACATCTTTCAGCTCGTGCTCATTCGTACCTATCTCTATGACATTAATCGCATAAACTTAACTTCTCACAGGGCGGCCGTATTGTTTGAGCATGCTTAATGGTCTGTTCTAGATGGGAAAGGAACCTGTTCCTGACTTTAAGGAAGGGAATAGAGTAGAAGAGTGGAAGTGGCTTCAAACCTCAACCGCAGTAGTGCTGCTATTGCGTTTGGCATCTTCTTACCTTCCGTTTCGTCTAGGAGAGTGAGCATGCGATTTACAACAACGTACGTATGTTCCTCATACCTTACCTTTTTTCTCAGTCACAGATTTGTTGAATAACATTCCTTAATAATAAAATGACGAGTAAGAAAATAAAAACAAACATTCTACAGCAGGTTGCAATAAAAAAGGACTTTTTTTTTATTTTTAAGTTTCGCGGTAATCTATAAAGACGGTCATTTTTAACGTTGAAGAGTGGATGACCTTTGCTAGACAGGCTTCATTATAACTGCTAATTTTTGAATTCATATTACTGTAAATTATATGGGGAGTTCTGATTAGCGTTTTTGATGTGTACGAAGGAATTGATAAGTTTTATTTTATTGTTTTTTTTTTTTAGATTTGGCAGGGTTGGCCGTGGAAAGACTCTTTGAAGTAGGTCATTCGTATGCAGTTAAGCTTCTACACAGAATTCCAGCACTGTCACCCTTGTACAAGGCAGATGACATGCTCTAAAATGGGCGTACTTAATGCGCTATCTCCTGTTATTCATCCAAAATTCGTATCTGCTCAGAGATCCAGGAATGGAGAGTGTGCATCGTTTGTTGTCGAGAGCAACAGTTTTTTCGCGTGCGTTCAGCGGTGAACGAGATGTCGTGATGTTGTTCTTGTGTTTACAAACCAAAACGGAAGAAGAAATCCGCGTTTTGCAATCGAGCGATGAAAACGCAAAAAGAGCATTAAAAAAAATCAGATCTGTGGTTTGTTTAATAGGGATTAAATTATCTATCTTTTGCTCTTGGTAAATGACCCGTTTCAGATAAGTAGTTTTGATTGGTGCTAAAACACGAAGAGCTAAATGTTTTGTGAAAAACATTTAGCAGACGTGGAGTGCATTAAATTACAAATAGCGTCGGTTGGAAATCATCGTGAGAGAAGTTATGGCTGACACCTACTGTGCAGTTTTCATGCAAAAATGAAACTCATGTGAAAATGATATCCCCTGAAAATCAGACGTGTTTTGGGACGATACTACAGAGATTTTCGCGATAAAACTAATTCTGAATGGTTATTATTTGTCAGTGGGATTTCTGGGTGAGTGTGTATGTCGTTAGAATAAGAAAAGTGTTTGAAATTGTCAGTAGAGAAAAGCGATAATTTATAGTAGAATGTAATGATGAAATTACCCATTGCATGGTGGTGAATAAAGTACATACGTACTTTTCGAAAATCATGAAATGTGTAGAAATGGAAAAGGTATCTTCCGCAACAGCTATTCATTGAGATATCTCAATTTCCCAAGGAAATTGTTTTCGGTGTAGTTTTCTTCATTCTTGCTGAGCAATTGAGCGGTAGATATCTAGGGTCTAATTGAGAGATATCAATATAACTTTCACTTTTGTTGATCAATTGACCGGTAGATATCTAGAGTCTACTTGAGAGATCACAATACAACTTTCGTTCTTTTTGACCAATTGACCGTTAGATATCTAGGGTCTAATTGAGAGATCACAATACAACTTTCATTCTTGTTGACCAATTGACCGGTAGATATCTAGGGTCTAATTGAGCGTGTGAGACAGAACAAGCCAAAGAGACCCATGCAACACAAAACGTTTCAGATATGTATCAATAATGTTACAATCTCTCATTTTCGTTACACTTTCAGAGTTATTTTACAATTACGTTTCAGCAACGTCTATTTTAGAACATAACTCTTTGTACATTACGGTTACGTTAAAAACAGCATTGACCGATACTACTGCTTTATTGTTTCCATTGTACATTATTAATAACTTGATGTTACATTCCAGCGATATTTAAGATTTTTGGTCTGGCAGAGACGTCGATACGCATGTGCATTTTTGCCATTTCACCGAAGCACTCTCATAGTCGTACATGTATTTCCACGTGCTACTGGGATATTCTTTGGTGATACTGTCGTACTCGAGTTAGCGAATTATTTGATTTAATATTTCATCCTTTTTTGTGTAATTCAAGATCATCTGAAAGTAAGTATTTATTTTGTTTATTATAATTTTTTAATTCTAAAAAGCATTTTATAAAATCTAAGTAGATGAATGTGTTGTTGTATTAGTATACTACACTATCTACCAACAAGTAATTGGACACCTGTGATAGCAAAGGAAAACAAAGTTTATTTGCCTTCAATAGTTGGTGGAGCCTCCACGAGAGGCGATTACAGCTGTGACCCTCCGGGACATACTCTCAACCAGGCGTTGTACGACGGCTAGCGGTATTTTCTTTCACTCGGCTTGGAGAAGACAGGTCAGTTCCTCCAGCGATTCGGACGGTGGGGGCACCCCTTAAGTCGACGCTCCAACTCGTCCCAAAGGTGCTCGATAGGGTTAATATCCGAGCTCTGCGCAGTTCAGTCCATTCTATTAACCCCATTGTCATCATATCAAGCCATGGTGGACCTCGCAACATGACAGGTGGCATTGCCATCCTGATAGTAACATGGGTCCACCCCGTAAAACTGCCGCAACGTAGGAAGCGCATGGTCATCCAAAATGGTGCAGTAGGTCTCGGCGTTTAGTCTACCAGAAATTGCGATCAAAGGTCCCGTGCCATACCAGGAGAAACACACCTATAGCATAATTCCACCGCCACCGAACTTCACAGTTGGCACAATATATTTCGGGAGGAGGCGTTCTCCAAGGAGACGCCAAACCCAGACCCTGCCATCCGAACGGTAGAGGGTGAACCTTGATTCGTCGCTCCAGAGAACCTGTTTCGACTGTTCAACGGTCCGCTGTCTACGTTCTTTGCACCACGTTAGCCGAGCAGCGCTATTGGACTTGGTGATCAAAAGCTTGTGGGCTGCAGTACGGCCATGATAACCGAGCTGATGGGCTTCCTTACGGATGGTATTCATCGAAAGAACACTCCCGGATGCCTGTTGAAATTCCTTGCGGGTGTGGCTCATCCATTTGGTTCGGTTCTTCCGATATTCTCTGGCCAGCACTCGTCGGTCTCTAACTCCCAGTTTTGTGGGTCTGCCCGGTCGGGGCACATTCCGCTGTCACCTGTCATCTTCCACTTGCCAATCACCTAGGCCACTGTCGATTTTGGGTACTTCAACTCGCTGGATATGTCACGTATGGATCGGCCATTCCTGTGGTACCCGACGAATTTCTTTTGTTATCAATATACTGTATAAACTCCGCCACTGTTCCCAATTGACAGCGGACTGCGTTACACCTGTGAAAACGTAAACAACTCGAAATACGACTGTTGTTGCTTTTGAAACAGCTGTCGAGTTTAAATTTTTTATTGTGATTCTACAAAGTTTATTTAAACTATAATGTTCAACGTAGTAAATTCGTAACAGTAATATGATGTTACAAATATCTTTCAAATACGTAACAGTAATGTAACGAAGTTACAAATATCTTTCAAATACGTAACAGTAATGTAACGAAGTTACAAATATCTTTCAAATACGTAACAGTAATGTAACGAAGTTACAAATATCTTTCAAATACGTAACAGTAATGTAACGAAGTTACAAATATCTTTCAAATACGTAACAGTAACATGAAGTTGGTATGTTGAATTTACAAAGACCTTTCACTGTAACGTATCGGTTATGTTTCAAAGTTATGTAACGTTTGAGGACATTTCTGAGACATTACTGTTACATTGCGCAACGTGTCTGAAAAGTCTTAATGTTTCAGTACTACGTACTTGTAACATATACGAAATATTCTGTGCTGTGTGGGCATCAGACGAACGACAAAGAAATTTCCTTGTTGTCCTAATATGCTGCCAAGTTTCATTTCTCCGTTTTTTTGTATGTACATTTTGGCTCTTCTGGTTTCCGATTAAATTTTTGTGTTGAGAGGTGGTAAAATCCTTTAGATAAGAAGATAGCACAGTGGAAATTTGCATAATACATTTGTGTATGTTGCTCGAAGTTACAATTTCAGTTTGCCCCCTCCTGAGATCTTAGCTATCGGCGCCCGTGGGTTTGGACCTTGCTTAAATTCAGCACCAGAAACATTTTTACATAAGTGTTTCAGACTTCTTCTGTTCCAGGCTATGAGACATTCCTTAATGGTTCCAAATCATGGAGTTATGATGGAAACAGATCCTGTACGAAGGCAAAATCTCCTGCTGTGCCGTTAAGCTTCGGAAAACTGTTGTTGTAAATGGAGGATGTGGGATGATATATATATTTTTTTTGAATGGAGCTCACTTTCGTTGAAATTTCACTCCGTATGTAAAATTTGATACAAATACTGTGAGCAATCAAATAGTAAAAGAGATTGTGACGTGCCTGCACGGCAGGACGCTCATGAGATAAAGACAGATAGAAGTGAGAGCACATTCTTTCCACACGGCGAGACAGGAAAAATAAGAATCCCTTCTTCAGTGCTTCGAAAAAAAAATCTGTGTGATGTTACGTTTCACACCCCAGATTGTCCGGGATTTATTAAATGCACGTTCTTCATGGAAGGACTGACTACACTGGCACATGGTCCCTGCTGACACTTGGACCATACCCCCAGCCCTCTGTCAGGATGGGGCCTTAGGGGGGCAGATGTGACGTTCCTGCCACGCAGGACGCACACGAGATAAAGGCAGACAGCGGTAAAAACACATGTCCGTGTAGCTCAGTTGGGAGAGCGACTTACTCCGGAGTGAGGGGACCCGGGTCTGGCGCTGACATACTTGTTCGTTATAAGGTCGAACACATTTTCTCGCTATTTATACTTCCGGGAGACGTATTGAAAAAGTTTTTTTACCTTAGCGTAGTTTTTTTCCATGCAGAATAATTTTCACCTATTTTTAACTTTTCCATTATTCAAAATTCTTTTGCTAGAAGGCATACAGTTATTTAATGTTTCTTTCTGTGGTATATTTTTTCTTCTAACTGTTCGGTTTGAAATTTTTTTGTCTCTCATAGCACAAAGGTTTCAGAAACTTTTTGTGCGCCATTTGTTAGTCTCCGTAACATGCGTTTTAGCTGCTAGTGAAACTAAGCAGATGTTTCTATTTCTGAATGTTTTCTTGATTGTTGAAACCGGTTGATTGTTTTCCTAACCGGTTCTATTGACTTGGAATAGTTTGATTAATTTAATTCGCGTCTCAACGGATTCAAAAGACGTGCTCATTACAACCGAATATTGGGTAACATCTTTTTTATTTTTAGATGGAATGGAAAAGATATACCAAGCAATAATTTAGATTTTACATGATAAAATAGATTCAGATGTGCTTGCGCGCGCATCTGGGGGACAAGAAGCTGGGTATCACTGAGGCTTTCAAAACTCCCTTGAGTGCGACTTGCTGATGGTATATTTTCGTTAACAACAATTTGTAAATCAAAAATATCGAGTACTTGTGCTTCATGTAATTTCTTTTCCGAAACAATTCTTTTCATACGCATCTTTGAATCATAAAATAGACAGTTTTCCCCACATTCATACAAAAAATGTAATTCTGGAAGATATTTTTCGTGGAATTTCTTTCCTATTCATTTTTCTTTCTTTCATAAACCGTTGCTGATATTGTGTCTTACATTTTGATCATGCATATGATTTTTCATATAAAGTACTCCTATATTATGAGAAGTTTCTGATTGTTTTTATACTGAGAGAAAATGAAAAATAGATCGAATAGCTGGTATTCGTTTCGTATTAAAAGAATTCATCTCTTACGATTTAGATATACTGCCTACATAGAATGATGTCAGGAATATCATTTGAAAATATTTATGGGAAAAATTATTTTATACCTTTCTAATATTTTATTGCTCGGCAACATGCTGCTATCATCTTTGACTATATGGGAGAAATAAGTGCACAGAATTGGAAGAGCACGAAGGAGTTGTAAGACCATTTCCTTCGAAATGCAATACCAAACGGTAAAAAAATAATATTATGTCAGCCATAACACTAACATTTATAGATCCAAAAACCCATCTGATCTATGTCGTAAAGGAGGAAGAAAAACAAATCTCGCGGAACGCGTTATCCGAAGAAAGTCGAAGCTCCATCTTGGAATACAGGTATAAAAATGTTTCCCACAGGATAGTATTTTAGGGCATCATTTCGTAGCACGTCCGACAATCATAAGCTGGGGAAAAGTTCTAACTTTGGAAACTACGGAACATTGTCTATGAAGCGAGTTTTTTCGCTCCCTCCCCCATTTCGAAGTAGGAAAGTCATCCATAGAAAAGGCACAGAAATGGTTGTAAGCCATACTGCATCGACTGTATGTTTTATCTGTTTTTTTTTCACTCTGTCTCTTTAGCCTCCTAGGAAAAGGACATTTTAGGAATTATTCCTCATCTCCGTTTTGCAGTATTCTTTTGAATGGAAAGAAATTGTGTTTTCCCTTACTCTGCGGTGGAAAAAGCGTTTAGGTGCCCACTGCCTTTACCTAAACTCTTTTGATTATTTGAAATACTTTAATTCTAACAGTACCCAGCGTGACGTTCCGTAATGTAGTACTGATCTTTATGTAGCGAAATACCAATAATATTTCTTTTGGAAGAGAAAATTTAATAAAAAATTCAGCAAACACAGGTAGTTATTTACATTTTACATGCATTTCAGGGATAATTTTTCTATTTTTTGGTTACTTTTTCTTTCTTTTCATGTTTAATCGTTTGTTTCTTTTGTTTTGTGTCATTTGTAATCTTTTACGCTTTCCAACCGTAGGTTGAAGAAACGTATATGCTCCAGCTTTAATTTCAATTGCGGTGAAACTTAGTATGTGGTAGGGGACCACTGGGGACGAACCCTATTGAAAATGGGTGAAGTGGGGTCAAATGTCAGGATACAGAAGCGGGGGTGCATTCAATTGCCCTAATGCGTCATAACTTGCGTAGATATGGTTCAATTTTGAATAAAATTTTATTTTATCGTAGGGGACCACCAGGGGATGAACCCTACTGAAAATGGACGAAATGAGGTCAAATGTTAGGACATAGGAGCGGGATCCATTCCATCGCCCTTATGCGTCATAACTTGACTAAAGATGCTGCTATTGCGATAAAACTTTAATAAGTTGTTCCGGAGATATACTGAACCAATTCTGTTGAATATAGTCGAAATGGGGGCAAAGGTCAGGGCAGAGAGGAGCGAGATTTATTCCACAGCCAATTATCCTCCTAACATGAGTAATGATTTCTGGTATGTTAGAAAGCGTATAACAATCAATGCATTGCATGATTTTACTCACTTGTCATATTATGCTTGCTGTGTCTTTCGTTTTTTACGCTTTCCAACCGTAGGTTGAGGAAGCGTACGTATATGCTCCACCTTTGTCCGTTCCGCACGATATCTCACGTAAAAATGTTTCGATTTCGATGACATTTTGGTGTGGTAGGTGACCAATTGGGGACGAACCCTATTAAAAATGGGCGAAATAAGGTCAAAGGTTAGGACATACAGTAAGAGCACATCCATTGCATTGCCTTTATGCTTTCGATTTCAATTAAATTTCAGTATGTGGTAGGGAACTACCTGGGGACGAATCCTATTAAATATGGGAGAAATGGGGTCAAAGGTCAGGGCAGAGGAGCGGGATTCCTTCCATTGGCCTTGTACGTCATAACTTGCGTAACAATGGTTCGATTTTGATAAAATTTTAGTATGTAGTAGGTGATTACCTGGGGTCGAACTCTATTGGAAATGGGCGAAATGGGTTTTAAAGGTCAGGAGATAGGAGAGGGATCCATTCCATTGCCCTTATGCATCGTAACTTAAGTAAAAATGCTTCGATTGCGTCAAAACTTTATCATGTTGTTCCGGAGGTACAATGATCCGGTTCTGTTGAGTATCAACGAAATGGGATCAAATGTCATGGCACAGACCCAAGATTTATTCCACAGCCATTATTGTCATAACTTACGTAAAAATGCTGCTATTGCGACAAAACTTTATTAGGTTATTTTTGAGGTATCTGAACCGGCTCTGTAGAATATCATCGAAATGGGGTCAAAGGTGTCAAAGCACAGGAGCGATATTTATTCCTCAGCCATTATCCTCATAACTTGAGTAATGATTTCTGGTATGTTGGAAAACGTATCATAATCAATGCATTGCATGATTTTACTAACTTGTTAATTTTAAAACAGGGGAGGGAAGATAAGAACCTTCAGCATAACGTAAAGGTATGAGAAGTTTAAGTTCCTAATTTTTGGCTACTGCTTCCAGGTACAGTCCGTTCACGCGTTGTGTACAGTGTGGGAGGCGAACGTTTCTGACGGTTGTTCGAATCCCGGTCCTGCCGGCCATCTAGTCCGTGTTTTTTCTGGGGCTTTTCACGGACTCCCCGTGGTTGCGGATGCAAATGCAAAGGTGGCTCCTAATGAAGTCCGACCCAGACGCACTTTGTCCCTGACCTACCCGTAACGGGAGCCCACCACTTTAATACCCGAGGATTGCCTAACATGGAAGTCACCTTGAGGGTGAAGACCACTGCTACCCACCAACCTTCGGGTTGAGAAGAGGAGGAGGTTATAGGTAAGGGAATGATCCAGAGCCGATACCACGGAACACAACACTGAGAAAAAAAAATTGTATGAAACAACAAAATAGTTTTGTTAATTTATTTTGTTGCTTTAGCCAAACTCCATCGGAATTTGCTTTGTTGGCAACACAAAATTATTTTGTTGGCTATATTTTGTTAATTCAAGTATCTGGAGGTGTCGTCGAACTTACGCCAAAGCGCACGTGATTACTAGTTACTTTATACGGGCACTACCAGACTACCACTGACCAGAAAAATCTCGTTTTGCGCTAAAGATTTCGTTTTGAATTATGGCTGACTGCGAATATTTATTTGCGATCGGTTCCTGACCGCATATAAAAATTTGCACATGGGGTAATGATAAGAGTTGTTTATTATGTATAGAGCTTGATTTCATATATAGGCTATTTTACAGGGTGTTTTAAAATTCGTGCGGCCACCAAAGATAGCATGTTGATAGTACCCTGGAACATATAGAACGGTTACAAATATATATTACATTTTTTTTAGTATAACCAAAAACGTCAATAATTTGTTTCATCAAAAAGCCAAGGAAAACATTTAAAAAGAAACTGGATTTAGAAACATGTAACACACGCACCACAATAGTGTCAATAGATCGTTATATCAAGTATAAATAGTCCGTGAACATTCCAGAATGTAATAAACCGACCTTCAAATGCTGAATTCACAGATAAGAATTTACTCGTAAGGACATGTGCAGCCGAGTGGTTAGCTCGCCTAGTTCCTAAAGTGAAGGTTTCAGGTTCGAATCCGCTCGGTGGGAGATTTTTCGCTTGCTCTGAAAAAAAAAATTCCTCGTAACGTCACACCGTCCAAATTCATTTAAACACCACTAGAAAATAAATACGGCGGGGAGAAAAATGGTGTACCCCTAGGATCGAGGGGAATCGCCTAAAATTACTGCACCGGAAAAGTGTTGCCACCGGGGAAAACGTTTAGGGACAAATTGGCCATGCTACATAACTCTAAATTTTGTTGGAGCAAGAATTTACTGTGTCACGATAACAATGTTTGGTTGCAGCAACAAAACGTTTTATCAAGATAAAAATACATATTTTTGGATCAAATATATTCCCAAAAGTCGACCAAGGCATTTTGTTAAATGAACAAAACGTTTTGTCATGATAACAATAAATTTCGTAGAATCAACAATGCATTTCAGCAAAATACTTTTGTAAATTCAACAAACATTTTCGTTGAGTGCATTTCGACAAAATGTTTTGGTTGATTCAACATTTTGTTTGCTCAATTAACAAAACGTTTTTCTCAGTGAAGGGTTTACCAACAAAGTGGTACTGCGCGCATCAAACAAGAAATGGTGCTTGCAATAATGGAGGTACAAGAAGACAAAGACGAGCAATGTAACGTTGGCTAGATACAATTAAAATGAACGCTGGGCTGTACATGTGATAGCTGAGGGTGAGAATCAAGATGTAAGTCCCTGAGGGTCGCAGCTCATAGAATCGGCAAGAGTCTGATTCGAATGAATGGATAACACCATCAAACTTTGATTGCCATTTTAAATATCTTGTAAGTTGAAGACATTTCCCTTTAAGTTCAAATTTGAAAACTGCTCCCTTTTTCAGCAGTGTTGGAGAAATGTGTCCATGGTGGTTTACGACTTTATTGCTCTCCAACGCACTGAGTAGATAGTGATCTTTGTAGGGAGATTATCAAGCAATTCTAACATCTTCTGCTTCAAATGGAGCAATTGTTTTGCGGCGGGTCGAAGGCGTTAATGATGGGTGTAAGAATGCAAGGTTGGCATCTCACTGGCCAGAGGTCGCAAAAGGGAAGGCACAAAAGAGAAGGAACTTTTGATCGGGTTCTTAGAAAAAGTGGAGTGGAACATTTTTCTCCGTGTCGTAGAGGAGTACTCTGGCTGAGAGAAAGATAGCGGTAGAACAAATGTCTAGTTCCTGGGAGGAAGACAAAGAGTAATGTCAGAAATAGCAAACTTAGCAGCAAAATAACGGAGAAATAGGCAGAAACAAATCGACGTGTGCATGATATAAAGAAACATGAAAAAAATCAGGACAAAATCTAAAAGATTTTTTCCTATATACTTCACCGAATAAACCTACTCTTCACTACAAAAGAATGGGTCTTCATTTTACTTCATGATCAGATACAACCGCGGAATGTCTGTAGTGTCCGGTCTCTTACTTGTTCTAACGAAACCAAGCGGCAGGAAACTGAAAGAGACTCGGTGATCAACACTGCAACAGCACAACATCCCGCATACGCCATAGGTAGCGACATTGATGTAGAAACGCATACCTGTCGCAGCGGAATCCTCCGTATTCAAGTAACTTCAACTTTAACAATTAGGTGGTATAAAAATTCAGCCTAAGGAATATTTATCAGCGAGAAAAAAAAACAGTTTTTATTAAAAAGGAGTTTCAATAAAGTAGAGCAAGACTGTTTTACTTATTTTAATTTTCATCGTCCCGATAATTAACGGGCTTTCAGTATGTTAGGCCACAGACCTTTTCTTCTTTTTGCCCCTCAATTCGCAGGGAACGTGCGCCGCCATCCAGATGGGGGAAAGGGAGGAGAAGGAGGCCTGAAATAGTCAAAAATTCTCACGTACACGGAAGGTATGGTACAGCGGCTTCGCCCAAATTTTAGTAAAAGTCCTAAGGAAAGGAAGCCATACTCTTAACGTGGCGTAAGCCCTTCCAAATCCCCACACAACGCAGGACAACCTGTCGATTCCCTGAAAAGGCAATAAACTCTAATTAGGCACGTAGCCTATTTCGAGTTTTTTGGATTATGTTTTTGAAATATGGTAAAAAACTTGAAATAGGTACGCGTAAAAAGTCACGTATGGAATGTACGTGCCCTTCTCCGCTTCCGGGAAACTAGGTGCGGGCTCTGCCATAAATAAAGGAGGGATGTGAGGTAAAAAGGACAATGTTTCAGAACCGATCGCGTTCTCTGAAAAGGGAGGCATCCATGAATCTAAAAAGAGGATTCAGAGTGATACATGAATCACAGTCTGGAGGGACCATCGGAGACCAATGACATAACCCTACGCCATTTCGGGGGTGGGCGGTTTCACCCCTTTGTGTCGGATTTGGACGCCGTAAAAAGGATTGCCAGAAGATTGGCATTCAGAACAGAGTAAGTCGGATCATAATTAAGAAGAAAAAAAAGGTCAGAGACGGGCGTTCAGAGAAAGTCTCATAGTAATGCAGAGTAAAGACAGATTTCGTTCAGAGTACGACAAAAATACGTCCGATATTTCCATCAGTGATGTAGCAGAAAAGTTTGAGTTCTTTCAAAGAAAGTTAAGTTTTCGGCGAATGGAGTTTCATATTTAAACTCACACTGGTGTACGCTCAGCAATTCGGTGAAAGCTATTGCACGGTGTACATCGGTTTGAACGACGTCGAGTAGCTGCCACCCGTATGATATGGCCAACAGGCAATCCAGTAGACGACATCTGGATGACTTTACCCGAGGTCACGTATTTGGGAAGTTGGAAGAAGGTTGAAGTGTGACTGGTGTAGCCGAGGAGTTCGGGATCGCTCACAGCATCGTTTCACGAGCTTGGAGAGCATTTCAAACGACAGGAACAGCTGTCCGAGAGTTTAGCAGTGGTCGTCCAAGAGCAAGCACGGTAGAGGACGACCGGTATATTGTCCTACAGGCGAGAAGAGACAGACGGCAGACAGCGGGAGAAATCGCAAGGCACATGCAACAGACAACTGGACGTCCGTTATCGCGTTTTACCGTTGCCAGAAGGCTGCACAAAGGTGGTCTATTTGCACGACGACCAGTAAGGTGTGTGCTATTAACACATGCTCATCGGAGACTGCGGTTTCTGTGGTGCCAGGAACACAAGAACTGGAAACATCAGCAATGGGGTCGAGTTCTCTTTACGGATCAGAGCCGATTTAGTCTGACGAGCGATTCTGCACATATACAGATCTGGAGAGAGCAGGGAACAGGCAATCACACCTCCAACATCATCGAAAGGGACCTGTTTGGAGGTGACTGAGTTCTCGTTTGGGGCGGTATCATGCTTGTTAGCCGTACTGATCTCCACGTCTTCTAAGGAGGTTTAGTCACTAGTGTCCGCTATTGTACTGAGGTTCTCCTGCCTCACGTGCGTCTGCTTAGAGGTGCTGAGGGTCCTGAGTTCTTCTTCATGGACGACATCGCAACACCTCATTGTACAGTGGCAGCCGCAGAGCTGTTGAAGAGTGAAGATATTCAACGCACGGAGTTCTCCTCCAAGGTCCCCACACCTAAATCCAATCTAACACGTGTGGGACGTTATCGGGAGACGCTTGGCAGCACGTCATCAGCCACCAGCAACGATTCCGCAGCTTCGATTGGCGCTACAAGAAGAATTGGCCGCGATGTCTCAACAGCTCCTTGACAACCTCGTCCTCAGCATGGACATACGTTGGAAATCCTGCAACGCAGTCAGGGGGTTGATCATATCCCCTACTAAAGACTGAATTTTTCTTGGCAGCCGCATGTCACATGGACGTTTCTGTCTTCTGTCCAGTTGTGCTCGAAGCTACCTTTTTCAATAAAGTGCCTTTGAATCCTTTGGATTCCTTGTTTGGACGGTTTTGCTCACTTGTCCCATATTCTTACATCTTGGGGATCTTATGCTATGCTTTGAGTCGATGTGGAACGCTTCTGCACGACGTTACATTCGAAAAACCGTCTCGTCCTTAATTTTTGCACGCCAGTGTATGTCGTAGTCCCAGGCAGAAGACTCCGCGGGCTACAGCGGCGCAGCAAAGAAAAAGGGAAAGATGCTTGCCTTCTCATAAATTTCCGAATCATGTCTCATAGCTTTTCATGTGCTACGCAGGGTCAACTTCTCAGGAGTCTGTCATATTCTTTTATGTCATTCTTTAGCGCATTGAAGTAGATTTTTTATGTGAATAATCGCTAATGTTGTCTGTGAAATTTCTGAAGTGTTTGCATAATAAATGGTTAAATATCTGGTTACCAAATCATAGTTTAGAAAACCTAGAACGGCCACCCCGGTGGCGCAATGGTCTAAGCGATGGCTTCTGATCATTCGCCCAAAAGGGGTCCGGGTTTGTATCCCGGTGAGGATGGGTGTTGTGTTTGTCTTACGGCACTCACTGGCTCTTTCCTTTTACTGGAACCAGTGACCCTAAATTAGGGATGGGTGACTGCTTATAGCCCATTGAGTTGCTCACGGTGGTTGTTAAACCTCCAATAAAAAAAACAAAAAAAAACATACAGAATGTCTAAGTTTAGTAATAGTAACACCACCGGTAATCCATGTACCTAACTTTAAAAGGAAATTTTACGAATAAATTCTTTTATGTTTTTTAAAAATCTCTGTCTGTCATTTCAGTAAATCAGCATATACCTCCTTGATCACATTTTCTAAGTTCAGTTGTTATGTGTGTTTCACTCATTGGTTCATGCTCAGGTTTTACAACAGCGTTTAAAGTTTTAGGTATCTCTGTTTGATCATTAATTTAATTTCTTTTGTGGCATACGGAAGAGTGTGGAAAATCCATGTTGTTCCAAACGAAACACAGCGCGATCCACTTGTCTACCCTGAGCTTAGAGATCCTTATTTAGGAAACCCAATTTCCTGGTTGTAAATTTTGGGGATGAATTTCTTATGCAAATTTTGGCCATTTGAATTATTTCCACTACGGCGAATAAGACGTAGTAGCGGTTCGAGGATACCTAGCGAGGGCATGGTAATATTACCGCTCCCTGACGGGTATCAGCGAACCACTACTACGTCTTATTCGCCGTAGTGGGTAAAAGTTAAAAAGGTCAAAATTCAATACTAATCAATTCACCCCCAAAATTTCGCCTAGTGGTGTCAACAATGAATTTGGATTCCCTAACTAAGGGTCTCCAAGCTCAGGGTCGACAAATGCATCGCGTTGTGTTTCATATGAATCAGCATGGGGTTTCCATGCTCATTCATATGCCGCAAAGAAGTTAAAATAAAAAGTTGCATGAATAACAATAATAAAATCACAAATTGAACTCTAATGATATTTGGAGAAATGATCTGAGTGACACGTGAATTAAAATTTAACTGTTTATTTCCTTTTTCTTAATATGGTCTTAAAGCTAGGTAAAATGTACTGGTGAGGTTGCCTGCTTTAGCTAAACAATTTAGTTTTAATTTCAAACGGGTATAATGCACTTAATATTATATAACTGACTTTAAACTTTAGTTACTGGTTTAAACTAGGCGCGGTGTGCCAGAGGAAAAAATTGTTAATGCACTATGTGAGAGACTTTCGGGTAACTGGTCCTGCATAGCACATGCAAAGCTATGAGGCACGAATCAGAAATGTGTAAGACAAATGTCATAATACCCTCTTTTCCTTGAGAAACCCCGATCGCAAATCTGGGTTGCCGGCTGGTCGTAGAGTCAACTCTCCATCTTAGTTGGTGGTATATCTGGACTATACTCTAAAATATTTACTACCTCATTTCTCTATCTTGGAAACATCTGTCCTCCGAAACCGCTGAGACCTCTCTTCTGTTCAGACTGCAATTCTCCAGTGTTTCCTCTGTCGTTATTTCAGAATCTCTGTGTAGTCGTCTCTCCTCTTAGTCTTCATTCCGTTCATAATTCTCTTTTTCCCGTGTCCGGTGTCCATCTTGGGGCGTGACGGCCCGGCCGTCCGAATCGCGTCGGGTTATGCCATTGGCCCTCACAGATAGCCCTGCTATGCGATTCGCTGGCTATCCGTTCAGTTCGGGTCACTTTCCCAAAAATTATGTCTTCTTTCAGCCGTCAACTTGTCCTCGCACCTTTTTGGTTAATTGACCTCGCCTAGCTACTTAGAAGCGAAGATTGTCACGTAGGTATTTCCGGCGACGTGACTTATCTCAAATTTGGTCGCTACCCTGGACAATGCAGAGACGCTCGCAACAGTTGCTTCAGAAAGGGGTGACGCCCCCAAATGGATTTATTGCGCTCCTGCTATTCTCTTCAGTTTCTTTGAGTTTCGTGAGAAAAAAACTGTGAATGTCTTCCTTTCTCTTCCTTCCCATCTGGGATTTTAATCAAATTTCCGTGAAAAAAAAATATAATTTTCTCCTTTTCGTTTGGCTTGAGTGCAATTAGGACTGATCTAATTATCAACCTAAACTTTCGGGTAGACTGGCTCAGCTTCACCGGAAAGTAATTTTTAATCATTGATATTCTATTTTGGCAATTTAAATATTTATTTCCTACCGCCTTAGAGTAAAAATAAAAAAAAAAATAAATGATCAAAATTATACGGATGAAATTTAAATGTTACGGGGATATAGAAAATTCCGCGGTAACATGATCTCCCTCCCTTCAAAAAAAAAAGTAATTCGAAGAATATTAAGGGAATACTCGTCCTATGAAAAAAAAGTTGTGCATTTTCCTCTAGCGTCCGCCCTCGGTACGGGCAGTTTTGCCCCTACGAAAACAACAGTATGCAACATACAGAATACATATGTACAGCCTCTGACTTATTCATATAATGGCATTTGTTATTGATACTTAATAATATTTACTTATTCGTATAATATATATTTCAACCTTCACCGTGTATAAAATCTAAAAATGAGAAATACAGTATATATACACAAAACAGTATAATAAGTGCTCAAATATCAATTTTCGGGCGCAGCGCTTAGTCTTGCGTCGTTGATTGGGTTTCGTTTTGCAGTTCCTCCTCTCGGCTGGAGACGGGGTAACCCATTGTGGAGGGAATAACAGGTTTCTTCACTCAGTGTGCTCTCCTCTCTGTGGTTTGTCTAGCGCTGGCATTAAGTCAGGAGGGTTGAAATCACAAACAATAGGAGGATCAAGGATGACATGCCCGCGGTGAATACCTTGAGTAATCCGGTGGCGGATATTGTCAGTCCGTTCGTCCAGCTACCGAAATTTCATCCGGGTGTGATAGCTGAGTTCTGCCAATCGCACTTCACCTGTTGAAAAGTGATTCTTAAAGGAAACAGATTATTTTGGTTGCTTTCATCTGTGAACCAAAGACACTGTTGGTGCTCTAGATTCATGAGTGTAATCTGGGCACTGGTGGAGAGACAGCTCGTTGCGTCTACGTCGGAGTCCGAGCATGACTTCCCTTTGGAGGCAATTATGGAGTGTGCATTGCACTCCGCAGATGCTCCGTCCATAACTAGCAGAAGCAACGTTAGCAAGGCAAGTCCATGCAGTGGGGCTTGAGCTATGGGGCGCGCCACGTGTCTCTCGAGGTACTGTTGCATTACTTGGGCTCGGTTTCGCATTGCGTTACCGACCAATGCACCCGTTTTGACAGCGACCAAAGTAGAACCTCTAAGGAAACGGTATGTCTTCCACATAATGTATGCGATGCTGTAGAGAGTTTGCCAGATGCATAAAATGACCGTTTTTGCGTACAAAAAGGTAACAGCCGTAACTAGAATTAGGAGCAGGAAAACCACGTACGTCACTGCTGCCGGCAGGCACTTTAACTGCCGCAGTAGGTCCCGGCATAAGATGCATTGCAGGGGACTGCAGGTTATCCGTCCAACTATTTGTACTGTTCCTCTCCAGCGTCTGTCCGTCGGTCGTCACAAAGGTAAGATGCATTTCTGCTGACCACTCTAGCATTTCGGGAGGTAGGGTAGCTTGAAATGGCGTGTCTTTTAATGTGATCACAGTCTCTATCCCTCTGATCCTGACGACTAACATGCCCGAATGCAAGAGGGTTACTATTGGATCATTGTAGGTGAGTCTCACATCATTGCGCTGGAACACAGCCTCCTCGTCAGTCAGTAGGTGCCTCTGATGTCGGCGGTGATGTGTGGTTGCTCGGTGTCGGCTCGCCACGCAAAGTTGGTATGAGATTAACACTGGATTTTCGATTTTTAGTCCTTCCGCTTCGTGGACCAAAGTAGTAACTGCAGGTACCAGGCGACAGTAACAAGTCGTTTCAGTAATGTTCATACAACCTGCCAGTTTGCAGTAGTTAGCAGTGCCTGAGCAAGAGGAGGCCTCCGAACAGCTGCAGGGTAGACCTGCCCTCTTGTATTCGATGAGGAAGCGGACTCCTCGTGCGTTGACCTTCTGTTGAAAATGAAAGGACCTGGGTTCAATCAGCTGGTTATCGTGTGCAATGAATGTCCTACACTTTGATACAACCATCGCAACTGTGAGCATGGCAGAAATTTGGTGACACACCCAAATTCAGCAGTTCCTCTCTAGTTGTGTTTGTGCATTGATATTTGTCCCTACGAAATTCGCATCGCTCGAAATATGCCGCATGGCCCCAAGCGATGACTGGTGCAAGAAAAATGAAAATAAAGTTTATCATGGTGGGCAGTTGAAAAGTTTTTTTTTATTTTTTGTTGTTGTAGTTGTGTGTGTGTGCACTGCTATCTATCGTGTGGACGCTAAAAGTGCTGAATGCAGAGCAATCTTCTTGATGTATCCTGAAAAGGGGAGTGATGCCAAATCAGACACATCTTCCTCATACCTCACATACATATACATTACACTGGACCATTTCCCGAGTCTCTGCTCAAAAGTGCACACCAATTAAGCTAACATACAATTTTACCTTGTAAATACAAAATTTACCATGCTGCGTTTAACAATCTTTCTTACGAGCTACGTGAGTTACATGTGCATATTCTAATTAAAAGTTATTTACTCGGCTTCCGTCCTCTGGTAAGCAAAAATCCTGTCCTTCCTAGGTACATTCCCTTTCTGAAGGAAAAAAACAGCAGTCGTCCTTCAAAAATAAAAACAGTTAGGGAAACTATTCCTCCTGCCTGTATACCTCCTTTCAACAAAAAAAAAATAAATATAAATGAGTTCGTCCCTTTTTCTGTACATCTCCTGTCACCGAATATACCCATACTCGACACTTTTCCTTATAAAACTGATTTCACTCAAATATACACATACTTAAAATTATTCATTCTTTCGTGTTTCCTTAATTTTTGCTTCATTATTTTGCTCTCATTTGTGAGAGAGAAAATTTTTATCAACGCCGCCTCATACTCGTAAATTGTGATCATTCCTCCCTTCTACTATGTCGTCTTATTTATTCTTCGCCGGCCCTTAAAACCAGCCTTGCTTAAAGCTCTAAAATTCTGCAATTTTAACCTGACTCGCTCTCTTCCATGCCTGTGCGCACCTGGCCTGGCCTGGGGCATTCTGATTGTCGTCTTCTCTGGAGATGCGCGTCTCTCGTTCTCGGAGGGGGGGGTCCAATTGCAGTAGTTTGGTGACCTTTGACTTTTACTGCCCAATCAGACGTTTCTTCCTTCTTGTAAACGAAGGTATAAACTTCGAACTGAAAAATTTGGCTATTATCCGCCATATTGCGCGCGGTGGTTTAAATCGGCGGTCGCGTCGCTGTGAATAATAATACTAATCGTAAAAATGCTGGCTGGGCCTCTCTTTTGTCCATTAATGCTTAGCAAACAAAATCGGATTACACCCTTTTTATGTCTTCAGAAGGTACGGTTTTTCTAGTTTATTACGGTCCCCATTGTCTCCTGTTAAGGACAAAGCTATATTTTGATTAGGCGTAGGCTACTGATGTTTTTGCTATAATTATTTCCGCGAAATGCTATTTTCATATGTTCGCCTAACTTATCTGAGCAAAAGTGTGATTTGATCGCTGCAAGGTTAGAATTCGCTGGTTCTTATTTCCGTAAGTAATGCTAGCCGTCGTAACGTGTAAGATTCCTATTGTTCAGTGCCCTCTCGATTTGATAGCTTACGCCTATTCTACTCGTACTGTGAGGTGGCTTACGCACGGTGACTAGTCTTTACCCATTTTCAAATTATTATTCCGATCCTTGATTAATTAGTGAAAACCTATGGATCTTTGAAATAATAAAAAAATCATGGTTGATCGTTACGGAAAACTGCTCTCCCGCTACCTTTTGGCTGTCCCCCTGTAAAGCTTTTCGAATTGCATTGCAGTTCTGCTGGATATTTACACATCTCTCGCTACGGGTGAATCGCACGCGTCGCTTACCCAGTGAAAGCAGGAAATTGAAATGACTGGCTTTTTCTTAACTGAGGTCTCGCTTATCCCCCAACTGCTAGGAATTTTCCTCGGTGCAAATCTAACTTGTTTCCTTTTTTTCTCGATGAAATGCTCTAAAAAATTTTCGTTCCGTCGTAGCTCTTATGGTATATTGCTAGTAAAATTCTTGGGGCGGTACCCCCCAAAAAAATAATTTAATTTTTATTCCACGAATTGGTCATTTAGTTAACATTTATTTTTGATTCTCAGGATACCCCTGCGCGAAATAGAACGGTTAATGCCGGAATCGATGTATGAAATTAATCGATTTTGACATAAACCCCTCTCAATTATGCTCGGCGAGAAAAAAAATTCTTTGGAGGGGTTGCAATCCTAAAAGAAAATATATGTTGTTCCTTCTTGGAAGAGGCTGCTGTTGGGACTGGACTAAAATTATACTTTTATTTATTTATTTATTTATTATTTTTACTGCTTGGTGGTAAAACCGGTGCCAAAATGTCCCTTGCGTTCCTAGTTCCCGGTGCTTATCCTGAGATTTCCGGAACTAACCTCCCAAATTCCCGAGAGAAAAGTTTTTTTTTTCACTTAGCCCCAAAAACTTATTTTAGGAGCGTACTATTTTTCTAATTTTTTATCGATTTGGCATGCGACCCATGAATAATAAAAATAATATATTTTGCATTGGGCTTTTTTCTGCGGGCTTTCTATACCCAACTCTCCCGTGGGAGCACTACTGCTTTCCTCCACTGTGGGTAAAAGCTATTTACCGAGGTTTCATTACTGTTGCTGGCTGCCAAATTATCCTGTATACGCCGTGATAAGTAACGATCTGCTAGGTCGAACCATGAAATACCTTCCGGATTTATTCGGCTGACTTAAAGATTGCAACATTCGATGGACGAATCCCGAATCCTTAGGCGATTGTTGTTGTACGGCCGGTTCATTTTCCGCTATTATTTTGGGGTGTGTTTGATACTGTGACTGTTCTGTGTAGCACGGAATATTTCCCTCTTCGGCGCGCTGAATTGTAGACGTTTCCTGAATATTACTGTGGGACCTTAGAACATACGGGGACCTGACAAATTTCACTTTCCCGGTTTCGCAATGCTGGCCTTCCTCTTCGTCCAATATGTCGACGTTCGGTGCAGTTGGTTCCTGCGCTGGGGCTTCGACTGTGGGCCCTGGTGCAGAGACGGTAGGCGCTGCTGCTGGCATGGGGGTTTCGAAGAACGGTATGAATTCATAATCTTCCGTGTCTTCGCTGTCTCCCTCGGTGTCTACACTCGTTCTGGGAATAATTTCCTCATGCCTTCCTGGTGGGGGTAAATCTGACCTTAATTGCTCCTTACGGGCAATTTGCTTAAAGATTCTGTTACGGTGGACTGTTTGAAACTTTGTAGGACTTCCCACTGATTTCAACTTTACATTAACTGGGGTGGGAAAAGCGACTATTTCCCAATCTCCACGGTTAGTGCGGGCTAATTTTCTGGATAACCCCTTTTCACATAAGGCGTGTGAAGGAAAACCCTATCGCCAATATGCAAATCTTTCTATACCCCGTATCTATCGGCATATCGTTCCTGCCTCGCGGCTGCTTCTTAAAGGTTCCTATAAGCGATTTTGTAGGCATCCCTCATTCTCTCTAGAAAAGATTCGACGTAGTCATCGTGACTGTAATATGTTGTCCTATGGGGCGGAATTAAGATGTCGGAGGGTACGTTGAATTCTCTCCCAAACATTAAATAGTTCGGGACAAATTTGGTGGATGCATGTGTGCTGTCGTTCATTGCTAGGCTCACTAGTGAGAGGTGTAGGTCCCAGTCTGTCTGTCTATCATTCACTAGGGAACTCAACGACTTATTGATTAGGAAATGGGACCGTTCGTTTATTCCATTGCAGGACGGGTGAAACGAGGTCGTTTTTAATCTCCGTACACCCAGCCTATTTAAGAGTTCAGTAAATAATTCCGAAGTGAAATTTTTACCGTTATCTGTGAGCGTCTGTTTTGTTAGGCCAAACGGTAGATGAAAGCCGTGGTGATCGTTGAGGCACGCTGGTCAGGTATAGGCACTAAAATAGTATACCTGGTAAACACATCTATCATCACCAAAATGTACCTATTTCCCGCTAAGGTGGTGGGGAAATTGCCGGAAATATCCAGCGTTACTCTTTGGAATGGGTATGAGCAGTTTGCTGCCCGTTGTAATTTCTCCCTTGTCCGTAACTTGTGCCCTGCCCGTTCGTTGCATTTCAGGCACGATTCTACAAAGTTCCGAATATCTGTATACATATTCAGCCAGAAATAACGAGGCCTGACGGTAGCCAAAGTTTTTTGAAAAGCGAAGTGAGGCGATGAATTGATTCCGTTACAGATATGTAAAATTTCAGGCCTCATGGCGGTCCGCACTACTAATTGTTCCCAAAAATCTTCCCGAGAGCTACTTCGATCAGGCTTTTGAAAATGGTAGAGTAGTCCGTTTTCGTTCAAGAAAAAGCTGTCCCTCATTCAGCCTCTTGCTCCTGAGATGCGACGTTTCTCCAGCGCCTCAATAATTGGGACTAATTCCGGGTCTGCCCGTTGCAAAGTTCGTATGCGATTTATCTCTTCCTCGAGCGTAGGCGGGTCTGTGGTGATAACCCTCGCCGTAGCTCCTACTTCTTCACCGTGCTCAACCGGAGCGTCGTACTGCCGGCTCAACCTATCAGCGATGACGTTCTGCTTCCCGCGTTCATAGGGTATCTTGTAGGTGAACTCGCTTAGTGATATTCTCCAACGATTTAATCGTGAATTTACATCCTTTAAGTTATGAAGATAAGTCAGGGGGCGGTGGTCACTAATAATAAAGAATTCTTTTCCCAAGAGATAATGCCTAAAATGTTTCACGGAAGATACGACAGCAAGGAGTTCTTTCTCAATGGTTGGGTACAATTTTTCCGCTGCCGATAGTTTACGAGACGTAAACGAGATGGGGTGAAGATTTCCCATTTCATCCATTTGTTCTAAGATTGACCCAATTCCGGTACCGCTAGCATCGCAATGTAAATAAAAGAGCTTCTCGTAGTCAGGATGAACTAAAACAGGCTTATCTAAATGACATGCCTTAATCCTATGAAATGCCGCCTCGGCATCTGTGCTCCATTTAAATTTTCCCTTTTTCGTGAGTTCTGTTAACGGGGTCACTATATCGGAAAAAGTCGGGATGGACCTTCTATAGTAGTTGCACAGCCCAAGAAATCCCCGTAGTCCTCTGAGAGTCTTGGGGGTGGCGAAATCGTTTACCTTGCATAGATTTGCAGGATCTGGTCGAATTGTTTCACCGTCTACAATATGGCCCAAATATTTCACAGCTGGCTGCATGAAAGTGCACTTATGGCGGGGAGGGGGGCTAGTCTCAAGTCATGTTACCTTAATCTTTTGAGTACCTCTTCTAATTTTAACAGATGGGTTTCCTCATCTATCGATGCTATGATGATATCATCAATAAAGCACATTATGTTATGCCCCGACAACCCGTGGAGCAGCGCGTCACTTAATCTTTGGAAACTACTAGGGGAATTTTTGGACCCAAAGGGTAAACGTTCAAACTGAAACGTTCCCCAAGGAGATGAAAATGCTGTCTTGTATTTATCCCTATCTGCGATCTCCATCTGATGGAACCCACTCTTCAGATCCAAGGTGGTAAAAACTTTGTTGCCCTTCGCCGCTTTCAATAGGTCCTCTATTCTGGGCAATGGGTATGGGTCTGGGATTACCACTTCGTTCAAATTCCTGTAATCAATAACTAAACGAAAAGAAAAATCCTTTTTTCTCACGAGAATCAGTGGGTCCGAATAAGGAGGCACTTTCCGTAATAATACCTGCCTGAAGTAATTCCTGTAATTGTTGTTGTGCTTCTTTTCGTAAATGATGAGGGACCCTGTAGAATTTCCCTCGGATCGGGACGTCGGTGGTGAGGTTGATCTCGTGGTACAATAAGTTAAACTTTCCTAGTTCGTCAAGGAGCGGGCAAAAATATCCTTATAATTCATAAGGAGCGAGACCAGAGGTTTTCTCCAATTCGGGTTCACGCCCTCCAAATTGAGATCCTTTGGGGTGAGAGGGGGCAACTTTTCCGATTCCTTACTCTGTGCTGCGTTTACCGAAATAATCGGCTGAACTATCACGAGCTTTGTTAACTTATTTATGTGAAAATGTTGATCTGAAAGGTTTGCTATTAGTACTGGCATGATTCCTGACTCATCCAGTGTGTTAACAGATCGGCCTACCCGTAGGTTACCCTGAGCATATTTTTCAAGAGGCTGCACAAGCACTTGATTTGTTGTCGGAAAATCCCTTACATCGAATTTGGACAACTTTCTGTGAACACGGAGGAATGATTTCTTTCCCAACCGCTCTACCTACTTTCGTAATGTCGGGGGGCACAATCGGTTTCCTTTCTAGGGACAGGTACCCGAGCTTCTAGATTTCCTACCCGTGCCTTTGACCTGTATTTCCTATTTCCCTTATACTTCCTGGAATTTATCTTCGCGGGCACTGATCGCCCTTTCCGGTATAATATTCCTTTACCTGCGTAAAACATGTACCCGTGGGTCTTTAAAAGATCCCAGCCCAGGATTAACGAATAGTCGGTATGCAATTTTTCCTGGGTAATGTGATAGGGGTGGGTGATGGTTATTTCACCTATGCGGATGGGTATCTCGTAGCACTGAGATGTCGGGAGCAGGTCGCCAGTGATGCCCTCACTGTTGCAGCTGATCCCCGAAGCTGAATTTCGACTTTCCCTTTAATTTCCCGGATGACGGATGCGCAGCAGAGCGATATACCTACCCCACTGTCGACCATTGTGACCTTCGGGACTTCTCGATTTTAACCTGCACTAAAGGGAGAGCTCCGTCTTTCTGAACGTAACAATTCGTCAACGTAACCTTATGGACCCTATCGCTATTTCGGCCAAGGGAGGTCCCCTTGCCTTGACCCGATCTCAGTTTAAATTCCGGGCGTTAGGGTTATTTGAGCGGTATGACCTGGGTCCTATTGAATTCTCCTCGAATCGTACTCGCGCCTCCTGCCTATTTTCTGATCCTCTACAGTAATCGGCTGCGCCCTCATCCCGCCGGTAAGCTGCGCTGCGGTTGTTTACATCGGAGCGGTAGTAGTTCGGCGTGCGCCCGCTAGGGAATTTGGATTGGAGTCCTGGTACGAAAGGATTGCGCTGCCTATCCCATGTACTAACGCAGGCGCCCTGATTGTATGCGGTATCCCCTCTGTTAAGTGGACATTACCTACGAAAATGCCCGAAGGCATTGCACTTAAAGCAGGCCCCTGAAAGAATTTTCTGCTTCTATCAACCTTCCCAGCAGTTGTTCCGCTTCTGTTTTTAGCGAATTAACCTGTGCTTCGTGGTCAGCTAGTTGTCGGGCCATCATCGTGCACAGATCTGCTATCGGGTCTGACAGATTCCCCGTTTGCCCCACGAGGGTGCCTGAAGTGGAGTTCGATTCCTGTGGAAATTCGAAATCGTTAACCACCCTATCCGAAACGAGGTCGCGTGACTCCTCAGCCAAAGCTTTCTCTACTGCATCCTGGAAGTTGCGAGGGGAAAACGAAAGTACGGTGCGCCTTAATTTTGCATTAAGCCCATTTAAAAATTGGGACATTTTGGTTTTGTCGGCCAGATCTCGTACCTGGTCATTTTCCAAATCTACGGCCTCAAGATATGAGTGGGCTAATCCCCTGAGACGTGATACGTATTCGGCGACTCGTTCGCCTGGCCTTTGTCGGCAGGTGGTGAACTTTTGCATTCGAACGGTCATAGGCTCTTGTGCATCAAACCTTTGAATCACGGCTAGTTTAAACCTTTCATAATTGGTTTCCCTTCTGACGTCCACTGCGTCGGCCAAGAAATGGTTCGCTGAGTTCTTACACTTTGCCTTTGCGGTCAAAATTTTGATTGCATCCGTCCACCCTGCGATTTCAACTATACTATCTATGGTTTCGAAAAATTGCCGTGCGGTTAGGGTCTCATCTGTGCCTGTAAACGTAGGAACGTATTTAAGCATTCCTGCCATTGCCTGTATGTTTCTTTGCGCTACTGTGGGAATATCGGGAGCTAGGTCTTGATTAGCTTGATTGGCCATAACCACCTTAACGTTACGCCGCTGTAACCCTTATTTGTAAATTATCAATTACCCAAAGTGCCTTTCCTGAACAATTCGCTATAGCTTGTAGGATGGGAGTGCCAAAAAAAATTCGCAGAACGAACCACACCAAAATATCTTGGTTAGCTCCTATGAGAAAATTAGAGCCTTCCTACGAGTTCAATTTCACTATCCAAAAAAAATAAATAAAAAAAACTACTCTTACAGAATTACACCTTACTGCCCTATTACACTATTAAATCTACCGATAGAACCATATAATGTACACATATAAATCCAACACTTTGCACCAAGAAAAAAATTGTTACTCTCAAAAATCACGAGCATATAAACGCCGTTATACTTAAATCATAAACACTGAACTGCCTCATAAAATCACATTCCGATAATACACTTGCTATTGACTTTACTAGATCAATCGAGATCACCCAGTAATAAACCCACTACTAGCTCTTAGAACTATTATAATGAAAATCTCCTCAAATCATCAATAAAATTCATCTATCCTTCTCCCTGAATTACATGTTTATGTTAACATATTAGGAAAATCAAATGTCAATGAAACCTATCCTTCTCATTCACACACAGTAAAAATCATTATTCAATAAAACATTTCATTTTAGCTTTCAAATAGTAAAATAGCACTTCAATAAAACCTTGCTTTTAATTCACCCACTCAAAATTACTCATTTAAACACTTCTATTAGCTCTATCAGCACTTTTAAACCTGCATCAAAACTTTCACAATTTGCTAACCCAAACTGTCTATTCCCTGAACTGAATTATTAGTTAATCAGGACAATTAAATGCCCAATAAAATCACACATAAACACTTTACTTTGATTTGAAAGCACTTTTCCTTCAGTGGTTTTCAAAGATACGTAAACGTTACTCATATATTACACTTCTGTTAGTTTCCTTTTCATAACCAATAATTTTCGTGAATTTTCTGTAAAATCCGTCCATTCTCTTTCTAAATTAGCAGTATAACTCTTATTTGATTTTCAAGCCAGACCTTTAGCAATTTAAATTCATTTAACCATATTCCGATTTCTTGCAACCCTTGTTTACTTTTAAACCTGAGGTTAGATTTTGCTTTAAATCCTTCTTAATTTCACCTTAAAACCTATATTGTCACTCAGAGATGAAAAAAAAAACACATCGCTTTCTGCTTATCTGCACACTCGATTACTTATCCTAAAAATTTTGACCTGGTGCGACCAAAAAAATCCTGGGCACAAGGTAGTTTTATTATCTTTTTTTTCCCCCCAAAGAACTGAAGAATCCTGGTCACACGGCACCAGTTTTATTACCGCTCCCTGTCGGGTATCAGCGAACCACTACTACGTCTTATTCGCCGTAGTGGGTAAAAGTTAAAAAGGTCAAAATTCAATACTAATCAATTCACCCGCCAAATTTCGCCTAGTGGTGTCAACAATGAATTTGGATTCCCTAACTAAGGGTCTCCAAGCTCAGGGTCGACAAATGCATCGCGTTGTGTTTCATATGAATCAGCATGGGGTTTCTATGCTCATTCATATGCCGCAAAGAAGTTAAAATAAAAAGTTGCATGAATAACAATAATAAAATCACAAATTGAACTCTAATGATATTTGGAGAAATGATCTGAGTGACACGTGAATTAAAATTTAACTGTTTATTTCCTTTTTTTTAATATGGTCTTAAAGCTAGGTACAATGTACCGGTGAGGTTGCCTGCTTTAGCTAAACAATTTAGTTTTAATTTCAAACGGGTATAATGCACTTAATATAATATAACTGACTTTAAACTTTAGTTACTGGTTTAAACTAGGCGCGGTGTGCCAGAGGAAAAAATTGTTAATGCACTATGTGAGAGACTTTCGGGTAACTGGTCCTGCATAGCACATGCAAAGCTATGAGGCACGAATCAGAAATGTGTAAGACAAATGTCATCATACCCTCTTTTCCTTGAGAAACCCCGATCGCAAATCTGGGTTGCCGGCTGGTCGTAGAGTCAACTCTCCATCTTAGTTGGTGGTATATCTGGACTATACTCTAAAATATTTACTACCTCATTTCTCTATCTTGGAAACATCTCTCCTCCGAAACCGCTGAGACCTCTCTTCTGTTCAGACTGCAATTCTCCAGTGTTTCCTCTGTCGTTATTTCAGAATCTCTGTGTAGTCGTCTCTCCTCTTAGTCTTCATTCCGTTCATAATTCTCTTTTTCCCGTGTCCGGTGTCCATCTTGGGGCGTGACGGCCCGGCCGTCCGAATCGCGTCGGGTTATGCCATTGGCCCTCACAGATAGCCCTGCTATGCGATTCGCTGGCTATCCGTTCAGTTCGGGTCACTTTCCCAAACATTATGTCTTCTTTCAGCTGTCAACTTGTCCTCGCACGTTTTTGGTTAATTGACCTCGCCTAGCTACTTAGAAGCGAAGATTGTCACGTAGGTATTTCCGGCGACGTGACTTATCTCAAATTTGGTCGCTACCCTGGACAATGCAGAGACGCTCGCAATAGTTGCTTCAGAAAAGGGGTGTCCCTCCCAAATGGATTTATTGCGCTCCTGCTATTCTCTTCAGTTTCTTTGAGTTTCGTGAGAAAAAAATCTGTGAATGTCTTCCTTTCTCTTCCTTCCCATCTGGGATTTTCATCAAGTTTCCGTGAAAAAAAATAATTTTCCCCTTTTCGTTTGGCTTGAGTGCAATTAGGACTGATCTAATTATCAACCTAAACTTTCGGGTAGACTGGCTCAGCTTCACCGGAAAGTAATTTTTAATCATTGATATTCTATTTTGGCAATTTAAATATTTATTTCCTACCGCCTTAGAGTAAAAATTAAAAAAAAAAAAATAAATGATCAAAATTATACGCATGAAATTTAAATGTTACGGGGATATAGAAAATTCCGCAGTAACAGTAAGAATTACATCGTCTCCCGTGGTAATTCGGTGTGACGACATCGTGCTTTGCGTACCCATTTCGCACGTTAAACCTCAATAGATATGAATGAAACAGAGTTCCAAGATACTTCCTCTTCATCACAACGTCGTCCATAAATCCTCTCAAAGACCTTTCTCCGCGTAAAGATAGTCCCACATCTACTATCCCATTTGTTTTAGGAAAATGACATTCTAAATAAGTGAAGACACTTTCTTGCCCAATGGTAAATATCAGTTTAGGATTTTGACCAACACTTTATCCTTTTTGCTTTTGTTATTGTGTGCTTTTAAATCTAAATTTCGCAGGTGTTCTTTTGCCCTTTTTATGGGAATAAATCTGAATATGATTTAATTTTGCACTGCTCGTTTTTCACAAAAGGTGTATCCTCTGCGGAGTACATTTTAATTATAACTTGTCAGCATGTAACAAAGCATATATAGCACGCAAATTTTCTTTTCGTTTCCTTCTCCTGGCAACAAAAACATGCCTTAATTCAGGTCGTAGTCTAGATGCTAAGTAGATGGTTACTTGCGACAGCGCAATGAAAACATTTTCGGCAGGATCTTTTGTCGCCTCCTCTTCCGTCTCGCATAAAATAAACAACGGCATTATGAAGGAAGAGGACCTTGGCCTCTTGTGATACGGATTCTTCGCTTCAGGGCGAACACTGCGTAAGTGTAAATGGCGGCTCTTGATGTTTCCAACTTGCCATACAGATGCCAAAGGAATGATTCCCTTGACAAATGACTTTCCTCCCTTTCAGCCGCAACAATGGCTGTCTGATGATGGATGGACTTTAAGACGCGGCATAACAGGAGTAGGAAGAGACGCCTGCAAAACTATGGAACCTTTTTACGAAGCAAACGGAACTCTTTCTTTCATCTCTTGAAAAAAATGTAGATTTCTTTAGAGAAGAAAGAAAAATTTTCCCGTGAAAGATTTGTCAGAACGGAGCTTAGCTATAAGATTTCAGGTGATATTCACACAATCGTTTAGTTCGACTTTCAGATATTTTTTCTACGAAGCGTTATTTGTCAGCATACTTAAACGTTGCTGTTAAATACAGTGAAACCTCAGTTACGTTTTTCTAGGGAATCACATTTGTTGGCTTGGTTTATTCTCATGTATTGTTTGGGGCGCCAACTTATCAGAAGAACCGGTTGCAGGTTCCTGTCATTGGAGCGGGGAAGAAAATAAACAAGTAGTTAAACAAATTGAATGCAATAACAGGTGACTTCTTTCGCACATATATTTATTCGTCAGATAGGGGAAATATTGGAATAATAGTTGGTCTGATTGAATAGTAAATACTTCCAGCGGATTGATCGGTATCTCGGGCGACTTCCTCTAAGTAATTCCCGCTAAAAATCTATTTCTACGTCATCCCGTGCTAAAGCGTTTTTCGTACATTGTTTCAGAGCGAAATTGTCCCTACATTTCTCCTCGATATCTCCATGAAGACTCCCTTCATGTTTGGCTCCTATCTGTTCCATTCCTCTACACGATCTGTCCCCTAGATGCTTTTGACGTAAACAGTTCTACTGTTAATTGCTTGCTCCTATTGTCCATGACGGGTTCTGATAGAGATTTCGACAACGGCTGGGGTAAAGAGGGTGTCCTTTTGTTCGTGGGAGGGGTCCCGCGATCGACAAGGAAATGACCTTTCTCCGAAATGAATCTGTGCTGAGCGCCTTTTGGCTGGGGAGGAAATTTCTCACTGTCGTTGTCACACAAAATAACAAAAGTTACAATTTTAATAAAGTTTGAATATTTCTTTATAACACTTTACAAGAAAACGTATAAATGTGAAAAACGCAATTTTTTTAAAACAATATGTTGAATACTATTGTAAAATTTATACTTTGAAAAAGAAAAAAAAATCAGTCCTTAATGGTTTTGTTAATGGGTTCGTTTAATAAAGTAATATGCGTAGTTTTTTTGGGGTTTGATGCTTGTGCCTTATAGCAACTTTTTGCATATACTACAAAGGAATTTTACTTCACGAAATTATAAAAATTATATGCAGTGTTAACTTTCTACTTTATTAAAATTTTATTCACGTATTGGGTGTGTCCTGCAGTTATATTTATTACTGAATTAATTACGATTGCTTTACGTTTTGCTTATCACCTGTTCGTTCTGCCCATCTTCTTTTGTAATTCATTCACCCATTATTCTTGCTTTCCCGGTCCCCAAACTATCTCCTTTTCTCGCCCCCTGAAGACGTCTTTTTCTCTCTCGCGCTCTCTTCGCGAAGTCCGCTCTTCTTTCCAAAAATCCTTCTTTCTCGAAGCATCATCTCCGAAGTTCAGACTCCTCCAGACTCCTTAGCCTTATCTCTGCTGCCTGTACCTAGCTTGAAGGTCTATGGTGTCTCTGATGCAATAGACTAACTAAACAGTCTGGAACCTTTCGCTGATGACAATACCCCTGACTTCGGGTATGCCATAAATCGATTAGGCACTTTGTTTTCTAAAACGACCTTCCGCACAAAAGAAAGGATGTCCTTTGAAACTCACTTTTACAAGTCACGATTGCTTTACTTGCTGTTGTCGTCTACTCGTTCTGCCTAACTCCTCTCTTAATTCATTTACTCATTATTTTTGCTTCCCCGGACCCGAAACTACCTTCTTTCCTCGCTCCGCGAAGACTTATTATTTTCTCTCTCGCTCTCTTCGCAAAGTCCGCTTTCCATTCCAAAACTCTTCCGTTCTCAAAGCATTATCCCTTAACTTCTGACTCTACCAGACACCTTAGCTTTACCACTGCTGCCTGTCCCTAGTTTGAAGGTCTGTGGCGTCTCTGATGCAATAAACTAACTAAGCAGTCTGGAATCGTTTGCTGATGACCATACCCCTGACTTCTGGTATGCTATAAAACGATTAGGCACCTTATTTTCTAAAACGACCTTCAGCACTAAAGGAAGGATTTCCTCTGAAACTCACTTTTACAAGTCTAATTACCGATGGAAAAATCAAGCTTCTCTATCGACAGTTCTATCTGATTATATAAATCCTGATTCTAGATGAAGTGAATTCCTCCCAACAAAGAAATTGATTCCAGTGCTTAAAATGCAGCACATGAATTAACAGTTTTTTTTTTTTGCGGATCCGGGAAGCATGCGTTTGAAACCGGAAGTTTGGATAATAATGACATATCGAGGAATGCATTCTACTACATTACGAAACTGTGTGTTAATTCCCAGAGATTTATCAATTTTAAGGGAGTGCATATGTGTGTGATTTGTGAAATTCAAAACTGTTTTTTCACCAAAACCGAAAGTAAACAGCAAATCCTTCACTGAAGTGGTCTGCGTTTAACTTTGGCTGCACCACGAAGGAGCACAACAACGCTTTCTGGATGTTCTCAAAATTGTAAAATATCGAGTTAGGTAAAAAGAAAAAAAAAGTATTAAAGAACAATGCATTTTTGGTAATCTGAAATCCAAATATTAACGTATAATCACAAAGCGCGTATAAATGAATTATGTATAGTGGAATTGAAAAAGCGATAGAAATTACCGTAAAATATGGTGACAAAATATAAAAGTGACAAATGCATGACTAAGAAACGTAAAATGGAGATTTCAGTCTGTTTTTGTAGTTTGCAGTTTTTTCTTGCGTTGCAAGAATTTCGTTAGTAAACGAACGAAAAATATTAATTAAAATGCATGACGTACTGTTTTTGGCTGCTTTATTTTGTCTGACATGTTGCGTTTACACAAAAATGCAAATGTGAGAAATAAATATGCTTCTCACGTTTAGAAGTTGTTCGTGCTTTGGAGATATACCGTGCAAGAAACTATTTCATTGAAAAGTACGTAATATGAATCATTATATACCTAATTTTCTCGTCTTTGACAAGTCTCGAATTCCAGAACTTAGCATAAAAAATTATTTTCTTCAACTGCGCTGAGTATGTCAAAGCTTTTCGCTATATTTACCAGATGTTAAGGAGAAATAATATTTGTTTCTTCACGCAAATGCGCTTAACATTGACTAAGATATCCGCGTTTCTGTAAAATGTTGCATTGAACGAAAGTGAAAAGTGGAGTTAGTGTTGCTGATCCTACATCCTCCCGCTATTACTTTACACGTGAAATTGCGCAACGCCCCTTTTCATACCATGGAGGGTTTTATTTATTAAAAGACATGCAGTTTTGCTAAGTTATAACGAAGTAAATTTCTCCGTCATTTTTAGTCTACGCCGGGATTCGAACCCGAGGCCGCTTATTCCGGAACAAGTCGCTCTACCAACTGAGCTACGCAGACGATTATTCTGATTCCTATCTGCCTTTATGTCGTGTGCGTCCTGCTGGTAGGTACGTCACATCTCCCCCTCCCCCGAAAGAAGGCCGGGGGCATGGCCCACGGGTCAGCCGTGACCATGAATCGTTGCAGACAGCCATTCACTGTAGAACGTGCACTTGAGAACTCCCAGTCAATCTGCTGTGTGGAATACAACATCACACATTTTTTTTCGAAGCGCTGGAGAAGGAATTCTCTGATTTTTCCTGTCTCGCGGTGTGGAAATAACATCACACCAATGCGAGATTTTGAACGGCCGGGTCATCCGGATAGTTCGGGCGCCATTATAACAAAGTGAATTTCTTCGTCACTTTTGGTCTACGCCGGGATTCGAACCCGAGGCCGCTTATTCCGGAACAAGTCGCTCTACCAACTGAGCTACGCAGACGATTATTCTGATTCATATCTGCCTTTATGTCGTGTGCGTCCTGCTGGCAGGCACGTCACAAAGTGATTATACACTGAAGGGCTAAAACATTATGACCATCTGCCTAATATGATGTTGGTCTCACATCTGCCACAAAAACTTCTTTCCCGGCGAGTCCTGGGAGCTACAAGAGTTCTAAGGTGTGTCATGAGGTATTTGGTACCAACGCATTACCAGCGAAACCTTTAACTCTTTTAAGCTACAGGTTTGGGCCATCGCTGAGCGCATTTTCTGTTCCAACATAAACTGCAGATCTTCCATTGAATTGATGCCTGTGGAATTTGGTGGCCAGGGCAATGCATGGAATTCTTAATGTTCCGCCATCAGTTTTCAAACAATCCTGGCATTGGGGCATGGCGCATTATGCTGCTAAAGATACTACCAGAAGGGAATACAGTTGCCATGAAATGATGTACCTGGACTGCAAAGACGTTTAGATAAGTGCAAAATGTCATAAATTCCTGCCCATGAAAGACTGGGCCCACAAGAGGTATAGTACCAAAACGTCCGCATGTAAACAACGTACACGTCCCCGGTTGTCCACATATGCAGAAGGAAACGAGATTCATCGGACCATAGGACTTTCCTCCAATCATTTAATGCCCAATTTTGATACATTCATGCCAGTTGCAGCACTTTCGATTGTAAATCGAAGATAACATGGGCACTAGGAGCAGCCTGCTGGTATGGTATACTGCCCAATTTTCAGAAGGTTCCAATTTATCATGAGTTGTGGCAAATTACTCCTGTTAGCAGCGTCAAATTACTGAACAGCTGCGCCACAGTATCCCTTATGTTCGCTTGTACCGTGCTGGATACTATTTGTTGACCCCTAACATCGATGAACCGTATTCGACCCATACCTTGGGCCACTTTCACAAGTACACTGGTGTGCAAAAATTAAGGACGAAGAGGAGAAATTAGCATAACAGCGAAACGAGCAGGCAGAACGGACCGAAAGACCACTCAGGAGATAGACTAGGATTCGGTATGGTAGGACATGCGCATATATGCAGCATGACGTAGGCGCGGGGATGTCAGAATAGTATAAAGCACACGGGCGGTGTACGCCCAGCAATTCGGTGAAAGCTATTGTTGCAAGGTGTACATCGTTTTGAACAACGTCGAGTTGCTGCCACTCCGTGTGATATGGCCAACAGGCAATCCAGTAGACGACATCTGGATGACTTTACCCGAGGTCGCGTCATTGGGAAGTTGGAAGAAGGTCGAAGTGTTACTAGTGTGACCGAGGAGTTCGGGATCGCTCACAGCATCGTTTCACGAGCTTGGAGAGCATTTCAAACGACAGGAACAGCTGTCCGAGAGTTTAGCAGTGGTCGTCCACGAGCAACCATCGTGGCGGACGACAGGTATATTGTCCTACAGGCGAGGAGAAGAGACAGACGGCAGACAGCGGGAGAAATCGCAAGGCCCATGCAACAGACAACTGAACGTCCTTTATGGCGTTTTACCGTTGCCAGGAGGCTGTACAAAGGTGGTCTATTAGCACGACGACCAGTACGGTGTGTGCCATTAACGCCTGTTCATCGGAGACGGCGGTTTCTGTGGTGCCAGGAACACAAGAACTGGAAACATTAGCAATGGGGTCGAGTTCTTTTTACGGATGAGAGCCGATTTAGTCTGACGAGCGATTCTGGACGTATACACACCTGGAGAGAGCAAGGAACGCGCAATCACACCTCCAACATCATCGAAAGGGACCGGTTTGGAGGTGGCGGAGTTCTCGTTTGGGGCGGTATCATGCTTGTTAGCCGTACTGACCTTCACATCTTCCAAGGAGGTTGTCACTGGTGTCCGCTATTGTACTGAGGTTCTCCTGCCTCACGTGCGTCTGTTTAGAGGTGCTGAGGGTCCTGCGTTCCTCTTCATGGACGACAACGCTACACCTCATCGTACAGTGTCTGTCGCAGAGCTGTTGGAGAGTGAATATATTGAGAGCATGGATTGGCCGCAAGGTCCTCGGACCTAAATTCAATCGAACACGTGTGGGACATTCTCGGGAGATGCTTGGCAGCACGTCACCAGCCGCCAGCAACGATTCCGCAGCTGCGATTGGCGCTACAAGAGGGATGGTCCGCGATGCCTCAACAGCTCCTTGACAACCTCGTCCTCAGCATGGATAGACGTTTTAAATCCTGCAACGCAGTCAGGGGTGATCATATCCCCTACTAAAGACTGGATTTTTCTTGGCAGCCGCCTGTCACATGGACTTTTCTGTCTCCTGTCCAGTTGTGCTCGAAGCTACCTTTTCAATAAAGTGCCTTTGTATCCTTTGGATTCTTTGTTTGGACGGTTTTGCTCACTTGTCCCATATTCTTACATCTTGGGGATCTTATGGTATAATTCGAGTCGAAGTGGAGCACTTCTGCAAGACGTTACATTCGAAAAACTGTCTCGTCCTTAATTTTTGCAAGCCAGTGTACAACCACTGCTGGTGATGCGTACCCCACAAGCCTTGCCGTCTCGTAAGTATTCTGATCCGGTCGACAGGCCGGTTGGATTTCGGGGTTTTTCACACTCGTTTAAGTCCGTTTTGTTTCCCATCTAAAGAAAAAGATTAACACTTATTAGATCTGATCATATGTAGAGGATTTTAGGAAAGGACTGTCTGACCACAGGTCTTAAGCAACCCTTAGAAATAGGAAGCTAGAAGATTTGAGCTAGAGTGCCTGAAAGGAAAGTAACACGGAAGCGAGGTAGAAAGGGGAAGATAGGCGCCTTTATTTATTACCGGGGGCCAGTACCCGGGGTCCGCTGGCTTAACGTGCCCATCCGACGCACGGCGGATATTTAATGGTTCGAGCGTTCGTACCCGCCTGGGGTCGAACCTGAGGTCTCTCCGTGGCAGTCACGAACTGTGACCACTAGGCCATCCGCGGCCGTAACACTGATTAACAGAGCTCGGTGTTACTTATACTGCTTCACTACCTTCAAACGCACTATCATTTACTTGCAGTTGGTTTGATTTGTATAAAGACGCGCTGATCATAATGTTTGTGTTTTCATTGTGTATATGTGGTTCACTTTAATCATGTCAACACTACTATAATTTAAGAATATATTATATGTATTTACAAATGGAAAGAAAACATTTGTCGTTGCAAAGGTTTTTTTTTTTTTTGCGAAATGGGTTTCTGGATATCTATTGAAGGCTGTTTTTATCTACTCTTATCTTCTATGTGTAGAAATCAAAATCTGCTTTCATAATGCAACCTACACTTTCGGAGTGAGTACTAACAATCCTACGCCAAGATTCATCCAGTCCATCCCATATACACTGATGAACCATTACATTATGACCACCCACAGCCTAGAAAAATGATCGCGCCTGGAGACAGAATGGTGGCGCAGGTGTAGTTCACAGAGCAGTATATATATATATATATATATAATCCGAGAACCGGCTTTCGGTGAATAAAGTGTTCCGGGTCAGAATGGGAAAAGATGCCGATTTATCGAATTTTTGATAAAGGGCAAATTGCGCTGGCACGGCGTCTTGGATCGACGATCTCGGATACGTCGTGGTTTGCGGGTTGTTCACGTGCCGCTATATCGAGTACGTATCAAAAGCGCTGCACAAGTAACCAAACGACGAACCATAGTCCAGCCGTGCGTTGTCCGCAGCTCATTGATGCCAGACGGGAGCGGAGACTGTCACGCATTGGGTACAGCCACCGCAGGGCCACAGTGCGACACATCACCCACAGCTACAACAGTGGTGATCAGGGCAATGTGTCACAGCACACAATTTATCGCTGCCTTCTGCGCATGGGCCTGCCTGCCCGAAGACCCAGCCGGGTCCCCCATATTCACTGAACGTCATCGCCAGCAACGCATGAAGTAAGCCCAAGGTCTTCGAGATTGGACCAAGGAAGATTGGTAGAAAGTGGCCTGGTGTTAAGAATCAAGATTCGTGGTGCATCACGTAGACGACCGAGCGCGTATTCGCATATTGTTAAGGGAGCCTATGGCACCTGAATGCACTTTCGGGCGGAAACACACTGGTGGCGGCGGTGTTATGCTGTGAGCTATGTTTTCGTGGGACACGTTAGGCTCCATTATCCCAATAGCACAATCCCTGACAGCTGTCAAGTATCTGAACACCGTTGCGGGTAAATTTCCCCCATTCGTGGCAACACTGTTCCCTGCTGGTGATGCCCATTACCAACAGGAAAATGCGCCATGTCGCACTACCAGAATCGTCAAGGAATGTTTTGAAGAACATGCTGGTGACTTTCTGTCAATGCCCTAGCCTCCACATTCACCTGATATGAACCGAATCGAACATTTGTAGTTCGACTTGAAAAAGTGGGTTCGCGCTATATCACCACACCCGGAAGTTTTCGGAAACTGAATGACTTTATCTATGATCTAAATCTTTGCCGAGGGTGGCCTAGTGGTCAACGTTCGTGATTGCCACGGAGATGACCTCAAGTTCGATCCTTGGCAGGTACGAACTTTTGAACCACTAAATATCCGCCGTGCGTCGGATGGGAACGTTAAGCCATCGGACACCGGGTACTGGTCCCCCGGTAATAAATAGGGGCTTCTTCCACCCATTTCTACTTCGCTTCCGTGACACTTTCCTATCGGGCACTGTAGCCCAAATCTCCTAGCTTCCTCTTTCTAAGTGTTGTTTAAGGATTGGGGTCAGACACTCCCTTCCTAAAATCCACTACATATGATCTATCTATGATCTAAACTGAAGGACCTGCTGTTGACATCCATGCAATAATATTATTTTAGTCTATTTATGACCCTTCCATGCAATAATAGACTTTCAATCTATTTCAGATGCCCGTTTCATGCAATAATAGACTTTCAGTTTATTTATTGCATGGAAGGGGCATCTGTGTTGTAATGACTCTGTTCCATATGTCATACCTAGACCTTGGACATTTTTGTTTACGGATAACAGTGCACATCACTGTCCAATTGAATATGTTACTACTTAATTTAATCATAATTGTATTGTAATCGTATGTTTAGTTTGTACACCAGATGACAGTTCTCAATTGCGTCATATGTGGTATTATAAATTGTCTGTATTAAGCACACATTATTTCATATTATGCATATGATGATGGACTCCGGTGCGGGGTGTCCGAAAGATTGTATAAGTTCTTTTATAGTCGGTGTATTTTTATTAAACGTAACTGGAGGTTCCGCGGTGAGCCCTATTATATGTCGTGCACAGACGGCGTCATTTTATTAGTATAGTTACTTTCCACGAGGATGGTGTTCTTGCATGACAGGATACAGAGAGGTCCACACAAGTACGTGAGGCGGTTGTCTCAACAAGATAATGTGCCAAAGAAACAGCCCGATATTCTGAAAAGGAAGTTGCATTTCCTCACGTACAAAGCGTCTGTGCGGACATTCTGCACGTGACTTTCTTTGCAGATGAGCCATGGTTCCACCCGTCGAAGGACATGAACAGCCAGACCACTCGTCTCTAGGGTACTGAAATTCCCTTCAAATTTAAGGAAATGCCTTTCCACTAACACAAAATCTGTATTTGGAGTGTCATGACTTGTACACGATTTATTGGGATCATTTTCTTAAGGAAATGCCTTTCCACGACCAGAAAATCTGTATTTGGAGTGTCATGACTTGTACACGCATTATTAGGATCATTTTCGTAAGGAAATGCCTTTCCATGACCAGAAAATCTGTATATGGAGTGTCATGACTTGTACACGCATTATTGGGATCATTTTTTTACAGTGAAACCATTAACGCTGAACGGTGCCGTTACCAGATAATCCAACATTTCATATCCGAACTCACGGAACGGGAAATCAACGACGGTTGTTTCCAGCAAGACAGTGCATCTGCTCTCACCGCTGGCGCATCAGTACAGCTTCTTGAGGAATTCTTCGGACGTCGCATCATCTTTCGGGGATTGGGGTCTGCCCGGTCACCGGATCTGACACAGCCTGACTTTTAATTGTGGGGAGCACTGAAGGGAAAGTTGTACGCAAGTAATCAGCATACACTTCAAGAGTTGAAGGCGATAATAACACCCACATCCAGAAAATCGCACCACGTACCATGAGAAATGTCTTCACCAAGATGCGGAAGCATGTGCAGATATGTCTGGACGTCAGTGCGGCCCATTTCCAACAGCTCTTGTAGGAACCAGTTCGACATAATGCGTGTTACTTTCGGTGCACAGTTATTTTTCGGACAGCCTTTATATAGCAATGAAAAACATTTTGTTACAAGGCTCGGCGAACACAAAAGGGATATCATTATGGGGAACTAACTCTCTAATGCGCTGTCAAGGGAAGTATTAAGTAACGATGCAGCCCCACTATGGAGATATATCAAGGATATTTCTCCGTATACTACAGCAAAAGGAACCTTACTAAGGGAGAATATAGACAATCTATCTCACAGAAACGGGTGTAATTATTTTGCATTGATGGATCTACCTCATACATGGACTGCGCTTTTAAACGTAAAATAACTTTAACTTTAGGATGTGCACACGCCAGATATTAAGCTTATGTAATATCAAGCCATCATTGTTCATTTGATTTGATTTTTAAGGTCTAGTTCTATTTACGTCTTACAGTTTTAGTCTCTATGATGTTTTAGACCCTTCAAGAAGCCCCCCATTGACGAGCGAAAGCTCGGTATACCTACACTTGCGGAAAGTGAAAAAAGAACACCAAGAAGGAATTGGCGGACGATCATGAAATTTGCATATGTTAATGGCGTCGAGTTTACGTAGGTGTGATGTAAATTTCGGGACCAACCGGTGAGCGCTTACGCCACAGCACGGCATAATGTGCAAAATATAGTCGGTGGTATTTAAGGAGTACGTTGAAGTGAATGTAATCAGTCGTCGGCGGACGGACACGTGCGAAGACCCTGAAGAAGCTGCAATGCCTGGGCATGGAAGACGTGCACGATTTCAGCAGTTATCGGACTTTGAGCGAGGTCGTCTAGTCGGACTCCGCAAGGCCGAGTGGTCGTATCGTCGTATTGCGGAGCGAATTGGACGGGAAGTATCGGTGGTGGTACGATGGTGGCGTAGATGGTCAGAGGAACATTCCCACACGAGAAGACGTGGAACCGGGAGTCACAGACGGACTGATGAGCGGACCGATCGACGCATAAGAAGGGCGGCGTTGTCAAGCAGAACATCCACTGCGACGCAAATCAGAGCTTCTGTTGCACCTGAGGTGACTGTGCGAACAATCCGCAACCGTCTACTGGATGCAGGACTACGTGCACGTGTGCCTCTAGCATGTATACCTCTGACTCCAGCCCACCGTCAGGAACGGCTGCAGTAATGTCGCCAACGTCTGCACGAGAAAGCAATGGCGATCTGTCGTGTTCAGCAATGAAAGCAGATTCTGCTTGGGAGCCTCCGATGGCCGTATGCGTGTCCGCAGACGCACAGCGGAGCGTCTCCACCCTTCTTGCATCCGCCAGCGACACACAGGGCCTACACCTGGTCTCCTGGTGTAGGGAGGGAACAGCTATCACACCCATACACAACTAGTGTTTGTACAAGGTACGTTAAACAGCACCTCCTACATCAACATCATTCAGCCCGTTGTTGTGCCATTTGTAAGGTCGGTCGATCGTGGTGTTTTCCAGCCAGATAACGCACGCCCACACACGGCACGTGCAACGCAACATGCACTTCAGGGTGTGAGGCAACTTCCATGGCCTGCACGTTCACCGGATTTGTCCCTCATTGAGCACGTGTGGGATTTTATGGGACAACGACTTATCCTGTCTCCACGGCCAGCCACAACCATCATCGATTTACGCGTAAAGGTTGAGGATGCTTGGTACTCAATACCCCAAACTTACATCCAACATCTGTACGACAGACTCCATGCCAGAATTGCACAGTGTGACGCAGTTCATGGCGGTTCAACCTCGTACTAACCATGTTACATGGAAATGTTATTTTTCAGTTTACCAGCAAATACAGCTGTATTTTGCCATAATGTTTTGACCACGTTATCCTCTGTATTCCGTTATTATGCTGTATAAATTTCGTTGGTACCAGACGTCTCCTTCTTGGTGTTGTTTTTTCACTTTCCGCCAGTGTAGTTATGATCATATGTACACCAGTATAAAGACCTGGATTATTATCTTGTAAAATCTTGCACTTTTTCTAGATTAGCTTCCGATATTTCATTTTCTGATCGTTTACATATATTCCCGATTTCAAATCCTTCCCAGTCCTTTGATTTCCATGTTAAGCCATGTGCGGTTATACGAGGGAGGACCGAAAAGTAACGAACATCATTTTTTTCTCTTTGAAGGTTGCAGTTTGACAGACAACGAGTTTAAATATCGTGCTACAGGCCGGTTTGGCTGGATCAGGTGACGCCGTGGTGGAGGAAAGTGTGAACGACGGCACAAAGATGTCACGTTTGTCTATGAATGAAGAGTAACGCGGTGTAGTCCGCGTTTTGTGGGCTAAACGGAAAACTTCGACTGAAATTCACAAGGATATGGTCGAAGTGTACGGTGGCGATTGCCTGGACCTCAGCAACATATCGAGATGGTGCAGTTTCTTTGCAGAGGGCCGGGAAAACCCTACCGATTCGCAACGTTACGGTCGATCTGTAACCGCATCATCACCGGCCACTGTGAAGGGCATTGAACAGATAATTCTGAGTGACTGGCAGATCCAACTGGGCACAGTAGCACAGAATTTCAACATTTCATACGTCATAGCGAACGATATTGTACATGACAAATTTCAATTTCGCAAGGTCAGTGCACTATGGGTGCTGACGAACTGGACAGACGACCAGAAGGAACAGAGAATAATGTCATCCTTGGACCACTTGATGCGTTACGCAGAAGGAAATGAATTTCAACCAGGAGTGGTGTCGGGTGATGAGTCCTGGGCGTACCACTACACTCCCGAAATAAAGGAGGCCAGTATGGTGTGGAAGCATCGAGTCTCCCCGCCACAAAAAAAAAACAGTTTAACCCAATCTGCACAAAACAAAGTTGCTCTCGAACATGCATGGCGTCCTCCTGGGAGACCATTGTGAATGTCAAAACCTACGCTAACACATTGACAAACTTGCGTCGTACCCTTCGTGACAAAATACCCAACAGACACGCTGAAAATGTCGGGCTGCTTCATGATAATGCTCTCCATGTTGCACAACACGTTTGCGACAAAATTGACCAGGCCACCCCGGTGGCGCAGTGGTCTAAGGCGCTGGCCTCTGATCCTTCGTCCGTAAGGGGTCCGGGTTCGAATCCCGGTGAGGCATGGATGTTGTGTTTGTCTTACGGCACTGGCTCTCTCCCTTCCCTGGAACCAGTGACCCTAAATTAGGAACGGGCGACTGCTTATAGCCCATTGAGGTGCTCACGGTGTTCGTCAAACCTCCAATCAAAAAAAAAAAAATTGACCAGTTTGTCTTGGACATGCTCTAGCACCCACCGTACAGTCTGGACCTGGCTCCTTCAGATTTTTATCTGTTTGGCTCCTTGAAAAGATTTCTGGGGCGGACAATGCTCCTATTCCGCTGACGAAATTAAATCGGTTGTCCGCAGGTGGCTATACGCGCAGAAAACTGGCATTTATGAACAAAGAATACTAAAGGTGCTACCGGACTGAGGTAAAGGTCTAGAGCTTCTCGATTCTTATGTTTAAAATCAGCTAAGAAATGTAGTTTCACTATGAATATGTTTTGTTTTACCTATCTATTAACCCCTTAACGAACATAACGCCCAAAACGCCAATACGTACAAACAGCCATTGCTGCCCGAAACGACTGTCTAGGGTGACTCCTATTTCCTACTCTTACTTGTTCTTCAAATTTTCTCGACCTATGAGGGATCAGTAGGAGTCACCTCCAGTCACTCTTGTTGTTATTAAGCAAAGAAGTGAATAAACAGAGTTTCGGACGTTATGGTATTTAGAGTGATAAAAGATTTTAGTATCATGGTCGTTAAAGGGTTAAACTGTTGAAAAAAAAAATAATGTGCGTTACTTTCCGATCCACCTTCGTATTTTCTAAGTGCCTTTGTCCTAGAGAGTTTGAGAGCTTTGACATTTTAAAAGTATTTCCCCGATTACAAACGTCATTCATATCCGCTGTGTGTACGTTACAGATGTGAAACTGCTGCCAAAATGTTTAAAAACTAACCAAGTTTTGTTGTTGCAGGTGTCCGCAACGTGGCTGTAGTGTAGCAGTGTCAGTGTCCAGGAAACCGGAAATGTTCACAAATCAGGAAAAAGCTCAGTGTGTTCTCTGGTAACACGACACCCGGTCACCAATAACAGTGCAGAGGAACTTTCAAACAAAGTATGGAAAGAAGCCTCCCGATGTCAAGAGCATTAACTCGTGGTACGGCAAGTCGAAGACCACGGGATCTCTTGCTGACTAACCGAGAACTGACCGACCATCAACCTCAGCTAAAAGGGTGGAAGCAGTGAGACAGTCTTTTGTGCGAAGTCCCAAGAAATCAGTACGTAAGGCCTCACGTGAATTACAGTTGCCAAAAAGTTCTGTTCATGATAAAAATTTATGTTCATGATTTGTGAACATTTCCGGTTTCCTGGACACTGCTACCCTACAGCCACGTTGCGGAAACCTGCAACAAAAAGCCTAGTTTTCCAACATTGTGGCACCAGTTTCACATCTGTAACGTACGTACAGCGGATATGAATGACCTTTGTAATCAGGCAAAGGCTTTTCGGACACCCTGTATATTTTTGCATTTGACTCACTACAGTTCGTTAACGGGCAAAGTGCATGGTTCCATACTGTCAGCTGTGACTTTTACCAGTCACAAGAGATTTAGTAATTGTAAGGCTGCTGTTAAGCTTATGGAAATCACTTTTTTCAAACTCTTAACCGTACAGATGAACATTTTAATATTGTTTTCTCTTCAAGAACGGACCAAAATTATAGTGATCTCTTAAAGAAACGCTACATAGGTATTGCTTTTCTACTGGAGAAATGTCCCGAAATCTATTTTTTGAGAAAAGTGCTGTTTACAAAACAGTAAAGAAAATGTACAAATGCATTCCTGACATTGAAAAAATACTTTTACACGCAGCTTCGTATTAACAGCGACAACTGCTATCTAAATCTTATTCACTAAGGGTTGTTGAAACATTTCAGCAGTGATTTCTCAGCATGTATATTTATCCCAAGCAGTGACATCCTCCAGGCCAAAAAGTGGAAGCAGGCCAAAATACTTTATAACACTCACCGAACAAGGAGTGAAAACATCCTTTAGAAATAACTTTGGAATTCGGGTCGACGCCTGTTCCAATATTATGGAGATCAATAGCCATTGAAGTCAGAGGGGACTTTTAGTGTGACACAGATGTCGCATGGAGATATTTCTTTCTTTTTTTTTTTTTTTTCATATTTTAGTGTTTGCTTAACTCTGCTTAAGATGCTTGTTACTAATCGATTTGCCTGGGGCTTTACGACCGTTTCTATCGCAACCTGCAAGTGAATTTCAAATAGGATGAACTTCAAAGCGTAGAAGCGTTTATGATAAATGCATGCAAAAAATAAAATAAAAAGAGTAAAGTAAAGTGAGGGGCATTAAAGAAAATGTAGTGGAGGGAAACAAAGTTCTTTGTGTGAAAAACAAAATTAGCCTCCATTTTTCTTGGCAAAAGTTATTTTTAAATGCATGCTATTTATAAAACGCCAGAAGTTTGTCAAGACATGTATTTTGGGAATTAAAAAAAATGCAATTGTTCTGCGAAAACCATGTGGACGTTTCTTTCTTGAGTATCTTTTCAACATTTCGTCTTAAGGGAATGGAGAATGTAACAATGTATTCTTAACTGTGTCCTTAGGGCAAAAGAAATATTAAATGTAGTAGTTAGAAACTAAATACATATCAAACGTAAGGGAACTTCAGAATAAAAACTTATGCAGTAGTTTATAGAAATATAAGATAGGCTCAGAAATTACCCTGATTATCTAAAAATGCAGGAAAATGTAAGTTTAGACACGAAAATTACAAAGGGGAGTTGAGGTTGAGACCTGTTATATTTATTTAAAAAGAACTGTGTTATACGCATTTTTTTATAAATAACGTTTAAAGTCATTTTACGTACGAGTATGAAAACGATAGAAACTTAACAGTGTCAAAGTTCTCAATCGTGACTAGTAGAAAATAAAATCGCAACATAAATGAAGAAATATAGTTGAAAAGAAAATCGCAACAAAAATGAAGAACTATAAACACAGCAAAGTATGTTTTTTTTTTCTCAAAGTATTTTCCCTCGGATGATATGCAACGGTCCCATCGTTCAGTCCATTTTTCAAAGCATGTGGCGAAGGAATTTTGTGGAAGTTGCTTTACAGACCCCTGTACAGTTTCAATAACGTCAGCATCTGTGTAGAATTTCCGCCACGGAACTTCTTCCTTGTTGGAAACAAACAGAAATCTCACGGGGCGAGGTCAGGACTGTAGGCAGGTTGTGGCATGATTTCAATACTGCATTTCGTAACAAACTGTTGAACACAAGAAGCCATATGTGGGTGGGTTTTATCATGGTGTAGGGTTCACTTGTCCACCAGTTCCAGTGTGTCATCACAGACTCTTCAAGACTGAAATGTAATATTCAGCATTGAAGCGTGAAGGAACGGTATGCTGGTAGACTACTCCTTTATAACCGAAAATTATCATCACCTTCCCAGTCGATTTGGTTTGGCGGACGTTTTTAGGACTTGTGTGCTTCCAGACATTCGGAGCGCGATTCGTGAGGGCGCAAAAATAGTGGACCCTTGTTTCATCGACAGTTATTACAGTGTTTATAACGTTTAGATGCTTTGCAAACATTTCTTTCCACTCATGACACACCTGAACTCTGGCTAATAATTGTTCACTCGTCAGGTGATGACGTACCCATCTGGAACACACGCGATGCAGCAGTAATTTGTGGCGTAGAATGCGGAATGCCGACGATTCTGAAATATTAGTTGGCGCCGCTATGTCTTCACACGTCGATGTCCTTGCAGGATTGCCCTTACAGTGTTAATAATACGCTATGTAATAAGATTTTCAGGTCAACCAGGCCTAGGAGCGAGTTCTGCCGACAAACGTACTTTTTTTGAAATCATGGAGTGATCTAAAAATCGTTGAGTCACGCCAAATATTATATTGTTTGTAAGCATTTTTCATTAAATCAGCTGTTTCTGAAGTCGTTTTACCAAAACGATGGCAAAATGTTATCACACAACGCATTTTACTTCTTAATTCTGAATCGCTCACCTCCATAGCTGTATGGCGAAACGCAAACGTACCTTAAACAACTACGCAATAACAAAACCAGAATCGTCTGCCACGGCTAACTGTTACCATAGATACGTCCTTAATTCCGTTAATGGTGTGCGTGGTTATCCCCCCCCCCCCCTTCGTATTGTTGCCAATTCAAAACAGATTACTCCTAGTTTTTATGGAACAGCCTAGTTTTGCGGTGTTTAACCCCGGGTTTTTTTTATGAATAATTTTTAATCGTGGGAGCTTTTACGAATGACTGCAATCTAAGATAATATACGTAGTGTATACTCTGGCTAGCAAAGCTGTAGCAATGATCAAAATATTTACTGCGCGTTATGGGTATTTTGTAATGCGCAGGAAACAGATACGAATTGGATGAAGAGACTGAATAGGTTATAGGTAGGCCAGAAACAGCAACACCGGAATAAATAACGCAGGCTTCAAAATAATATTTATATTCTTCCAAGCGGAAAACAAAATTTTTAAATGGAAGCCGTTGGAAAATCAATTGGATTTCTACAATGGATAAAACATCTGGAAATAGAAATAGTTACTTTTCCCCACTAGCGGTTGAAGAGTATGTTACGAAAATTAACAAATTGTGCACATAATGTTTCTCGTAGACAAAAGAAAATATCAGAGACAGAAGAAATTTTCACTCCAAACACCTGGAAGAGACATAGAGGAAAATATGACATTAATTTACGCTATTTGCTGGTGAGTTTTGAAAACTGGAGACGTAAAAAATAGGCGAAAACTGTTTTCTCAGCAAAAGCTATGCTGAGGAAAATTAGTTCTTAAATAGGATACCTGTGGAAGTAGGGATAGCAAGGAGACTTTAACATTTACGCCCCCTAGCGGGAAAACTAAGTATTACACAGCTTGTCCCAGAGCACCTGAGCTGCCCCTGTAATGCAGTGGTCTCAGCGATGGATTGTGATCATTCGTTCGTGATGTGCTCTCGTTCGAATCCCAGTGACACATGGATGTTGTGTTTGTCTTACGGCACTGGCTCTCTCTCTCTTCCCTGGAACTAGTTGCCCTAAATAATGGACGGGCGACTCCTTATAGCCCATCGAATGTATCATGGTGGTCGTTAAACCTACCTGCAATAAAAAAAATGATAATGTTTTGTTTTTTTATTAAAAAAACATCAATATTGCGTTCGACCTTGGCACGAAACTAAAAAAAAAATGGTTGTCGTAACCGTAACAACCGGCCGCACCTGTTTATCACGCATGCGTCGTTGGTAGCGTGCGCAGTTTAGTAAACGCTGTTTCGCGAACCCCTAACAAGTGTTTACGTGCTGTGATTTTTCGAAAAAAATGGATGTGAAAGAGGAACAAAGATAATTTATTAAATTTTGCTGTCGAATTAAGAAGTCTATCTGAGAGACTTTCAAGATGCTTATAAAGATGAATGTCCAGGAAAATCAACAATTTACAGATGGTATAAAGAATTTATGGTTGATCATGAGTCGTCGGTTTCAATTGCGCAAGACGGAAGACCTACAACAAGTGTTACGGTGGTAAACATCACTACAATAGGTGTTATTACACGGGAAGACGGTCACTTATCAATTAGAGGTACCGAAGATATGGTTCACATTTTAAAAGCATCAATTCACATAATTCGAACCGAGCATTTACGCATGAAACGGGTTTGTTCAACTTGGGTTTCCCCATTGCATCGCAATGCAAGTCCAGGCCGCACATGGCCAGTTGTGTCGTTTCTTATTTGGAGAAAATTAATATTAATTTGAGGCCCCAACCTGTATATAGTCCAGACATCCTTTTTTTTTTATTTTTGTGGGGGGCGATTGGGAGTTTAACGAGCAACTCAGGGGGCTATAAGCAGTCGCCCGTCCCTAATTTAGGGTCACTTCTGCGAGGGAAGGGAGAAAGCCAGCGTCGTAAGACAAACCCAACATCCATGCCTCGCCGGGATTCGCACCCGGACCTATCTCGGACTAATGATCAGAAGCCATCGCTTAGACCACTTCGCCACGGGGGCGGCCAACCCCGGCTTGTCACTATGTGACTTCCCGTTGTTTTTCGTTTTAAAAAAGACATTACGGGGACGACAATTTGAGACTGAACAACAATTTATTGCAGTGCTTCAACAGCATTTCAGAAAAACAATTCCAAAAAACATTCAAAGACTGGGAAGAACGGCAGGACATCTGTATTCTACGCAATGGACTGTACTTCGAAAAAGATGACTAAATCCTTGATAATTAAGGTACGCATATTTTTCTATAAAAGCATTTTGTGTTGTTTTGCGACCCTTCTATTTAAAAAGGACAATGTTCTCCATGTTTATTCTAGCGAACTGCATAAGGTAAACAAAGAAAATTTCCCGTACAATGTTTAGAAGCTGAGTTTCAAACGCAAATACGTACTAACACCACTTAGGGCCATATCTGTGAAATACAAAAAGCTCACGAGTACAGGAAAATATTCCACAAGGTAAATGGTACACTGTGTCAAATAATTTTTTTAAATCGGATGTCTGGAAGCAGAGATATCCAGAAAATCTGATAAAATGTTTGAGACCCCTAGCGGGATAATTGTATACTAGACGAAACCGGTCGGAATCTACGGTTGTTATTTTATTCTAAAAAGAACAAACTCATATGAAACAACAAAAGTAAACTTTATTTGATTGACAAATTCGTTCAACCACTTCAGTGAAAACAATAGTCCAGGCTCGTGATTTTCTTTTTTTTTTGACTGAAGGTTTAACGACCACCGTGAACAACTCGATGATCTATAAGCAGCCGCCCGCTCATAATTTAGAGTTACTGGTTCCAGGAAAGGGAGAGAGTCAGTGCCGTAAGACAAACGCAAAATCCATGCCTCAACGGGATTCGAACCCGGACCCTTCACGAACGAATCATCATAAGCCAGAGCTTAGACCACTGCACCACCGGGGCGGCCAGGTTCGTGATGAACATCACGACTGCATCCTTTTTCAGTCGTAAAATGTGAGGCGAAAGTCCACTCATCTCGATCGTGTGCAAATATTCAGCTGGAAAGCGCACTCTTTTCACTCTCGTCTTCAGTCACAACTGTGTTGGTAAATGTTGTTGGAATGAGATTCGCGTTGTGAATACTCTTCATTCTCTCTTGTCTGAGACATATAGTTGAGACCCATTGATCGCTCACACCTTCCAGTAAGACTCTTACGTTTCCTTTGGGGTGGATTGAAGGCCTTTTCAAAAGCCTTCAATCCACCCGGCTGCCATGTGCCTGATTTATTTGGTAGATTAAAACTACACAAGGAAGGGTACCCTCTTCGCCCTCTTGTATCAGGTTACATTGCCCCCACCCGACCTTTGGAAAAAGCTTTGGCAAGTTATCTCACCAAATTTACAGTGAATTCTTCCTACTCAATAAAGAGCACCACACAAGCTATTGATAGGTTAAAGTTAATTCAGCCACTACCAAGTTCCTATTTTTTGGCGTCCCTAGATGTAGTTTCGTTATAAACGAATGTACCTATGGAAGCTACATTTCAGTTGATTCAGGCTTTGCTCATTGATTCTGACATTCCTGCCAATGATATTGCTTTCATAATGAATGCTCTTCATCTCATTAAAAAGCGTTCATTTTTCAAATTTCAGAACATATTTTACCAACAAACCGACGGGACAGCCATGGGTTCACCTTTATCCGCAGTCTTAGCAGAAATTCTTCTACAGCATATTGAAAATAAAGTCATACAAGAATTCCCACAAAAACCTAGTCTCTATATCCGTTACGTTGATGACATCTTGGTAATTTGGCCATATACCATAAATCAGTTACAGCAGTTTGTCAACGCTATGTCTGCTCAATACCCCTCCATCAAACTCACGATAGAACTTGAAAATAATTTCGTCTTACCTTATCTTGACTTTCAAATTACTCGTACGCCTTCTGGCAATTCCCTGTCTTTTGCCGTTTATCGAAAACCTACTTCCACACCCACTCTAATTCCGTACAATTCTGCTCACATTTTTCAGCATAAAATTTCTGCTCTGCACTTCCTATTTAGAAGAGCATATTCACATTCTTCTAGCCATTTCGCTAGAGCTCAAGAACTACAATAGATATCATCCCTCGCTAAAAACCATGGTTACCCGGACAACGTTGTTAAGGAGTGCACAATAAAGTACGGTTTTCTATGTCAACTGCTTTAATTAGTGTGCAAGTGCCTAAAAAGTATGTTGGATCTGTTGATTTTAATCCACATATTGTAAACCTCCTTACCAACATATGTTCTCGTCATAAAATACAATTTGGAATACGATCATGCAATCTATATACCATTATCCGCAATGATCGTGACAAAATTGACAAAGGGAAAAAATGGGGTGTGTATGTTATCCCTATGCTCGACACTATCTCTGGTGAACTAAACAATCATTATGTGGGTTCTACCAAAAGAAATTTGGATTTGAGATTAAATGAACACAGATATGATCTAAGAATGAATCACCAAAGCACCTCTTTTGCAAGATCCATAAGTGCTGGAAATTCCATCCCAGACTGAGACAACGCTAAAATCATAAACACACCTAACTCTGTTTATTCCTCGTTATTTGCAGAAAGCCTCTATATTTCGGCTTATAATACACGTTGCTGTAATGACTATTATCCTTATGTTTTACCTGAACCTTGGAGCAATCTTGTTGGGAAGGACAGCACAATAGCAATTGCTTCTGTTAAGTGATCATTGGCTAACTATGCCTTTTTTTGATTGTCTTGTTATCTGGTATATCATGTGACATTGACATTACCTTTCCCATGATGCATCTACTCCACGTACTTAAGTCCAGCATGTAGCCACATGGTGAAATTACATCTGATGAAGGTGTCAATGTGACACCGAAAGTGCTCATGTGTTTTTAAACTGTATATAGATTTCATTTTTTAGCTGAATAAATATCATCCTGCAACAAGACGGATTTCTTTTAATACTACTCTTTTTTTTTTCTTTTTTTGCTGGTGACATTCTGTTAATTGTAAGTATAGAATAAAGTATTTACTTACTTTTGGACTGATCATAGAACACCATGCACACACCAAGTCTGACCCTCAATTGAGCGCTTGATGTAGATAAGGGCCGCACTATTCTCCCATAGAATTTACATGGGATTTTGGCCGCCTCGCCACGCCCGAAACGTTGGCACAATCTGTTTTCTCTTAGTCTGGCATATCTAAATGGTAAGACCTTTATTTTGATACCTGAATCATATTTTGATGTTCAGCTGTTCTTTCAAAATAGGTGTCACAATAAAAAACTTATAGAATGAAGATATAGATTGCGCAACTCAATATGTACATTCTAAATATTTTCACTAACAATGGTCAACGGAATGTTTATTTCAATCTTTACATAATGAGAAACGTCTTACCTGCGTGAATAAACTGGATGGAATGAATATTAAATTGTATATATATACATCACTCAGTCCAACGTAATAATGCGATCAGGTCTTTGAGAGAGTTCGCTGTTCCGAAGAGAAGAACTTTGATATGAATGCCTGCTAGCGTTGCTTTGCGCAATGGTTCGCTCAGAAAACGGAAGACTTTGGACTACCTCAGTCTCGCCATTTTCCCTCCTTCAACAGCGAGTGAGCCGCCCCGGTGGCGCAGTGGTCTAAGGCGCTGGCCTCTGATCATTCGTCCGTAAGGGGTCCGGGTTCGAATCCCGGTCAGGCATGGATGTTGTGTTTGTCTTACGGCACTGGCTCTCTCCTTTCCCTGGAACCAGTGACCCTAAATTAGGGACGAGCGACTGCTTATAGCCCATTGAGTTGCTCACGGTGGTCGTTAAACCTCGAATCAAAAAAAAAAAAAAAAAAAAACAGCGAGTGAGTCAACCGCACGCGATCGAATGTCAGCCGCACGCTTTTCCCATAGAATTTACATGGGACCGTTGCCGCCACACAACGCCCGAACCGTCGCCCTAATCTCATTTTTCTCTTCGACTAGCACATTTACATGGTAAGACCTTTATTTTGATACCTCAACTATATCTTTGCGTTCACCCGTTCTTTCATAATAGGACTCGCAGTAAAAAACCTTATAGAATTAATATAAAGATTATTTCGGGAAGAAAATGCCAACAAATATTTTTGCAGATAGTGGTATGAGACAAAAAAAATATTTTTGTCTTTTTGGGCGCCCAGATATTCCTCCAAATGTGATGTAAACACAAACGTGAACTTATGCCCTTTGGTGGCAAACTTGTACGTTAGGAACATTCTAAATTATATAAAGTACATTTCGTACCGGAAACGCTCTCGGACAAAGAAGTTTTCAAATCTGACTTTTAGAAGCAAAGATATCGATAGAAATAAGACATACCTCTACGCCCCTTGGTGGAAAAACTATGCACCATTTTAAGCAGAAAGTATTTTAGAAAGGTTTCTAATACTGAGCAGTATCTGACAACAAAATTATTTCAGTCGAGTTTTGAGTAGCGCAAATATTGCTGCAAATAAATCATAAACAGAAATATACACTTACGCCCTCTAGCGACAAAAGCAGGTTTTACCAAAAATTAGGAAAAATGAGCAGAACGTTTCGCACCAGGCGCTCTATCCGAGGCAAAATAAGTTTTCAAATCGACCATTTAGAAATAAAGATATACGTGAAAGTGCAATTTATTTTCATTAGACCTAGTGGAAGAACTACGCAGTATTGGAAAAATAAAAGGGCATCCAGAATAGACTTCCTTATAAATATATTAATATCGAGTGAAAGAAAGAATTTTGGCAGTCGAATGCTTAGATATAATCATACGGGATACGATTGTTATGAAACCGATAATATCTGCATTTACGCAGTCTAGCGGCAATGTTGTGCATCGAAAAATAAGCAGAAAGCAAAAATCAACATTCTTACACTTTGGACCTCCCAACGTAAAAAACAAAAATGCAAATCGGACTAATGGTTGCAGAGCGATAGTGCTCACAGGCGGACGGACGGACAAAAAAGTGATACTATACAAACGTAAGTTTCTTACAAAAGACAATACCAACCATTAGATATGTTAAGAAAGCAACAAAATAACATTTCAAAGAAATTTTACAGACTAACCTAATCTTGGATACAGCCTAAGTTAGTGAAGGTTTAAAATGCACGATTGCTTCATGAACTGATGCTACAAAGATGTTCCGAAAAAACTGAGAAAGGTGCTACCATTTCAATTACATACGACCACATCCATAGGGCAAATGGTCCATAAACGACATATATATATATATATAGTCGTGCAGCTCTGTCTGAAAGTTCCTCTGACAGAGCTGCACGACTCGTTATCCAACTCTCGAGAAGATACCAGGCTCAGATTATTCAAACTTATGCACCCACCACAAGTCATGCTGAAGAAGAAATTGAAGAATTTTATGAGGAAATTCGTGATCTAAATAATAAAGGTAAGCAGCACTTGAAGATATTTATGGGATATTTCAATGCAAAAATAGGGCAACGGCAACAGAATGAAACTGCAGTAGGTAAATTCGGTCACGGCAACAGAAACCAGCGTGGAAATACTCTCGTAGAGTTTGCAGAGGCAGAAGGGTTTTTTCATCTTGAACTCCTTTTTCAAGAAAAAGCCACACAGGAAATGGACATGGAGACATCCAAATGGGACGACAAGTGAAATTGATTTTATTATGTGTAACAAAAAATTCGTCATAGAAGACTGCAGTGTGCTAAACAAGTTCAACACAGGCAGTAACCATAGATTGGTGAGATGTAAGATGCACCTCAACACTAAACTCGAACGTAGCAAGCTCATAAGACAAACAAAATGTATTGACATAACCAACCTTAAAAAAATCCATAGTACCTTCAAATTTTAACTGAAGAACAGATTCTCGGCTTTAGAAGGCCTAACATCGGAAGAAGTGGATATTTCTGAAGTTAACAGAAAAGTAACCAAAGCTCTTATGGAAACAGCAACAAAATTAGCTGGGTCTAAGAACAAATTGCATGTGAACAAATTATCAGGAAAAACCAAAATGTTGATGCAAAAAAGAAGAGTGATGAGGACAACTAAAGATGATGTGACTTCCAAAGTGGAATATATAGAGCTATGCAAGACAGTACGAAAAAGTATCACTGAAGACGTAAGGAAATTCAACTGTGAACTAGTGAGGAAAGCAATTGAAAACAACCAAAGCCTAAAGATAGCAAAGGGACATCTCAGTAAGGGTAAAAAACAGATTATGGCACTGAGAAAAGAAGATGGTTCTGTAACAAGAAATAGAGGCGAAATTTTGACAAGAGTGAAAGATTTCTACTCCAAATTATATGAAAGGGATGATACATGTACTCCAGACATCATGAAAGGTACCAGTACCAGAGTTCTTCCAGTCCTTCCAGCAGAAGTTGCACATGCAATCAAGAACATGAAGCGAGGAAAAGCTCCAGGAGAAGATGGAATTACTGTAGACATCATACAAGAAGCAAGTGGAGAAATCGAAACAGTACTCGCCCAAATTTTCAGTCGATGCCTTAATGAAGGGAAGATTCCCGAGGATTGGAACAACGCTACAATGATCTTGCTACATAAAGAAGGTGACATTGAGGATCTCAGGAACTACAGACCTATCAGCCTCCTATCAGTAGTTTATAAAATCTTCACTAAAGTTCTTTCACACCGCTTGAAGGTAACACTGGACATGGCTCAACCGAGAGAACAAGCTGGATTCAGGAGTGGCTACAGCACAATAGATCATATCCATGTGCTGAGAGAACTAATTGAAAGAGCAAGGGAATATGAACTTCCATTGTGCATGGCTTTTATCGATTATGAAAAAGCCTTTGATTCGGTGAAACCATCAGCAGTTGCAATGGCTCTGAAATCCTGCGGTATTGAAGATGCATACATTAATATTATTAATAAAATCTATGAAAATGCAAGTGCAAAGATTCGGCTGTTTGAAAATACAACACACATAAAAATTGGAAAAGGAGTGAGACAAGGCGACACCATATCTCCGAAGCTCTTTAATGCCTCATTGGTTAAATGTCTTTCAATCACTGAACTGGGAAAACAAAGGGATAAAGATTAATGGAGATTATCTAACCCACCTTCGTTTTGCTGATGACATAGTCATTTTTGCAACTACCCCATCAGAGCTACAGAGTATGATCCAGGAACTTGCTGACAAGAGTAAAGAAGTGGGATTAAAAATGAACTTTCAGTAGACAAAAGTGATGTACAATGCTTTTACACGAAATGTAGATTTATCGATTGATGGAGAAAAGCTGGAGATAACAGACACGTACGTTTATCTTGGACAGCAGATATCAAGTGAGGGTCACATTGGTGAAGAAATTAATCGGCGTACAAAACTTGCCTGGAGAGCTTTTGGAAGAAACAGCATAATTTTCAAGAGCAATATGCCAATTATGTCTTAAAAAAAAAAAGTGTTTGATCAATGCATCCTTCCAGTGCTTACGTATGGTGCAGAGACGTGGACCTTAACTAAAAGAGACATACAAAGGCTGCAGACAACTCAAAGCAGCATGGAGAGGTGCATGCTTGGTATAACCAGGAGAGATAAGAAGAGGAACTCGTGGATCCGAAAAATGACTAGAGTGGAAGACATCATGATCAGAGTTAAATCCCTGAAATGGCAATGGGCTGGACATACTGCCAGAAGAACAGACCATAGATGGACAGCCGAAATTTTAGATTGGATTCCAAGGGACAGGAAAAGACCCAGAAAAAGACCACATGGAAGATGGGTGGATGAAATTCGTAAATATGCGGGAGTGACATGGAGGAGACTGGCACAAGACAGACCGTTGTGGAGGAAACTTGGGGAGACCTTCGTCCAGCAGTGGATTGATAATGGTTGACAATGATGATGATATATGATTAGGTGTACAAGTAAGTTTTAAAGCGTTTTAAGAAAACGCAACATGTAATTTGATAGAAAACAACATAACCTTTACGTATCAAAATATGCGCCGTCATTATCTTACGCCCTCTAGCGACAGCTGCCCGACCTTCCGCTGGGTTGGGCAGCTAACGAATTCCAGCCATGAAGAATACTTCGTTGTGTGACGCGATAAAGCCGACAACCCATTTTTACACTTCGTCAAATGTCCAAAACCGTACAGCAGACAAACCATGGTGCATCGATCGGAACATGTAATAGTCTGAAGGGGCTATGTCGGGACAAAACGCCGGGTGCTCCAAAACTTCCCTACCAAGCGTCAATAAAGTCTCCTTGACCGATTTCGCGACAGCGTTGTAGTAATTTCACGGGCCGCAATCCTTTGCCTGTGATTGGACCTTTCCGACCGATTTCCTGGTTCAGTAGCAGCAATTGTTGCTTGTAGCGATCAGCAAAAACAGTTTGACCCTGTCTCAATAGTTCATAATAGAGCACATCCTTCATATCCCACCAGGTGCACAGCAGAACTTTCTTGGAGTGAATATTGCGTTTCGGCGTCGAAGTGGTTGCTTCACCAGTGTGTACTCGATATTTTTTGCTTTTGTGATTGTCGTATCATAACCACTTTTCATCCACCGTAACGATTTTCTAGAGGAAAAAATTTGTGGTGTTTATTCAACAGATTCAAACTCTTCATGACACGCTCAGCCTTGTTCCTCTGGCTTAGATCATGTGCCACCCATTTTCCTTCCTTCTGAATCTTTTCCCATTGCGCTTAAACGATTGCAAATGGTTTGTTGTGTTACCCCCAGTTTTTTTTTTTTTTTTTTTTTTGCGTTTGAGACAAATCTTCATTTAGCAATGCTGGCAGTTCCTCATGTGCAACCTTCTGCGGGGCGCAGCTACCTTCTCGATCGCTAACATAAAAAATACCTGCTATAATCCTTCTAAACCAAAACTCACACGTGCTTTTCCATACAATATTCTCCCCAGAACAGAAAAGATCGATGCACATGCTTTTGCAGCACTTTTTCCTAGATGAAATTCGCAACGAATGCAGTATAGAAAAAATGGAGTATCGCTCGCCATCTTTCACCAACCCATGTGCAAGTGCGTTTGGCTGTTGGGCAAACTTCTGTGCCACATTTTATACTCTGGGCCACTTACGGTCACGTGACAACAACAGGGGAATGTCAATATATAAATTAGCGGTATACCTCACACTAAAAGCGCTTTAAAACTTCTTTGTACACCTCATATACACTGAGTCGCCACTTTATTATGACCACCCCTCAGTACTTCGTTGGGCCACCTTTTGCTTTTAATATTGCGTCGATTCTTCGTGGCATGGACTCCACGATATGTTGATAGGTGGTTTGTGGAATTTGACGCAAAGCTTGATGAATAGCACTTTCCAAGAGTGTGAGATTGCAGGGTTGTGGATCCAGCTGTCTGATGGCTCGTTCAACTTCATTCCACAAATTTTCAATGGGGTTGAGATCTGGAGATTACGGGGAGAGGGGCACTTAAGCAAAGTAAACTCACCGGCATGTTCCTGAAACCAATCCTGTACAATACGAGCACTATGGCAAGACGCATTATCTTGTTCAAAGTAGCCATCGCCATTGGGATAAACCATCCACATGACAGGATGCACTTGGTCCGCAACGATGTTTAGATATGATGTGCCAGTCAGACGTTGATCAACACGAATTAAAGGGCCCAAAGCATGCCAGGAAAGCATTATCCAAACCATAACGTTGCCTCCACCAGCTTGAAGGTTTGTAGCAGTGCATTTGGGGTCCATGCTTTCGTGCAGTTTCCGCCAAAATCTCACTTGGCCATCGCCATGGTGCAACTGAAAACGTGATTCATCGGACAACATAATTTGTTTCCAATTATCGACTGTCCAATCCTTGTGCTCCAGTGCCCACTAGAAACGTTTTCTCTTGTTAACTGCAGACAGCAAAGGTGTTCGAACAGGCTTTCGGCTGCCATATCCCATCCGATGTAGTGTACGGCGAACAGTGCATGCAGAGATCATTTGATGGGATCCTTGATTAAGATGGTCTGTAATTTGCTGCACTGTTGCTCTTCTGTTGTCTGTTACCAGTCTGGACACTCTCCGTTCCGTCCGAGCAGTCGCTAGTCGATGACGACCACACGGGCACGTAGAGACCCAGTTTTTTGGCTGACAGTCCAGTCTTTAAACAGTTACAACAGTTGCTCTGGAACATTTCACGAATGCCGCGGCGGTTTTCGGTGATACTCACTACATGGCACCGAACTCCTACAATCATCCCACGTTGAAAGTCCGTCAAATCGCCATTTTTACCAATCTCGTCACCCAAAAATCATTTCTGCTATTTTCGCAAGCACTAAGCTTTCCTTTTTTACACTAACCTCGCCCTCTGACGGCAACAGCGTGCAGCCATAGCTCATTTGCTTAAAACTGTTAGGTGGTCATAATATAATGGCCACTGAGTGTATAAAGGCACATATGTCCGCAAGCTCAATTAAAGCGATGGCAACTTATCAGGATTTAAGCGATTTCGAGAAAGGTATGGTAGTCAGCGCCCGGGAGATGTGTCCCTCAATCTTGGATATTACCACGAAATTTGAATTTACGAAGTCAATAATTTCAAGGGTTGTACCTGGACTGCACAAAATCAGAGAGTTCGAGACCAGTGCGGTCGTACAAAAGCCCTGAACGATTGTGGCCAGAGGCATCTGTCAGACATCTTAACCCCTTAACGACCATAACGCCCAAAATGGCCGTACGTACAAACTGCCATAGCCACCCGAAACGCCTGCCTAGAGTGAGTCAAATTTTGTATTCTTGCTTGTTAATCAATTTTTTTAGACCTATGAGAGACCAGCAGGAGTCACGATCAGTCACTATTGTTGTTATTAAACAAAGAAGTTAACCAAGAGACAGTTTTGGGGCGTTTTGGAATTCAGAGTGGTACAAGATTTTTGGATCGTGGTCGTTAAAGGGTTAAACATCCGCCCGGCGTGCAAACTTTCAGCTACGCATTTCAATGCTGGGGTAGCATCAGCCTTCGAACAGCGCAACGTTTCCTGTGTTCTAATGTGTTCCAGAGCCGACTGACCACCCAAGTGCCATTCCTGACCCGACGATACAAAGCTGTGCTCCTCACCTGAGGTCGAGAAAACCGCCATTTGGACGCAAGGTGATTGGGAACGTGTAGCCTGGTCTGACGAATCACGCTACCATCTGTTTCGGACAGCTGTGTGACAGCGAGTGTGGCGTCAACCTTACGAGGCAATGGATCTCGCATGTCTACAAAGGAGAGTACAGGCCGGCTGTGGCTCTGTTATGGCGTGGGGTGTTTTCATCTGTCATGCATTAGGACCAGTCATACGTCTTCAGAACGTTTTGTTCGTGGAGGCTAAGTAACCATCCATGGTGATCTTTTGCACGCGTTCATATCATACAACTACTCCCGACAGGTTCGACCTACTTTAACACGCCAATCGCATCCGCACACGTCCACATGCTCCCGATTTTTGCTGGAAGAATGTCCCACAGAGTTTGACATCCTGACTTGGCCCCATCGTTTGCCGGATTTAAACACCACCGAACACATTTGCGATATTGTTCAACGTGCCGTTAATGCCAGGAATCCCCCACCGACGAATATTACGGAATTGTGGGACGCCCTTCAGGAAGCATGGTGTGCACTGTCTGCACAGTAATACGGAGAGTTCATGGAGTCCATGCCCACTCGCGTTGTTGCCGTGTCCGATCGCGAGCAGGACAAATGCGGTATTAGAGATGTAACCCAGTTTTGTTTTTTTTTGGGGGGGGGGGGTTTGGCACTTCAGCGTATATCTAGAAACAAATAGTAGGACACCTCTCCATATGTGAAGTTGCAGAACAAGACCTGTCGGTACGGGTGTGTTGAGTGCTGTACGTAAAGTGGGGAGTTGGCACACCTGTCAGACCGCATAAGAAGCGACTACCCCTCGCAGAGCTGAACTAAAGACTTTTGAAAGGGGCATGATGGTTGATAGCCACCACAGTGAGCAATCAGAGCGCAACATTACCCTTTTTACTAGGATTCCCCAAATCACCTGTAGCTGACGTTCATAGCCGGTGGTGATCACATGGTATCACTACAATGAAGTCGCACTCTACCATTCCGCACCAACTGAGGAATGCTACGAAACAAAGCGTATTGAGAAATGTGAGGAAGGTACACACATCCCTCCGCCACAGACTGGACAACGATGTCCGAACTGCCACAGGAGCGGATAAATGCTCCGAAACACATCGCCGGAAACTATATATCCAGCATCATGCTATATTTGCTGCGCCCAAGCACTAAATCACTCAAGGCATCACTATATGACCACTGTAATCGACTTCTGTTCGTGGACAGTAGAAGCGGGTAATAGGGTTGGATGGATTAACAAATCACCCTACTCACTCATTTGTTTGGATGGACGTATTTGGGAGTAGTATATACCCTGGAAAAGCTGCCAGGACGATTGCATTTTACCTACATTCCAGTCTGAAAGGTTTCTGTGATGATGGGGGTTTTCGTGCTGAGAAGGGTAGGGTCCTTTGATTGTGATGCCCTGCAACCTAACGTTAACCAGGTAAGGTGACACATTCTAAACAATTCTGCACTACCTACTTAGTGGCGACACGACTCCCTTCCTTGTTCCAGCAAGATGTAGTGCCTTGTTACAATGCAAGGTATATCCAGGCTTGGTTTGAAGGGGTAGGGTGGATGTCCATGTGTTGGAATTCTCCATCAAAAGGTCTCGATTCCCAATAAGATGTTCAGTAAACAAGCTGGAACGCAAAATCTGATCTTGGCTAGTCATATCTTTCTTGAGAGCAGCTTTGGTAGAAACTTTACTAGAAAATTGGAGAATATTCTGGTTTAGAACTAAGGATATTTCGTGTAAAGCATTCCTAGAAGGGTGGGTTAATTCATAACTCCCAAACGTGAGCAGACTATGGGTTAATAAATGCCCCTGTTCCTGCTCAACTTAGTTGTCCAAATATTTTCAACTCGGGGAATATGTAAATTCAATACAGTTGTGAGTCACAACGTACACAGTAAGATGTGCATGTTTTGAGAAAATATCGCAAAAATGTGTATCAAACATACGAGGATCATTTTAAAAGTTTTGCCCACTGTGTTTATCTCCCAAAAAACGAATTTGTTGCCCAACATACCTTTACAGGCCTTCGAAGTAATCTCCATGTTTCTTTATGCCAGTGGCCCAACGTTTGAGCAAGTCTTGTATTCCATTCAAGACACCTCCATTATTGAGGCGTCGAATTACTCGGATCACCTCGTTAGAAACATCCTGAATCGTACTGAATGGTTTCCCGCGGAGTGGATTCCTTAGTTTTGGGAACACGTCATGCTCTGGTGAGCTCATGTCAGGACTGTATGGCGCGTGGGGAAGCAATTCCCATCCATACATTTCCAGAATGTCTCTTACTGTACGGGAAACGTGCGGCCTCACGTTGTCTTGCAAAATGATGACATCAGCTTCCAGCATGTTGTACCTTCTTTGGCGAATCTTTGGAGGCAAAATATTTTTCAAAAACCTTCTGTAGTATTTCGCTGTTACAGTAGTCCCCTCGGGCACTCTGTCTGTTGCTATCACTCCAAATGTTGTCATAGGCCTTAATAATCATCAGTTTAACCTTCAGTTGTTAGCGCGGATTTTGTTCTGGCGAGCAGATTCTGATTGTTTCCTCTGAGTGGACTGGGATTTCAGTTCTGTTTCGAAATTAGGAATCAAGGTTTCGTCATGGCAACAACTATGTCCAAAAACTGCTCGCTTTCTGTCTCGTACTGCTGAAGGAATTCTTCTGCGATCTTTTGCGAACTGCTTGCTACTCTTTCCCCAGATTATAAGGACCCCATTTGGAACCAACGTTTCTCTTCTGCAATTTTTCAGTTAGGATTTTGAAAACCAAAACGTGTTGGCTTCATACGCAATCTCGTCACATGTTCTCCTTCGATCTTCTTCTAAAATGCTGTTGACGAAAACAACAGAAATTTCGTCCGTTGTATCAGCCGGCGCTTCTTGGGTTGTCTTAGATGCTTTCCAGACCTTGGCGGAAACGAGAAACGCAGAATGACACTCTGCTACGAACCACTACACTAACCCCACAAACTTCACACAAAGCTTGGCGAGGAAAATCCCCTACCCAATTTCATACAATTTCAATTTTAATGTAGGAACGATGGTTGCTACGCTTGAGCTGACCTGACTCACTTTCTTCCTCCATTTCTACGCAGATGTTTTCTAAACAAGAAACACATTAGCCAGCAAACGTAGACACAACTTTGAATACTAAAGTCTGACTCACAATTAACCCAACGATTGGAGCGATTGCATCATCCTACGAGCGACGCCTGCCACAGTGTGTAAACTTTTGAGATGACCTACTTACAATGAATACCGATTTACGAAGTTACTTACCCTGTGGTCTTAAAGAAGATTTTTCAAATTTACTAAAATCATCATTTGGTTACTCATGTCAGAAAGTACTTGAATCATACTCTCCTGCTCTGTGGACATTCTAAAAATATTTGTTTATACATTCCGAGGACTTTCATATCAGCATTGTTTTATGAGACAGATATAATCAATTTTAATAAAAGGTTGAAAAAATAAAATATGGGTTTCAGAAGCAGGCGCGATAATTTTATGCTACAGCGTTTGTAAACCTTCTGACCAAGTGTAATGTAGTCGAAATCAGATGAGTACCAGGAGATTACTATTCATACTGTACGTGGTCGCAACTTTAGGTCACGTTAAATCATAAAATATGCTATCACAGCCTTTTGTTTCCGGAAAAAATATTACGTTAGTACATGCACCTCTCCTTAATATCCATCTTGATGTCACTACTAAAGATTCCCTCACTTTGTGAGTATCAGTCTATCTTTAATCCACTGAGGAAGCAAAGCAATGCACATAAGATGCTCAGAAAAGAAAGACAATAATAATTAAATAGTTAACTACTATATAAAAAGCAGGCGCATTTTTAAACGGATGTTGTTTATTTCAGGGTTGAACGACCACCGTGAGGAGCTCTATGGGGTTTAAGCAATCGCATTTCCCTATTTAGGACTACTGGTTCCAGGAGAGACAGACAGTTCCTGTACAAAAACACACCGCATATGTTTCTTTCAAGTTCGAACCTGCACCCATACTGACGAGCGCTGAGAGACCAGAATGTAGGCCGATGCGACACTGAGTTGCATTTATCCGGCGTATATGAATTGAAAACAGAATTAAGTGCCCTCTGCTGAGTAGGCAAAATAGTACAAAAATGTACTAAAAAGATTCCTGTTTCTATGCGCCACGGCTAAAGACAGCGTCGTATGGTGCAAAGTATACGACGCAGATCTGATCGAGCCGATGACTCCTGCGCAATTCGAATCTTTGGTTGTACTTCACAAATGGTGCAATTCGCGATATGCCACCTCTGTAGCCGAGAAATCTAATCTGCTTTCTGTTCACTCTTCCTAACTGGGACGGAGTTTGAGTCCCGGGTTGAGAATAACTGAGGCATTTGGTTTACTGGCGAGGAACCGCTCTCCCCAAATTAGGGATGGGTCAATTCTTATAGCCTTCGTGGCTGCTAATGTTTGTCGTTAAGTCCCAAAATTTAAAAATAAATGAAGCGATATCTTCAATCCTCAGAAATGGGATTTTATTGGGACACTCAGTTAAAAACCAGACACGGTTGATAATGGCGATGTTCACTAAATATACTGGTGTCCACTATTAACGTGCTAAACACGAACTCAGAAATACCGCAAAACCACCCAACGGTGTTTAATGACAGTTGGTATGAACTAACATACACAGACGAGCCATTACATTATAAATACCTACCTAATAAACTGTAGGACACATTTTAGCTCGCAAAACAACGGTCATTCGGTGAGGTATCGATTCGTTGAGGTGGCGATAGGTGTATTGTGGTATCTGGTACCGTAATGTCTACAGCAGGTCCTCCAGTTCCAGTACATTTCGGGGTGGCGGAGATTTAGCGCAGACCCACTTTTCCAAGTCGAACCACAAATGTTCGATAGGATAAATGTCAGGCGAACGTGGAGGCATTAACAGAAATGCACCAGCATGTTCCTCGAACTACACCTTGACGATTCTGGTCGTGTGGCATCGCGTTGTCCTGTTGGTTATGGCCACCACCAGCAGGGAACACATTTGCCATGAAGGGGTGAACTTGGTCAGCAATGATGTTCTGGTACATAACAGTTGTCAGGGATTGCGTTATTGGTATAATGAGGCCTAAAATGTTGCAAGAAAACATCGCCGACTGCATAACACCGCCGCCCCGGGCCTGTTTTCTCCATACAGTGCATTAAGGTGCTATAGCCTTCATTGGTAATTGGTGTATCTGCGCTTGGTCATCTATGTGATGCATCCAGGTGCTATAGCCTCCATTGGTAATCGGTGTATCTGCGCTTGGTCATCTATGTGATGCATCCAGGTGCTATAGCCTCCATTGGTAATCGGTGTATCTGCGCTTTTTCATCTATGTGATGCATTAAGGTGCTATAGCCTCCATTGGTAATCGGTGTATCTGCGCTTGGTCATCTATGTGATGCATCCAGGGGCTATAGCCTCCATTAGTAATCGGTGTATCCGCGCTCGGCCGTCTACGTAATCACCAGGAATCTTAATTCGTCAGACCAGGCCACTTTCTTCCAATGGCCCAATCCCAATGATCTTGGGCCCGTTGCATGCGTTGTTGGCAATGACGTGGAGTGAGCATGGGAAACGGCTTGTTGTTCTTGTACGCAGGACCATGCGCAGAAGGCTGCGATGAACTGCGTGATGTGACACATTGCCTTGATCACTACTGTTGTAGCTTCGGGTGATCTGTCGCTCTGTGGCCCTGCGGTCACTGTGAACAATGCTCGACAGTCTCCTCTCCCCTATGGCATCAATGAGCGGCGGACGACACACGGCTAGACGATGGTTCGTCGTGGGGCGATTTGTGCAATACTGTCGATATGTTATCACTACAACTGCAGGCGAACAACCCACAAGCCGCGCCATTTCCGAGGTCGTAGTTCCGAGGCGCCGTAAAATCAGAAACTGTCCTTGGTCGAACTCCGATAAATCTCTTCCCATGGCAGCTCTTCCCATTCTTACTCCGAGCACTCTACAAAGCGAAAATCTGCCCTCGGGTTGTATACATACTGCTCTGTGAACTTCACATGTGCCACCTTTAGGCCTTCAGGCGTGATCATTTCTCTAGGCTGTGGGTGGTCATAATGTAATGGCTCACCGGTGTATATCAATAACACAGCAATACTTAACAGAAAAAGAATGAAATCAGAGCATGAGGAGGCATCATGCCAATAACAGCATGTCACTCCAAAAGTGTTGCAGAAAATAGCGCTGATATCGAGGTGCTGAACACATCCCGAACAAACAACGAACTCTCATGCTGTTTGCAAGGATATGAAATGCTACTTCTTCTCCAAAGCGCGTCGGATTTCTAGTTGTTCTTTGGGAGGAGGGTTGTAATTTATAGGGTATCTGGATGTGATATATCGGGTTCAGGGTCAGATATTTCCCGTAACATCCCACCCTCTGAATATACTCTCTCTCCAGATATTCATCGACTAGCCGAGCCTCATGGGAACGCGTGTTATCGTACTTTATAAAAAAGGAACTGAGAGCCAAATGCTCTTAAGAAAAGCTGTGAATAGGGATCTAAGATGCCATCACTGTAGAGTGCTGCAGTCTGGGTAACACGTGCAGCGGAGTACTCCCATTTAACATGATGCCAGCCCAAACCAGGAGTCCTCCACAACCATAGTGGCCAATTTTCTAAATGCTGGAGGAAATGTTTTGGGTTCCCGCCTCTCTCCAAATTTATATATGACAGAAATCCGTGTTCAGGCTGTACCGAGTCTCTTCACTGAAGGATCCGTGTTCAGGCTGTACCGAGTCTCATCACAGAGTCTGGCTGTACCGAGTCTCATCACTGAGTCAGGCTGTACCGAGTCTCATTTGAGATGCTGTTCAACATTGTAAGAAAGATGTATAGAAGTTTGGAACCATACCATAAGATCCCCAAGATCCATGTTCAGGCTGTACAGAGTCTCATCACTGAGTCAGGCTGGAGTCTCATCACTGAGTCAGGCTGTACGGAGTCTCATCACTGAGTCAGGCTGTACAGAGTCTCATCACTGAGTCAGGCTGTACGGAGTCTCATCACTGAGTCAGGCTGTACGGAGTCTCATCACTGAGTCAGGCTGTACGGAGTCTCATCACTGAGTCAGGCTGTACCGAGTCTCATCACCGAGTCAGGCTGTACCGAGTCTCATCACCGAGTCAGGCTGTACCGAGTCTCATTTGAGATGCTGTTCAACATTGTAAGAAAGATGTATAGAAGTTTGGAACCATACCATAAGATCCCCAAGATCCATGTTCAGGCTGTACAGAGTCTCATCACTGCAGAGAATAAAGATCCATTGACCAGACGTCCAGGGGTGATGTTATCGGTATTAATTCAGGCCGACCCTTCTGTGCGATGTAGCGAGTTAGATTTAGCCAGTTGACCTTCTTGCATATAGACGTCTCTCTTGGAGTCTTCTCCAAACTGTTTGCTTTGATGTCACTGTTCCCGTAACAGTGGAGATCTCCTCCGAGAGTTCCCTGGCAACCAACTCCCTATTGCTGCGAGGCTGTTAGAGACAAATATCAGCCGTCTTGGTTTGCTGTGGTTCGTGAGCGTTCCTGTCCTGGCGTTTTAACTATTATTCGCGTTCCTAAAACTACCTCCATAGAGTTCAAACCACTTGTCTCGACAAATTCGGTCATATTGCTACCTCACCTTAAGATTTTGCTACTTCCAATATTCACCATGAAGACCCGTCTAAACAGGACCGTAGCTACCGGGAGAGCAGGGAGGGTCGTTCACCTCCCAAAATGGTCATTTCAGGGAAGTTAATTCATGCTCTAGGGGCAGTAAGAAACAGAAATGCAACTGAAAAACAAAGATACACCCTTCAGTATTTTCCTTTAAAAAATTTAGTAAGTGTCATACAGTATTCCAGGAAGTTACACACGGTACACATTGACATACACTATGAGGTGTGAACATCCCATATGCATGAAGGGAGTTTTCCAATACAGTGAATGGAGGCATAGAAAATAATATGCTGCTATTCTTGACCTCCATGACCTTTCCGAAGGTGTTGTTGGGATTAAGAGATAATTAATCGTTGAGAACTTTCTGCGGCAGTAGTTTGTCGCAGAAAGTTCTCTGAGGGTTTAAACTTGAAAGGAATTTCCCCAAGCTCTACCCTAAAGTTTCTTCCTATTGTTACGTTCACTATCCGATACTAATTCGTTCTGCCGCCTCGGTGGCGCAGTGGTCTAAGGCGTTGGCCTCTGATCATTCGTCCGTAAGGGGTCCGGGTTCGAATCCCGGTGAGGCATGGATGTTGTGTTTGTCTTACGGCACTGGCTCTCTCCCTTCCCTGGAACCAGTGACCCTAAATTAGGGACGGGCGACTGCTTATAGCCCATTGAGTTGCTCACGGTGGTCGTTAAACCTCCAATCAAAAAAAAAAAAAAAAAAAAGAAAAACTAATTCGTTCTGGGTTGGTTAGGTTTTCGTTCTGCATTTCTGTAGAATATGTGTTGTTTGCGCTTTACTTGGTATTTACAGCCTGTGTTTCTTCGGCATTTATCTAGTTTTTACATTTTTAATAAAATTATGTCAAAAACCTGAAGTGCGATTTTTAAACAATCATAATAATTTCTTATAACGGCCGAGTGGTGGAAAGTAAAAATCACATATTATTTGATTGGAACTCAAAGTGGCGTAATTTCAAATCCCAGATAAGAAACGCTTGCTACGTTCCAGTTTCTAAACAATAGTTTGGAGCTTTTATTCTGCTAACAGTCCAACTGAAGCTTCATTTACCGCCCCACGTTCAGAACAATGTTCATCAACACTACATGCTTGCTAACTCGATGACATACAGTTGTCATTTGGTTATTTTTATAGTACCTAGCACAATGCTGTTTGCGTACGTCGACTTAGGGTTCCCCTTGCACATGTCTCACAAAAATCTTTACAATCGGCATTCTCGTTTTAGGAATTCTCGAATTTGTATTTGTCAGGTTAACTTTTGGATAACAGTGTACATTTAAGCCCTTTCGATTAAATCCGTATTCAGCGGATCGCTATCCTCATCTTATACGTAATTGTTCATGAAAATGCTTCGCCAAGACCATTGGACCATACTGAAGTGGTCAGTGTCGCTAGTTTCTGGCTCCTCGTAAAAGCTGGCTTTTCTTGAATCCGGGACCAGCAGTAGGTGCGATCCAGTCTCACGGCACTGACCCTATCCACTCCTTCGACCCAGTAGTCCTAAATTACGAACGGGTGAGCTTTCAGACCCCATAGAAGTGCTCAGAGTGGTCTCTAAACCTCAAAACAAAAAAAGGAATAATAATAATTGTTTTTTCTCATTTTAATTTTTTTCAACGCAAGAACGTCGGGATACTGGAAAGCAGCAATAATATATTTTGCAGAAGTAGGAAGTTTACCCGAAATAACTCTAGTGATCGTTTCTCATTTTTTCTTTAGCAACTACGGCTTCTCTAGTACATAACTTTGCGCAGAGGTTAACATTGTACAGTAAAAAATCGTTGTTAGACGGTATCATTTAAACGCCATATATTTTATTATTTATTTACTTTCACTGAAGAAAACTAAACATCATTTAATAAGCGTATGCTATATCATAAAAAGCACCCGTTGTCTTCCCATGTCATGATGTTTAATGCTTTTTTTTTCACTTTGTCTCTGAAAATTCTACCATTCTACACAAGAGTTTTCACTTAAAAATGCATTTAATCACCACCTACTGAGTGTGTCCACATACCATCCTGTCCAAACGGCCATTACGGAGAAGGAAAGCATTTTGGCTAATGAAATGCATTAATGTGAATTTGCGACTAATGACCTCAGAGTGCCCCGTCGGGGGAAAAGTCGACCGCGTCTCCATTTCGAATCTCCTGAAGTCCTTCCGGTTGCGTTGGTGAAGGACCTGGAATGCGTACTATGCTTGATACTTTAATACATTTCCTTTTCACTCCCAAATGTTCTTACTCTTAATGAGAACACAAATGCACTGCTCGATGTATCCAGTAGGTAACAAAATTAACAATGGGGAGGAAGCTTAATGTTCCTTCGAGATGAGAGAGACGATCACACAGGACAGCTTGGGAATTTAACGGAATAAAAATAGTGCTGCGGGGTTGGCAACATAACTGGTAACGAGGCAGATATATAGTAATTACGCGGTAATTTCTTACACTCATCTCAGTCGGCGGTTATTCTGAAAGATCTCTTGAATTATTTTCGAGATGAAAAATATTAGTGTATGTACTTTAAATATGATTTCTTGAAATAAGAGCGAAATATATGTTGACCGATTGTAAGATACCAATGTGTGGTAAATTAAAGTACGAATAATGAGGACGGTAGTACCTAAAATAATGGGCTACACGATGTACATCAGATGCAGAGTTTAGCAAGTTGATATGCTACTTGTGTCAGTACCAGTGAAGAGTAAATCATTATGAACATAAAACAAAGGGGTGATTGAATGTTCAACTAAAAAGGGAATTGTGACGCCCACATGCGATTTCACACGTCTAAAGGCTGAAGTTTATGATCCATGCTATCGCATCCTGGAGTCTTTTCCTATTTCTGCAACATCTTAAAATGTTGCCAGTAGACTTCTGAGCATATAAGATTGTTAGGTGATTATAAACTAATGTACCCAAGTAGCACAAAAACGTTTGTAAAACGTTTTAAAACCGGTTCGGAATGACGTTAAAAAAACTGCACAATATTACATTTAAAAAAAGCTAATGTCTCTTCTATTCAACGGTATCTTAACCGTTGTTATAACGTCGTATCATCGTCTTTACGACGTTTAAATGACGTCATTTTACCGTCATATTCATTCCTTTACTATAACGTTGAGAAACGATTTGAACAACCGTTTATCAACGTTGAAATATTGATTTTACAATGTACTTTTCTTTTCTGTATTACGTTTAGTAAACGTTACGGCAACAGTTAATCAACGTCTAAGCCTCCTCTATTGAAAGTTGCTGTCCTTCGCGTATTACGTCAAAACAACGTTTTCAAACGTCGTAAAGAAAATGTTACCACAACGTTTTATCGAAGGTTCTATCCCGGTACTTAATTTTTTTGGCTTTACGTGTGCAGTTGCAAAACTTTAGATTAACGTTTTATCAACGTTTATATTTCGTTCTTTAAATCGTTTGCTTTGCATATTACGTTTAAAATAAACGTTTAAGGGACGTTTCCATAACGTAGCAAAACCGTTTTAGCAACGTTTGTACTCCATAAGAGAGACTTACGGTAATGCTTTTTTAAAGCTGTCAAGATAATCTGTTGTATACAAAGTCTTGTTCCCTAGTCTACAAAAATTTCGGGGTAAATAAATGAAGTTCTTAGCTAACCTAAAAAATCATTTTCATCATATGAAGGTTCCTTCACAAAACGTTTCCTGCTCCCGATAGTTATTTTACTATCACTTATTTTTGGTGAAGCATTATAAGTATGACTTTGTTAATAGAGTAATGTTATAAAAAAAGAAAGCATTTCTATAACAGCTACTAGTGCACCACAATCTATCACCATTATACAGGGTGTCAGAGAATTATTGGACACATTGCAAAATTATGCACAAAACAAAACTATGAGCATTGTCTGTTTTTCTATGTCACGTATTACTAACACGGTTTCTATACTTTTGTTTTGCAGAATTGTTATTTCCAGAATCCTATAGATGGCGCTAGGTGTTGCCTGATGAGGAATATATGAGAAATGCGCAATCAGTAGTCATTTCATTCGTACAGCAGAAGGCGATGTGTGTGTTATGGCTTGCGGAATTTAAGCCTGTCATTAAAGTTAAAAGACGGTACCGTTTAGAGTATGGTTGTAATCCTCCATCAACGAATTCAATTAAGCGGCGAATGAAACAGTTTAAAGAAACTGGTAATGTGGAACATCGTGGAGGAGCCGGTAGGGTTAGCGTCAGCGGTGAGACGGTTCACCAAGTTATGAAAGTTTTTGACGAAGGCCCAGGAAATCCGTTCCTAAAGCAAGCAGAGGACTGTTCATTCCGAAATCGACAGTTCGCGATATCTTCCACAAAAAATTAAAAGTTTCATGTTTATGAAATTCAAATAGTGCAAAGGATGCATGTATATAATCACACTCTGAGATACGATTTCGCTGTGGATATGCTGAATCGAGTGGGAAACGACGAAAACTTTCCCAGTACTGTAATTTTCAGTGATGAACCCACATTTCATGTATAAGATGTATCAGGTATTGTTTGACTTCGTAAACTACGTTTTGTTTGGATATGGGGCAGCGAACCGCCTCACGCCGCTATTGAACTAGAACGTGATTCTCCAAAAGTTAATGTGTGGTGCGTCCTATAAAAATTAGAAGTAATTGGCCCTTTCGTCTGCGAAAAAACCATATATGGTGACATTTACTTGGATATGCTAGAAAATTTCGCTATACCCCAGATTAAAAGATATGACATCGTTTTCAAAAAAGACGTGCGCCCCCGCATTGGTCAATGTGTGTACATAAGTGCCTAAATGAGCATTTCCCCAACAGATGGATTGGGCGTTGTAGTCCCATTCCATGGTACAGTCAGTTTCTTTCGATCTGTTTAATGTTTTGTTTTATATAATTTTGTAATGTGTCCAGTAATTCTCGGACACCCTGTATTGTTATTGTTCACAAGGTATACGATTTCGTAAACTATATTTTGATTCAAGTCCATTTTACTGACTTCGTCGTGGCTGTTGCAATTTTCTTGGGAATTCAGTTCCTCATATTTAACTCGTACGACGAAAAACGCCTGTAACATAAAGTAGACATTTTAATACCAGTAATATCTAAGTTATTTCAACATACGGAGTCAGCCGTGTTGTCATTTACGACAGTGTTTCGGACACATCTGAAATTTTGTTGATAGACTATTAGAAATGTGAGGTGAAATAATGCTGGGAGATAAATCAAGAAGTACTTTCACAGCTTTGTTTTTAATTTTTCTTTTAGGTGTTGCTAAAGGCTATCTGTGTTCCTGCTGCATATCTGCTTATTTATATCTCAGTTTGTTTCTTTATAATTTTTTTTTTGTATTTTTACAGAGCAGGCTTTTATTTTGTTATGTTAGTTGCTTTGTATTTTTCCAACCCTTTTGTATTTGTTTCTTAAACATATTTTTCACTAGTTTGTGAATTTAGACTTCACTTTTGGTTAAAATTGTCTTACTATTTGAGGAAGTTTGTTTAGCGTAATGTCCCTAGTTTACATCTTGTGCTTAGGAATTGCAATTTTTAGTTTCAGCTTGAGGGTCCTATTGTGTCACAGTACGTAGCATATAAATAATTGTAAGAATGAATTGATTATGCATGTTGAAACACCTTTTGAAGAATTTGTATGCAAATAAGATATGAAAACAGCCTCCCAATCTAGTTTGTTGTGTCTTGGGTTAAATTCTGTTGCTACCCATACATATATACTCATTTAAAGAGTAATCCTTTGCATTGTTTGGCCAACCAGAAAAAAAAATCTTCTATTGGTTGTTCATTAATGCCATTTGCTGTTGTACTCTGACAATTTGCTGTGCTCTTCTCTCTATTTCTGTACATAACATTAACTTCAAGTTCTTAAAATGTATAAGGTATTTTCCTGTTTCAATTCATAGGTGGTCACAAAAAGTTATAACGAAACAAATTAACAATTCATGTATTCATTTCATTATTTTCATAGGCTTCAAACACAATTAACACAATTCATGCATTCTGAATCATTAGAGAATATATACAGTATCATAAGAGAATATAATCATAAGAGAATATATACAGTATCATAAGAGAATATAATCATAAGAGAATATATACAGTATCATAAGAGAATATAATCATAAGAGAATATATACAGCTCACAAAAAGTTTGGGATATTATGGTTTCAGAGGAGGAAACATGGAGATATGCACATTTAGTGACTACAGGAGATAGGTTATCAGCATAAATTAGCCTCATGACTACACAGCATGGGGTGTGTGTGTGTGTGCAAGCTACGATAAAAGTAGCTTCCGAGAAGTGAAAAACAGGTCGTCTCACTGCTTGGACTACAAGTTTGCTGAATGCATTTCCTTCTGAGTAGGATTGACTTGAAAAGATGTCCAGACGATGTTTAAGTATTGACAACAGAAATAGGGCTGCTGACGTGTTACACGCAGGTGTACGGCAGATTGATGCAGTTGCTGATTTAGGAGTTTTGCAAGCCAGCTACACACAAAATTTCTACCGAATGGAAATGCTGCAGATCAAGCAGGGTTTTTAACCCCTCCCCTCTCCCCCAATAAACAGGTGTGGGGGGTTTCACTTAAAATAATAACACCCAATCCAAAGGGTTTTTTTTCCCAAAACAATACATGTTTTTTCTGGTTAATGCTCTTGTATGGTATGTTTCTGCTCCAAGAAATTCCCAAATATATTTTATGACTGCATTACTCGTGATGTTGTGATAGAACAAATAGGCAATGCTTCTTCACAATTAAATATTTTATTTTAAGATCTACTGTAGTTTCACTGAGCATTTGGCTTGGCTTCATTAGGACAAATGGAGTGCAAACGTTCAAATCATCGTGACATCATCAGCATTCTGACAGTCACTGCTTTTGGCAAGTCGTTTCTACGTGTTTGAAAGAAATCGAGTAGATGTCATGTCGTTGACAAGCCATGAGCAGTTGCACTATATGTGGAAAGCTTCTAAAATATTAAGCTTGATAGTCAAATCTGGTTTATCAATGAGCGTAGCATTTGAAAAAAAAATCTGGTTATTTTCATGACAATGTTGGGCTATAGACTACAACTTTAATTCCGTGCGTAAGTCATGTGTTCCTTCACATGAAAACTTAGAAAGCCCTACGGATCTGCCATAGTCCACATTCACAAGCGATTTGATAAATTCCCCAGAAATTTGTCTTCAACGTAGTCTTTTGATCCATAAACATTTGCCTTGTTTATAGATTTTAAAATAACTTTGAAATTTAAACTTTTAAAAGTTCGTAAATTTCTGGACAGCTTTGTCTACAACGAAAGGACTATCTATATCCGGTGAGTGCTGCAATTTCTTTAAAAAAAAAATGTCGAGCTTTTTTTTTATTTTTGTTGGGTTTACTGAACATGGTGAGCAACTCAATTGGCAATAAGCAGTCGCCTGTCCCTAATTTAGGGCCACTGGTTCCAGGGAAGGTAGAGAGCCAGTGCCGTAAAATAAACACAACATCCATGCCTCACCGGGATTCGAATCCAACCCACTTGGAAAAACCGACCAGTCACAAGCCAGTGCTTAGACCACTGCGCCATTGGGACGGCAAAAATCTAGCTTTTTCTGCAAGGAATCCTCTGTTACGCATAGATTTACTGCACGATATACATGTGTAGAAAACACTTATTTGTTTCCATGACTTTTCTTTATGACTTGTCAACAACATGACACCTGCTCGATTTCTTTCAATTGCGTGGAGACAATTCACTAAAATCCATGATCGTCAACTAGCTGATGATGTCACATCTGAATGTTTATGCTCCTTTTGTCGTGATGAAGCCGAGCTAAAGGCTCAACAAAACTATAGATCTTAAAATAAAATATTTAATTGTGAATAAATGTTGCTCATTTATTCTATAACATCACACATGGTCTAATCCTTTAATTCCACTTATATTATATTTACCAATTTGGGGAATTCACCAAGTTGGTTGACTTTCACAGGGTGATCCAGTTGTACTCTACAGAGGGATCTACTGGGAGAAGGGGAGATGCTGAACTGAGGGATGTAAGCTCAAGTTTTAAAGCTACAAGAGATTGTACTTAATTTACACTCACCTGTGTTTTGCATAACATCCCTAACTTTCCTAACTAGAGCGATGAATAACTAAACCTGAGTAAAATTAAAAAAAAAGAAAACATTTATGCAACTTTTTTAGATAATTCAACTGTTTTGAATGCCCAGTTATTTCTTAATGTAAATCACACTCAAAAGTTTGTCCTAATTAATGCTGGAAACATTTTTCATTATGCTCGTAAATTAAAATTCGGGGTATATCTTAATCTAATTTTATCTTTATTTATATTAAGAATCAAGCAAGAAGAAACAAAAAGGGAAGTAAACACTGAAAAACAAGTTACTAGTGACGTGAAAAGCCAAAATGAGCACAAGCTGCAGTTACAATTAACTGGAATGAAAATTTAAAAAAGGAAAAAAGCTAAAACACTGATGAAACCTATTGAAGGTGCTGTCGTCATGACATTAAACCCTTTCTGACTTTTTTTTCCGACAGCCAGAAACACTCCTTTGATCTCCCCCCCCCCCCCCCTTCCTTTGATCTTTTTTTTTTTTTTGCATTAAGCACCCAAACACAGCAAATAGCTCTAATCTCAACTTAGTATGCTCAGTAGATATGTCACTAACTCACTATTATATGCTATGCTACAAATAAATAGTCCAATATAATAATGATAATTTTACTCACAAAATGACGGAATCATACATAGTTGTTTGCGTTATTTACATGAAGTGTTAATGTCTGGCTTTACTTTGCAGAAAACTCTTCATTGCTTCAGAAAAATGTTTTGTGCAATATCGTTTTCAATAGAAATGATGGATAAAGCTGAGAGATGTGCCTGCGTCGTTGTAGATCTCCAATAAGTCTTTATCAGCTTTAATTTATTAAAACATCTTTTCCCGCTTTCTACATAGACAGGAATTGCAATATTCGAAAGCAAATCCTACTGTTGGGAAAACAATGAACCATATTATGCTGAAATATGAAGTTTAGAGCTTCTATTGTAGTGGCTGAGCTGTATTTGCTCATAAGTGCTTATAAATGCCGCAGATCTTCAAACAGTTGCTCCCCATCGATGTCTTTTTCTTCACTGTCAGCATCCTTAAGGAATTTTTCTAACTGCATACACTTTTCTTTTAAAGAATCCCCTGTCAGGCATTTTTTTTTTTCCAAATTATAAAGGAAGCCCGGAGCGTTCGAAAGTTTTTGCAACTCAGTAAATCTTTCCTGAATGGCAAACAATGCGCTATCAATGAGTGGATAGAAAACCGTTGATTTATATATGGTTTCGCAATCTGTAGCAGCTTTGTTGCAGTTTTCTTAGTCAAAAGCGTTTTTTTCCGCCTTACCCTAGGCTGGGGGAATTTGGGATTTATTTCCAAGATGTACATAACAATAAGGCTTGTCACTCAAGCCTTATTGTTATATATATATATATATATGTGTCAGCCAGCATCAGGAACGAACAAAAATAAAATGTTAAATTTTTTTCCCCTGAAAACCCAAATGCGTTAAAGCAGCAGAGAAGAATTATCAGTAAAAAGCACACACAAGAATTTAAAATGCTTCTTCTTGTTATGGGTATATATATAGGAACTCTGCACGTGCCAGAAAAACAACAAAGGAGTATTCACCTTTAATTTTTGTGGCAAATACAGACTAGCTCATAAAAGAAAAAAAAGTAAGCGGATAATTTTACTATGTAAGAAAATTTACAAAGCCATGGGTTAATTTGGCATCCCTTCCATTTGGAGGCTACCTACCCGGCCAGTAAATATGTATTTATTTATTTATTTATTTTAATTCTCTTTGCCACATTACACCATTCAACACACAATCAAATCACAGATACAATTTCTGTACAAAAAACATGCAAATACAAATATTATACAATAATATTATACATATATTGAAAAGTATAAATGAAGTAATAGAAAATACAAAAACACGTATGATAACATGAATAATTTTGTTTTTAGTTTGAGTAAATTGAATCACCACTACAGGTTCTTAAACAAATCAGTGCGGTGGACTGTGATTGTGGCAAGGGAACCAGGGAAAAAGGCTAACAATAGCCTGACGGGACCCTAGTCCCCTCCCCCTCCCAAATAATAGAATCTAATTAGTCAAGCCAAAGAACAATTTTAACGTTATGCAGTACATTGAAGTTATGATACATAATATACAACCAATCGTTAATCAACCATTCATTTTGAAGGTCTTTATTTGTTTTTTGAATACCGAAAAGTGTGTAATCGTCTTGATATGTAGCGGCAACCCATTCCAGGACCTAGGGCAGGTCAAGTTAATATTATTAAATAATAAATTAGTACGCGCTCTAGGTATTAAAAAACTAGTATTTCCACGAGTGTCATGATAATGGGAGCGTAAATGCAGTCCTAAATTATTTCGTGGGAAAAATGTCAGTACCTGGAAAAAGTGCGACGATGCTGTGAAGAGACGCTGCGGTAGGCCTAACGCATCGCTACGGCGACTATGTGAAGCTTAGCGTCGTTGAAAGGAAGATTCGCTGCGGCATGTAATTCACGCGTGGATGACTACACGTCCAAGCGCGCATTTTCTTGCCAGGAGAGTGAGCCATGTTATATTCATACGTTACACAATATAGTTCGTTCATGTTTTGTCATTGTTTTTAAAGCAGATGTTGATAAATTTTTCGTTCTTTCGCATATGATTCTTTGATTCAAAATAGAAAGTACTAATATGCTGTTCTATGTTGTACAGAAAACTGGGGAACTATAACTTTTGTTCTGGTTTGAACAGCTTCCATTCATAGCTGATTTGCTGTGTCACTGCATTTTTGGTTCTCCTGTTAATAGCTTGTTCGCAAGTCAGTTTTTATCTTACTCATACGTATCTTTTGAAATCGAAGAGGTTTTATCCGGTTTTGCCAACAACGTACAGGATACAACAAAATAAAGGGTGAATGCTGTGGATCTATTTTCTGTAGCGTATCATTACATTTATTGCTCTCCTGCCAACAACGTAACCTCTTGTACTATTCCGCCCGTCATTTCGTCACAGCAACGAACCTTCCTTTTAAAGGACCAAAGCTTTACGTCTTTCCCGGAGCAATGCTTCTCTTCACAGCGTTAGACTCACAGGTCAATATTACGAAAAAACATATTTAAAACACATTTAAATTATACAATTTCTGCACCATTTGCCATTAATTTCCATTAACTAAAATCTGTACATCGCACTTTTTCCAGGTACTAAAATTTTTTCGACGAAATAATTTAGGTCGCTAATCTACACATTTACCACCTAGCCTACCCATTGGACCGGGCCTAGCTGGAAATCCACAAGATCGAATCTTTACAGCTACCTCAAGTCTCCTGACTTTAATCCTATTAAGAAAATTTGGGAATTTATAGAGCAACGTTTAGATAACCGCATTCCATACCCCAGTACACTGGCAGACCTCTGTAATGTGTTGACTAATATGGAACTAACTGCACCAGACACTCGTCAATAATGTCACTGCAAGTATGCTTCGTAGTTGCCAAGACGGTTCTTCGACACATAGGTAGAGTTATTGGATACTGAAATCCAGAGGTATGGGTATTCTCTGAATATTCACGTTTGCCTATATTGTGGTACTACTTGTTGTGTGCAGAAATTGTCCATTAAATTGTTTCTGTAAACACACTGTCGTTTATGTTGCGTAGCTTCACTTCAAGCAATATCCCTAAATTTTTGTGACCAGTGTGTATATATATATATATATCATCATCATCATCATTGTCAACTATTATCAATCCACTGCTGGACGAAGGTCTCCCCAAGTTTCCTCCACAACGGTCTGTCTTGTGCCAGTCTCCTCCATGTCACTCCTGCATACTTTCGAATTTCATCCACCCATCTCCCATGTGGTCTTCTTCTGGGTCTTTTCCTGTCCCTTGGAATCCAATCTAAAATTTTGGCTGTCCATCGATGGTCTGTCCTTCTGGCAGTATGTCCAGCCCATTGCCATTTCCGGGATTTAACTCTGGTCATGATGTCTTCCACTCTTGTCATTTTTCGGATCAACGAGTTCCTCTTCTTATCTCTCCTGGATACACCAAGCATGCACCTCTCCATGCTACTTTGAGTCGTCTGCAGCCTTTGTATGTCTCTTTTAGTTACGGTCCACGTCTCTGCACCATACGTAAGCACTGGAAGGATGCATTGATCAAACACTTTTCTTTTAAGGCATAATGGCATATTGCTCTTGAAAATTATGCTGTTTCTTCCAAAAGCTCTCCAGGCAAGTTTTGTACGGCGATTAATTTATTCACCAATGTGACCCTCACTTGATATCTGCTGTCCAAGATAAACGTAGGTGTCTGTTATCTCCAGCTTTTCTTCATCAATCGATAAATCTACATTTTTTTGTAAAAACATTGAACATCACTTTTGTCTTCTGAAAATTCATTTTTAACCCAACTTCTTTACTCTTGTCAGCGAGTTCCTGGATCATACTCTGCAGCTCTGATGGGGTAGTTGCAAAAATGACTACGTCATCAGCAAAACGAAGGTAGGTTAGATAATCTCCTTATATATATATATATATACATACATACATACATTGCTTAAAAAAAATGTCACACCCCAATGTTGTCTCTACCGGGTAGGTACAATAAAACTGTGACAGTTTGTATAGCTTTTGCACACAGCGTAGCTATGTGATCCAGCCTTTAATCGGTTGCCCTTAACAATCTGATAATAAAAGAGATCCATAATTCAGAGAAAGGCTAATTAGGAAGCACTGGCCTAATCGGAAAAGTATTAATCCGACAGTGAATATAAATATTGGTTTGTGGCTCTTTAATTTAATTGCTTAGGAATGAAAAGATTATTCATTCAGAGAAATCTGAAGATACAGAATCAACTAGCAAATACAAAACTTGGTCTACTACTCTTGCCATTTGGAAACAAACAGCTACAAAATTCAGAGTGAACATTAAATTCAAAACCAGTAGTACCAAACGTAAACAGCTATCAAGATGGTTTTGAAGCATTACAGAATAAACTTCGTTTTCCTTTGCTATCACAGGTGTCCAATTACTTGATGGTAGATAGCGTATTTCCTCGAAATTTTGGATTGCACACAGTTATTTGAAATGGCCTCAATATGCTTATGGATCCACATTAGATTTCATGTTTTTTTTAAATGAGCCATTAACCAAATTAATTATGGATGAAAAAACTAATCAATTTATGATTATGAATATAGAAGAACATCAGATATATCTAGATATGGAAAACTTGATTGAACATCGTGCTTTTAAGACCTTTAGAAATATTTTTTTCATTCAAACGTCATAGTGGCTCTGACCTCAGAAAATCTGAAAACCAACCAAGAATACTACCCACCAAGTGATTTAAAGAACCGAATAACTTTGCTAAATTAAAAAAGCATTAAACGAATTAACCAATCATACCTATTGTATAAAAAAACCAACAGTCAATCTTGAAAGACTTCTATGTAAATTTTCACTGCACTTTATGCACACCATAATTATTCTATCAAACGCTTTACGGCTGTCATTTATCTTATCAGATAATATCAAGACCCAAATGAAATAAATTGCCATTGAAAGACTTGAGAGAATTCCTCTATTTTCAAATGCTTTTACTAAGAAAGAAACACAGCTGTCACAAACAAAATTTAAAGAGCGTAAGTTAGCAGAAATTGAAATTTATGGACATCAAATAATATGTCTCATGCAACAAAACAATTTGTAACCCAAATTTAGGATCCCCTATGGTATAAAAACTTTAAAGTCAAATGACCGAGGTAATCATGGAAAAAATTAAACAGAGATATGAAGCTAACCGAATGTTATATGTTCTGTACATTCGTTACTTTGACATATTTTCTTATGCCAACAAACATAATAAACAAAATTCGCGCAGAATGTCTCTATCATGCACTAATTAAAAAGCCAAATTGAAAGAAATACTCATAAAAAAGCAAACTTCGCTTGGCATTTTGATTTCCAAAGAGCAAAGCATTATTAAATATGCAAGTGTTTTGAAAGGACACACGCATTTCATCAATTATTCCACCTGATAGCCACTATCCTTTCAAATAAAGAATTGTGGCATTTCGTGGATACAAAAAAGACAGATTTCCTACATTCGTTTAAATTTGAGATCCTCAAGACACCTAAACTGTATGAAGAAACTAGCAACAGAAAACAGGTGAAATAAAAGGATATTCAATACGCTCACCGATAACAGAAAAACATTCAATTCAAAAACCTAATGAAAAAGATAAAACATCTGAACTATGTTGCGGATCCATACCGTACATAGAAACATTGCCAATACATCCAAGAATATTTGTTCTGAGAATTGGCGAAATATTTTTTGAAAATCTTCAGCTGCCTTCTCCTTACAACCAATATATGCCTATTGCTGCGCATGTCAGTACTTCTGTAAAATATAATGCTCAGTTTGTCTTCATTAAAATTTGTGAAACTGTTGCTTGCTACACAGGATATGAGGGCTCGTTTGCTATGTACCGGCAGCACATACCTAATAAATTGTTCAGGCTATATGATAATGCTACAAAAGGACACTGTTATGGTTAAAGTAATTGTGGTATAGTAAATACTTTTGTTGCCTCAGTATTTAAACATAGTTTTGAGCTGAGGGGTTACCAATATTTTTAATATCCTCAGAAAGATAGAAAGTTGCAGAAAGAAGCTAAGAGTTAACATTTTGCACTCTGTTCTTATGTTCAAATAATTTATCTAAATGACATCCACTGGTTTTACAAACAGCCAGTTTTTACGGTATATATATATAAGAGGAGAAATTAATATTTAATATCTGTTGTTAGACCGTTCACGGTTGTTCAGCGTAGAAATGGAGCTTTAAATATAATGAGCTCTTTGATCTCGGCACCTCTTTTGCAAAGATCATTGAAAGAGAGCGCCATAGGACGTTTTGTGCTTCATCTCTTGCATCTGTTACTTCATCCAAGCAAGTCTCCAACCGACGCTGCCAGCTGTTTCTCCGGCCGAAGTATCCAGGGCTTTGTATGTAAGTCTATCAAGGGAGACGGTGGAAAATCATTAAGTACACCACGAACTCCACCAGGAAAGAATAATAGGCCTGGGAATCGTTGTGATCCGATAGTCTGCCTTCTATTTATTTCCGCCACAAAAGAACAGCTGCGAGAGCAGCCAAGTTGTTGATTCCAACGGTCAGTGTTATGACAGAAGCGTTTAGTTTAAGTCCACCCACAAAGGATCCAGCCATATCTCAGGGGGACAGGTCGTAATTTCCGTGCCGTTTCTGTGTGCTGGCTTGATCAATGGGAACATAAATAGCTGCCCAGGAACTAAATAACTTCACAATGTCTTGTATACTTAGCACTTTTTTTATCAGGATATAAGAGTTGCGGATAATAATAGGAAAATATTTTCCTGTTTTTCTTTAGGATTACACGGGCTGGAAAGAGTTATAAGTTTTTTTTGCGTCATCTATATCTCCTCAACTTCTTTCCTTGCTAGAGGTAAATCACACGATGAGTGCACAGCCAAACGGACTGGACGAGTTAATGATGGATGTCAACTGAAAATTGTTCCCTTAGATTTTGTATGCAAAAGGGAGTAGTTAGGGGCTCGAGGAAGAGAGAGAAGTAACCGTAATCTGTGCAGCTCTACGGATGACGATAATAATTTTCTCTTCGAGAAAGCCAACTACAGGGATTTCCTTCAAATAATCCAGTTATGTTGAAAATTGATAAAACAATTGGTCGGTAACCCCAATATTAATGATATGTACTAGAGTTGTCAATGAAGTAGCGTGAATACACGATAAAAATGAACAATGGGTAATATTTGAGTAAACCTAATTTACTGGCCATCAAAATGATTTTCCCCCGACGCAATACACTTTTGGTATCGAAGGAAGATAGTTTTGATCTTCCGCTTCTGCAGTGTTAAAAGGAGGACTTTTAACACTGCTTCCAGCAGTGTTAAAATTCCTCTTTTTTTTATCGTCTTCAGCTATGTCGTCTCGTTCACTTGGATGAACGAAATGTCTACTAATATATCTCCTTTCAGCGCTAAGGTTAGTTAGAGGAAACAAATAGAAAACCTCCGGTGCCAGATCATGTGAATATGGTGGGTGATTCAACGGAGCAACTGCTCGTGCTTAAAAAATGTGAAAAAATCCTTGGACAAATCTTGAGCTTTCCCAAATCCTTTTTTAAAATCATACGGACTGTTTCATGACTTATTTCCAGTTCCTGGGCGACGATTAAAATCAGATCATATGTAGAGGATTTTAGGAAGGGAGTATCTGACCCTCAAGTCTTAGAAAACCCTTAGAAATAGGAAGCTGGGAGATTTGTGCTAGAGTGCCCAACAGGAAAGGGATACGGAAGCGAGTTAGAAAGGTGGAGGAAGACGCCCGTATTTATTACTGGGGGACCAGTGGCCCCCGACGGTTTAACGTGCCCATCCGACGCACGGTGGATATTTTAGTTGTTCGAGCGTTCGCACCTGCCTGGGATTGAAATTGAGGTTCCTCCGTTGCAGTCACGAACGTTGACCACTAGATCATCCGCGCCGCAAGGCTATGATTCCCAAAATCAGGTGGGCTTTATACACTGTAGTAGTCTTCAACGGAGTCCGATCCTTCCACGCAACTCTTGAAACAGTCCATATCACACTTGAAGGTTACTGCTTTATTTCCGGAAACTTCTTCCACTATACGTTTCTGACTCAGATTTTCCTAATGAAATCAGAATTTGATATTGTTTCTTTGCCCTGTATTTTCGCTTCAACACTATGCGCCAGCACACGCTTTATGCGCCGCTCTCTTTGTCGAAGTTCAGTTAAAGTTACGGACCAGTTCGGGGTGGTACTTGACATCGCCGTGCAAGTTGCTGCACCTTTTACAAGTTTTCCGTTCTGGGAGTTACGATAGTTTTCAGTGAACTTTTTTGAAACATTTTGTGTAGTTGATTGACTAGAAGCCTAGGAAATGAGAAGCTTAATTCCAATTTCCCTCCAAAAGAAGAAAGATGTGAAGTAAGTGGGTACATTGATCTACTTGTTGTAAAAAGCCATATTATACGATATTCTGAGATCAAAAGGAAAACTGTTCCTACTGTATAAGAATGTACTAGAGAAACCCAATATCAAAATAGCTGATGTGACAAGTACTGTAATGCTACCTGTAAAGTAAGAAAAATATTGAAAATTCTTTCATTTCAATGCTCGTAAATGCTTATAATGCTCTTTACTAAAACATTAATGTAAGAATTTTCTTTTTTGATTCACTCTCGCGGACTGCTGTCCTTTGATTGAAGTAGCTAAAGTTTCTAGGTAACCTGAGTTTTTGAACATGCAAATCTGTACTCAGTTGAGACAGAATTAAATTTCATGCTGTTTTGAAACTAGTTATGTACTTCTACTCATATTTTAAAATTTCGCTCTTTCTCAAATTAATTTTCGGTGCACACCGTAGAGCTAATTTTTTCCTGAAAAATGTATTAATTATGATTACCAGATGTGTGGAAAGAACATCAAGCATCTTTCGATGAATTCAAAGGTCAGGTGATTCATCAGTTCCGGAGCCAAATACTTGCAATTAACCCTTTAACCACGGGACGGTCTGTCAGGTCAAAATTTCCTTCTCGAAACCGTTCGAACCAACGACAGCACTGACGATGTGATATTTCATTGGAGTACACACTGGTAATGTTCTGTACAGCGCTTTTGAAGGTGCTACCGCGACGAAACTCGTACAGCATGCAATGGCGGATGTGCTCCGTGCCCACATCCAAGATGGCCGGCGCTTTTGCTCTTCGCTTTCTGACAGCTGCCACTGATTTAAGCCTCATACCTGCTGATGTCATGCCGGTGTGTTGCATAAACCCAGTGACCAATATGCGCTCCAACTGGAGTTTCAAGTTGGGGCTTCGACCTCGTCATCGGAAATTACTTTAAAGATATCAGGTTTTCGTGCGGAATGAGTCAATCATAAAAACTTAAGGTAGCAATCTTAAAACAACGGTAATTAAAACACTACGTAGGCTTCCGATGAAGTGAAGAACTTATTTAATGTATAAGTTAAAATATTAAAAATAAAGCCATAAGAACGTTCGGTCTTCCTAAAGACTATCATCTGATGGAAGTACTGAAGGAACATTTTTGGGTGGGGAGAAGTTAAAGTAACTTACAGGCGTGACGTACAGAACAGGTGATCATGTCGTCAATCCAGATATGATGATTTTAAATCGATATATGAATACATACAATCAAATGGTCAAATTATCAAAAAAATAACATGTAAGACAAGTAAGACGTAGAAAAAGAATAAATGAATGAAATAAGTTAAATACAGAAAATTTTGGGCAATCTTAATAACGAGGCAATCTTACGTAACTTACCTACAATAAGCGGATAATATGCTTACTTAAGTCTAATAACAATGATTTTGTTTTTATATATATATTAAATATTTTCATTCTCCACAACTGGAGGGGAAAGTTTTAATAGCTGTGTGCTGTTTTGCATTACCTGTACTTGCCTTACTTCATTCATTTATTCTTTTTCTACGTCTTACTTGTCTTGTATGTTAAATTTTTTGATAATTTGACCATTTGATTGTATGTATTCATATATCGATTTAAAATCATTATATCTGAATTGACGACATGACCACCTGTTCTGTACGTCACGTCTGTAAGTTACTTATGTTTCCCCACCCAAAAGATGTTCCTTCAGTACTTCCATCTGACGATGGTCTTTAGGAAGACCGAAAGTTCTTATGGCTTTATTTTTAATCTTTTAACTTATGCATTAAATAAGTTCTTCACTTCATCGGAAGCCTGCGTAGTGTTTTAATTATCGTGCTTTTAAGATTGCTACATTAAGGCTTTATGAATGATGAAAATTACTTTCTTTCCAACCCAGTAGGTGACTTTATCTCATTTTTCATGTTTTTACCTGGTGTCTGAAAAATTGCCGTCTCCGTGGCCGGATGATCTGATACGTTAACTTCTGATCCTTTAGTCGGTAGTAGTGGCGTAGCCAGGCATGCCAAACGGCGAGCGACCATATTACAGATATATATACGATGGACGGTTAATCTAGCGCATGTGCAGGCCAAGGAAACAATATCACACAGAGACTCATCTAGAAGATTTTACAAATTCTGCGCAGCATGTGACAGGGCATTGCGTATTTGACAGAAGGAACCAGCGACTGGTTGCAGATGCACTAGAGGGATTTCAAAATATCCTGGATATACTGCTGGCTCTTCAGTGTCCTAATAATGCGTATGAAGCGGAAAAGTGAACGAAACCAGATTCCACCAAACACCATAATGCTCCCTGTCAGGGACGTTCTGCTGCGGATTAATTTGCTACGATGACAGCTTTTGCGGGATATAATTATGAAAACTAATTCTCTTACGCCTGCTTTTGTGCTTATACCGTATAAGTTGCGAAGGCGTGGCCCGTGCATGCTTTTTGCTCATGCGCTGCTACCGTGGCCTACCTTCTCATTCCTACTACTCTCTATCTGATCCAAGTGGTACTTTCTGCGAGTCGAAATTTCATTGGTAGGATTTTGTTCTATGCTATATCATTGGTGAAAACAGCCTCTATTGAGGATATTTTGTATGTCATCCGCTTTTTCATTAAGCGAAGTTCTGCCTTACTTAAATGGGTCGGTTTTATGTTCTGTTTGAAATAGTATCTTTTCATCTTTACTCTCGTGCAAAAAAATCCATTCTTGCTCGTATACGTTGACCATGAGGAGCATTACTGCTTCTCTTTTCTCCCTGAAATATCTGATATTTTTTTTCTAGGAGTCGTAAAGTTATGTTACGTTTTCCTCCACACCAGTGCCTCTAATTGCTCGATTTTGAAAATTCCGTTGGCGTTCGTTATCTTATTTTGTGAGAAATATTTCGCATAATATTTCGTGTTTTCAACACAACCCACATTTGTGCCACGTCTGGGTGTAGGAAGTTATTTTTAAGTAATTTTTTTCGATTTGAACGAGCACCGTGAGTACCTCAATGGGCCTTAATCAGTCATTGGTCCTACTGGTTCCAGAGAAGAGAGAGAATCAGTGCCATGAGGTAAAAAAGCAATATTGGTCTAACCAGGTGAATCGAACTCGGTCCTAAATCGGACGAATGATCAGAAGCCAACGCTTCCTACCACTCTGTTAAACCGGAGATTCGCATATTTTAAAATAATTGAAAAAATCTTTTTTAACCGGATTCATTCAACTACGAAGAACATTGCGCACACTTACGTATCAAACAAAGTACATGTGGGCAATGTGCTTTGGATTTTGCATTAGGAAATCTAAATGCACTTTCTTAATTTTTGCTTTCTTAAAATCCTCTGTATCAAATGAGTTTTCTGTTTGAATAAATTCCAGTGCTTTACAGATATCGGAGCCATCTTTCTCGTTCTTTATTGTCACGATTGGCGTATTCAACGTTAAGTATCCATATTTGCATCAATCGTGATTCCAAATCAGACATTCCCCAGCGAATCACAAACACCACGAGTATTAAATTTCCGTCGTCGTTTCTGTGACAACCCTGTGGCTCTAACCGAGTGTTTCCCAAAGTTTCGGCATCTATATATTCCTTCAAAAATGTTAGTAACACTGAGTGTACCCATTAGGAAAATATACTCAGTATCCCCAATTAGGAAAATACACCGAGTATTCCCACATTAGGAAAGTACACTGAGTACTCCACCATTCCTCTTTGTTGGTTGCTACTATTATACAAACACTGCTTTCTTCCGGTTTATAAGACCCAGTTTTCAACCAGCGATCCGTATTCGTGAACTTTAAAGACAAAAAAAACCCCAATAAATATTAATTGTCAAAATCTATGGGGCTTCTTTAGTAACACAAAATAATAACAAATCCTTTCTATTAATAATTAACAGTATAGCTACTATTATACAAACACTGCTTTCTTCCGGTTTATAAGACCCAGTTTTTAACCAGTGATCCGTATTCCTGAACTTTAAAGACAAAACAATAAATATTAATTGTCAAAATCTATGGGGCTTCTTTAGTAACACAAAATAATAACAAATCCTTTCTATTAATAATTAACAGTATAACACTTTAACAAACAGACGTGTATGTGCCCTGTAATAATCAGTAGTAGACTGCTTGTGTTGCACTTGGCGCTGGCCTTGAAATAAGTGTTTATCGTGGAGGCGGTTATCGATGTAAAGTGTGAGTAAATCAACACTTTCTCTTCACTCATTCGCAGCGTACCCCCTACGAACTCTACCCGTACCCCCAGGGGTGCACGTACCATATGTGACGTGCCTGCCAGCAGGACGCTCATGACATAAAAACAGATAGCAGCGATAACAAACTTCCGCGTAGCTCAATTGGTAAAGTGACTTATTCCGGAATAAAGGTACCCGGGTTCGAGCCCCGGCGTGGACAAAAATCACGGAGAAATTTACTTCGTTACAATGGCACCCGAACTTTCCGGATGACCCAGCCGTTCAAAATGTCGCAATGGTGTGATGTTCTTTCCACACCGCGAGATAGGAAAAATAAGATAATCCCTTCTCCAGCGCTCGAAAAATAAATGTGTGTGACGTTGCATTCCACACACTAGATTGACTGGGATTTTTCAAGTGCACGTTCTACAGCGGATGGCTACCTGCGACGATTTATGGTCACGGCTGACCCGTGGGCCATGACCCCGGCCCTCTTTCGGGGGAGGGGTGTTGTGACGTTCCTGCCCAGTAGGACGCACACGACATAAAGGCAGACAGCAGTCAGAACGAACGTCCGCCCGCGTAGCTCAATTTGTAGAGCGACTTATTCCGGAATAAGGGGTTCCGGGTTCGAGCCCCGCCGTGGACAAAAATGACGGAGAAATTTACTTCGTTATACATATTTTGTGAAACAGTGCTCTAAACCAATGCATTGATGTCCAGCGACGCAAACAAAGTACGTATTTAAGTCCGCTTGTATCAAAGAATTACTCTTTGTGTTTTTATTTCTGCAAGCAGAGAAATTCAGATGCTGCTTCGTTTCTTAACATGACCAAAAAAAAAAATAAAAAAAAATAAGAGTAAGAATTTGAGGTGCAATGGACATTTACAATATTTTGTGTTATCAGTTTGAGAATTCATTCTCCGTATTGTGCTAGAAAACAAGTTGCCGATTTTGAACCTTCATTTCGCTTCAAAGGAAGAAAAAAATATGCTGGGAAAATAGCGTCACTGATTGATAGAGCTTTAAGAATATCTAAGAAATGGCTAAAACTTGCTAGTACTAGCATGCTAAAAGAAATAACGAATCGTCCGTGAATAATTTTCTTTACTGGAGAAAAACGCCTTCATCTCGTAATCTACACTATTAGAAGTCATAACGAAGAGTAAATAAATTTTTTTGGTTATGCAAACGTACAGAAAAAACAATATGTGCAATCTCACTTATGAGTCATTATTCAAATTGCTAAATTCGTACATTTTCAGAGTCAAAATTTTGGCATTAATGCATTTATTCAAAAGTGTTCATTTATTGTTTTAAATTTGCAGAATCAAAATGTTGGCATTAATGCATTTATTCAAAAGTGCTAATTTACTGTTTTGCCGATTTTTTTTTTAAATACATATATTTTGTTTTATTAATCAAATCGCGGTAAGACTGATAGAGAGGTTTCACGGCAAGACGAGCGCGTAAACATACACTGAAGTGCCAGAAAAACTGGTACAACAGTCTAATATTTGGTAGGTCCTACACGGGAGCGCAGGACAGCAGAAATACGACGGGGAATGGACTCCACTAGTTTCTGTAAATATGCTGTAGGCAATACACACCATACTTCCGGCAGAGCGTACCACGATTCAGGTGTGTTCCGAGGTCTCGGGTGGCTGTGTTCGATAGCGCGTTGCATGGCATCCCAAATGTGTTCTATCACGTTCAGATCTTGGGACTTGGATTAAAATGGCAACACCCCAAACTCAGATGAATGCTCCTCTAACCATAATGTGGCATTCCGACACTGTGTGAAGGTGCATTGACCTGTTGGAACAGGCCCAACCCATCAGCATGAATGCAGAACATGAACTAGTGTACCTCGTCAGACAGGATGCGCACATAGAGTTGGCCGGTCGCAGACGTTTGTAGACGTACCAGGTGTCCTAGTGAAGTCCACCTAAACACACCCCATACCATTACAGACCCCCCACCAGCCGATACAGTTACCTGTTGAAAGGCGGGATCCATGGTTTCATGGGGTTTGCGCCTCACAGGAATCCTTCCATCTGCCTGATACAGTTGGAAACGCGACTCGTCATACCAGGCTACTTATTTCCAGTCATCAAGTGTCCAGGAGCGGTGTTGACGTGCCCAAGCGAGGCGCATAGCTCTGTGTCGTGCACCCATCAAGGGGACTTGAGTCCGGCGTCAGCCCCCAAAGTCCATATCGTGCAGGGTACGTTGCACAGTCCGGACGCTCATGCTTGTTGAAGATCCAGCATTGAATTCCGATGATACCTGCGTGAAAAGATTCTTGACAACCGATGATACCTGCGTGAAAAGATTCTTGACAACCGACGATTCACCCAATTTCTCTTTATGGCCACACTGGTATCGTAGGTTGGAGGCTTTACCGCAATTCTTGTAGTCACGGTAAACCCTTGCAATGGTCGTCCGTGAAAATCCGAACTTCGTTTCTGCCTCCGAAATACTATGGCCCATCTCACCAGCGGCAACTATGACACCGCGTTACTTGTCATTCTCATGCCGAAAACAGCTCTGACAGCTGGCAAGGATGCCTATAGCTTTATATATGCACTGGCGGACGCAACCGAGTACGCGCATAGGTGACGCTGCTAGGTATGTATTTTTCATAAGCTCGTCTGTACCAGTTTTTCTTGCACGTCACTGTATATTAAATGTCAGTAGTGGTTCTGCAAAAATAATTTTTTTATCTTCTTGTTTGTAGATGAACATTCCTATACTGAAATAAATCACAACACGTGTTTAAATAAACGACACATGTACTGATTGTTGTTATTAAGGTTTGTGTCTCAGATATCAAAGTGGTGGAATTTTCTCTTTTGCAACAGAAACTAAGTTCGCAAGAAATGCAACCTACAAGGTATACATTAAACATTCATTGCACATTTATAGCAAAAAAAAAAAAACTGAATGCAATCCAAATTAGGTTTTATTGACAAATAGTCCGATAGCTTTAAACATGAAGTTACTCTGTAATACGTAATTCTAGATGTGCAGCCAAGAGCTATAAAAGATGAAAAGTATTTTTTATTTTTCTTGATCATTCTATTTCGTGTCAGAGTAAATCTGATCTCCAATCACGAAATTGCAAATGTGCCTATCAACAAAATCCTAAGATAAAGGCAAAATCATTGTGATGTTTACATCCATGCTATTATGAGAGAACGCTGAATGTAGAGATTTCGTGCCAAACACTTATTTTTCTCCATGCCATCATGATGGACAACAATGAGGAAAAGTGTTAAGGAGTTCACGATAAACCGTTTCATATTTTGAAATCTTTATAAACATTAATGCCATTTATTAATGCTGTTTCTGAAAGTTCGGATACTTACGTACATTCAGTAAACAACACATTATAAAATAGAGGTGGTGGAGAATTGACACGGGCGTTCCCCACACAGCCTGACCCAGACCGGACGAAAGCGTAAGATAGGCGGATAGCAGGGATCCCGAACAGTATATTGCAAACGATGAACATGGGTAAACGTTGTGATGTGTGCGACTTTAATCGTGAACCCTTCTTCGGCGCAAGACGGATGAGTCATTCCATCTCTTAAGTACAAAGAACCGTAAGGTTCCCATGGGCATCCGTGTCAAAGGTGTACCGCGAGGATACCATCCACTGACGTACCAGCGCCCAGAAACAAGCGGTGACAGACCACACGCCATTAATAACCGTGTTCGACATAGACTATTTAGGCTCATACATACCAACCGCTTCGCAATGGCGGCGCAAATCACATCCAGTTTAAAGGTAGGAGGCCCACGCAGCGTCAGCGAGCGAACTGCACGACGCATGCGCTGCCTGTCATGTGGGGGCTGACACTTTACAGTGGGATATAGTTGACTGCTCGTCTTCGGAAATTACTGCTCGCCTGTTGCCAAAAACAATAAAACCGTCCCGAAGTGCAGTTTTTGGCTAGCTTTCACACAAGCTGTTTCATTGATAGAACGGAGGAAACAAAATGTCTGAAGGATAAGCGGGAACTATCGGTGTCTCTTTGTTCAACAGCAATTTGTTCCCCAACCACTCTCACAGAAGGGATTGTTTTATTGCACTAGCGGACGATCGGCTGGCCGCCTGTGTGAACATCTTGCCTTACAGCTAAGTTTCTCTTAATTTGGACGGTAGTTTCGCCATCTGGTTTGTAGCGAACCCATCGGAAGCTGATCGGCAACTGCGTCGTAATTTCTACCGCTTCCACGCGTCTGAAAGTCTCGGTATAATTCTATAGCTTGCTTTAAAACAAGCGGTAAGACAGCCGGGAGATTATTGCTTCTGCGGAAAAACACCACTTCTGTGAAACGGGCCTAACTGTAAGCACTCTGCCGTCCGTGTTTTACGGCCACTGGTTCCTTGTAAGAGAGAGAGAGAGAGAGAGAGACAGAGACAGCAGCAGGGCACTCATGTCTCATTCGGGACTCTTATTCAGGGTCCACTCCGAAGAACGGTCAGAGTCCGGCGTTTAGACTACTTCGCCGCCATGGCTGCCTACTAATTCGCATATTCTTCCGATCATTTCTCAATTGTGTTTCAATTTCGATGCCACCAGTGCATGTGCTCAGAAGAATACGTACAACAGAAAGGAGAAAATCTGCGGATCAGCTGTTTCATAGTTCAGCTATCCGAAGAAAGCAAGCTTTTTCATGCGAATTAGAGATTTCAAGGTACCACTTTGACAGGCAGACCAACAAAACAATGATAACAAAGCACATAAATTTTGACGTGAATTGAAATGTCGGAATTAGAGTTGTATACATGAGAATGACAAGCTATTTTCAGCTTAAAATTGCAACAAATTTAAATACCCTTGAATTTAATCAAGAAGTTAACTCGCACAATGAATCCATCGTTGAGAAAAATTTTCTGATATGCACAAATTCGACGATGATAAGAAATTAGTATACTAAACACTGTACAATACTACCAATCGAGTAAGATTTTAATTTTAAGCGACATTTATTTTGAGAAATTTAAGTGACGCTGAAAGGAATATATTTTCTTGAAACATTTATGTTTATTTCTTGATGTACCTGAGTCATTTTCAATTGTATTTAATCTAATTATCATCATGTTCAATTCAAAAGATCCTTGAGTTAATAATTACTAATCACTAACTCAGAATAACCAACCTCAGGAAAAAAAGATGTTAGGCGAAACATTAAATTCAGTGTATTCCATACTTAGAAAGTAGGACTAATAGTTGAGAAAAAAACTCTTTTTCCAGAATGAATTGTGGTGGGATTACCGTAATCCCTAGTGCACTACCTTCTTTCTGTTGGAATTGTTTCTAAAGAAGATTGATAAGAGGTCGTCTAAAGTGCTTGAATTGTGTCACAGGTGAATCTGGCGAAAGTGTGGTAAGATTAAAATCCTGACAGTACGTTACATCTGTGTCTAATCTTTGAAAAAGCTGTTTTTCACCGAGATATTCTGCTTAGCAGTATGAACTGCTGAACGTTTCCTTTAAAACGTGGAGGCATGTTTCCACTGAAATAAAATGGCAAGCATCTTGTGAAAAGGAGAAGTTTTCTTCAATGTATTTGTCCCTAAGAAAATTCCTTTTTTGGTAAGATAAGAACCTAAAACTCCCCATCTTCAATCTTTGACCACCACAAAACATTTTCATCATTAATTAATAAACAGGAACTGAATACTAACTATACTCAGAATAGTATAACTACATTAATAATCCGAATTTATTGGCGTAGAATTGCAATCAATATTTTCAAGCTTTCGCACATAGACCAGATGACTTTTTCAGGGAAGGTAGACAGAAAACTGAATAATAGAACACTTCAACAATTTGAATACAGTGGCTTGACTAGACAACAAATGAATAGATGTAAATGTAACTATTCATTCACAGAAACGAGGCGTCATGTTAGTTGGGAAGCCGGTACCGTTGGGGAAAACTCAGTATTATTTGACGAACTGGTTCCAAACTCGTGGCGATCCTAGAGAGACTATCATTGCAAACCTCACTGTTGATAATGATATCTAAGGGTTTACGAATGGCAGTAGATTTAGGCGTGTAGTAGAAAGATATTTTCTTTATATCATCCTACATTGGATCAGCTGACTTGCACTTGACTTCTCTGGACAGGACAGTGGTTACTTTTCCGTCCCTTTTGCCTCTTTTATGTTTATTGAGTTTAATTCCAAACGAACGCTTGGTAACTTAAATGTAGTATCGCCTGGAGCCGTACAGATATTGTAGTGTGATGGCGTAAACACCTGCCTCGTTGAGAAGCTGGTTCTTGTCAATATTTTTCTTCACATGGGATATAAAGATGCCGGAGAATTTATGCCGACACCGAAGTCCACCCTCCATAGTGCTTTCTTGAGTTGATAGGATAGTTTTGTATGTGGGAAATAGAGCCCAGGTAGCATAGTTGCCGCAGAGAAGAATTAACATGGCTGGATCTGAATATTTGATTAAGTTATGTATCTGGTTCGAGGTGTATCCTCCGTCATTTTCATTTCTTACCGCGTTGCCCTGCCACCGAGGACGCCTTAATCACTCAGGCTCAAAGACATGCGCCTCGATTAGCAAACGTTTTGACTCTATAATGTTTATAGAAAAAGCCAAAAGATAACATATTAACATATTATCCTCTACTACAGATGCGTTACAAATGTGAAAGCAGATGGACGGGGAAACTGTGGTAAATGAACCATTGTTGAGGCCCGCAGTGGCTGCAGTATCCTTAAACAGAGGACATCTGGCCTGGACATCAATAAAGATGGACTGTGTGGAGAACTCTTAATAGGCTGAGGACTGGCGTCGTCAGATCAAACGACAATTTGGTAAAATGGGGCTTTCTTCGTTCTGAGCACTATTTCTGTGATTGCGGGGATATACAATGTCCCATTTATTAGACTGTTGCCTGAGCCCAGGGCGGTGTGATAGGAATCATTTAGTGTTCTGCTTCATAAGAAGCAATACAATTGGCACGTCATTACAGTTTGATGGTTTAAATAGTTATCATTTGTGTATTAGAGTGTTTGAATTGATACGTCTAAGTTTTTTCATTGTATTGTGTATATTTTTATCATTTTGATTTTGTGATTATTCTTATTGATGTCTTTTGTGATTTTATGGATGTAGTGCTCACGTTTCTGACACGAAATAAATAAATAAATAAATAAAAACGTGTTTATAGAAAACCCCAAAAGAAACATATTTACCCGCGTAAGAGTGATCCCCAGGTACATCTTGTATGTTTGAATTTTTTAAATAGTTTTCAATGCTGTGTCCTCAACTTCATTCCGGCGGAGAAGATGGGGGCTCTTTTTTACGCTTTCCAACCGTAGGTTTAAGAAGCGTATATGCTCCAGCTTTGTCCGTCTGTCCGCACGGTAACTCGCGTAAAAAGATTTCGCTTTCGATGAAATTTTAGTATGTGGTAGGAGACCACTTTCGGTCGAACCCTATTGAAAATGGACGAAATGGGGTCAAAGGTCGGGACATAGGACCGGGATCAATTCCATGGACTTTATGCGTCATAACTTACTTAAATATGGTTTGATTTCGATGCAATTTCAGCATGTCGAAGGGAACCACCTAGGGACGAACTCAATTGAAAATGGGTGAAGTGGTATCAAAGGTCAGGACATAGGAGAGGGATCCATTCCATCGCCCTTATTCGTCATAACTTAAGTACAAATGCATCGATGGAGACAAAACTTTATCATGTTTTTCCGGAAGTATACTTTACCGGTTCTGTTGAACATCATCAAAATGGGGCCAAAGGTCGGGTCATAGGAGCGAGATTTATTCCACAGCTATTATCCTCATAACTTGAGTAATGATTTCTGGTATGTTGGAAAGCGTATCATAATCAATGCACTGCATGATTTTATTAACTTGTTTCAGGAAGCTATTACTCATTTAACCAGCGGGAAGAAATACATTTGAAGTTAGAAAAATGGGTTGAAATAACCTCGAACGAATATATGCGTTATCTAAGAAATGGGCCGAACGCAGGTGGAAGAGCGATCGTGCGAATTAGAATGTGTTGCTTTCCCTTTAACTTTCTTTCTGTTCGTGTTTGAGGGTTTAACGACCACTGTGAGCATCTCGATGGACAATTCCTAATTTGGGACCACTGGTAGCAGGGAAGAGGGAAGGGCCAGTGGGCCAGTGAAGAAAGTCCAGAACATCCCGCATATCTTACCGGAATTCGAATCTGGACACCTCGGAAGAATGGTCAAACACTAGCGCTTAGATCCCTGGGCTGCCCAGGCAGCATCTTTAGCTTTGTTATTCAAAAGCGATCATTTAGGGGGATGATTGGCACTATTACTGTTTGACTTATTACCTGCTGAAAGGGCTATAATAATGGCGATGAATCGAATATAGTTGTTTCTTACGTGTAGCATGATGTTCATGTCAGGGTGACTAGTAGTCCACCAACATGCGTTGCGTCATGGTACAGCGAATGATGAGCAAGAAGGGAGCGCTTATCACGAGCGACTGGTTTACATTCGGTGAAATGAAATGAGAAAACGACTTGTTTTGTGGTAGTTTTCGTGAAACCCATTCACTATGGAAACTTTCTGTTTTGGGGAGAGATTTCTGGTCACCATTTAGTTCAGGCAAGTCACGCCTTGAAAGGGTTAAAACAAAGAGGATTGGTTGATATGTGCTACCTGGTTTTCAGTTTAAACAAGAGCTCGTCGACATGTCGCTAATTATATTTAGTTTCCGTGAGAATTTCGATCGCCCATAGCTTGCAGGTACCAAACGTATATACGAGGGGGAAAAAGTGGCTATCTTGCTGTCGATCAAAAAGCAAAAATAGTTTCCAGCTGTTTGAAAAATAAGAACTCTCAATAAGACCAGTTAAAATTATAAGAGCTTTCCTATAGTGTAGTTCCCACGAGGAAAGAATGATTGTTTTTAGTTTCTGTTTTGGGGAGTTTACATACACCCACCATCATCTAAGACTATAAGGAGATGCCATCTCTAATTCACAGTCACTAATTCTGCTCAAATGACTAAACGAACGCCGTGGGAAAAGTGAACCGTTAATGGTTCCTGTGGAAGTCAAACTCGGTTCAAACTCGAATGATTAACTCGAACGATTTAAACTCGAATGTGTCTCTGATAACTCGACAACTGGTCAGAGATTGTAAAAATACCAGTTTCTATTGTCCTTGCAAGGGCTGTTGAATTCAAAAGGAATTTTCACTATTAGTAAACTAGTTTTTAAAGACGCAGTAAAAAAAAATTCATAGAAGTAATTTGAGAAGAAAGGAGAAGATAGAAATGATCAAACTATCACTGATTTTCAGGACCTATCGGAAAAAAGAAAAGTTTGTGGCTCAAACGGAAACAATATCTTCACAACGTCCCTTAAAACAATTTCATAATTTGACTTTCGGAATCTGTAAAGCGAAAATGTTGAGATGTATAAATATTGAAAATGAGTCGAATTTACCACGCATTTAAATTCAGATATTTTCGATAACCTGTCATCGAAAAAGAAAAAAGGTATTTTAAGGAAGAAATATGTTGTGCATGGACAAACTAAGAAATTAATCAACGGATAAACAGTAATGCTAAAATTAAGTAATCATTAAAAATATGATTATGATGAAAACAATACATCAGGCTTTTATGGAATTGTACCAAACTGGAAATAAGAAGTTACTAATTATTATTGGGTTGGGACACGAATCTATACTCTGAGCGGCAAAATATACAAATTTCTATCTTCTGCCGCATTGCTATAAAATTGTGTTCTGCGAAAAATGAAAAACATAAAAAATATGTATATACAAGCTAAGAAGCGAGGCAACGCAGTTGTGCAGTTTCTTGGGAATATTCCTGGATCGATACTTTTTCCTCAAGACATTTCGGTGTCAAAAATAATGCTTTTCAGATTCCATTTGCTCGAAAAATGAAGATGAAATTTTCTTATCTGGACGATTTGATTATGTGTTCTTCTGTGTAAGTTCAAGGAAATGATGCTTTCAATTTTAGGTTTTACAAACTATGGTACAGATTAACTGGCCAGATATAGCGATGCACATGCACTTCTCTACCAATTATATGGATAAATCTGCATGTGTAGAAATAATCTCTATTTCCAGAACTGTAATTCTGTGTGTGTCGCAACCTTTGGCACTTATTACTGCCTTTGGTTTCTCGTTAAACACACTCCACCAAAATCTGCAAATATTTGCCGATATGTTCCACAATTCAGCCTTGGAAACCACGGCCAGTTCAGATTTGTTTGTTTGCCAATCTCTTCTTCCATGCACCCCATGATCCAATTCGCCCCATTTATTTTCTGCAGGATTCAGGTCAGGTTTCTGGGTTGGCGATTCCGACTTGTAGAAGCTCATGTCCTCAAACAACTGTGTAGCAACGCGAGCTGTATGATATAGAGAGTTCTCCTGCTGATAGATATATGGTCCTACACCAAAGTACCACCAGAATTTTGGTAGTGAGAAATTGTCCAGAACGCTTAGGTAGAACTCAGGATTTATGGTTTTGTCCAAAATGACTAACGAGCTAAGGTCGAACGCAAAAAAGAGAAAAGAAAAACAGCTCCATACCAGCACGCTACCTGCATCGCAATTTATTGTCGAGACGTTCAGTCTACAAGGTACCTTTCATTAAGCACTCCCAAGAACGATAATCAGACTGATTGACAGTGCATTGCTTTTCATCGATTCAAAGCACATGTCAGCACTGGTCTACAGTTCAAGATATACGTTCCTACATCAGCGGGTGGGTGAGTGCTCCATCTTGGTAATCCACATCCTGCCGCGTCTGAGCAATGTACTGGCGCTAACATTATTCCCAATAGTCTTACGTGGGATTTCCATTACTTGAGAAAGTTATGAATTGAGTTGTTAGCTTATAGTCCTCTAGATATCCCTCCAGTCATGTTCTGTCAGCTTCGGAGGTTTAACTGGTCGTTTCTTGGCCGACTCAACGAAATTCCGTTACCATTTTCATATCATATGACGATCCGTTGACCTAGGGATCTTTAATACCGCTAAAAGTCAAGTACAGTGCGATTGCTTATGTGGCACTATACTATCAATCTGCGCTGGACATCGATGAGCTATGGTCGGCACACTTCTAGTCGGTGATTCGGTGGTTTCCCTTCTTGGATCACTTTTTGAAGGTACTAACCATGGCTGACCGTGACCCCCCCCCGTCCACACACACACTCACACACAAGCCTTGACATCTTGGAAATACGCTACCCAGTCGTTTGGCCTTTACTGCTGATAGATACAGTATATGGGCCTACCCCAAAGTACCACCACAATGTTTGTACTGCGCAATTGTCCAGAACCTCTAGGTAGAACTGTACCACCAGAATCTTAAATATTTGCAGATATGTTCCACAATTCAGCCTTCGAAACCACGGCTAGTTCAGAATTATTTGTTGACCAATCTCTTCTTCTATGCACTCTACGATCCAATTCTTCCCATTTATTCTCTATCGGAATCAAGTCAGGATTTTGTGTTGTCGATTCCGACTTATCGAAGCTCATATCCTCAGACGACTATGTAGCAACGCGAGCTGTATGTGATAGTATATGGGCCTCCCCCAAAGTAGTGCGTAATTGTCCAGAACGTCTAGGTACAACTCTATCACCAGGATCTGTAAATATCTGCCGATATGTTCCACAATTCAGCCTTCGAAAATGGCGTTGTCATGCACGCTCAAGTCCGCTGTCTTTTTCATCTAAGGAACAAGAATAACAATGATTAACAGAACTCAGTATCTGGTGTTATTTGCACCGTTTCACGACCTTCACATGGGCCGACATTTACCTGCAGTTGTCTCGATTTGCATAAAGACGCGGTTATAACATCACAGCTTTTGTCACACGTAACATGAAAACAATTGTCACACACAAATGGAAACGGTAAAAATAACATGAAACCAATAACAAACGTAATATGAAACCTTCTGTCATACGTAACATGTAAAAATCTCACACGTAAGTGAAAATTGTAAACATAACATGAAAACAATTTGACACTTCGCACACATAACATGAAAACAATTTGAAACTTGACACACATAATATGAAAACAATTTGACACTTGACACACGTAACATGAAAACAAATGACACACGTAAATGAAAGCTGTAAACATAACATAAAAACAGTGCGACGTAAATGAAAATTGTAAGCATAACATGAAAATAATTAACACTTGATACACGTAACATGAAAATAATCGACAATTGATATAAGTAACATGAAAATTGGCACAAGTAAATTAAAACTGCAAACATAACATTAAAATAATGACACACGTACCATAAAAACTATTCGCTCAGCATAGCTCTAAAAGTGTCATACAAAAGATAAAATTTCAGGACAAACATAATATATAAAATGGCTTCACTTTAAAACTAATCCTATATAAAATGCTTTCACGTTGAAACTTCTTTCTATGAGAAAAATCGTATCATATGACAAGTCAAATATTTTCCTCTGAAAAGTCATAAACGTAAGACACATTTCGAAGGGATAAAACACGAAACAGTTCATTCTGTTGGATCTTCTTAATCACTCCTGAATTAACTCTTCGTTGGTGTCTGAACATAATACAAATGTCAAATGTGAACTACACTTCAACATAAAGGAAATACCGCTTAATTTAATTTCGTCTAATGAATCATCTTTTGTCTACTAATCCCTTTTTTATTGCTGAAATGAAGCTGGAATCTCGAGCGCTCTTGCGTGAGGGCACTTATGCTTCCTCAGAAGACGCATTACCGTCTTCTGTTAATAGCGTAAAAGTCATAATGGTGAGTAGTCTCCATAGTCCAAGGAGACGCTGTTGTAATAGCACTCTCTGATAAGATGTAGTCTTATTACTTAATTATTTGATGAAGTGGAGTGCGGAGGATTTAGCAGATATTAGCAATCCAGATTCCAAGTCTAGTGTAATGTTACACAGAATTTATATTCATGAAATGTAATTGAATTTACAAAATGAGTTAAATTATATGGTACCTGCTGGGCAAAGATGAGATTTTCCCACTTAAGTGAAGATACTTACGCAAGAACTATTATGCAATGTGCAAACCTTTTACATACAACAAAGTCATTTTCTTGAATTGTTAATAAGTAAGAGCTCATATCTAGTAATTAGCCAGTTATTATTTAAAATTGAAATGAAAACGTTATTCTAAACAACACGAAGATATTGCGCATCACAATCGAACAATTTTGTTAAACAGTTTCACCAATATTGAAGCGAAAATAAGAGCTTACTTTAAAGATGGGAGAATTCCGATTTTCAGTTAATTGCAGGTGACAATTCTGAAGGAGAACCAGAGTGTCCAGATTATGACCCTAAGCATGAAACAGACACATGATGCAGTTATAAAAACAAATAAGACTAAGTACACAATTATCAAGCGTAAGCAAGTGACAATTCTGAAGAAGAACTAGGGTATCGTGTAATGACCGTAAGCACGAGACAGACGCACGCGGAAGAATACATGATGCAGTCAAAACATAATACTAAGTAAACAACTGTCAAGCGTAAGCGAGCAAGGAAAACGTTTTTTTTTTTTCATGTACAAAGATAATTGTCAAAGATAACATGTTTCATTCGTTTTTATGTAGTAATGAGTCCCAGCCACTCCATGCGCTTACAGACCCAGGAAAGTTTAAATTCAACGAAGAAGATTAATTTAATTGAAAGTAAGATGTATTATAAAGAGAAAGAACAGTATAAACAGAAGCGTACTTCAATGTACGAGCTATTTCTTCTAACAGTGAAATCAAGAGGGAAGGATTTGATGTTGGGTTGACCAAAAGAAAGAGAGAGGTGGTCCGTGTTAGAAAAACATGCATTAGTGATCTTGGTTGACAATATTAGGTAAACTGCACTATACGACACATAATATGCCACACCAGGAGATATTTGTTGGAGCGCCGTGAAAATTGGAGGGTAAGTGTGGAGAGTTGGATTATGAAGATAATTGTGGTTGAGAACCAATCATGTGATTGGGTGAGGGAGGTAAAAAAGGGCCAAACATCACGACATGACTAAGATTGGTCGTCCTAACCTGGGCGTGTGGACCAGAGCATCGCAGTGATCTCGTTGTAAAAAAAGCACGTGTCAGAAGAGAGAACGCCTGTGCGATGTCATCAAGAATCCTACTATCATGTGGAACCCCCTTTATAACAGGGCACGTACGGCTGATTGGTCTTTGTGTCGCATAGCAACGGAAATGGATAGAGATAAAACTGTCTGCCGAATATAACGACAATATGTGGAGGCAAACAACGTTCATTGCCGTAGTTGGTCTAGTAAGCATAGATGATAGCTCAAACACCTAGATCGCCGCATTCGACGGGAAGCCTTAGCAGCGTTAAAATACACAGCTGATGACATTCGATGAGTTGTGCTGGCAGCAATGGACATTCTTTTATCGACACGGACTTTTAACTGCAGATTATCTTAGTAAGGTTTGCATATTACGACGACTCCTACTCACCAGATCACATTATCGTGCAGGGTTGCAGTGGTGTCGTACCAGACGTGACGAATCGAACCATGTTTTACGCAGCGACGAGTCTAGCTTCTGTCCAAGAGCCGACGATCACCGATTGAGGGTGGAAACTACGTGGTCACTGGGTGTGCCTTGGTGCTATCTGCGAGTGTCGTACACTCCGAAGTCTGGTTTCATGGTTTGGGACTCAAATAGTTTCAACAGCTGTTAATCACTCGACCTCATAGTGGGTAAATTAACAACAAGACGATATGTCGATGAGTTGAGACAGCCCGTTTTTTTTTTACCTTATCTTCGTGGTTTCCCTGATGCGCACTTTCAGCAAAAGAAGACTTGAACGCACACGTCCCAATAAAGCAGCTTCTATGTCCTTCGCGGTCCAGGCTTTTCTTTAGTAGAGTATGTGGGTGGGACATCATTGAAGAATGATCATTTAAGGATGTACAACCCCTTTCCATATCGATGAATTATGGACCCCATCCTAGGGCTTCAACGACGACATTGCCGCCCCGGTGGCGCAGTGGTCTAAGCGATGGCCTCTGATCATTCGTCCGAACGGGGTCCGGGTTCGAATCCCGGTGAGGCATGGATGTTGTGTTTGTCTTACGGCACTGGCTCTCTCCCTTCCCTGGAACCAGTGACCCCAAATTAGGGACGGGCGACTGCTTATAGTCTATTGAGTTGCTCACGGTGGTCGTTAAACCTCCAATCAAAAAAAAAAAAAAAAAAAACCGACGACATTCGATACCAAGCCGTTTTGCTGCGTTTATAAAACACAGATAGTCGGTCATATGATCTACGACCCAGGTCACATTATATATACACGGTCGAGTCACATTATTGTTACAACCCGCTAATATCCAGAGAAACTTCCGTGTACAGCACAGCCAGGAGCTAATCGTGCTGGGAGTGACTCAATAAGATCCTGGAAGGTGTTCACAGATATGTGGAGCCAAGCTGACTGCAGTGCATCTGACAGCTGCTGGAGAGTGCGTGGTGGAGGATCTATAGAGCTAACAATACGATCGAGGCGATCCAACTGATGCTCAGTTGCGTTTAAGTCTAGGGAATTAAAGGGTGAGGCAAGTAATTTGAAGTCTTCCTCGTGCTCTTCCAATCACTCTCGGACATTTCTAGCTGTGTGACACGTCGTACTGTCTTGCTGTAAGATCCCATTCGCCCCAGGGAAGACAATCAGCATGTATCAGTGTACGTAGCGAACAAGGATGTATTCATAACGAATTCGGTTCACGTGGAAGCAGGAGATTCCCCAAAAATATTCCCCAGACCTTAACGCTGTCCGCATCGGCTTCTGTTCTGCCAGCAATGGTTGAAAAGGGTGTTTTCCGATGTTTCTCGCCTAATACGCTAACGTCCATCTGTTCGATTAAGATGAAAGCGTGACTCATCGGAGAAAGCAATCCTGCTGCAATCAGCGAAGGTCCAATTCCGATACTGCCGTGCTAAAAAGGCTATACGGGTTTTCTGCCAATGCATCTTCGTTAGCATAGGTGCAGTGACCATCCGTCTGCATCGGATCCCCATACGCAGCAGGGTTCGGAAAACTGTCGTTTTATACAGATTTCCGGTGGCCGCCCGGTTCATTCGGCTAGAGTGTTGCTGCACTGCAGAGTGTCGATCGGCCCTCACGCACCTTCGCAGCCTACGTTCACTTCTTAAATCAATGGCATGCGGTACTCCGCAGTTTTCACGTCGCTTATTCGCAATGGTTCTATTTCTCCAAGCAGGATACACTTTAACCACAGCAGCGCACGAACGGTTCACAAGCTGCGTTCTTTCAGAAATACTGCCACCCTTGGCCCGAAAGCCGATAATCATCCCGTTTTGCAAATATTATAAATCGCTCATGTTATCCATGACAGCAACGAATGTTATGTTCTCAGAATGACTACCGTACACCTTATACAGTATATCAACCAAGTCAGCTCACGACACGTGTCTTTTTTAATTGGCTACGTGCCTTGACGTCAAAAGTAGGAGGTGGTCACAATAATGTGACTCGACTGTGTGTGTGTGTGTGTGTGTGTGTGTGTGTGTGTGTGTGTGTGTGTATATATATATATATATATATATATATATATATATATATATATATATATATATATATATATTTGGGATGTAAGGTCAGGTGATGCGTAACATCACAGCCTCTCCTTGACAAATGTCAACCCCGCCTTCTCGTGGTACATCCTGTTCCCACTAAAGGGGCTTTGACGACCGCCAATAGCGGTACAACTATACCATCAGGATTAGAGGAAATGCTATCCCACACTCACCAACCCGCTTGGCCACCGTGGTGAGTTATGGCCAAACCCCTCCAAAATGACTCCACAACTTAAATCTTGGCCCTCAGTCTCCAGCAGCTGGAATGTACCTGGCCAAGGCAGCGGCCAGTGCGACATGAAGGCAGAGGGTGCTAAGAATCCCCGGAGGACCGGACTAGGCTGCCATCTTATGCTGACCTTGGCGACGTATAACGGACACTCCCTATCTTCTGATTCAAGGCTTCTTGAATTGGAAGAGGAACTACAAAAGATCAAGTGGGACATCGTCGGGCTAAGTGAGGTAAGGAGAAAAGGAAAAGATCTCATTGAACTGAAAAGTGGACATCTCTTCTACTATCGTGGGACAGATACTGATAGAACTAGTGGTGTTGGATTTACAATAAACAAGAAACTGAAGGATAAAGTTGTAGAAGTTGAAAGTTCCTCTGACAGAGCTGCACGACTCGTTATCCAACTCTCGAGAAGATACCAGGCTCAGATTATTCAAACTTATGCACCCACCACAAGTCATCCTGAAGAAGAAATTGAAGAATTTTATGAGGAAATTTGTCATCTAAATAATAAAGGTAAGCAGCACTTGAAGATAATTATGGGAGATTTCAATGCAAAAATAGGGCAACGGCAACAGAATGAAACTTCAGTAGGTAAATTCGGTCACGGCAACAGAAACCAGCGTGGAAATACTCTCGTAGAGTTTGCAGAGGCAGAAGGGTTTTTCATCTTGAACTCCTTTTTCAAGAAAAAGCCACACAGGAAATGGACATGGAGACATCCAAATGGGACGACAAGTGAAATTGATTTTATTATGTGTAACAAAAAATTCGTCATAGAAGACTGCAGTGTGCTAAACAAGTTCAACACAGGCAGTGGCCATAGATTGGTGAGATGTAAGATGCACCTCAACACTAAACTCGAACGTAGCAAGCTCTTAAGACAAACAAAATGTATTGACATAGCCAACCTTAAAAAACACCATAATACCTTCAAATTGAAACTGAAGAACAGATTCTCTGCTTTAGAAGGCCTAACATCGGAAGAAGTGGATATTTCTGAAGTTAACAGAAAAGTAACCAAAGCTCTTATGGAAACAGTAACAAAATTAGCTGGGTCTAAGAACAAATTGCATGTGAACAAATTATCAGGAAAAACCAAAATGTTGATGCAAAAAAGAAGAGTGATGAGGACAACTAAAGAAGATGTGACTTCCAAAGTGGAATATATAGAGCTATGCAAGACAGTACGAAAAAGTATCACTGAAGACTTAAGGAAATTCAACTGTGAATTAGTAAGGAAAGCAATAGAAAACAACCAAAGCCTAAAGATAGCAAAGGGACATCTCAGTAAGGGGAAAAAACAGATTATGGCACTGAGAAAAGAAGATGGTTCTGTAACAAGAAATAGAGGCGAAATTTTGACAAGAGTGAAAGATTTCTACTCCAAATTATATGAAAGGGATGATACATGTACTCCAGACATCATGAAAGGTACCAGTACCAGAGTTCTTCCAGTCCTTCCAGCAGAAGTTGCACATGCAATCAAGAACATGAAGCGGGGAAAAGCTCCAGGAGAAGATGGAATTACTATAGACATCATACAAGAAGCAAGTGGAGAAATCGAAACAGTACTCGCCCAAATTTTCACTCGATGCCTTAATGAAGGGAAAATTCCTGAGGATTGGAACAACGCTACAATGATCTTGCTACATAAAAAAAATGACATTGAGGATCTCAGGAACTACAGACCTATCAGCCTCCTATCAGTGGTTTATAAAATCTTCACTAAAGTTCTTTCACACCGTTTGAAGGTGACACTGGACATGGCTCAACCGAGAGAACAAGCTGGATTCAGGAGTGGCTACAGCACAATAGATCATATCCAAGTACTGAGAGAACTAATTGAAAGAGCGAGGGAATATGAACTTCCATTGTGCATGGCTTTTATCGATTATGAAAAAGCCTTTGATTCGGTGAAACCATCAGCAGTTGCAATGGCTCTGAAATCCTGCGGTATTGAAGATGCATACATTAATATTATTAATAACATCTATGAAAATGCAAGTGCAAAGATTCGGCTGTTTGAAAATACAACACACATAAAAATTGGAAAAGGAGTGAGACAAGGTGACACCATATCTCCGAAGCTCTTTAATGCCACATTGGAAAATGTCTTTCAATCACTGAACTGGGAAAACAAAGGGATAAAGATTAATGGAGATTATCTAAACCACCTTTGTTTTGCTGATGACATAGTCATTTTTGCAACTACCCCATCAGAGCTACAGAGTATGATCCAGGAACTTGCTGACAAGACTAAAGAAGTGGGATTAAAAAAGAACTTTCAGAAGACAAAAGTGATGTACAATGCTTTTACAAGAAATGAAGATTTATCGATTGATGGAGAAAAGCTGGAGATAACAGACACGTACGTTTATCTTGGACAGCAGATATCAAGTGAGGGTCACATTGGTGAAGAAATTAATCGGCGTACAAAGCTTGCCTGGAGAGCTTTTGAAAGAAACAGCATAATTTTCAAGAGCAATATGCCATTATGTCTTAAAAGAAAAGTGTTTGATCAATGCATCCTTCCAGTGCTTACGTATGGTGCAGAGACGTGGACCTTAGCTAAAAGAGACATACAAAGGCTGCAGACAACTCAAAGCAGCATGGAGAGGTGCATGCTTGGTGTAACCAGGAGAGATAAGAAGAGGAACACGTGGATCCGAAAAATGACGAGAGTGGAAGACATCATGATTAGAGTTAAATCCCTGAAATGGCAATGGGCTGGACATACTGCCAGAAGAACAGACCATCGATGGACAGCTGAAATTTTAGATTGGATTCCAAGGGACAGGAAAAGACCCAGAAGAAGACCACATGGAAGATGGGTGGATGAAATTCGAAAGTATGCGGGAGTGACATGGAGGAGACTGGCACAAGACAGACCGTTGTGGAGGAAACTTGGGGAGACCTTCGTCCAGCAGTGGATTGATAATGGTTGACAATGATGATGATGATGATATATATATTTACACACAAACTGCTGGCCACCCAAAATGCAACACCAAGAGGGAAGCATCCGATTGGCCTGAAATTTGCAGCATGCGTCGCCCGCGAGAGGACATACAAACGATTAGCATTGCAGGGCATATGCAAATCATGTGCTCTCGCCACGCCACCGAGAAGCACTCTAAGAAGGGTGCACAGAAGGCGGAGTGTAAGTAGTGGAAGTTTGTTGTGCTGCCGGACATGTGCTTGGGAAGCTTCCTGATGCCTCGTCGCAGGATACGGCAGTCATTCCAGCACGTTTTGGAGTTCGACAGAAGGCCGCCCCGGTGGCGCAGCGGTCTAAGGTGCTGGCCTCTGATCATTCGTCCGTACGAGGTCCGGGTTCGAATCCCAGTCAGGCATGGATGTTGTGTATGTCTTACGGCACTGGCTCTCTCCCTTCCCTGGAACCAGTGACCCTAAATTAGAGACGGGCGACTGCTTATAGCCCTTTGAGTTGCTCACGGTGGTCGTTAAACCTCCAATCAAAAAAAAAAAAAAAAGTTTGACAGAGGACGAATAGTGTCTTATCGCGAGAGCGATTTATCATACCGAGACATCGGCGCCCGTGTTGGACGACATCCAGCCACAGTGAGGCGAGTATGAATTCGGTGGATGCAGGAGGGACGGACGGACCGACGGGAGCAATTGCCGCAGCTGTGGCACACCACCGAAAGAAAGGACCGGTATGTTGTGCGGCGGGCATTGACGGCTCGCACCGCCACATAACGAACGTTAGCGCAGAAATTAGGGTGTGTTGCGCAACAACCTGTGTCAGCACGTACCGTTCGACGTCGTCTGCAGCAGCGGGGACTCATCGCACGGCGCCCATTGCTCCGATTACCATTGACGTTACACCACCGGCGTGTGCGGCGGCAGTGGGCCGTTCAACGCCGCACCTGGACTACGGAATGGCACGACATTGTCTTCTCCGAAGAATCCCGCTCCTGCCTGCAACACCACGATGGTCGGATCCGCGTGTGGTGGCACCGCAGCGAGAGACTGTATGACGCCTGTATTATGCATCTCCATACCGGTCCGTCGCCTGGCGTTATGGTTTGGGGCGCAATTGGATATGACACCCGCACCCCTCTGGTACGCATCGCTGGGGCACAAAACAACCACCGCTACATCTCAGACGTTTTGGAGCCTGTAGTCCTACAATTCTTAACGTTTTTGAGCCTGTGTGCAACAATTCTTCACGGTCCACCAGGTGTCACTGCTGCCGTGGCCCGCCTGTCCTCCCGATAATTCGCCTATCGAACACGTCTGGTCGCTGATCGGCAAACCGAGTTGCCCGGCAAGCATCATCTGCGGCTACGCCTGATGAATTGTGCCAACCGTGTGGAAGCAGCCTGGACCAACATACCCCAAGCCCACATCTAAATCCTCTTTCGTTCGATGCCGCGGCGTGTAGCGGCCGTTATTGCCAGCCTTGGGGTCCACACGAACTATTGAGGTCTGCGTGTTCCGCAAGACGCACGGGCCTGTAAGCTCAATCGTTTCATCTTTGTATATGTTATGTGTCAAATAAATCTGGCTTTGCTATCTCGTGTCCTTCTTGGTGCTACATTTTGGGTGGCCAGCAGTGTATGTATATACACAAACACACACACACAGTATATATATTTACAAAAACGTTGAACTCAACACCGGTGGTGTGTGCTTTCCTTTCTTGACTTTAGGTGAAGGTTTTTAGGTATCTTTCCTTCACGCTGCTCAATCTTTTTCTTTGACTTTTGGAATAGGTCTTTTCTGCATGGCTCACATAATATGCTACATCATTAATTCCTTCCTGCTGAGTATTTAACATAATAGTACATAAGGCAACATCGTGCATGGAGATCTTTTAGGTTAGAAGAGCATGTGCTTTGAAAATTAAATGGTAATAGTGACCTTTTCCAATGCTAAAAAATTTCGGCTTTTTGTAAATGTGGTTAAAAACTGTTTCGGGCACAACTTGTAACCAAGTAGCCTGTCCCTGATTTGGATACTGAAATGTTTAAGATACCTTTAAACTTAAATACAATAGTAGACATTAAGTGTTTCATAACAAACTCACCAGCCGCACCCTATCCAGTCCTCTATAATGCTTGTCCAAATCATACGATTATCCAGAAGCTCGCGCTGCTTCCCATTTTACCATCAGCGAGGATAAATAATTATAATGGGGAAATGATGCAGACTGGAACATGTCAGAGGTCGCCTTTCTTAAGAGTTGCCCTTAGGGTGTCTGGAACCCTTGGGGAAATATTTTCAGCGTGCCGCTGCAGAATAAAGATTAAAACGAAGTACTTATGCAATTTCAATTTTTCAATTAGTGGTCTGTTGAACTCTTTAAACCGTAATCACTGCATTGTGAGAATGAGATCCCTTTTCAGTATTGGCTGTGATCTTTCTACGGATTTATGTAACAGTCATGGCTATCTTTCTTAGCGGTCGACGATGAAACAAATGTTGAAAACCAGGGCTTTTTCACTTGTTTTGGAATCCCAACGGAAAACTTGTCAATTTCATTGGAAGCAAGCAGTATTGCAATGTATCATATTGAGATGAACGCAATGAATAATTTTTTTATTGGGAGTTGAATCACCACCGTGAGCAATTGAGTGTGTTATAAGCAATTGTCCTTCCTTAATTGTTCCACTTGTTCCAAGGAAAGGGAGAAGTACAGTGCCTTAAGGCAAACGTAACATCCATGCCTTATTTCGAATCCATCTCGGACGAATGATCAAAAGCCATCGCTTAGACCACTACGCCGCCTGGGCGGCGCAACTATATGTAATATATGGGAAGTAAGGCTGAAATCCGGATTACATGACCCCTTTCTTTTACATAAAAGATTGCGTATACTTCAACGTTCTATTCATAGACCTGAGGACCTAAGATATAAAATGTTATTCAAAATTTATAAATTACCAGAAGTTTGTTATAGAACATTTATTTTCATTTTCTTCGTTTCAACAATTATGCTGTTGTAGTCCCTATTTTTAAATAATGTATGTGTTATTATCAATAGCGCCAAATTAGGCGACCTTCCATTAGTCATTGTAGTTTTAAGACAATGTTTCATAAATTTCAATGTAGAGGAACTTTGAGGAAGTAGTAACATGAATTGTCAACGCAATTCTTAAGGCGATACTAAAATTTTGAAATGAGTCAATATTCTAAAGCTGACAATATCCTCTCTAATCCAGGATAAGTGGCTTAATTAATTTTGGGTGTCTTTGAATGTTTCCATTTCCAAAATAATATAAGTCCCATACAAGTATAGTAACATTCGCTTGGTTGCGCAAAATCATTTGAAATTATTTTGTTTTGTTCGGCATATTTCATTTTTTTCTAAATTTCTGTGTCTATGATGTGTGTGATCCTTCAAAGCGGGGTCCCATGAAGCGCGTGGTCAGGGCAGGTACTCTTTTTGTCCGGATCGGAATATGATTAGTAAGTATGAGTCATTTTTTGTAGGACTTTCGTCCACAGTTGGTAGATTTAGGTCCCAACCACCTACAGCGATTTCGCCTTTTGGGCAGGACACAGAAACTGAAGGAATGAGAGCAAGTCTAACGACTTTGACAGTTTGTAGTGATATTAGAGTACAGTAGATTGCGCCACCGTACAAGTACGATGTTGCACATAGAGGCGTGAGAGAATTTCAGGGGGGGGCATAGGAAAAGATACCCATTTAACCAGTAGGTCCAGCCTGGTGGCCGTCACTTAACGTGCTCGTCCGATGCACGGCGAATATACAGTGATTGTTAGCAGATCACACCACCTCTACAAGATCAGCCGAGGATCGAACGGAGGACCTTGCATTGTTAGTCTGAACTGCTAACCACTCAGCCATTCGCGGCCTTCTTGTCCAGGTCTAAGGGCGGCTCCGCCTTTCTTTGCTCTTCGCGTTGTATTATGACGTCACATCATCATCAGATGTCTTGTTGCTAGGCACCGTGCTTTTGGCTCTAGTTCTGGTCCCATGTTTCTTAATGGGTTTTTTTTTCGTCATGATGTAGTTATAAAGCATGTAGGTATGTGAAACAATTCCCTCACTTAGAGTCTTGATCTTGTGTATTCCTTAATTTCATAAAAAATTCTGAATAAAATCTTCTTTTGGTATTACAACAAAACAGCAATTATTCGCCCCGAGATGCACGCAAACTGTAATTTTGTCTGCCTTCGTGACTGCAAAATTTCCTGGAAGTAATTCAGTTTTTTTTATTTTGTATTTTACACCGAAGCATGAAGCTTAAGATTTATCTTATTCTTCTTGACATTCGACTGCGCTTGATTTCATTCCTTGTAAATGTCATTTCTGCATAAAAAGATATTTGGGTTAGTTTAGAAAAAGCAGCGGCGTTCTTTTTAAATTATACTGTTGACGGCCTACATAATGTGCAACCTCTTCTTTCTATGTACGAGATACGAATTAGTTTTTCTTTTCCAGCCAACGGTTACTACGCACTTTGTACTACAACAGTACACAGTGTAATACTAAAAAGAAACATCAAGTATTCCTGTCACTCGCTCGTAGTAAAAAGTGTCAGGTTTTTTATCCCTATGTCATTCCTCCGCTGCACACGTATCCAGGTATATTTTATGGAAGATTTCCATCTTTAGACGGATTAGTGATGATGTTTTCCGGACACATGATGAAAACAGGATGGATCGGAATTCGAAAGCCTGGTGAAAAACTTTACTTTCGTAAGAAGTTTGCAAACACTCTGATCTTCGAAGAGATTTATTACGCTCGTTATTCAGAATCTCACATACACGTGATCTCTAGCTAATTCTTGTGTCAACATCCTTTCCCATTCCATTTTAAGTCAAAGATTTAAATGTCCCTTACCTTTGCTTGTTTAACGCATTACGAAGACTAGATCGATCAGAGTGGGAGCTTTCGGTCAACAGTACCGCAGAATACGATAAAACCGGTAGAGATAGCAGCTTTAATTCAAAGCTGCTTAAAGTTGACTACACGTTTTAATGCGACAGGAAGTTAAAGGCACAGACCGCTGCGAGCTGGACTTTCGGATCCTTGTTAACTGAACAAATGCTTGTTCCACTCAGATTAGAAGTAAGGCTAACTCTCGCACACACACACAAGAGAGGAAGGGAGAAGAATTTATTCTGCGTCACTGCACCAGTTTTCCAGTCTACTGCCACAGGAAGAGCACTGAACTCGTTCAATATTCTTAAATATCTTTGATGTCTGACGGCAGAAATTTATTAATGGGCTCGCTTACATGAAAGTCAAATCCATTCGATTTCTGGATCACTTTCCCATCAACGCAGATGGGATTATTCATATGTGAAACTGGAAGCAAATAATCTCAAGAGATTTCACATATGTTTCCCGATTTATTTTGTGCGAAGTTGTAATCTCAAATTCTTTTTTTAATTGAGGATTGTACGTCGTATCCGATGCAAATTAAATGCAGATTGGTAAAAAACAAGTTAGTAAAATCATGCAATGCGTTGATTATATAATACGCTTTCCAACATACCAGAAACCATTACTCAAGTTATCACTCTCGCTCCTGTGCCCTGACCTTTGATCCCATTTCGATTATATTACACAGAACCGGTTCAGCATACCTCCGAAATAACATGATAAAGTTGTGTCGCAATCGAAGCATTTTTACGTAAGTTATGATGCATAAGTGATATTGAATAGATCCCGCTCCTGTGTCCGACCCTTTGACCTTATTTCGCCCATTTTCAAAAGGATTCGTTTCCAGGTAGGCCCCTACAATGTGCTAACATTTCATCCTAATCGAAGCATTTTTACGCAAGTTATGACGCATAATGGCGATGAAAGTGATTCCGCTCCTATAATCTGACCTTTGACCCCATTTTTTCCATTTTTAATAGGGTTTGTTCCGAGGTATTCCCCTACCACATACTAAAATTTCATCGAAATCGAACCTTTGTTACGTTAGTTATGACGCATAAAAGCGGTGGAATGGATCCCCCTTCTATGTCATGCCCTTTGACGCCATTTCGTTCGCTTTCATTAGGGTTCCTTCCCAGGTGTTCCCCTACCACATACTAAAATTTCATCGAAATCAAACGTTTTTACGCGAGTTATCGTGCGGGTGGACATACGCACACAAAGCGTGACATAATGAGGCAGATGGGAAATCGCGACCATCTGCTCGCAAGACTGTGACGTCATAAACCTTAATAGGATCCACACACAACGTGTGACGTAATGAGACAGATGGCGTGACCGCGAGCCAACATTCTCAATCGCGAGATTGTGACATAAGATTTCTAAGCATTTATTACATTAACGGGACGACGCCACGACACTAAAAACGATATAAATCGTTGTGGTTATTTAACCCACTAAACGAATTTTCCTAAAGTCGAGATCAAGCTAAATCGATTTCTAGTACCAGAAAACGGTAGGTCAACGACTTTCATCAAAATCCTTAGAGCCGTTTTCAAAATAAAATTGCCGCCCCGGTGGCGCAGTGGTCTAAGCGATGGCCTCTGATCATTCGTCCGAACGGGATCCGCGTTCGAATCCCGGTGAGTCATGGATGTTGTGTTTGTCGTACGGCACTGGTTCTCTCCCTTCCCTGGAACCAGTGACCCTAAATTAGGGACGGGCGACTGCTTATAGCCCAGTGAGTTGCTCACGGTGGTCGTTAAACCTCTAATCAAAAAAAAAAAAGAAATAAAATAAAATTTACATATATACAAGAAGTGTTCCTTTAATAGTATGGGATAAGGGCGATGGAATGGATCGAAATCCTATGTCCTGACCTTTGACCCCATTTCGTCCACTTTCAATAGGGTTTGTCCCCTGGTGGCCCCCTACCACATACTAAACTTTCATCGAAATCGAACCATATGTACGCACGTTATGACGCATAACTTGAATGGATCCCGCTCCTATGTCCTGACCTTTCACCCCATTTCGCCCATTTTCAATAAAGTTTGTTCCGAGGTAGTTCCCCACAACATACTAAAATTTCATCCAAATTGAACGATTTTTACGCGAGGTATCGAGCGGACGGGCCATACGCACACAACGCGTGGCGTAATGAGGCAGATGGGAATCGCAACCATCTGCTCGCAAGAATGTGACGTCATGAAACTTTATTAGGATCCACACACAACGCGTGACGTAATGAAACAGATGGCGTGACCACGCGCTAACATCTAAAAAGCGAAATTGTAACGTCATAAGATTTCTAAGCATGGGTAACAATAATAGGACGACGCCGGACACCAAACACGTGATAATTCGGGGTGGTTATTTGACCCCCTAAACGAATTTTCCTAAAATCGAGATCAAGCTAAATCGATCTCTAGTACCAGAAAACGGTACGTTAACGGCTTTCATCAAAATCCTTAGAGCCGTTTTCAAAATAAAATTTACATAAATACAAGAAGTGCTCCTTTAATAGTATGGGATAAGGGCGATGGAATGGATCCCGATCCTATGTCCTGACCTTTGTTCCCGTTTCGTCCATTTTCAATAGGGTTCGTCTCCAGGTGGTCCCCTACGACATACTACAATTTCTTCGAAATCGAACCATATTTACGCAAGTTACGACGCATAAGAGCAAAGGAATGCATCCCACTCCTATGTCCTGACCTTCGACCCCACTTCACCCATTTTGAATAGGGTTCCTTCCCAGGTGGTCCCGCTACCACATATAATAATTTAACTGACATCGAACTATATTTACGCAAGTTATGACGCATAAGGGCAATGGAATGGATCTGGCTCCTATGTCGTGACCTTTGACCCCATTTCGTCCATTTTCAATAGGGTTCGTACCAAGGTGATCCCTTACCACATACTAAAATTTCATCGAAATCGAACCATTTTTACGCGAGTTATCGCGCCGACAGACAGACAGACTGACAGACAGCTGGAGCATATACACTTCTTCAACCTACGGTAGGAAAGCGTAAAAAAACCTCTGTAATGTTCGTTTGCTGTCTGAATACTACACAAATCCGTTCTTAATAACTTCACATTTAAGGTGGACGTTACGTAATGTTGCTTCCTATACTTCCAATGGAAAATGTTTTGTACACATTTCCTTCACAATTAGTGTGTTCCCAAAAAATGAAACTTGAACATCGATTAAAATTATCTTATATTATAACTGGGAATACTTCATATTTTCTAAACATAACCATAATTGTATTAAAAAACAATTACGTTTTCTTTGGTGGTGTTGAAACCAGAAAAAAGATGGCGCGACCTGTACTTTGATGACGTCAGTAGACAAACAAATGTTGGATTGTATAATTATGGTTATGCTTTAGAAAATATTAAGAATTGCAAGTTATAAAATGAAGCTATTTTAATCGATGTTCAAATTTTCATCCTTGGGAACGCATTAATTGCGAAGAAAATGAGTACGGAAGTTTTTCCGTTGGAAGTATAGTAAGCAAAATTACTTGACGTTCACCTTAAGAGTATCAGGAGTTACTGAAATAACTTCAGAAAAGGTACCTTACTATTAGTCTTTATTCAACAAAAACTTCTCAGTCTTCCATAACATTAGTGAAAAAAATCCAATTACTTGTTAGAGAACGCTTAACGAGAAACAAAAACACCGACTCTAAATATTCAATAAACAGCGTCAAGAAATCACAAATTCAAGAACTTCAACTTCGCAACGACTATTACATCATCATCAACGACTATTACATAACATCGTCTCCACATACCGCTGCTGCTCAAACATTACATATCGGTCTGTTATTATCTGACATTTGCACACGTCATATATACTGACCTCAAGGATGTTGCCAACCATACTCTTGCGAGAGAAAAGATATCACGTTCAGTCTGAAAATTGCTATGGAGAATGAACTCAAATTACATAGAGAAAGAAATTAAGAAGGAAAGTTAAATTAGAGTATACGTCACCAGAGTTGGAAACGGGTCAGAAATTTTGGACCCGGACCCGGCCGTCACGTAATTGGACCCGATCCGGACAAATCTGCTTTGAACTATAAATTTGAAAACAGGGTGATTGTAAACCCCTTCAACAAAACCACAGGGGTGGAAATACACATCCAGATGAACAATATTTCCAATAAAACCTAGGGTCGCATTCCACTCCTAGTGCCAGAAAAGAGTAAAGTTACATATCCACCTTGAGCCTTCAACGCTGATAACAAAAAAAGAGACATACCTAATTTGTGAGTTGCACAGTTCCAATCGTATCAGAGAAAGACTTAAAAGAGCTGCTCAAACTGGCGTTCGAGGGCGTCGTTGCACAGCCCACACCGGCGAATGAAGGATTGTCACACCCTCTCCTAGACTGCCGGTGTGGTGTTTATTTTGTCTGCAGCAACAAAGATTCGAGCAACGAGATTTTCCAGGGAGTCTACAGGTGTCTCGTACACCAATGTTTTCATGTGCCCCCAGAAGAAGTCCAGTGGATTAAAGTCCGGGGAGCGTGGAGGCCAAGTCACAGGTCCACCGCGTCCAATCCACCGCCCGGGGTATGTCGCATTTAGGAAGTATCGTACGTCAGTGGTAAAGTGTGCTGCGGCCCCATCATGCATAAACTACATGTCCCTCCGTGTGGTGAGTGGAACATCCTGCACCAGACTGGAAAGGACTTGCTCCAGGATCACAAAGTTCGCTGCGCCGGTCAGACGTATACGTCAATTCTCATGTGATGTTCCCACGGTAATGTCGCTGAACGGGTTCAGCTGCGATTTTAAATGTTTGCTCCTCATCGTCTATGCACGTGTTCAGCGCACCTCATTTGCATCTTGTGTTTCTCATGCACTGGTTGGAACTCCATGTGCCCGCTGGACGTTTTCCGAACGTGCTGTTTTCTTGCACTATGAGGAGAATGCGTCCCTAGGTTCCATTGCAAATATTGTTCGTCTTGATGTGCATTATCACCCCTCTACTTTTGTTAAAGGAGTTTACAATCACCCTGTATCATCATCATCATCATCGTCAATCATTATCAATCCACTGCTGATTGAAGTTCTCCCTATGTTTCTTCCATAACGGACTTTCTTAGGCCAGTCTCCTCCATCCACTCTTCTCTCACCTGGTCTTCTTCTGGATGTTTCTTGGAATTCAGTCTAAATTGCGGGTTGTCCATCGGTGGTCTATTCCTCTGGCAATATGTCCAGCACCTTGCAATTTCATGGTTTTTACTGTGATCATGATGTATTCCACTCTTGTCATTTTCCTTATGCACGAGTTTCTCTTATTATCTCTCCTGGTTACACCAAGCATGAATCTCTCCATGATTCTTTGAGTAACTGCAGTCTTTGTGCGACTTTTTTAGTTAAGATTCATGTCGCAGCGCCGCACGTAAGCCCTGGAAGAATGCATTATGTAAACGCTTTTCTTTTAAGACATAATGGCATATTGCTCTTATAAAGTGTACATTTTCTTCTAGAAGCTCCCCAACCAAGTTCTATGCGCCAATGAATTTCTCCATCTATGTGAATTTCGCTTGTTGTCTGCTCTCCAAGGTAAATGTGGGAATTGGTTGTCTCCAGCTTTCCCCCATCAACTGATAAATCTTGAAACAAATATCTTCGCTCTTTCCACGTTTATAAGTGAGTCACGGAAAAATTATCATTGGCCGCCACCGAGAGTCGAACCCAGGATCTTACAGTTATTCATTCGCCTTCTAATTATTTCTTTAGTTACTGCTTACCATCTTTGGTGAATCCCCAGCATTGTGCGGGGCTCTAAGAAGCAACCTGCCAAATTGGCTTGGCAGTTAGCCTGTGTGAATCTGAAGGAATTCGAGGCCGCTGTGGTGTAGCGGAAGCATTTCCGGCGCGTAACTGGAAGACCCTGGGTTCGACTCCTGGTGGCGGCCAACGAGAATTTTTCCGTGACTCACTTATAAACGTGGAAAGAGCGAAGATCTGTGTTTGATGTTCCTGGTCCACGTTAAATGTCTGTATTTATTATTCATTCGCCTTCTAACTATTTATTCAGTTGCTGCTTACCATCTTTGGTGAATCCCCAGCATTGTGGGGGACAATAAGAAGCAACCTGCCAAATTTGCTTGGCAGTTAGCGTGAGTGAGTCTGGAGGAATTCTAGGCCGCTGTGGTGTAGCGGAAGCATATGCGGCGCGTAACTGGAAGACCTTGGGTTCGACTCCCGGTGGTGGCCAATGAGAATTTTTCCGTGGCTCACTTATAAACGTGGAAAGAGCGAAGTCTTTGTTTGATGTTTCTGGTCCACGTTGAACGTCTGTGTTGATAAATATTCATTCCTTGTAAAAACATTGTATTTCAGTTTTGTCTTCTGAAAGTTCATTTTTAATCCCGTTTTGTCTCCGTTTCAGCAAGTTTCTGGATCATAGTCTGCAGCTCTTAAGTATTATTTCAAAGACCTGTGAAGTATTCCTCGAAATATTTTTTTTCTTACAAAAATAAAACGGAAATGAAACCGGGTCGAAATCGGTTAAGAGCCACCTTGAGCCGACCAGTTTGACCCGAAAGAAAGTGTCGACAGTTGACCCGCTTACCCATGACCCGTTTCCATTTCTGTACGTCACAACACCGGAGAGAAAATATATCACAATCACAAAAATGATTGCTTCCAAAAATTACGAAAGAAAAATTTTTATATTTTTCTTTTCTTTGTTGTATTTAATTTCGCTGCTTTGGCAATTTTTAGTAGCTTTTGCGTTAGCACGAAACTTTATCTGATGGATTAATCTTTATCTTTAGGAGTTTCCACGTAACTTTATCTTGGGGATTAATCTTCCTCTTCTTCACGAGTTTCCACTCAAAAGCGAATTTTCTCGAGCCACACTTCAGTTATAAAATCTCCCGTCAAGTACCAATAGTTCAGTTAGTACATGGTTTGCTTAGATCTTACTCACGTTATCCATCCATTTTTCTTGATCTACCCCTTCTTTTTTGGCGTGCCAATCTAACAATATGTATGACATAGTCAACAATGCGGAAGCCATCGCGGTGCCATTCTTTCTCCTCACATGGCCAAAATGATTTTGCCTCCTCTACTCAATAGCTTGAAAACGATTCCTCTTCACCAGGCACGTCGCTAGACTTCGAAATCAGGATGAGCGACGACGGATGGGCGAGTATAATTTTTGTTGGGACAAGTTTGATAGCAATTTTATGTAAGAAACACTGAAAAAAAAAATATTTTAATGCATTTTACAACAGGCAGCAAAGGAATCCGTGCAGCCACCTTATTTTATGGACACATACGCATTAATTTTGGAACTGTCCTGAAGTCAATGAATGAAATACGGAATTACACAGTTGTACAACACAAAATTGGAAGTTGTGAATCTCTTTAATGGGTGCAAATATGAGATGGAAAGTAAGTCAGATAATATCCGAAAACTTGAAAATTTCGTCGTCCTCGAGCGGAAATCGAATCTCCGTCTCCTGATTTGCGCCCGAGTATGCTAACCTCTACACCACCCAGAACGATCAATTCTCAAACTTCCTATTAATCTGAATATGAACATCAACAGGTTTCTGGACATGACGTAGGCAGTCCTGGGCAACCCGAGCCGTGTGCGGGCTGGCAGTATCCTATTCGTATAGCTTACCTGGAATCCCGGCCAGGAATGGGAGCACATGGGGCTGTAGGTTCCCATCCACATACCGCTGGCCCGTCAATGATCCACGTACCACTACTAGAGCTGATCGGCGATCATAGGCTATGGCTTCCCAGACCATTATGGCTGCAGTGGGGGAGATGTGGCGCGCTATAGCGAGGTTAGGATTGTGCCGTTGACCCGGGATCCTCTACACCCGGACACGATGATCATCTGTCCCTAAAACAAAGCGGCACTCATCGCTAAACTCCACACTTCGCCAGTGCCTGTGGCATTCCACGTCGCTTTGGCCTGGCACTACTGCGAACGAAGCCGGCGGTGTTCCCGAGTTATTGGTGGCACACGTAAGAGCCGCTGGTCTCGCATATTCGCTTCCGCGAGGCGTCGGGAAACTCTTCGTGGGCACACAGGATCCGCTACATCTGCCTGTAGGGTGAAGCGGGTCCCCGTTGGATCCGTTGGTTCCTGGCGCAAGATCCGTCGATCATCTGTACCGGTGGTCCGCCTGGTACGTCCGGAACCGCTCCTCCGAGTGCCAGTACCGTCACGTGTCCACTGCTCCCAACACAGTCGGACAATATGGCCCAAAAGATCCACGTGTCGGGCTATACGCACTCCGATCATCCTGCGGTTTTCTGACCGATGTTCAGGACTCTCTCAAAGCCCGTAAGTTGCGTAAATCGACGTCTCTGCGGTCTACCCGACATTCTTGTCACGCTGTACTTTTGCTTGCATCGGCCTGTGCTTTTCGCTTTCGTGGGGCATCAACTACACGCCGTTTTACAAGGCTGCCGGTTTGTGCTTGCAGCGCCACCACAGATTGTGCAGTTATGCGTACTCAACGTGGATCATTTGCATAGCAGAACGCACTCTAACTATTAGCAAAGTTTCGTGGTTGTAGCATGATTTGTTCTAGGTGCGCAAATTTCATTGTCCGTGAGTATATGTTTACTCACACATATCGTCACCATCAACCGTTGTCAATGCACTGCTGAATCGAGGCCTCCCCAAGTCTCTTCCACAACTTGAGCATGTCTCATCCAAATCACTCCAGAATGTTTTCGAATCAGGTGGTCTTCTTTTGTGTCTTCTCTTCTTCTTGGTACCCATTGTAATATTTTAGTTGTCCATCGGTAATCAGTTCGTAAGAAGACTCCCCCAGTGAGGGGGACCATGAAATTTTAGGAGGGGTCCCCAAACTCCCGTGTCCCCTTCCTTCCGCAGCTCATGCTAACGAACAAGCTTTTGACCATTCGTCCCGTTTTTTTTATAAGTGTTTATAAGTGTTTAGTGTGGTATGTAAAACATGATTTCTCATTGTTATTTTTTATTATTACCTTCGGTAGGAGTGAACGAAGGACTAATTACTTTGAAAATTAAATTGTAAGCCACATGTCAGTTTGCCACACGCCGTGAACAACTGGTCCCGCAGAGCAGTCAAATTGAGAGGGTGTTGTAGTCTCTTTTTAACGGCGCGTTCGAGCATGTCCCACATTTTCTCTATAACATTGAGATCAGGCGAAATTGGCGGGTCAGGTGGGATGTGGGACGTCGACCTCAGGTTCTTCCAACCAATCCTGCACAATGGCAGCTCGGTGGACAGTGCAGTTGTCGTCTTGATAACGTGGATGTGGATTGGCGGCATCGTGGAGGAACTGGACATATGGCAACGTCTCTTTATCCAACAGTTTCACGTAGTCCACCGCTTTCATGCCATTAGACACGTCAATTAAGGGACCCACCCCAGAACTGAATATACACCCCCAAAACATAACACTTCCACACTCCTTCTGTACAGCCCGTTGCACACACTCTGCGTTGAAGGCTTCTCTGGCCTTCCGCATGACCCTGGATCGACCATCATTGGAATGCAGGCAGAACCTGGAGATTCGTCCGACCAGATGATGCGTCGCCACTGTTCAGTGATCCAGTATCGGTGTTCCCTCGCCCATTCCAGCCGCTTTTTCTTCTGTATGGCAGACAGCTTGGGGCTTACACTAGCTACACGACTGAATATTCCTAAACCATGCAGTTCTCTTCGAAGCGTTCACTCGGAAACAGGCTGACTGGGTCCCGCATGGTACTCTTGCAGCAATTCCTGCCGGGTTTGGAACTGTTTTGCGGTTGATAATCGCCCCAGACGTCGACAATCACAGTTGCTCATGATGGTTTTTCTGCCGCAGCTACTCCGACGGGAATTGTCTCTGGCCGACTCTTTCCACGCTAAATGAACACTACTGACTGTGGACTTGGACACGCCAACGAACTCCGCCACCTCCCTCAGCGAATGACCATGTTCACGACCAAAGACGATAGCTCCCTTTTACCACTCTGTTAAGTCTCCATTTTTACCCATGGTACTATCTGTAAGCAACAATAAAACTGATTAGGCATGCACGTCTTACAAGGCTGAAAAAGTAAGAAGTAACATACAATACTTTACGTTCCATTATATACAGGCATTTTTCTCTGCCTGACCAGTTTCCAACTGTTCCTCCGGATGACAGCATTCCGTAATTTTTTGTCCTGGGTGCTTGTTTTGTTACTGACATTGTACACACATTGTACATAATACTTTTATTAATTTTTCCACTACATCTTTTTTTGTAACCTTTTCATGTCAGTACAGCAATGTACATAGTATTATAACCATATATTTATCTCTGTTACAATCTTTTACTAGAATTGCTCACATTTATTCTTTCACTGTGTATCTCTAGTGCATTGCTCATACACCATTGTTACCGCTTCCTTTTTGTAGCTCAACTTATATCCGTGATGACACCTATCTTTATGTTTTTATTGTCATTGTATATAGCACATCAGCATGTGTACATTTTTCATCACCATTGTACATATATCGTCAATTATGTTTCTGTTGGCACTGTAAATACAGGCCTTCTGTTTCCTCCATCCTGGTTTTTCCAATAAACATGTTGAAATCAATATTCGTTAAGGAGAGGTAGTTCAGTCATGTTTGGAACATACTTCGTTCTTGATTCGTTTCAATTTTGAACAAGTTAGTAAAATCATGCAATGCATTGATTATATTATATGGTTTCCAACATACCAGAAATAATTACTCAAATTATGAGGATAATTGCTGGGGAACAAATTTTGCTCCTGTGCCCTGACCTTTGACCCCATTGCGATGATATTAATCAGAATTGGTTCAGTATACCTCCGTAACACCATGATAAAGTTTTGTCGTAATCGAAGCATTTTAGGTATGACGCATAAAGGCAATAGAATGAATCCCGCTCTGTTATGTCCTGACCTTTGACCCCATTTCGCCCATTTTTAATAGGGTTCGTCCACAGGTGGTCCTTTACCACATACTAAAATTTCATCGAAATCGAACCATTTTACGCGAGTTATCGTACGGACGGACTGACGGAGTGACAGACAGACAAAGCTGGAGCATATACGCTTCTTCAACCTACGGTTGGAAAGCGTAAAAAATTTATTCTGATGTGAATGGAAAACTTGCCAATAAGCGAAAATTTAGCATTATTTAGAATAAATCTGAAGCAATTGGACAAATTTGCGGTTTTTGAAAAGCTTATTATTTTCATAACATTTATTGTCTTTTAATTTTACGCAATAATCACTTCGTTTTCTTCAGAAAGAATGCAATAATTTTGGTCTCCGAGATCTCAAGTTTGGCATAATGAGAAAAAAAAAATGACAAAAAGAATATATATGTGTTGACTAAAGTTTAACAAAAATAAACTGAAACAAAAATACAGCGATTTACCCGAGTTCGAATCTCGGTTCAGACATGGGTGGTGTGCTTGTCGCATGATTCTGGTTAGTACCGTCCCTGGAAACAGCACAGCACTAAATGAGAGACTACGCAGCAAAAAAGTGTTGCTGGGCCAACGCTGTGCCATTGCTGGCAGCCAGCATTTTCAGCAATGGCCCAGCACTATGTTGCCGCTGCCGAACCGTCAATAAAATGTCCTGGCGGCCAACAGAAGGGCCAGAAGCTGGCCAACAGTTGTCATCTCCATCAGTTTTCATATGCCACAACAGGACCATCAGTTATCCATCACAGGCAGTAGCTGCCACAAGCGGCCCTGCAAGCACGTGCCATAAATGATGGCTAGCCTAATGTAGTCTGCTAGTTTCCCGGCAGTGGCAGCCAGCAATCACGTGACGTAACTGAGGTCTTGCCGAATCTTGTCTGTCAATTCCCCAGCAGTAGCCATAAAAAAAATAATAATAATAATGGAAAACCGCAGTTTCCCAAAGCTACAGCTACTTCTGGCCGCCCCGGTGGCGCAGTGGTCTAAGGCGCTGGCCTCTGATCATTCGCCCGTAAGGGGTCCGGGTTCGAATCCCGGTCGGGCATGGATGTTGTGTTTGTCTTACGGCACTGGATCTCTCCCTTCCCTGGAACCAGTGACCCTAAATTAGGGACGGGCGACTGCTTATAGCCCATTGAGTTGCTCACGGTGGTCGTTAAACCTCCAATCAAAAAAAAAAAAAAAAAAAACAGCTACTTCTGCATTACAGCACTGCGTTGCGCAAATTTTCTTATTAGGTCCTGAAAAAAACGCCCGTTTGGATCTGGGTGGAAACGAACCAGGGCTGCCGGGCTGGGAGGCCAGCTCTCTACCAACTGGCTCTGATTTGGTACGCACGAGCATTGCTTGAAGCTTACCCTCTTTTCTGGGGAATGTAGTAAAGAATGGTGCTGTATTTCATTTTACAATATTGCGAGGTATTTTTCATAAATAACAGTTTCATATAATTAATAAATTTGTTTTTTCAACGTACGATTGTTTTTGTTTTACCTTAAGGGAACTTTACTTTTTCAACGAATGTACCAACTTAAAGGCGCTTTCAAAAGTTTCGAGCAGTCCTTATCGTCTTGAAAGGCGATTGCTGAATTAATATATTTACCCGTTCATGTCACATTCTGTTACATTTTTAACGTTGTATCTTTCGTTTCCGCTTTTCGAAGCTACATTTGTTTTAAAGAGGAAAGATATTTTATTTTACTTCTCGTTATTTTTAGAAGTGAATTCCTCCAGTCTTGTGTATTCAACCCATGGATGAATACATTATACCCACATAGCGTTGCTTTTTTTTCAACATAACGCTTTTTAAAAGCACGTCTTTTGTAAAATAAAGATCGTGCTTATATTATCAATTTGTCCGTCCGTCCGTCTGTAGACACGATATCTCTCCAACTATTAGGTCAATTTTAAAAAATTCTTTTTGCATTGGGAAGCTTGAAATATGCGAATGATAATCCTTTATTTCGTTTATTTTTTTTACGATGTACAATGTTGCCGCTAGAGGGCGTAAAAATGCAGATGATGTCGAATTCAAAAATGCGTTTTTATTCCACATATTTACTTCTAAACATCCGATTGAAAAAATTCTTTTACCTTTCGATTCCATTTATGTCGAAGAGTATTTTAGATATAGTTACGTTTTGAAATTACGCATAGATTTCCCGCTAAGGGCCGTAAAATAATTTATATTTTTTCAGATAACTCTTCTAAAATTCCGAATTGAAAATGTTTTTCTTCAGCGGATACACCTCCTGATGGAAAATATTTTGCATATAACTTTATATCTTTGGTAAAGAATGCTTTGGCCACCAGGGGGCGTAAGTGTTAAATTTTTGCTTCTGATGTATTTGCCATAAAATTGTAGCTTCTAAAATATCGATTGAAAAAATTATTTGGTGGACTGATGCCACTCACATCGATAAACGTTTTCGGAATATTTTCTTCTTAAAATATTCTATAGTTTCTCCTAAAGGGGGCGTAGATGTATATCTTATTTTTTTTTTTTTTTTTTTTTTTGATTGGAGGTTTAACGACCACCGTGAGCAACTCAATGGGCTATAAGCAGTCGCCCGTCCCTAATTTAGGGTCACTGGTTCCAGGGAAGGGAAAGAGCCAGTGCCGTAAGACAAACACAACATCCATGCCTGACCGGGATTCGAACCCGGACCCCTTACGGACGAATGATCATAGGCCAGCGCCTTAGACCACTGCGCCACCGGGGCGGCTATCTTATTTTTGTCGATATCTCTACTTCTAGGAGTCCGATTTCAAAAATTTCTTCTTTGTTGGATAGTGTTTCCAGTGTGACAAGATTTTCATATAATTTCTAAATTGTTAAGTTATTCATAGACTTCCCGCTAGGGGGCGTAAAGGTAAATTGCTTTCTCCCCTATATCCCTGCTTCTAAATCTCCGATTTGAAAAATTCTTTCTGCACCGAATACAGCTCCTGATCGAAAATCCTTTGCACATAATTTTTAATGTTTGTAAAAATGGTTTGACCACCAGGTGGCGTAAGTCTCAATTTCCGCTTCTGATGTAATTACAGCAAAATATGAGCTTCTAAAATCTCGATTGAAAAAAAAAGTCGTTTGTTGACCGATACTACTCATGTCGACAAACCTTTTAGGAACATTTTCTTCTTGAAATATTGCATGGTTTCTACGCCAGGCGACGTAGATGTATATCTTATTTTTGTCAATATGTCTACTTCTAGGAATCCGATTCGAAAAATTCCTTCTTCGTTGGATAGTGTTTCCGATGCGAAATGTTTTCCCTATACATTCAAAATTATCAAGTAAATCACAGACTTTCCGCTAGGGGGCACAAAGGTAAATTACGTTTTCTGCGTTATTTCTGCTTCTGAATCTCCGATTTGAAAAATTCTTTCTGTATCGCATACAACACCTGATGATAAATATTTTTCATATAATGTCTAATGTTTGGTAAAGAATAGTTTGGCCACCAGGGGCATTAATGTTAATTTCTGCTTCTGATATATTTGTAGCAAAATCTGAGCTCCTGAAAACTCGAGTAAATTTTTTTTTTTTTTTTTGGACCGATAGTGCTCATATGGGAACATCTTTTGATAATACTTTCTTCCTAAAATAATGAATGGTTTTCCCACCAGGGGACGTAAAGTCACATCTTATTTTTGTAATTCTGTTTTTAAGAGTCCGATTTAAAAAATTATTTCTGTGTTGGAGAGCGTTTCCGGTGCGAAATGTTTCTCGTATAAATTCATGTTTTTCGTAACGCACAGGTCTGCAACTAAAGGGCGTAAGCTCACGATTCCGTTTACAGCAATATCTGAGGGATTAAAAACCCGATTGAAAAACGTCTTTCTTCCATCAGATATTATTGTTTTCCATACCGGTTCCATTGACATTGAATAGCTTTGATACATTTAATTTGCTTCAGAACGGATTCAAAAGACGTGCTTATTACACCCGAAAATTCTGTGTCATCTTTCTTGTTTTATGTTTTTCCAGGACTTTTGTTTCAAGCAGTTGTTAAGTGAACGTTAAAACGAAATATTACACAGAAATTATTTCTTGTTATTAATGGGAATATAGTGGGTGTATTTTACGGATGTAATCTGGCATTTCATGGCGTAATCTGATATCTTCGTTGACGTGAGATTTCATTAGGAAATTAATTCGCCTCTCTACATATGCTTTTTTTTTCTTAACATCCACTGAAATAACACGATGGCGATAGCGTCGTCTTCAACTAACTGGTACCACGAGAGACACAGCAGGTGTGTCTTCTGCGCATGCGTAGATCTGTTGCTTTGACCTGGTGTTGGGGTTTCACCGGTTGCCAGCTACGGGTTACTAGTGGCAGTTGCTCGGTGGCCTGCAATTCACTACGATGCTGCAGGGCGATCAATGGCTACCAACTGATGGCGCTGCCACCAGCTGACTGCTACTGGGCCGTGAGCGGCAGATTTGAGCCAGTAGTGACCCATCACTGCCAGCTGACGGCAAACAGTTTCCCAACACTTGCGTTTTTGCTGGGTAACGACTACTGATCTCCCTGCCGATTGTTAATGTTGGTCTTTAAACCTCTAATTAAAAATGACCCTAGGAAATGTAAATGTTTGAGTAAAATATTTTGATTGGATTTAATATTCAGAATAAGCAATTCTTGTAAGTTTTTATTAAAGTATCACTTTAAAACACATCAATTTCGTAGTTGACACGCAATCGTGAAGGAAAATGAATAAAAATATTTATGCATTAGCTCTCTTCTAACGAACAATAATCTGAACAAGAGTGACACAGACTTTTATATATATAAAAAAAAAAAAAAAAAAACGAGAAGAAAACAGTTGAAACGAAGGAAATAAAATTTTCCATAATTGCGTTTGTGTTGGTTTAGGACATACCATTTCGAAAAAGTAAATGGAATTGGAAAAGCATACTATCCTTCATGATGTCACTGTGGTGGTCCATTTTCTCCTGAGTTGAAAAACTTCTTTCCTACTTCCGTGACCTCAGAATAATATATCCTTGTTGAACTTGTTTCACTTCATTTAATCATGTGACGATAAAGTAATTGGTCATCCGGTTATAAAGTTCTTGCTGATGCTGGCGTTGGACCCAAAAAGTCCAATGAATTCCGTACGTCCGTGAGAAAGAAACAAATGGTGGAATCAGTGGGGCATGCGAGGATCACACACTTCAGCTTCGCTGGGCAAGGAATTCAAATTTCACTGTTCTTTCTTTTGCTTCCCTGAACGCAATGAAAGCAAACAAAATCAATTTCAGCCGTTGTCACTCAGTGGTCTATTGCAAATTCTATTTCAGAGGAACTTGCGCATCAGGAGTCTCGCTACAAGAATTCTTCTTCTGCTTTCTGTACTTTAATGGAATGACCGATTGGTTGGTTGAATGTTCGAAATCCGTAAGGAGACAATTCCCGCTTTAAAAATCCACAACGAAATTGGAAAACTAAAGAGTTTTGGAAGTATGATAATCCGTGGGGTGGGGTTAGGTCTTATTTGCCATTCATAATTTTTCATAATGCTCCAGCAAAAGAAGACTTAAATGCAATTGCTACTGTTTAGGCAGAATTACTTTGGGAAAAAGTTTTCGAAGCAAAGCACGAATTTTAATTTAAACTATCTCACACTAATTTTCAAATAACTGAAGGCATAGCATATAAAACGCATAATAAAGTGGTTAAATCAAGCTTTCATGAAATATTATGCTATGCCCTTGATTTATAGGCAGATAGCATTAAGGGATATGCTTTTTTGAATTTCTTTATGTCAAATTTAAGTAAGCCAGTAAAGCATTGTGCAAATAATGTTTTTTTGGGTTTGATGTTGTTTTGCTCCCCATTTTTAGATTTAAATTAACATAGGTCATTTCTGAAATTCAGCAAATTTAAATTAAACTAACATAGGTCATTTCCGAAATTCAGCAAATTTAAATTAAATTAGCATAGGTTATTTCGAAAGTTCAGCAAATCTAAATCTAACCTGGAAAGTTAAAAATGTTGACGGAATTGCACCAAAAATGAGATTCACTTTCCAATTTTTTAATAATACCAATAATTGTTCATTTGTATTAGAGACGAATAAGAAATACAATGCAGGAGGTGTTGAAAAATACATACATACATAAATATCATTAAGCTGTTCTCTAAGATTCAGTGGTTAGCTCAAAAAAACAAAACAAAAAAACTACTAGATAATTTTAGGGAGATTTGATAGGGCGATCTTAGTGAAAGATAGGTTTGCTCCTCGGGATGCTCCGTGGGAACAATGGCACACAACAGCAGAAAGAGCCTCTGTGAATTTTGGAGAGGTGCCAGCTAGTTCTGTGTGACATTGGCAAAATGACCCCAACTCACTGGGTTTTGTTCCAGAATCCTTAGGTTGAATGATCAACTGGAACCGTGAGCTGTGGACAAATCCCCCACACTGATGTACTTACCTGATTAAAAAGACCTGGTGTTGAAAAAATGAAATTGCAAATATGTATAAGAACGTAATTTCTGGGGCGACTTCCCCGTTGGCGCAGTGGTCTATACGCTGACTTATGACCATTCGTCCGAGATGGGTCTGGGTTCGCATCCCTGTACAGCATCGGTGTAGTGTTGTCTTAAGACACTGGCTCTCTCCACTAACTGGAATAAGTAGTCCCAAATTAGGGACGGGCAACTGCTGATAGCTAATTGAGTTTTTCACGGAGGTCGTAAACCCCCAATAAGCCGTACCGCTGGCACAGAAGTCTAAGCGATGGCCTCTGATCATTCATCTGAATAGGGTCCAGGTTTGAATCCCGGTGAGGCATGGATGTTGTGTTTGTCTTACGGCACTGGCTCGTTCTCTCCCTTCCCTGGAACCAGTAACCCTAAATTAGGGTCGGGTAACTGCTTATAGCCCATTGAGTTGCTCACGGTGGTCGTTAAACCCCCAATAAAACAAACAAATAAATACAGAATTCTTATTAAATTAAGGACGAGACGGTTTTTCGAATGTAACGTCGTGCAGAAGTGCTCCACATCGACTCAAATCATACCATAAGATCCCCAAGATGTAAGAATATGGTACAAGTGAGCAAAACCGTCCAAACAAGGAATCCAAAGGATACAAAGGCACTTTATTGAAAAGCTAGCTTCGAGCACAACTGGACAGAAGACTGAAACGTCCATGTGACAGTCGGCTGCCAAGAAAAACCCAGTCTTTAGTAGGGGATATGATCACCCCTGACTGCGTTGCAAGATTTACAACGTCTGTCCATGCTGAGGACAATGTTGTCAAGGAGCTGTTGAGGCATCGCGTCCCATTCCTCTTGTAGCGCCAATCGGAGCTGCGAAATCGTTGCTGGCAGCTGGTGACGTGCTGCCAAGAGTCTCCCGAGAAGGTGTTACACGTGTTCGATTGGATTTACGTCCGAGGACCTTGCGGGCCAATCCATGCGTTGAATATCTTTACTATCCAATAGCCCAGCGACAGCCGCTGTACGATGATGTGTAGCGTTGCCGTCCATGAAGAGGAACTCAGGACTCACATCACCTCTAAACGGACGCACATGAGGCAGGAGAACCTCGGTACAATAGCAGACACCAGTGACTGAACCACCTTGAGCCGCGGATGGCTTAGTGGTTAGTGTCTCAGACCATCGATGCAAGGTCCCCAGGTTCAAGCCTGAGCTGATCTTTCGGAGATGGTGTGATTTATTAACAGTCGCTGAATATCCGCCGTGCATCGGACGAGCAGGTTACGTGACGGCCCCAGGCTGGACCCACTGGTTTAATGGTATCCTTTCCTATGTCCCCCTGAAATTCTCTCACCCCTCTATGTGCAATATCGTACTTGCACGGTGGCGCCAACTACTGTAATCTAATCTCACTACAAACTGTTCTGTCAAAGTCGCTAGACTTACTCTCATTCCTTCTGTTTCTGTGTCCTGCCCAAAAGGCGATCTCGCTGTAGGTGGCTGGGACCTAAACTCTACTCACAGGGGACGGAAGTCCTACAAGAAAATGAATGCGCTCGGACATCGGACGTATCGGGATGAACCTCCTTGGAGGATGTGGAGGTCAGTACGGCTACCAAGCATGATACCGCTCCAAACGAGAACTCCGCTACCTCCAAACCAGTCCCTTTCGATGATGTTGGAGGTGTGATTGCGCGTGAAACAGTTACGATCCACCGGTGGGTTGTAACGCGTTAACTTCTGCATTTTTCAGAGAAGGAAAAAAAGTTTCTATTCATTAATCTGTAGTGGATATCAGTCACTTTATGTATATATCTTTAAACGACCCACCGGTGTGTCGTACAGCACTGTATTGAAACAGTAACGCCCCCACCGGTAGGTCGTAACGTACTACATAAAAACCGCCGAAAAACGTCGCCGCAGCGAACGTACTAAAGTGTTCTACAGGGGAAACGTTATCAGGTGTTGAAGTAATTCTTTAAATAGCACATATAGATGTAGATATATTGATAAATTTTAGTCCTGCATATATTGCTGTAAACGGAAGTTTTAACTTATGCCCCTGGTAGTAGGATTCTCCGTTGAAAAAATTTTGAAATTATATGAGGAGCATTTCCCACTAGAAACGCCCCCCCCCCCCAAAAAAAAAATCAATTCGGACATTTAGAAGCAGAGATATCGATGAAATAATGATATATATCTACGCTCACTGGCGGAAACAATATTCATTGTTTTAAGAAGAAAGTATTCACAAATGTTTTTCCAAGTTGAGCGGTATCGGTCAACAAAGAAATTTTTTAAATCGAGTTTTCAAAAACTCAGATTTTGCAGCCAATACATCAAAAACAAAAATAAAAACTTACCCCTGGTGGACAAATCATTCTTTATCAAAATTATAAGCAAAACATTCCACATCAGAACTGTATCTGATGCCGGAAGAATTTTTAAATCAGAGTTATGGAAGCAGGATATCGGGGAAAACGTCATTTACCTATACGCCCCATAGCGGAAGGTGATCAGAGGCGGACAGGCGGATGGACAATTCGTAACATAAGCACGATCTTCTTTACAAAAAACGAGAAAACGAGCTAAAAACTGAAGAATGCAGTCATTAAACACCCGTCGATTAAGGCTTAATGGTAAATTGCTCTTGAAAATTGTACTATTTCATTCAAATGAGTTCCAGCGGCTGTTAATTTCTTTTCAATAGAACCACCTTTTTTTCTAAGCAGTCACCCATCTCTAATTTGGGTCCATTGGTTCCATGGGAAAGGATAGAGAGGCAGTGCCGTTGGACAAACATAACATCCATGCCATCCTGTATTCGAACCCGGAATCTTCGTCGAATGGTCATAAGCCACAGCTTAGACCACTGCGACATCGGGGAATGGGATCCTTGCATAAACCTTCTGCGGCGTTCACTTCATACCTATACACATAAAGTGTTATGGTCAAAAATTGCCCATTCCTTCTGGAGGTCAAATTTATTTACAATATGTTAATCTTTTACGTTCACCTAAATTGTTTTTGCACTGCAAGGCAAATGGACTAAATCCACGCTCTGTCCACGTTATTTTATCAACAACGCATAGCAACTGAAAAATTGTGTTTCGATACCGCTGAGATCGAACCCCAGAAGCGTAGGTGAATTCTTACCGATTTGCTCCATAATTATTTTATGTCAAAGAGAAATCATTGCTTTTCCACGTTAATAAGTGGGACTCGGAAAATTCTCATTACCCTCAACCGGGAATCGAACCCAGGGTCTTCGAGTTACACGCTGGGCATGCTTCCACGGTATCACAGCTACCTCTACTTCTAAAGACTCACGTGTGATTAACTGCCAAACTGCAGGGAAGGTTACTTCATGGTGCACCGTACAATGCTGGGGATTCACCAAAGATAGAAAGCAGCAACTGAACAAATAACTAGGAGGCGAATGGACAATCAATTCAAACACTCGACGTGGATCAGGAACACCAAACAGAAATCATCGCTCTTTCCATGTAAATAAGTGAGTCTCGGGAAGTTCTCATTGGCCGCTGCCGAGAATCGAACCTAGGGTCTTCCAGTTACACGACGGACATGCTAACTGGTAGACCCTGGGTTCAATTCCCGGTGGCGACCAATGATAATTTTCCGAGACTCACTTATTAACGTGGAAAGAGCTATGATTTCTGTTTGATGTGCCTTTTCCACGTCGAGTTTTTTGGATTAATTCTCTTATGGATGAAAAATTGTCTTCTGCTCGTCGCCTTCGTTGAGTCTAGGTCAACAATTCTAACAACTCTTGATATGATTTTAAATTTTAACAAAGCCATTATGGCCTTGAAAATTCTTCGCCCCTTTTTGTGCGTTCCCCAATTTGATTAATTGCGTAATCTGGAAACTCCAACAATTAGCCATAACACATTAAGGTTTCCAGTTCCAAATCAATAAGATCCCAGCTGGTCGATTATTTGAAGTATACATATTTTCGTTCAATAAGGCGGAACATTTCCGAATAATATTCTCTTGCTGGTAAAAACAATAGGAAAGTGGAATATTAATCTTGAATGCGAGATATAGGACACTGGGTTGGACCTGAAGTGAAGTGAATAATATCATGTGAAGCTTAGCTGCCAGCTACAATCCGAAAGTTCAGTCTTCCGTTCAACAGAGTTGCCTTTAAATAACATCATGATGTTCGACTGCTGTTCTGCAACGTTTTCTGTTTCTTTATTAGACGATGATTTCTGAAACATGATCTTTCAACTTAGATACAACTGCATTTCGTTAGAAACATAATTCTTCCGTATCAATGCATTGCGATGAAGTCATTATCAGCACAAATACTGGCACAGCAGAAACACTACGATCATTGTAACCACTGAATAGGCGCAGCTGATCTTTACTCAAAGAGTCAAACAGTTTTTCCAAGATGGCACACTACTACTACTTGTACCGTCTAATCTACAATGATGTGGATGGAAAGTCACACGTTTCCCTTGTAGTAAGTACTCTGATAACAATACAAATCCCTCTTCTCAACTTGGTGAGTTTCGACTTTTGCTATTCCTCAAATTAGTATCTGAGTGAACTGAGTTTCGGTAACATCGGCTCGCGCACCCAGTTACTGAAAAAAAAAACAGTTACTGCACAAACAAATATTTGTTTATTAATACGATATAACATACTAATGTGTTTTTAATCCGTTAATAGACGCAAAATTACAAAAGTTTCGCAAGCTTTCATTGCCAACGCACAGCTTTTTAGGCTTCTGAATATAAACACTTAACAGAAACAGACAAAGAAATGTTTGTTTCTGTTATGTTTTTATATTCAGAAGCCTGAAGAAGCTGTCCGTTTGCAGTAAAAGCTTGCGAAACTTTTCTTTTACGCCTATTAACGGGTAAAAAAACACATTAGTGTGTAATATCGTACTATTGTAAGTGGCGTACAACCCACAATCCAATTTTCTATGTACATATTTGTTCAATAAGTTTGTAAAACTGTATTGTTAACTATTTTTGACAAAAGAGACCCAAATTCCGATTTAAAAATTTATAATTACCGAGTAATGCAAAAATGACATGAACACCTTTTGTTTTACCGTTTTCACCGCAACTTAGCTACTTTAAAATTTGTACCTTTTTAATATGTTAAAATAAGCATTAAGATACGCAAAGTCAAGAAATCGCTCATTGAACGAACTGTGTGAGAGCTGGAGTGAAAGAATAAACTGTTTACGTTGGCTCCAACACCGTAAAAGGGTAATCAAAGGTAAATATAGGCATCACTTAAATTTATTCGATCAATAGCTAAATCTGGTAAATGCATTGTAAGTTCACCTTTGTTTTCTGTAAGTTCATTTTGCAGCCAACGTCTTTACACTTCTCAACACGTTCCTCGCCCACACTCCGCATTTTCATTGTAGCAGTAATCGCAAATGAACGAAGCAGTTAATTTATTATTAATTGAATATCGACGAAAGCTTCAGTAAAAATATCCCATTTCAGTTCGCAACTAACCACAAATGTTCTTGAAGTTAACAAACTCCCTGAAGGTAGTATCGTAAAAAACATACTTACAAAAGGAATATTCACTGTAATGTTGTTCTACCTAGACGAATCGTATAGCAACAAGAAGAATGATAGTTTTCGCATACACAAATACGAAGAACAGAAATAGTATTAAAAATCGCACACTAAAAGCATTATGAATTATATAGAAATAAATGCAGGAACATTTAGTGATAATGGCTTTCATTTTATAGTCAAAAGGGAGATTATTATACACTGCTGGACAATTGCTAAGGACGGATCATAAACGGCTATATAGCGCATAAAAACGTAAGTGTGGTCGGATGCCAAGTGAAATAAAATGTCAGAATGCCAGGACATACAAGAAAGACAATTTATTGTGCTCTGAAATCCAGAAGGCTTTGGAACGTGTTCAAGGGACAAACAGGCCATTTTGTGCAGAATACGTAAACGTGAAAAAAATGCAATTACCGTCCGCAGGCGTTCCGGCGTAAGATGTCAATACGGGATATGGCCACCATGTAGGGCTATACAAGATTCCACACGTCGTGTCATGCTTTGCACAACATTATCTAGCAGCTGTTGGGGTAATTTATCCCATTCCTCTGTCAGTGCACCGATGAGGGTGTCCTTGTTTATTGGAGAGCATTGGCGACCAGCAAGACTCCTCCCCAAAGCATCCCACACATTTTCAATGGGATTCAGATCTGGAGAACGTGCTGCCCATACGAGGCATTGAATATCCTCGCTCTCAAGACACTCCTGGACAGTGACTGTTCGATGACATATTGCGTTGTCGTCCATGAAAATGAATCTATCACCGACAGCACCACGAAACATGCGAACATGAGGCAGCAGAACATAATTAATGTATCGTTGGCCAGTCCTAGTCCCAGTTGGAGGCACATAGAGGGACGTGCGGCCATTGATCATGATGCCAGCCCATACCATGACACTACATGTAGGATATCGGTCCTTTTCCTGTATGTTTGCTGCACAATATGCAGTACCACTATCACGCCAGATCAGTTGTCGTACACAATCAGACGACAGACTGTATCTACTCTCATCTGAGAAGAGGACAGCAGACCAGTCGTTATCAATCCAATTGCGATGTTGATGGCACCATTGCAAACGGGCGGTACGGTGACGTCTGGACAATGGGATGGACACAACAGGACGGCGGGCGTATAGTCCTTCTTCATCGAAACGTCTGGCCACAGTCTTTCGGGAGATCCGCTTGCCAATAGCAGCCATAAACTGATTTGCTACCTCACTAGCTGTGCTGCGCCGGTGCCTTTTTGTTGATAGCACTATGTACCGATCTTCTGCAGATGTCGTACTGCGAACACGACCTACCCCGTGACGTTTGCTACACTCTCCATTTGTTTGAAATGATTTCCAAAGCCTTGAAACAACACTGTGGGTGACGTCGAACTCCCTGGCAACATCTGTTATTTTTTCCCTTCTTCAATCTTGCCAATAATACGGCCACGCGTAAAATCATCTAGGTGATGTCGGGAAGACATACTGAAAATTGCAAGTTCGTCAACTGATTCTTTCCCTTTCAACTTTGCGTTTGAACAACAACGGTCAATACGCGTCAAATTCTTTATATCTCTTATCAGCGCTATGACGTCACGAACAAGTTCGGCAATCCAAAATTTGCATACGCACAACACGTCTTATTGTATCCCGCACTTATGCTAATTTCCACATTTTCCTGCCTTCCATTTTATGGTTGCTATCGTTGCTATTGTCATCCAGCAATTTAACGAAGAACACGTAGTAATAAAGTAAATGAGATTTGACAAACGCTTTCCTGAAGAATATAAATATTTATATACAGTATAACTGAAATAGTGGACTGGACAGCAAGTACAGACAAAGACTGGGAAGACCATTTGAGAGAGAGGTGTATTAAACAGGAAAGCATACCGGAGTGCTATGGAAGATATAATGTAACTGCTAATGGCAGAAAGTTCTGGAAGAATTTGAAGAGACCTCGATCCAGCAGCGGAATCGGAATGATTGTGGATGATCAGGGTTTAACGTAACTAATTAAATTATGTGGAAAACTAATGTAGCTGCTTTTTTTCCAGTCGCATTAGATACGTTTCGGTTTAGTTTGGTGCACTCGGTTAGGACTTTTGATCCATGCCGTAAGAAGAAAAAAATTTTTACATGGGCACGCTATCATTCTATTTCTTAAAGTTACTAATATATCATTTTCCGAAGTTTACATCCCCATTCGCGCCTTTAAACTGCAGTCTGAGAAGGATGCAGGAAATGCTATTTCTTAAAGGATATCGGATTTCAAGAAAGGCACTTTAGCACTTTACTCTCAGTATCCTCTTCAGGTATTTTAGGCAAAAAGTCTGGCAGAACCATAAAAAACATAAACGAAAAACTACGACATAAATACGAAGCTTTAAGTGGTTCCGTAAAACTTTGAAAGAACATCAACACGAAAACAAGGATACGTGAATATACGAAAGTTGCAGAAACGGATGTCTACCAAAGAGCAAAAACATGGCATCATTTTTCAACTACAGAAATATTCTTTGAAAATTCCGAAGCTTAATATAAATTTTAGACCATCGGAAAGACGATACGTAAATGTTTAAAAGCGCTGATGTGTGGACACCTCTAGAGTAGTCTGTAGAAGTAAACTACGACAGGTCATAAAAATTGATAACAACGGATTAAGAATTCACCGAGAAGGCTCAAACATTAATTCCTTCAAAACAAATTTATTCAGCGCTGCAACTTTTTCAGAACGCGCATAGAACGAATAGTATTTGTAGCAGCAGGAAAGATTGGGAATGCAGGATTAAATTTACCGGATTTTTACAGTAATGGTTTTCTTTAGAAAACAATAAAAATATGTTTTTTTACGCATTTCAACTGTAGGTTGAAGAAGCGTTCAAGCTACTTCCGTGTGTATGTCCGCACAATCACTCGCGTAAAAATAGTTCGCTTTCGATGCAATTTTAGTATGTGGTAGGGGACTATTTCGGGACGAATCCTATTGAAAAGGGGCGAAATGGGGTCAAAGGTCAGGTCATAGGAGCAGCATCCATTCCATCGCTCTTATTCGTCAAAACTTACGTAAAAATGTTCGATTACGACAAAACTTTATCATGTTGTTCCGTAGGTATACTGAACCGGTTCCGTTGAATATCATCGAAATGGAGTCAAAGGTCAGGGCACAGGAGCGAGATTTATTCCACAGCAATTATCCTCTTAACTTCACTAAAAATGCCTCTACTGCAACAAAACTTTAGTATGTTGTTCTAGAGGTATAGTGAACCAATCCTGTTTAATATCATCAAAATGTGGTCAGAGGTCAGAGCACAGGAGCGAGATTTATTCCGCAGCCATTATCCTCATAATTTGAGTAATGATTTCTGGTATGTTGGAAAGCGTATAAAAATCAATGCATTGCATGATTTTACCAACTTGTTTTTCTATTAATATTGGGTATGGTTATGGCAGGTATGTCTAAGCATATTACCGGGAATTTCTTATTCCATACGACATCTTCTAACTATACTAGTAGGTTATGTCAGGTATGTCTAGGCATATTACCGGGCATGTTCTTATTCCATACGGCATTTTCTAACTATACTAGTAGAATATGTCAGGTATGTCTAAGCATATTACCGGTAATTTCTTATTCCATACGGCATTTTCTAACTATACTAGTAGGTTATGTCAGGTATGTCTAAGCATATTACCGGGAGTTTCTTATTCCATACGGCATTTTCTAACTATACTAGTAGGTTATGTCAGGTATGTCTAAGCATATTACCGGGAATTTCTTATTCCATACGGCATTTTCTAACTATACTAGTAGGTTATGTCAGGTATGTCTAAGCATATTACCGGGAATTTCTTATTCCATACGGCATTTTCCAACTGTACTAGTAGGTTATGTCAGGTATGTCTAAGCATATTACCTGGAATTTCTTTTCCCATACGGCATTTTCTAACTCTACTAGTAGGTTATGGCAGGTATGTCTAAGCATATTGCCGGGAATTTCTTTTTCCATACCGCATTTTCTAACTATACTAGTAGCTCATTATGCGATCGGAAGTTAAAACGCGGAATATTTGTTTGTTGAATATTTGTTGAATATTTGTTTGAGAATATTCGTTTGTTACCTCACCGTGGTTCGAATCCGGATGCATCTCGGACGAATGGTCAGAAGCCAGCGCTTAGACCACTGCGCCATCGAGGGGAGAAACGCAAAATGTGAGGTTGTCCACTCACCATTATTCGGACCAACGGTAGAGGAAGGCCACCCTTGTTTTCTCAATACAGAAAGACACATGGTTACGTGGATGTGTGTTTTCAATACGGCAGTCGCTAGCGCAGAGAGTATGAAGTCGTTTAAAACGTATCGTGGTATGTGTGTGATTCACAGGACAGAATGTAAGAACAATGCATCATCTTCGACAGTCGGCTAGACTAAAAGCACGGCCGCCCCGGTGGCGCAGTGGTGTAAGCGATGGCCTCTGTTCTTTCGTCCGAAAGGAGTCCGGGTTCGAATCCTGGTGAGGCATGGATGTTGTGTTTGTCTTACGGCACTGGCTCTCTCCCTTCCCTGGAGCCAGTGACCCTAAATTAGGGACGGGCGACTGCTTATAGCCCATTGAGTTGCTCACGGTGGTCGTTAAACTTCCAACCACAAAAAAAAACAAAAAAAAAAAAACTAAAAGCACGGCATTGCGCATAAGGAGACTTATCGTAGAACACAACTCGGGAAAGAGCAGGAAGAAAGACGCTCAGATGACGTACTGGTCTAAGCGATCGTCCGAGACCCGGTGACGCATGGTTGTTGTATTTGTCTTGAGGCACTGGCTCTCTCCTATCCCTGGAATCAGTGGCCCTAAATTAGCGACAGAAGACTGCTTATAGCCAACTGAGTTGCGCACGGTGGTCTTGAAACCTACAATCAAAAAAAAAAAAAAAAAAAAAAAAAGGAGGCAGAAAAAAGATTCTCGAAGTTGTTTTCGCAATATCAAAAACAACTGATTCGAAGTCGACAAGTGTTCAGTAACCGCGATAATGCATCATAATTATATCATCATATCTTCCATTTTGGAATTAATTTGTGTTTCACGCGTGAGAGCGTTATACAAAAGTCCAACTGGAAAGAATTTGTGTGGTTATTATCTCGTGTCATCGAGTTTTCATTGCTACTTTCCTCCTTTCCGTAGATTATCGTTAGCCAACAATGGGCCCTTCAAGCGGCTGGACCGCCGCCCCGGTGGCGCAGTGGTCTAAGCGATGGCCTCTGATCATTCGTCGGAACGGGGTCCGGGTTCGAATCCCGGTGAGGCATGGATGTTGTGTTTGTCTTACGGCACTGGCTCTCTCCCTTCCCTGGAACCAGTGACCCTAAATTAGGGACGGGCGACTGCTTATAGCCAATTGAGTTACTCACGGTGGTCGTTAAACCTCCAATCAAAAAAAAAAAAAGCGGCTGTACCCTAGTGCAACTGCTCCACCTCGCACAAAGATAGCTACGCCAATGTTTATTATCCCTTTCTGAAATTCACTTTATTTCATTATTATAAATACACCAGACCGTGAATACTCAAAATACCGATATAGCGTATTAAATCCGCTTATTTTTAGGGAAGACGTAAGCACAAAGATTCGCCAAGCTTTGACACTCCGCTGAGAGTCTTTTTCAAGGCAATGGTAGATATAAAAATACATATCGCTTATTTCAGTATTTGCAAAAACATCAGAAAGGTTAGTACTCAAACGTTTATCTTTTATTGATACTAACAATTTACTTAATAAAAAGCAACATGGTTTTCGTAGGGGTTTTTCAACGGAGACTGCAGTTCTTGATGCTTTAATATTTTTGCCGTATAATATACACTGCTGGCCACCTAAAATGCAACACCAAGAAGGACACGTGATAACAAAGCCAGATTTACTGGACACATAACAACAGATACAAAGATGGAAAGATAAAGCTTACAGGCCCGTGCGACTTGCGGAACACGCAGATATCAATAGTGCGTGTGGCCCCCATGGCTGGCAATAACGGCCGCTACACGCCACGGCATCGTACGAAAGAGGCTTTGGATGTGGGCTTGGGGTATGCCGGTCCAGGCTGCTTCCACGCGTTGCCACAGTTCATCAGGTGTAGCCGCGGGTGGTGCTTGCCGGGCCACACGTTTGCCGATCAGTGACCAGACGTGTCTGATGGGCGACATATCGGGAGAACAGGCGAGCCACGGCAGTAGTGACACCTGGTGTGCAGTGAAAAATTGTTGCACGATGCGTGCCACGTGCGGGCGCGTATTGTCCTGTTGAAACGTGGCCACTGGCAGGTCCTGCAGGTAAGGGAGGACTGCAGGCTCCAAAACGTCCGAGATGTAACGGTGGCTGTTGAGTGTTCCCTCGCGATGCGTACCAGAGGGGTGCGGGTGTCATATCCAATTGCGCCCCAAACCATAACGCTAGGTGACGGACCCATATGGCGATGCATAATGCAGGCGTCATACAGTCTCTCGCTGTGGAGCCGCCACACGCGGATCCAGCCGTCGTAGTGTTGCAGGCAGAAGCGGGACTCGTCGGAGAAGACAATGTCGTGCCATTCCGTAGTCCAAGTGCGGTGTTAAACGGCCCAATGCCGCCGCACTCGCCGGTGGTGTAACGTCAATGGTAACCGGAGCAATAGGCGCCGTGTGACAAGTCCCCGTTCCTGCAGACGACGTCTAACGGTACGTGCTGACACAGGTTGTTGCGCAACACACCCTAATAACTGAGCTAACGTTCGTGATGTGGCTGTGCGAGCCGTCAATGCCCGCCGCACAACATGCCGGTCCTCTCATTCGGTGGTGTGCCGCGGCTGCGGCAATCGCTCGCGTCGGTCCATCCGTCGCTTCTGCACCCACCGAACCTATACTCGACTCACTGTGGCTGGATGTCGTCCCACACGGGCGCCGGTGTCTCGGTACGATAAACCGTTGTCGCGATAAACCACTATTCGACCTCTGTCGAACTCCGAAACGTGCTGGAATGACTGCCGTACTCTGCGACGAGACATCAGGAAGCTTCCCCCGCACAGGTCCGGCAGCACAACACTCTTCCACTACTTACACCACGCCTTTCTGTGCACCCTTCTTATAGTGCTTCTCGGTGGCGTGCCGGGCGCACATGATTTGCATATGCGCTGCAATGCTACTCGTTTGCATGTCCTCTCGCGGCGACGTATGCTGCGAAACTCAGGCTAAGCGGATGTTTCCTTCTTGGTGTTGCATTTTCGGTGGCCAGCAGTGTAGATAAGGGTCTCAATGTAGTTGGAATTTTTTGTGATTTGCCTCGCTTATTTGATACAGTTTGACATGTGATTGTACTATCGAATCTTGAACACATTGTTATCAGCGGAGTGGCTAAAACATTTTTTGGTGGTTATCTAACAGAGAGTACGCAGTATTTTCAGTTACAGGGTGTTTGTTCCACTGAAAAATCTGTTCATTATGGGGTTCCACAGGGATCAGTTCTTGGTCCCTTACTTTTTTAAGTTCATGTCACCGATATCTTCAATGTTTCTTCCAGTGCAAACGTGCTTTTATTTGCTGACAGCACAAGTTTATCTTTTTCAGGTCATGCTGTATCTGTGTTGATACCACTTGTCAACCATGAATTGCGAGAGTATTTCACTTGGTTCTGTTGCAATTCTTTAACCCTCAATGTTTCTAAAATACATTGTGTTCTTTTCTCTGGTGGAAGGGTTGTGAGAGTAACTACACCACGGATCTATCTGAATGATATTCTTTTGGCTTTGCAGGCAAATGTAACATTTTTGGGAGTTCATCTGCTTGAAAATTTACGGTGGGATGCACGTGTTAATGCATTGGCAGTTAGGTTGAGATCTCGCTTTGGAGTTTTATCCAGGATTTCGAGTTGCTAGCCAATTAAAATAAAGTTAGTACTTTATTATTATTTATTTACTCACTTATGTCTTACTGTCTTTTAGCTTGGGGAATGACAACTAGAGAAAATATTAATCGAATTTTTACTTTGCAAAAAAAAAAAAAAAAAAATGTTCGATTGTTAAATCAATCGGAAAATCCGGATAATTTGTTCTACCGTTATAAATTACTGATGCTTTGAGAAACTGTACATTTTCAGACCTACGTTGTTAATGCATGAGCGTGTCTATGATAATATGTATTTAAATCTAATTACTGTGTGTTGTCCTGCGCATGCTTATCATTCTCGTGGATATACCGATTTGGTGTTACCCAGAGCTCGGACAAACGTTTTATATTATAATATCAATGCCACTAGCCTTCGACTAAGCAACAGGTTGCCGATTTATATTAGATCAGTTGTTGACGATGCTTTATTTAAAAGAGAGTTAAGGAAATACTTGATATACAGTTAATGTGTTTCTGATTTGATTATCTACAATTGTGATTATGTAAATTGCAGTTCTATGGGAGGACAGTTTCTTGACTTTGCACATTTGTTTTATATTATGGGACCACGGGCTCGTCAGGCTTACACTAGCCCTTTCCCCTGGCTCCTTGCTATGCTGCACTACATTTAATTGTATAAGTGCTTGTAATATACACCTAAGAGCAATCGAATTAGAGACAGCAGGCGTTATGCAAATGGGCGCTGTGTGCGGCCCTGTAAACGGAAACAACATGACGTATGCAGTGATCCGACAGTATAAGGAGTGATGCGACGGACATCACTAAGAGTCGGATGCAGTATGGGTAAGACAAAGGATCTAAGCGCATTTGATCGTCGGCAAATTGTCGGCGCCTGACGAATGCGTCACTCCATCTCGGAAGTCGTACAGGCACTGGGATTTTCACGAGCCTCTGTGTCAAGGGTGTGCCGTGAGTACATCGAATCCGGTAAAACCATCCCTGCAAGGGCCAACTGCCGTGGATAACAGCGTGTGGATTAGCGGGGTTATCGTCCGGTAGCTCGCATTGTAACAACGGATAGACGGGCCCCAGTGCGAGAAATCACTCTGCAATTTAACGCTGGGGCACAAAAACGTGTAGGCAGCCACACCATCCAGAACCATCTCCTCGATATGGGGTACAGAAGCCATCGTCCCACGAGGGTACCGCTGCTGACCGCACATCACAGGGTGCAAAAATTAGCATGGGCGTGGGAACATCGCCACTGGATCCTAGACACGTGGAAAAGTGTTGCCTGGACTGATGAGTCAAGATTCATGTTGGTACATGCGGATGGCAGGATTAGAGTACGGAACAAACCACATGAAGCGATGGATCCTTCTTGTCAGCTGGTGGGGATGCATTCTCGTCTGGGAACTGTTTACGTGGACTAAAATGGGACCACTGGTACGTGTGACATCGTCCCTCACAGATCAACGTTACCGGGATATCCTGTATGACAATCTGCTCACGTTTGTGCGTCTTCAACATACCAATGGAGACCTCATCCTGCAACAAGACAATGCACCGTGTCATCGCTCCCGAATTGTATCCGAATGGTTGGATGAAAACTCCACCGACGTGACCTGGCTTTCTTGGCCAGCTAGGTCACCTGACCTCAATCGCATCGAGCATTTCTGGGATGTCATCGAGAGAGATGTTCGAGGCTCTGACATCCCTCCATCAAATCTTCGTTAACTGTGGGAGCTTGTTCAGGGTCGTGGATCCGTATGGCTTCCCAACGCTTCCGGTGTCTTGTCGAGTCCCTGCCGAGACGAATCACCGCCGTCATCAGAGCGAAAGGTGATGCTACACGTTATTAGACAGGTATCTCTAATTCAATTGCTCTTCAGTGTACGTAGTACTATTCGTATTGTCATACGTGTTTTTGTGTTACTATAACTTCATTTGTACTTTGCATTATATGTATATTATTATTGTATAATATTTGTATTTGCATGTCTGATGGTTCAAGTGTTTGTGTTAGTTGTATTATTATACATATTTTTGAATTTATGTGTTATATTACTGAATTTCTTACATGTATGTATTATATTTCTTTTGTGTTTGCATATGGTGCGATTTGTATTTGGTTAATCTCTGTTTGGAGCAGAAATTGTATGTGCGATTTGATTGTATTCTAGATAGTGTAACATGGCAACATTATATTCAAAGTCAAATTAAATTCAAATGTAGACTAAAAATGCACTTTTATGTCTACCATTAAACAGAAAATGTCTCTCAGCGGAGTGCGAAAATTGGCGAATCTTTAGGCTTAATAAACCTCAAAAATAGGTGGATTTAATACGTTATATGCGTCTCTTGGGATGTAAGGTCAGGTGATGCGTAACATCACAGCCTCTCCTTGACAAATATCAACCCCCCCCTTCTCGTGGTACATCCTGTTCCCACTAAAGGGGCTCTGACGACCACCAATAGCGGTATAACTATACCATCGGTATTAGAGAAAATTCTATCCCACACTCACCAAGCCGCTTGGCCAGCGTGGTGAGGTATGGCCAAACCCCTCCAAAATAACTCCACAACTTAAATCTTGGCCCTCAGTCTCAGGCAGCTGGAATGTACTTGGCCAAGGCAGCGGCCAGTGCGACATGAAGGCAGAGGGTGCTAAGAATAACCGGAGGACCGGACTAGGCTGTCATCTGACGCTGACCTTGGCTACGTATAATGGACGCTAACTATCTTCTGATTCGAGGATTCTTGAATTGGAAGAGGAACTACAAAGGATCAAGTGGGACATCGTCGGGCTAAGTGAGGTAAGGAGAAAAGGAGAAGATCTCATTGAACTGAAAAGTGGACATCTCTTCTACTATCGTGGGACTGATATTGGCAGAACTAGTGGTGTTGGATTTATAATAAACAAGAAACTGAAGGATAAAGTTGTAGAAGTTGAAAGTTCCTCTGACAGAGCTGCACGACTCGTTATCCAACTCTCGAGAAGATACCAGGCTCAGATTATTCAAACTTATGCACCCATCACAAGTCATCCTGAAGAAGAAATTGAAGAATTTTATGAGGAAATTCGTCATCTAAATAATAAAGGTAAGCAGCACTTAAAGATAATTATGGGAGATTTCAATGCAAAAATTGGGCAACGGCAACAGAATGAAACTTCAGTAGGTAAATTCGGTCACGACAACAGAAACCAGCGTGGAAATACCCTCGTAGAGTTTGCAGAGGCAGAAGGGTTTTTCATCTTGAACTCCTTCTTCAAGAAAAAGCCACACAGGAAATGGACATGGAGACATCCAAATGGGACGACAAGTGAAATTCATTTTATTATGTGTAACAAAAAATTCGTCATAGAAGACTGCAGTGTGCTAAACAAGTTCAACACAGGTAGTGACCATAGATTGGTGAGGTGTAAGATGCACCGCAACACTAAACTCGAACGTAGCAAGCTCATATGACAAACAAAATTTATTGACATAAACAACCTTGAAAAAACACCATAATACCTTCAAGTCGGAACTGAAGAACAGATTCTCTGCTTTAGAAGGCCTAACGTCGGAAGAAGTGGATATTTCTGAAGTTAACAGAAAAGTAGCCTAAGCTCTTATAGAAACAGCAACAAAATTAGCTGGGTCTAAGAACAAGTTGCATGTGAACAAATTATCAGGAAAAACCAAAATGTTGATGCAAAAAGAAGAGAGATGAGGACAACTAAAGAAGATGTGACTTCCAAAGTGAAATATATAGAGCTATGCAAGGCAGTACGAAAATGTATCACTGAAGACGTAAGGAAATTCAACTGTGAACTAGTGAGGAAAGCAATTGAAAACAACCAAAGCCTAAAGATAGCAAAGTGACATCTCAGTAAGGGAAGAAAACAGATTATGACACTGAAAAAAAATATGGTTCTGTAACAAGAAATAGAGGCAAAATTTTGACAAGAGTGAAATATTTCTACTCCAAATTATATGAAAGGGATGATACATGTACTCCAGACATCATGAAAGGTACCAGTACCAGAGTTCTTTCAGTCCTCCCAGCAGAAATTGCACATGCAATCAAGAACATGAAGCGGATAAAAGCTCCAGGAGAAGATGGAATTACTGTAGACATCATACAAGAAGCAAGTGGTGAAATCGAAACAGTATTCGCCCAAATTTTCACTCGATGCCTTAATGAAGGGAAGATTCCTGAGGATTGGAACAACGCTACAATGATCTTGCTACATAAAAAAGGTGACATTGAGGATATCAGGAACTACAGACCTATCAGCCTCCTATCAGTGGTTTATAAAATCTTCACTAAAGTTTTTTCACACCGCTTAAAGGTGACACTGGACATGGCTCAACCGAGAGAACAAGCTGGATTCAGGAGTGGCTACAACACAATAGATCATGTCCACGTACTGAGAGAACTAATTGAAAGAGCGAGAGAATATGAACTTCCATTGTGCATGGCTTTTATTGATTATGAAAAAGCCTTTGATTCGGTGAAACCATCAGCAGTTACAATGGCCCTGCAACCCTGCGGTATTGAAGATGCGTACATTAATATTATTAATAACATCTATGAAAATGCAAGTGCAAAGATTCGGCTGCTTGAAAATACAACACACATAAAAATTGGAAAAGGAGTGAGAACAAGGTGACACCATATCTCCGAATCTCTTTAATGCCACATTGGAAAATGTCTTTCAATCACTGATCTGGGAAAACAAAGGGATAAAGATTAATGGAGATTATCTAACCCACCTTCGTTTTGCTGATGACGTAGTCATTTTTGCAACTACCCCATCAGAGATGCAGAGTATAATCCAGGAACTTGCTGACAAAAGTAAAAAAGTGGGATTAAAAATGAACTTTCAGAAGACAAAAGTGATGTTTAATGCTTTTACAAGAAATGAAGATTTATCGATTAATGGAGAAAAGCTGGAGATAACAGGCACGTTCGTTGATCTTGGACAGCAGATATAAAGTGAGGGTCGCATTGATGAAGAAATTAATCGGCGTACAAAACTTGCCTGGAGAGCTTTTGGAAGAAACAGCATAATTTGTAAGAGCATTATGTCTTAAAAGAAAAGTGTATGATCAATGCATCCTTCCAGTGCTTACGTATGGTGCAGAGACGTGGACCTTAACTAAAAGAGACATACAAAGGCTGCAGACAACTCAAAGTAGCATGTAGAGGTGCATGCTTGGTGTAACCAGGATAGATAAGAAGTGGAACTCGTGGATCAGAAAAATGACAAGAGTGGAAGACATAATGATCAGAGTTAAATCCCTGATATGGGAATGGGCTGGACATACTGCCAGAAGGACAGACCATCGATGGACAGCCGAAATTTTAGATTTGATTCCAAGGGACAGGAAAAGACCCAGATGAAGACGACATGGAAGATGGGTGGATGAAATTCGAAAGTATGTGGGTGTGACATGGAGGAGATTGGCACAAGACAGAGCGTTGTGGAGGAAACTTGGGGAGACCTTCGTCCAGCAGTGGATTGAAATCGGTTGACAATGATGATGATGCGTCTCTTGAGTAATCACTTTATTTTTTTCTTTTAGGGTTTAACCATTTCCATGGCTCCTGTGTGATTGCCGACGGTAGAAGTTCATTGGATTGGGAGGAGTGTCATATCCTCAATTTAGAATTGAAGAAACAGTTACAAATCCCTAATTTGGAACCACTTGTTTCAATGAAGAGGAAAACCTAGCGCAAGAATGAAGCAGACAATTTTGTGTTGCATCAGTATTTTATATTAAAAGAATTATACATACAGAATATAGAAATCTTGAATTCATCATGCAACATTCCAAGTACACTGCCTGACAGAGACAATACCACACCATTAAGGAATACTCGAAAACATACCAAACTGCACACACAGATAGCCACGTAGGCCATGAACAGATGACTTAATCGTCCCATACATACTAGGCTCCAGTGGCCGAATACATTTTTTTTTTTTTTTATATTGAAAGTTTAACCACCACCGTGAGCAACTCAATGGGCTATAAGCAGTCGCCCGTTCCTACTTCAGGGTCACTGGCTGCAGGGAAGGGAGAGAACCAGTGCCGTAAGACAAACACAACATCCATGCCTCACCGGGATTTGAACCCGGACCCCTTTCGAATGAATGATCAGAGGCCATCGCTTAGACCACTGCGCCACCAGGGCGGCCCGAATATATAGGATGGTCAATAAGGACTGCGGCCCCCATTTTGGGTGATACAGCGTTGAATCCGATGGGGCATCGAGGCACTGAGAGTCCGAATATAATCCTGGGGTATAGTGGACCATGTGGTGTTGATTCTTCTCCTTTTGCGGATTGGGTATGTACTCAACAGACATCCAAACGTGTCCCATAGATGCTCAGTGGGCGAGAGGTCGGGGAATCGTCCTGGCAACGGAAGCATCCGAACACCATGTAAAGCCTTCAGTCTGATCGTATGCGGCCAAGCGTTATCCTGTTGAAAAACGGAGTTTGGTATGTCCTGCAAATACGGCAGTACCAAGCAACACCTCGGCAACACAGCGGCTTGCCGTTAATGTGCCCGTAATGCGTACCAGAGGTGAGCGGCTGTTAGCGCTGATAACACCCCACAACCATGATTTCACGTCACCGAGTGGTGTGGTACTCCAAAATGGCGAAGAAATTCGCCCCTTGGCCACGTCGCCTACAGACTCTCACACGGCGATCTTGTGTTATGAGACAGAACAGCAATTCGTTGCTGAATACCAAACTGTTCCATTCGGCACGCCACAAAGATCTGGAGCGACAGCATGCCAAGCAGTGACGACGATGGCTCGCTGTTAAGGGTAGCCTTCGCGACGGACGGATGTTCAGCAAACCACACGTACCCAATCAGCGTCGATATCAGAGCATCGAAGTCTGCCCGTACATGCCACGCCGCAACATGTCGCCAGTTCAGGCCTGTGGGTCTGCTACACCATGACGTTGGATGCGATGATCGGTTCGCTCGGACTTCCGTCTCCGTGTTCCAGTCCCCCTACGACATTGTACAGAACCTTCCTGGGACCATTGTCTTAAAATGCGACCGATGGTTGTAGCATCACCTTGCGTTTCTTCCGCAATACGACGCAAGAACCATCCCATGGTACGAAGGCCTACGATGACATCTCTCGTGAACTCATCCGTTTGACGAAATCGCGTATGGCAGCGTCTTAACGGTATTTGCACACCTTGTTCGTTCTCCAGACACGGTTACAGCAGAACCACTCACTTCTCGCGGCCGTGACGACGTCTCGACTGATGGCCTCACGGACTTGTTGTTCGCTTATATCCCGCACGCCGTTTGTGCGATTGGCCTGCAAATGCAATCATTTGCATAACTTGTACGTCTGAACCCACCCTGAAAATTGCATGGCGCTGCGTTTACGTCTTCGTGGTGTGGCATTTTCTCTGTCAGGCATTGTATTTTACGAATCCTCAGACACTTACTCATATTTTTAGCACGTCTTTTGTAAAACAAGATGGTGCTTCTGTTATCGGTTTGTCCGTCCGTCCTCCGTCCATCCGTCCGTCTGTCTGTACCCTGATATCTCTGCAGCTATTAGTCCGCTTTGAAAAATTCTTTTTGCGTTGGGAAGCTTGAAATATGCAAATGAAGATCCTTTATATCGTTTTTTACGATGTACAATTTCGCCGGTAGAGGGCGTAAGTGCAGATGATGTCGAATTCAAAAATACGTTTTATTCCACATATTTGCTTCTATACATCCAATTGAAAAAACAATTTTATCTTTCGATTCCATTTATATCGAGGAGTAGTTGAGATGTAGTTACTTTTTCAAATTACGCATAGATTTTCCGCTAGGGGCGTAAAAGTAAATTACCTTTTCCTCGATAACTCTTCTTCCAAAAATCCCATTTGAAATTTTTTTCTTCATCGGATGCTTCTCCTGATGGAAAATCTTTTGCATACAGTTTCAAATTTTTGGTAAAGAATACTTTGGCCACCAAGGTGAGTAAGTGTTAATTTTTGTTTCTGAGGTATTTGCCATAAAATCGGAGCTTCTGAAATATCGATTGAAAAAATTCTTTCGCGGACTGATGCCATTCACATCGATGAATCTTTTCGGAATATTTTCTTCCTAAAATATTTCTCAGTTTCTCCGCCAGGGGCGTAGATGTACATCTTATTTTTGTCAATATCTCTACTTCTAGAAGTCGAATTTTAAAAAATACCTTCTTTATTGGATAGCGTTTTCCGTGTGACATGTTTTTCATGTAATTTCAAAATTTTCAAGTTTTTCATAGACTTCCCGCTAGGGGGCGTAGCGGGAAAATTGCGTTTCCTCCTATATCTCTGCTTCCAAATCTCCGATTTAAAAAATTCTTTCTGCACCGGATACAGTTCTTGATGGGAAATCATTTGCACATAATTTCTAATTTTTGTAAACAAATAATTTGGCCACCAGGGGGCGTAAATCTTAATTTTCGCTTCTATTGTATTTGCAGCAAAATATGGTGTTCTAAATTCTCGATTGAAAAAAACGTCGTTTGTTGACCGATACTACTCATGTCGACAAACCTTTTAGAAACATTTTATACTTAAAATAGTGCATGGTTTCTACGCCAGGGGCGTAAATGTATAGCTTATTTTTGTCAATATCTCTACTTCTAGGAGTCCGATTTAAAAAATTGCTTCTTTGTTGGATAGTGTTTCTAGTGTGACACGTGGTTCATATAATTTCTAAATTTTCAAGTAATTCATAGACTTTCCTCTAGGGGACGTTAATGTAAATTGCGTTTCCCAATATATCTGTGCTTCTAAATCTCCGCTTTGAAAAATTCTTTCTGCATGGCATACAGCTCCTGATAAGAAATCGTTTGCACATTTTCTAAATTTTGTAAGAAATGGTTAGGCCGACAGGTGGCTGAAGTCTTAATTTCCGCTTCTGTTGTATTTGCAGCAAAATATGAGCTTCTAAAATCTCGATTAAAAAAAAGTCGTTTGTTGACCGATACTACTCCTAATGTCGACAAACCTCTTAGGAAAATTTTCTTCTTGAAAAAATCATGGTTTCTACGCCAGGAGGCGTAGATGTATATCTTATTTTTGTCAATATCTCTACTTCTAAGAGTACGATTTGAAAGCTTCCTTCTTTGTTGGATAGTGTTTCCGATGCGAAATGTTTTTCGAATAAATTCAAAATTTTCAAGTATATCATAGACTTTTCGCTAGGGGCACAACGGTAAATTGCGTTTTCTGCTCCTAAAGCTCTGATTTGAAAAAGTCTTCCTGTATCGCATACAAGACCTGATGGAAAATATTTTTCACATAATTTCTAATATATGGTAAAAAATGGTTTAGCCACCAGGGGATCATAAGTGTTAATTTCTGCTGCTGAAGTATTTGTTACAAAATCTGGGCTCCTGAAAACTCGACTAATTTTTTTTTTCGTCGACCGATAGCGCTCATATGGATACACCTTTTGAGAATACTTTCTTACTAAAATAATGCATGGTTTTCCAACTAGGGGACGTAAAGTCACATCTTATTTTTGTCGATGTCTCTGTTTCTAAGAGTTCGTAAGCTCACGATTCCGTTTACAGCAATATCTGAGGTATTAAAAACCCGTTTGTAAATCTCCTTTCTTTCATCAGATCTATTGTTTTCCATACCGGCTCCATTGACTTTGAATAGCTTTGATAAACTCAATTTGCGTCAGAACGGATTCAAAAGACGTGCTTATTACACCCGAAAATTCGGTGTCATCTTTCTTGTTGAGACTACGTTCAAATACTCACTGGAGTATGCGGCGAATATTTGGAGCCCTAGCCTCCTAATTCTCGTAAATGAAATCGAGAAAGTTTAAAAAAAAAAAAAAAGGTTTCTTCGACAGCTTTTTTACAAAACGACTGGTGTTTATATCGTGGATATCCCGTCGGCTGACCTGCTGTCATTCTTCAAGATGACCTCTCTACAATCGAGAAGGAAGGCTCTCCAGTTTAACTTTCTGTACCGTATCATTAATGGAGCGGTAGATAATATTCAAATTGTAAACCAATAAACTTTACGTGTGCCACGTATGCCAGGGGCAAAATGTTAAGTATTCGCAGTACCATTCTGCAAGATTGATTCTGGAAAAAATTATCCGTTATGCAAAATATAAAGACTTCAGAACTCACTTGAATAATGTCCGGATATTTTGAATGTAAGTCATGATTTTCTTCGTAAAGCATGTTTTGCAAGACTGTAATTATCACTTTTAATGCACTTATGATATTTACGCAGAATGATGATAGAGCAATTCCTGTAACTAGATCTACGATACGTAGGGATGTGCTTACAAATGAGTGAAGTTGTCGAAGCCCCCTTTGGCTTCGTAAAGGTGAACTAAGAAAGGTATGCAATGGTAAATCAGTAGAAACTCAAAAGACAAAATCTAAGAATCCTAAGCTATTAACTCATGTTCTTCTGAGAACAATGAAAAACGAAGTGACGTATTTTAAAAAATCTGTAGATAATTTAGTGGTTACAGTTTTGTGTTTTAATGGATTTCATAACAGTTCTCCGTCATAAATTATTCGGGGGCCTTAGCCTTGTAGCACACTCAAATTCCTTAACCTAGGGGCCCACTAAGTCCTTAATCCTGCCTGCCGAAACTATTTTTTAATCTGTCAACTAAAAAATCTCAACAGAAAATATCAATTCCGGCTCAGATGCAGTCTCGAAATATTCGACTGGAGACAGACTTAATGACTTCGCTGTAGACTTAATGACTTAATGACTATGCTCTTGAAAACAACAGACTTAATGACTATGCTCTTGAAAACAATACATTACTCGGATTTTCAAAAGGTGGGATAGAGAATGTTGTTTTATGCAAACAAACGTAAACGTCGTGAAATGTCGAGATGATATGTGTCTCGTTTTAAACAAGACAGTTGCTTCCTTGGTCGGTATTTCTATAAGTTGTTAAGTCGGTGGTTTAAGACACGTGTGTCAGTCTTTAAACCGCTTGCCTTTCGTTTCTTTCAATTTCTTCTGGGTTACCTATCACCAGAGTTGGGCAAAATCGTAATTGTATTAATAGGTAAATCATTACAGTGTAATGGTAATGGGAACAAGAACTTAGCGCTACCATTACATGGAACTGGACATTGGAATTACATGGTAATTATAATGACATGTTGCAGTTACGCATAGTAATCGTAATGGTTAACTATATGTTGGTAATTAACCAATAACTTATGGGTAATAATACAACCTGAAAAAACCAGCAAGCAGTACACCCTTACACGTTGTGTAGGTTATTTGACATTTGTTCCAACCCTCGGATCTCAAATGCGTGTATGAAGGTATTGGAGTTGTACGTGTATGGCATGAGTAGTTTCCCCGTCTTCGGCGCAAGTAAAGTGATTTGAACGAAATAATACATGTGAAGGACGAATGGGATGTTTATTTCGGTTAGAGATACTCATTTCGTCCATCTCCAATGCAGTATTCTCGTCCATTACATACGTTTTAACGGTCCAAAATAACTACCCCACTATAGCCACAAGCACATATTAGCAGTACACTCACAGTTCAGCACTGCCGAATATTACAGACATTTGCGAACTCTTGACATTTTTGCCGTACTTCTCAAGTGTTGTTGTCCATTACTTGTCCGATACGAACACTAGACTAGTGAGCGACTGACTCCTTTACATATACTTCACGACAGAACCTGAACCTTCTGGAATATTCTTGATTTACATATAGCTCTGCAACGTCCCACTGCTTCTAGAACAATCTACAATCATTCTAGAACAATCTACAAACGTCTAACCCACTCTTGCCACATGTAGAACATTCTATACGACACTTCGGTCTCTGCCTGTTATGTTACACGGCCGACTTTTCTGTACATAGTTTTTGGCACACGTTCATTTCTATAAACTGTTAGTATGTAATTATTATTTGTAAACTGTGTAATTTCATTACCAAACAATTTCATTGCATTTGAATGACATTATTAAATAATTGAATTATATCCTCTTTATTGTAATGCATTACACATTAATTCCATTACCTTGTGCAACCATACTTTGGATTACCTTGTAGTGCATTGCCTATTACTGCATTACCTTCTAATGCATTACGAGCTAATTGGAATCTGTACTTCCATTACTTTGTAATGCATTCCTGCCCAACTCTGCCTATTACCAAGAAGCCCCTCTTAGGGTTATAAGCAGGCGCCCCTCCCTGATTTATGGCCACTGGTTCCACGGACATGAGGAAACCAGTGCTATAAGACAGACGTATCACCCATAGCTCATCCAGGACTTGATGTTAGGCCCATCATGGAAGAGTATTTAATAACCATTGCCTTACGACACTGGAGAAGCGGCACGTTGCTTCTGCTTGGAATCCGTTATTTACTTGCAATGAAGAAGAACGGTTACTATAGAGGAGGAGTTACTCTACTAACATGTGCAATTTGAATTACCTCTGTCATTTAATAAAAACGTTATGCCCACTTGTGCATTACTTCCGGTAGAACCCTCGTAATAGCACTTTTGAAAATTTTCCACCATGCCTTTTCATCTTGGTCCAACTTCTCAAGTTTTTTTATGCTGTATCAACTCCTTTACTATAGGGCCTACGAAAATTCTTTCCTTAATTTTAACGTCGCTAATTCCGGAGAATTCGTCCTTTAAATATGTGAATCCAACACTACTTGGCATTATTTGTCATTATATTATTAGTCATTACCTAACTTAAATAAATCTAGTAAAGAGTAACACTGTACTAGTGATCTAATATTTTGGCGTAGGAAATAAACACATAGGCGTTTCCACGCTTTTGCACATCGACCAGACGGCTTTTTCAAGGAAGTTAGACAGAAACTGCAAACTGAAAAATAGAACGCTTAAGAATTTGAACGCGGGAACTTGACAATAAATAGATGCGACGTTACATTCATTAAAGATACGAGGCATCACGTTGGTTTCACGCGGGATCCTAGTAGAGAAAAGGTATTACTTGAAGAATTGGTTCCAAATTCGTGGTAACTCGAGCAAGACAGAATCATTGCAAGTATCGCTGTTGGTAATGATCTCCATGGTTTCCCGAATGGCTGTACATTCAGGGGTTGAGTGCTAGCTAATTTCTTTATATCATCCCACGTAGGAGTAGCTGACTTAAATTTGACTTCTCTGGAAAGTGTCGTGGTTACTTTACCGTATTTTGTGTCCCTTTTATGTTCGTTGACATTGATTCCAAACGAACGCTTGGTCATTCCAATGTAGTAACGTTTAGAGCCGTTCGGATACTGTAGGGGGATCGCATAAACGCCTGCTTCGCAGGAGAGAGAGGTGGCTTTTTACTATTTCTCTTTAGTATAGTATGTAAAGATGCAGGGGACCTTATGCCGGAAGTCTGCACCAACGAACCAATTAGAGAAAGCACTATCCAAATTCCTACGGAGTTTTCTTCCTGAACCGGACTTGGTAATAAATTCCACTCTGGATTTTATAACGAAAGTTAAGAAACTCACTGTCCTACCAATCGACATTATCGGCAGCTTCGACGTAATTTCCCTTTACTTTGTCCTGAGGCTTCGACGTCCTAAATCACTGATTTTCTCTGGTCTGCCGGTACGTTTTGCTACTTCAAGCAGGCCTTGTTTCTTCCACTTACTCAATACATCCAAAACATTTAACCTGCGTATGCTTAAACGCCTCTCGGTTTCTCTTATGGACAGCTCACTAATATAACACCCAACAATCTTTCCTTTTTCAAAATCAGTTCTCTCCCGCCGCGACATTTCCCTCAATCTCACAGTGCGATATGATCGCGGTCAGCTGCAAGCTTCTTTTTATAGCGTTTGCAGCTGTACCACGCATCTTAACCACGCAGCGGATCCGTTCATTTGCTTTTGAAGGGGTATCCTGTGACTTTTGTCAATATAGTGTATAAACAAAACGTTCTGTAAATATCTGGCGTGTGTTTTATAGTAATATTTGTACTGCTCAAATGATTCGTTCTTAAATTTCTCAAGCCGCCCCGGTGGCGCAGTGGTCTAAGCGATGGCTTCTGATCATTCGTCCGAACGGGGTCCGGTTTCGAATCCCGGTGAGGCATGGATGTTGTGTTTGTCTTACGGCACTGGCTCTCTCTCTCTTTCCTGGAACCAGTGACCTTAAATTAGGGACCGGCGACTGCTTATAGCCCATTGAGTTGCTCACGGTGGTCGTTAAAACTCCAATAAAAAAAAAATTCTCAACTGCACCTCTCGCAGTTTCATTTAGATGCACCCGATTAAATGGATATTTTTAACTGAGTTATAGCTTTTGCAATCTGCTTGTATCAGGTGAAAAACATGTCTGTTAGTAATAGCTCGTACCACTGGCTTCCTCGTATAATCCTTCAACTCTGACTGCTACTTTTTATAGTATCATTTTAGCAGAAATGCGTATTAGCATGAATATGCAGATCTATTCTTTGTCACTCCTAGGCGCAAAATATAATGACACAGTTACCCCTTCGCAATGAAGATGTGAAATTATTTGAATGCCTGAAAGTAAGGCAGTCAAAAGTTTGTCTTCAAAAAACGTCAAACAGTTCGCCATTTATATATTGCGATATTTTTAATGTTGTTGGGGAGAAGTTAAATTTAAGTTTCGAATTTTCCCAGTTTTCCTTCTTTGCTCCTAAAAGGAACTTTTATGTTCGACACCAGCCAAACGTTTTATAGTTGTAAACCATGAAAGTCATTGATTTGATTGAAACTTACATTTGTGATCTTCAGACCTCATTTCAATCTATAAATTCGAGGTTGATCCAGTCAGTTATACATATTGGTTTGTAATCTATACAGAAACTTACATCGCTTTTATAAGCTACGTATCATTTAGCGAAAATTTAAATCCGAACTTCACTATAAATAGCGATCCAATTTCTCATATTGTTTTTAAGAAATCCATGGAACACGGAATATGGCTTAACACGAAAATAAAGTAATACTATTGTTGTCTTTAAATCCGTTTTTTTTTAAATACACTCACGGATACTGAAATTTGCGCGCCAAGAAGGAAGCATCGGATTGAACTGAAAGTTTATGCACGTAATGATACAGATAAAGGATACACATAATGACAAAGACAGAGCTGCAGGACAATTACAAAAGGGATCTGTGGCATACAATCCGGTCATTTTCAATAGCGCGTCACACCTCCTCGTGCGGCGATACATGTTGCAGTACGGTCCAGCATGGAGGCGAACACACGTCTGATGTTGTCCTATGGCAGACTGGACCACACGTGTTGGATGGTGTGCTTCTTATCCCGGATAGTGCGGCACGGCGGTAGCTGGCGTTTCAACTGATCCCACATATGCTCGATAGGGATCTTCTTCGGAGAGCCGGTGGGCCATGGAAGTGTCTGGACATGATGTAGACAGTCCTGGGCAATCCAAGCAGTGTGTGAGCATGCATTATCCTGCTGGTATAGCGCATCTCGGATCCGGGCCAGGAATAAGAGCACATGGGGCTGTAGGATCTCATCCACATACCGCTGACCAGTCAATGATCCACGTACCACTACTAGAGCTGATAGGCTATTGTAGGCTATGGTTCAACGGAGCATAATGCCTATTGTTGTGGAGGTGTAGCGCTCGATAGTGAGGTAGGGATTGTGCCGTTCTCCCGAGACCTCCACACCCGGACACGATAATCATCTGTCCCCAAAACTAAGCGGTACTCATCGCTAAACGCCACACGTCGCCAGTCTGTGGCGTTCCTCGTCGTTCTGGCCTCGCACGACTGCACACGGAGCCGGCGATGTTCCGGTGTTAAAGGTAGTACACGTAAGAAGCGTTGGGATCGCAGATGCGCTTCCGCGAGATGTCGGGAAATGGTTCGTGAGCACATAGGAGCCGCTACATCTGCCTTTATAGTGGACCGGGTCCCCGTGGGATCCGTTCGCGCCTGGCCTACGATCCGTCGATGTTCTCTACCCGTGGTCCTTATGGTCTGTTCGGAGTCGCTCCGCCGTGTGCAGTGCCGTCACGTTTCCACTGCTCCCAACACAGTCGGACGGTATGGTCAGAACTATCCACGTGGCGGGCTATACAGGCGCGCTGACCACCCTGCGGTTTTCAGCCCGATATCAGGCCTCTGTCAAAGTCCGTACGTTGCGTAAATAAACATCTCTGGCGTCTACTCGGCACACTTGTCACTCTGTACTCTTGCTTGCTTCGCCCAGTTCTTTTTGCTTTCATGGGGCATCGACTACACGCCGGTTTATAAGGAAGGTTGCTGGTTCATGTTTGCAGCGCTACCACAGAGTGTGCGGTCATGCGCAATCACACCAAACGTGGATCATTTGCATACCAGCACGCACTCTAGCTATTTGCAAAGTTTCGCGGTTGTAGCATGTTCTCTTCTAGGTGCGCAAATATCACTGCCCATATGTGCATGTTAAATATGTAATTGTATGATGCAAATGCCAAGCGTTCTCCACTGAGAGGCTTTATCAAAGCTGACATTCCTAGAGGGTAATGAAGAAATTGAAACTTGAAATTGAAATTCCTAGACGGTAATGACGAAATTTTCTAGAGAATAATTATGTTGAAATATGATCATTGAAATAGATAATAACAAAATAACGATATTATCATTGGATATGACCGTCAATATGGTTATTGAATATGATGTGATCGAAATGACATTATAATGACGAAAATATGATCATTAAAAGAGGGTAAAGATGTTGAAATGTAATCATTGAATATGATGCGATCGAAATGACGATACAATGACTAAAATATGATCACTAAAAGAGGGTAATAATGTTGAAATAATATCATTAAAATTCCTAGAGGTTAATGACGAAATTGAAACGTAAAAGCTCAATTGATAAAGTTTCAACTTACGTTAATTATAACACTGGTAAACACAGTTTGTATCTCATGGTGCATTGATTGCGTAGCTTTTTACGCTGAATTCAAACAATGTAATCAGAATGTTTCTGTCACATATAGTTTTTGGGTGACAATATTTTTTCAGCATTGGTTAATGAATTTTTAGACATTACATCAACAGAAATAAAACGTGAATCTAAATTTTGTTCGTTGCATTTCATTTTGAATATAGTGTGACGAAAAAAACCCAATCTATCATTATAAAAGCACTAATGTATGTCCTAAGCCACAGTCGTGAATGATTCAGACACCAAAGCCTCGCGATGACATCTGAGCAAACATTGTTCTGTCAGTGATGATCTGCCCTTCGCAGTGTTAGCTTTGCGAGTGTTGTGTTATATTTTCAAAATGAATAATAACTTGCAGAATAGTGCCGTGTTTCAAAACGTGTCATTATGCCAAGAAAGTGTTTAAATCATCCTGATACTCTGTTTTCCGTGTGCGGTTAAAGTAACCTTAAAAGCTCTAAAGTAAAAACTTTACTCCCTTAGTTAAGAAGGGTTATGAACTTTATTTTGTTTTTAAAGTATGTGACCAAGATAAGACGTGGGCCCCCTCATATCTATTGCATCTTGAATAAGAGTAGGGCCCCTCATATCTATTGCATCTTGAATATGAGTTGGGCCCTCGTATCTATTGCATTTTGAATATGAGTTGGGCCCCTAATATATATATTGCAGCTGGAATAAGAGTTGGGCCCCTAATATCTATTGCATCTGGCATAAAAGTTGGGGCCCTCATATCTATTGCATCTTGAATAAGAGTTGGGCCCTTCATGTATATTGCATCTGTAATAAAAGTTGGGCCCCTTATATTTTTTGAATCTGGAATACGAGTTGAGCCCTTAATATCTATAGCATCTTGAATATGAGTTGGACCCCTAATATCTATTGCAGCTTGGGCCCCTCATATCATAGTTTGCAGCTTGAATACACAAAGCTTTGTTGTTTCCCATGTGAGTGGGATAGTAGAGACAGAAGAAATCGTTATACGAGAAAGTACGGGCCGAAAAGTAAGTCATTCACTCCAAGGAAGGAAAATATCGCAAACCTTCCACGGGTAAACCCTGTAAAGCTTTACGTATCCCCCTTTCCACACAAACACACATTAAACTGATACTCATGAAATATTTTGTCAAGGCAATGGACCAAAGTAGCCCAGCAAAGTAGCCCAGTAGTGCTGGATTCACATATTTAAAAGACGAATTATCCGGAATTAGTGACGTTAAAATTAAGGAAAGGATTTTCGTAGGCCGTATAGTAAAGCAGTTGATACAGCATAAAAAACTTGAGAAGTTGGACCAAGATGAAAAAGCATGTTGGAAAATTTTCAAAAGTGCTATTACGAGAGTTCTACGGAAAGTAATGCAAAAGTGGGCATAAATTTTTTATTAAATGACAGAAATTGTTCAAATTGCACATGTTGGTAGAATAACTCCTTCTCTATAGTAACTTTTCTTCTTCATTGCAAGTAAATAACGGATTTCAAGCAGAAACAAGGTGCCGTCATTGAATTCTTTACGAAGGAAGGGTGCAGGCTGTTCGACATCCACAGAAGGCTATAGAGTGTTTACGGAGATGACACCATTGACAAGAGCAATGTGCACAGATGGATGAAGAAGTGCAAAGAAGAGGAAACCAGCATTGAGGAAAAACCACGCAGTGGGATACTATCATCTGCGACCATTGACACGAATCGTCAGCGAGTGGACGAATTGATTCGCGCAAAGAGACGAGTCACAATCCGTGAGCCTGTTGCACAACTGGACTGTGGTCACAATATCATACAAAACAAATGAAAGACTTGGATTATGGGAAAGTGTGCGCAAAGTCAGTAACACGGCAGTTAACGCCGGTTTTCAAGGCCAGAAGGGTGGAAGTCTGCTCTGATATGTTGGAAGAGTTGGAAGGCAGTGAAGACACGATGTTTTCCGATCTGTTGAGAGATGGGTGAAACGTGGGCGTATCTTTACAATCTGGAAACGAAGAATCAATCCATGGAATAGCGTGACACCTTTTCACCAAAGGTTAAAGATATTCAAGAGCCAGCGATCAGCACAGAAAACCATGGTGACTATTTTTTGGGATAACAGGGGCATCATTTTCCTTGATTTTCTGGTACGTGGCAGTATCGTGACCAGCGGGCGGTGCATTGAGACACTCAAGAAGCTTAGAGAAACCATAAGGAGAAAGAGACCGAAGACTTGCACCATGACAATGCGAGACCACCCACATTTTTGGGAACAAATCAGGCGATCGGTAAGTTGGGAAAATCGGTGGTTCCCCATACACAGCACAGCCCAGATAGGGCGCTCTCAGACATCCACCTCTTGTGTGCAATAAAGGACAGTCTCCGGAGACAACTATTTGATGACACACACGAGGTGAAAGTAGCTGTGATGAAGTGGGTTCAACAGCCCACACCTGAATGTTTTCAAAGGGGATTCGGGAGTTGGGTTCAACGATGGCGCATATGAATCACTTGTGATGGAGACTATGTTGAGTAGTACTTTTGTATAAAAAAAGGAGTTACTCTACCAAAATGTGCAATTTGAACGACCTCTGTCATTTAATAAAATAGTTATGCGCCCTTTTGCATTATTTTCGGTGCAACCCTCGTGAAATGTTTTAGTATTTATTAAAGCATAAAAGTGTCGTGACTTAGCGTGTGGACTCTAGGATTTATTCAAAGCTATGGAATATAATATGTCCCTGAAAATCCATTTTCTGGACTCTCCCTTGGATTTCTTTTCTGCGAACCTCTTCACGGTCAGTGACGAACATGGCGAGCGATTTCGTCAACATACAGTTTCAGAAAAGTTAATAGCAACTCTGGAAATTTCTGACGTTTTTGGGATTTCAGTGTTGCCGCAAAAGTAAATATGCGGATAATACTCACAATATATATATATATATATATATATATATTGAAGAATGGGAATATCTTTAACAGAACTCAAGTTATGACCAGAAAAGTGCTGCGAAGGAAACACACTTCGTTATGTGAAATGTCATCGTCGCTGCTACGAGCCAAAGGAGCTTGTTTGTACGTCCGCGTACAAGCGATGTACGTGGGGTTATTCCAGATGTTTTCGCAGTGCGAGTAGGTAGTTCGTTTGCATTGGTGAATGTGTAGTAGTTACTCCTGTGGACTGCAGCCCAAATCTGAAATTTAGAGTGCATTTCCTTTATTCTGGGCAAACTGTTTTGCAGTTATCCGACGATTAGGTGATATTTCACCACGCAAAGCTTCGTGAATGGTGACCTAAAGTGAATTCGGCAAAAGCAATACAGAAATTGCCCAAATAACTGGGGTGCCCAAAAGTACATTTGTACGGCAGCTGGCGAAGATCCGTGATATGGGTGGAATCAAGAATTGCAAGCTGGGTAAATGTGTCCGAAAAATGAAAACAACTCCAAGAAGTAACAAAGCGTTGAAACGGTTATGTCTGCGAAAAACGTTCGTCTCTTCAAAAGTTCTTGTTAAGGAATTGCGGGATAGCTGTGGTACTGTTTGTCCTCAAACATCGAGGAACAGGTTACGTTCTATTGGTCTGACGCCTTATAGGGCAGTAAAGAAGCCATAGGTAACCAATTTAGAATGCAAAAAAACGTTTAGAATGGACAAAGGAACATAAGGAGTAGAACACTGATAGGTGGCGTCAAGTTTTATTTAGTGATGAGACAAAATTGAACATCGACGGTAACGACGCGGGGTGCCGAGTGTTTCGACGAAATAACGAAGCGTTGCATCACTCTTGCACACTTAAGACAAGAAACAAAACATGCAGTTTTGTGATTTGGGGATATTTTACTGCTACTGGAGTGGGCAAAATCCATATGTGTGTGAGAGAGAACTGTTAATGCACAGGTGTACAAAAGTATCCTCCAGGACTAGATGGCGCCTTCAGGACGTGATTTGTTGTAGTGTCAGTAATACATCTTCCAGGAATATTCGGCCCCATGCCACCGTGCAAAAATTATTAAAGCTTATGTGACATCTTTAGGTAACGTTCTACTTCTTCCTAGGCCCGGTAATTCGTCAGACATGAACGCAATTGAGAATTTGTGGCGAATTATGAAAAGAAAAGTGCACGAACGTACCACCACAAATAAAATGGAACTGATTAATGCAATTACTGTCGTTTGGCACAACTGTATTTCATCCGATATGTTGCGTTAGTTGGTAGACTCCATGATTAGGTACGTTATTGTATTTGAATTTGAACATGTTACTTTGCCATGATTTCTGTTTCTCATCACATTTCTGTTCAAAATTTGACTTCCGTTAAAGATAGTCCCATTCTGTAAACTGTTTCGGCTTCTGCATGAAATGTGCTCAAAAATGATATACACAGTGTGGCAAAGAATGTTTAAGACTGGGTCTGTAAAATGAAATAGAAACAAGAAATTATAATTTGTTTTGGTTTGTTATTCAAAAAACGTCTCTCCGGCTTCAATACACTTGTTACAACTATTTAATAATGATTTGAATGCCTGTTCCAGTTCACTTTGCAGAATTGCCTCCAAAGCACGCGTCGAAGCTGTTTGTATGGTCGAAATATCATCAAAATAACACCCTTTTAACGTCATTTTAAGTTTTGGGAATAAAAAAAAGTCGCAGGGTGCTAAATCAGGTGAATACTGTAGATGATTCAACACGCAGACGTTATTTTTCACTAAAAATCTACGAACAAGAAGTGAGGTGTGACTGGGTGCATTATCGTGCAACAAACACCAACTGTTTACATCCCAATATTCTGGACGAATGCAACAAATTCTGCCCATCAAACGCCTCAAAACATTTAAATAAAACTCACCAGTAATTGTTTGTTCACTTGGAACAAATTCTTTGTGGATAATACCCTTACTATCGAAGAAAGTAATGAGCATTGTTTTGATTTTCGATGGAACTTTTCTTGTTTTTTTGGCTTGTGGTGAATTTTTTGACATCCATTCCGCACTTTGTCGCTTTGTTTTAGGATCATATTGAAAACATCATGTTTCATCATTAGTAACAATCGATTTTAAGAAGTTTGGATTATTTTCAGCTGCTGAAATGATGTCTCTGCAGTGTGCATTTCTCCTTGATTTTTGTTCATTGGTTAACGTGTGTGGAACAAATTTAGCGCAGACTTTTGTTTTGCCCAAATCTTCATTCAGAATGGTTCGAATCATTTCTTTGTTGATGTTTAAATACTCTTCCATCATTCTTAGTGACGCACATCGATTGTTTGCTACGAAATCACGCACTTTTTCAATACTTTCAGGTGTCCTAGATGAACTTGGTCTTCCGGTATGCTTATCATCTTCTGGCGTCTCTTCCGTCCAAAAAACGTTTGTGCCAGAGGAAAACATTTTATCTACTTAAACAAAACTCACCGTGACTTGTTTCATCATTTGGTACGTTTCTGAGGCACTTTTACCAAGGTTAGCGTTAAATTTAATAACAGCCCTTTATTCGATCTTAATAATTCAACATGAAAAAAATTTCCCTTCTCTAATGATTGGCCGTTTCGTTTGAGTTACTTTAACAACTGCGCAGTACTTTTCTCAGAAAGCAAGCAGTTGGTCACGGTTTATAACGCATTCGCGATTACACTGGTGGCGCCACCGTAGGCTGAAATCTAGCGCCAGTCTTAAAAATTCTTTGACGCACTGTGTATATATTGTGAGTATTAGCTGTATATTTACTTTTGTAGCAACACTGAAAACCAAAAAACGTCAGAAATTTCCAGAGTTGCTATTAATTTTTCAGTAACTGTATTTCGAGCATGGAAAACTGGTACCGGGGAAATTTAGAGTTCCAGTATGTTGGCTACCTGCTGCTGGACACTTAAGAGAAACGTTCAACAAGTGAAATAAACTTGAAAGTTATAAATTATTATGTTTTAGGTAATTTGCTTATGGATTGTAAGTGTATGTAATAAATATACAACTTATTCGAATTCAAACCGTGTGTCACCAAAAACCCTTGCGTGATATACAAAATTAATATATTTGAATTCGGCGTGAAAATACTATTAAAAACACATATGATTTCTTGTGGGACAAGAACCGAACAGAACAGGATCTCCTCGCAGTGACTTGAGAGAGACACATTGATATGTTCCTTATGTCATGTTTGCCAGCAGATTTCGCCAACCTGGGATATATCCAGATAATGATTTTCATTGAAAGGGTGGCGCTGAGTAAATACCACATCAGTCTCCGTAACAGTTGTGCCCTTAAAGTCGGTGTAAAGTGCGAAGCTTTTTCGTATGAGACAACACTCATATGACAGAGTTAGCTGTTACTTCTCTTAACATAGCGGTTGTGACTCTTCCCTCCTCAAAATCTCTCTTGTGCCCTTTGATTCTCCTACTTGTTATTCCTATGTATCCATCCTAGACCCGTTTGGGTATAACCAGGGTATTTGATACACACTTGCATTGACTCCTTGATCTTGTCGTTGAGTGTGTGACGTGCTTGCTTCTCAGGACGCACCTGAGATAAAGGCATATAACAGTGAGAGCACATGTCCATGTAGTTCCGTTTGGGGAGCGACTCACTCCGGAGTGAACGGACCTGGAAACGATGCCCGGCGCGGACGAACTTGTGTGCTATATTGGCGCCCGAACTTCCAGGATGACCCGGATGTTAGATTTCTCGCAAACGATGTGATGTTCTTTCCACACAGTGTGACAGGGAAAATGAGAATCCCTTCTTTTTTTCAGTGCTTCGAAAAAGTAAATTTGTGTGATGTTACGTTTCACACACCAAAAAAAAGTCTGGGATTTTTCAAATGCACGTTCTTCGTGGGATCACTGCCTATAGCGACACGTGGTCCAGTTGGGAGAGCGACTTACTCCGGGCAAACTTGTACGTTATAAGTGCTGTTTGTTATAACTTTGCCTCTGGATCTGCGGGACCGTATGCATATCTTACACAATGATCTATCTCTTTACTAGTTTTTTGAACGTGTTAGTGAATCCAAGGATGTACGATACGGTTCCTGTATATCTCAGATTCGCTCTATGTGTAGATATCTTTCTGCGGCTATTGGATATAGCCAAGGATTTTATAATTGGTTTTGTTTAAGTCATAAAAAAACAAACTAGATCGCATGATCATGCATTGATATGTCAGAAAGTAAAATTATCTGCCAGAAATAAATACAACATTCCACATACTTCCAGAAATATTTTATTATCTGGCACATATCTACAAAAGTATTTTTGTTCGGTAGTTTTCGTGAGATTTTTTGTACAAAATGGAAACATTTCTCTTAGGGTTCTTTAAAACAATTATTTAATAAGATGGTACCCGTAATTTACAAACTGAATGATAAAGATTGAAAATGACAAAAAGATTCTTCTTCATGAAAATGAGTTTGTTACAAAATGAAACGCTTATATAATATAGCGTTCCAGATGAGCATGTAACGTCTATCCGCTCCCAACGTGAATGGAGGAAAGCGTACTTGTACATTGAGCTTCTTTTAGTTTTATTTTTTTTTTACAACATACAGTTCACCTATGAGTGCAAAGATGTAAAGTTTACTGGATTGAAACAGTTTTCTGATGAATTATAACATACCTCTTTTTTTAGTAAACTAATAACTATTCTAAAAGTGATTTATGCTGACATTAGAAATTAACATCAACACCATACATAGTGTGTTTATAGTTTTCTGTTAACCTATTTTCCTCCTTGTTCGATTAAAGAGTAATACATTTTTGAAGGCTGTTATGTATCGAAAGGAAAAAACCTTCTTCCATGAAATAACTTTAATATAATGACAAGTGTCAAGAACAACCGGAAAGAATACTATCAAACAATTCGGCTTGGAATATCCTTTGTCGATAGAACTCGGAGAACAAAGGACTTTGTTCTTTTGAATTCAATTTATATGTTTCACAGATGTAGCATCGGCTGCACTTTTTTAGATTTTAAAGTGGCACTTCAATCAGTGTTGCATTTCCTGTAAGTACTGTAGTGGCTATTATCACGAATACATTTGAGCATACGTTAGCATAATACGAATTATCAGTACCATTTTAACATTCTTGCAGTTTTCTGTAGGCATTTTTTTGGGACGCTAACGTACCATTTTTATTCTAATAATTACATAAAGCTTCAATCTAAAGCATAGAATGCATCTCAATACAGACGATTCTGACCTCATTGAAATAAGTTTAGTAGCACCAGTTTCGGTAATGCTGCATCCTCACTATGCCCGCTATCACCAAGTTCCAGATAAAATAAATTTAGTCCATTGAATAATCCCATTTTATTTTTGTCGCATACTTTACAGCATAAAATTCTTAAAAACTAATGCTTGCATATACAGTTTCTTTGTTTTTATAAATTAGGTGGATAACACTTTTAGAATTAAGGTAATCGGCGAAATTCCAATTACTTGTGAATCAAATTTACCTACCAGATTTTCTGGTTTACGTTTTCGGTTTTATATTATATTCTTGACATTGCTACTCTTAAGGCTTTCTTAATCACAATTTAGATTTCGTTTCAGCAGAATAGCCCGAATAAACTATTCTAATTCCAAATTCGGCGTTGAATGTTTCGAAAATGACTAAGCTATCACAATATCCATCACAACAACTTTTATATTAGACATTTCTAAAAAATATAAGCTTCTCACTAGACCTAAACGTTGTTAGGCACCAGTAAATACTAATTGAAAGCAGTACCTACCTTCGAAACATAATCTCCTTTGTGGTATCTTGTTTTTCTTCCACACTTAAGTTGTAGTACCTCATGTCTAAATAAAGGTTCTTCAGTCCTTATATCCAAATTTTCTTTGTAATAAATTTTATTACTATGATTTACGCTCCTTAATCATAAAACCAAATTATTGATACTAACTCTGTTTCCTGTTTTACTAGCACATTATTGAAAAACTGGAACATTAAATTCGCATCTTTCCTGCAATTTCTCAGCTAGTGGCAAAACTAGAATCGAGAATGTTGTTTAGCAGAGTATTTAAATCGACACAGAAAAAAAATAAAAATAACTGAGTTTTTGCAGCAGGCAGGTCCCAAGGTATTTAGTAATTCGTCAAACAGTGCAAGAGTGAATATTTCTGTGAATAGATTCAAGAATAACAAAATTTCAGGAATCAGACATTGCATAGATAATTATTTGTGAGGGCAAGAAGTGTTAGGTAATATTGTTAGTCCATTTTAATATTTTTTTTATTCTCAAAATTTACAAACTTTTAGTTTATTTTATTAGTTGAGGTATGTTTTTACCATAACTTTCGCATTTATTCGTACACCCAAACTGCTGATACTAACTATACTTCCTGTCTTACTGGAACCACATTGGAAATCCAGAAATTTCACCAAGTTCGCTTCTTTTCTTCAATTTCTCAGCCGGTGGCAAAACCAGAATTAGGAATATTGTTAAGCACGCTATTTCGTTTGACACAGGTTAAACTCAGGTATTGTGGGCAGGTATGAAGTATTTAGTAGTTCATCATAGATCGCAAGGATTCACATTTCTGTGAAGAGTTTTAATAATGAAAAAATTTCAGAAATCAGATGTTGCACAGATAATGTATAAGAGCTAGAGCTATTATGTAAATGTTATTAACAAATTTTGGTCGCGAATTTTATTTTCTCAGAATTCACAATATTTTATTTTATTGTATTAATTTTTTTAATAAACTTTTAGCTTTGTAAAATTATGACTTACTATTTTTCAGTCATAATTCACAGTCACTCACTTTTCTCCACAACAAAGGCTGAAGCGATGACATGTATATAACAGTCAGATGGACAGTGCGTCATTTCCGGGGAAATACTATATTTAAAATTTACCTTCCTTGTGCCTTATCGACAGTCAGTGTGTATCTACATGCGAGAGAGAGAGAAAGAGTAAAAGAGAGAGAGAGATAGAGAGAGAGAGAGAGAGAGAGAGAGAGAGAGAGAGAGAGAGAGAGAGAGAGATTTATGAAAAGCAATATTTGCTTTCTTATGAGAGGAAATAAATCTAGTTCTCACTTAATTTCCTGAAAAACAAAGGGAAAAAATGGAATTGTTCTCTTATGCACTCGGTGATATGACAGTTTATTAACTAGAAATAATATGCATATTCTAGCACGTCCGGATATTAAAATAATTTAATCTCATAAATCAATCTCTGGGTAGGCGAAGGCTTTTAAGCAACGGTGTAAAGTCGACTGAAAACAGAGAAAATTTTCAATCAATCACTCACTGGAATGATTCAGAAAATGAAAACTGTAGAAACAACTATATCTAACAGAAACCAAACTTAGCATGTGGGACAGAAATACCACGAGCTTATTTCTTTTCCTAAGTTTCAGTGTTTAAATGTATCCCCATAGCCTTACGAGTTATTTATGGTTGTCTCCAGTACTTAATTGGGGGCTGCTGGCTTTCCCTTCTTTATTTTCTTGGTGGTGGGGGTAGGAGGTGGTGTTTAAAGACCATTGTAAGCTACTCAGTAGGATATGAGGAATCGCCCGTTTCTGATTTAGGGCCACTGGTTCCAGGGCAGGGTACCAGTGCCGTAAGACAAACACAACATCCATAGATCACCGGGATTCTACCCCGGGCTCATTCGGGACGTATGGTAAGAAGCCAGCTCCTCAGACCTCTCGACCACTTGAGGGACTACGTTTTCCATTAGTTGAATTATATATTCCTAAACACACAAAGCCGGCAATTTGAAACGCAGTGACCCAAGTTAACTTTAACCTTTACCCTTAAAATTTCCGTTTCGTTTTTGTTTCTTTGTTTAACGTCTCTCAAGAGTACCAAGGATTATAGTGAGTCCACCACGGCAGGATAAACACTCCACTTTTGCATCATCTGGTAGTCGACTTAGGGCCCAATTTGTTAATAGTAATAGGTTGCAAAGGAAGATCAGGAAGCAAGCTTGGACTGGTGAGATTGTGCTCTGAGAAGAGACAGAAAAAGCTTGTGGTGCAGAGAGTTATGGACAGGGAGCTTTCTGTAAAGCAAACTAGTGGAAGATCTCAGGTGATTTAGAAGTACTGCTTCAAGAACGGCACGAAGGAGAAATAATATTTAAGAACAAGTTGACAGACGACGGAAAACAATGGGGAAGAAGATCTGAAACAACTACTCGAACCTTGATTTGGAACCAATCATGATACGAAGATGACGAAAAAGACAAAAAGAAACGATTCATTATATAAAATATGTAAAACATATATTTAGATGTAAATGGAACAATGCAAATCAAGCTTAAACTCATTCTTAGGAAGCCATATCCATGTAATAAATGCTGAAATATCGTCTTTATGTCGTTCTCACAAATCTCGTCCCTGTAAAGAAAACTGAAAAATATTTGTTCATGCCACTTCTTTGTCCATAGGAGCAATGTAATGTTTACCAGATGCTTATATCTTCATGGAAGTAATGAAATAATTATGTACAGTATGCTAATTGTTTAGTTTAATTGTATCAATCATTATCCTGGTTTTCGGGACAGTTACATTGTACATACCTTTTTTGTCAAAACACAAACACTTTCTTTAAAATTGAAGAGGAGTTGATAACAGGTGAGTACGACAGAATTCAGGGTCACTAGGTGTCGCTCCAAAAATGAAATGTTTGTTAAACAACTTAAACTTAGTTAATTATGAATTATGTAGTTCTAGAAATTACGCAATTGGAATCATTGTCGGTAATAACTATTACATATGAAAGGTCACTATATCGGTAACAATAAAAACGCTTTCTCGATCAAATCATACGATTTGCAGCGGCGAACTAAAGAGGAGGCTCATTTTATGGGGAAAAACTTGTTGAGAAAATTATCAACATTTGAAAAAAATAATAAAAGCACTAGTAAATTCTAGAAAAAATAAATCACTTTTGTACAACTCCAGCACAAACTTTAAAAACTTGAATCCAACATTATGAAAGATTCGGACAGGAAATGTGAGCATGAAACGTCAAAGGAAAAAAAAACAGAATCGGTGACTGAAACACGATGGAAGAACGAATGGAAAATTGAGGCTTTAAAATGGTCTAGCTTTAGAAGCTGCCCTAATTTATTAGGTCAGCTTCTGAAGCTTGACCATTTTAATTTGAGCAAATCAGTTAGATGGCAAATTACTATAATAAATGCATCCGTTAATCCATATTTACTGAAAATAAACACTTAACGACAAGAAAAGAGGAACGTCAGGTAACATATACGCGTAGAAAAAATATTTTTTCTAAGAAGATGTAAAATACATAGTTACTAGGAAATGATCAAATGCTTTATGTTAATTATTTTCTGTTAAGATAATAACTTTATGTAAAACGTAAAGTTTTTTTGTTACAGGAATCAACGTAAAGCACACGTAAAACATGCGCATAAAGGCAATAGAAAGGCATACTAAATTTCTCCATGGGTGTTCAGTAGTTTGATACTACCGTTCTTCAGATATTGTCCTCAAATTATAGCAATAACAACTGCAGGCAATCATATAATTACGTTATTTGGATATTACTGAAAAAAAATCAAATCTTAAAAAAATTACGGTTTTTGCATATTCTTTGAAAAAGTGAAATATAGTTGAATGGACATATACGGGATTTCCAGGTATTTTCGTGGAAATTTTATAAATTTTTGCTGTTAGACCAAAATTTGAAATTTCCTTAAAATGTTCTTTTCCAAAACATTTTTGAGGTGCCATTAATATATTCATGACTCCAATTGCAAATGTAAGGTATTTTTGGTAGGATGGTTTGGGATGAATATATTTGGAAACATAATATGATAATCCAGGAAATACATATTCTAACAGAAGTCGGATAACTTCTCATTTTCTAGTGGTAAGCAAAATACATTTTATTTAATAAATTGACTCTTATATTTGTAAGAAGGAAAAATAAGGCTAATTTGGGTCTACCTTCCTTTTTGACGAAATGTCTTAAAGTTCTTTTAAAAGTATACATATATATGAGACAATTTTACTGTAACTCTTTTCTTAAATAACGATAATTTCGCCTTTCCTTTTGGATTATGAAATCTGCTGTGCAGAATTCGTGTTTCTTGAATGTTTTGATCATGAAATTGTGGAAATCATTATGATCATGAAATTGAATATTGTTTTTCTGATACATTCGACCATATTTCCGGCTGATATTTTGAGTGCAGATTAAAATAATCTAAAAGTAACGTTTCTTAACAATTTTATATAGCCGACACCCTACTTTATTTTCTGTTTACCTTAGGTCAATAAAATTGATTTGTTAACTCACACTAATCCATGACTCTTTTTTCAACCAGTCGGAGAACTTTAGTTTCAACGCTTTGTAAAATTACAAACACTTTTAAAGGAAACAGTTAATTTTTAGATTAATGGAAATTGCGATCTTCGAATTTTTCCTGCTTTCTGATTATTTTTTCCAAAGGTTTCACACCCAATCAAGTTTAACACATACAGTTTAGTTTTAGATAATCATCATTACTTAATAAACATTTTAACGGTAGCTCTTAATAACCCACTCAGATCATGGCTGCGTTTAATAGTAATGTGTAACTCATAACAAAAACTACCTTCGAAATTATATTTCGGAATTATCAATGCGTAATGAAAATTCAATTTAAGATCTGTGAAGCCTCGTTAATTTAAGATCAAAGATGATCACCAGTAAGACATTGTTAGGGGACTAAGAGCACATTAAATCTTCTAACAAATAATTAGCCCTAGTTTCAACCTAACAATAGTAAACTGCATACGTGACTCATAAATGGAAATTATCAAAGATGTCTGCGAGTTCCATGATATTAGACATATCATCCAGCCTAATTATTTGATGGTACTCGGTAAAGTTCAGTTTCACGTTCAGACACCGCAAAACTCCTTAGTGAGCATCGTCTGCATAGATTGAGGAAGGTAGCCCACAGGATATTTACTCTCACAGTTTCTCCTGTTGACGCCTCCTGAGAAAAGAACTCAGTCCTTTCATCACAGCATGATTAGAACTCGTCAACTGATAGGCACTTGTACGTCTGGAAAGATAAAGAGCGTGAAGTCGCATCTTTCGATGTGCATTCGTGTCACTTGAGATCCAACAATGAAGGCCAAATAATTGGAGTGGTTCTGAAAAAGAAATCAACGATAAACTTAGTCAAAGATAGCACAATATATCTCTCCTTGGTAACATTTTTAAGTGAGCATAATGAATGTATAAATAATTATGCAGCAGCTAGCTAGCCGCAATATATTCACAATGAACATAAGGTACGGTAATAAAAGATTAAAATATTTTTACATCGATAAAGACATCGATTTCAATTTACTTTTCTTTCTCATGTTGAAAGTCATTGCTTTGTTTCGAATTTTCCCATAAAATATACGTTGAGTGGCAATAATACTTCAAGAAAGGTGCGGCACACAAAGGAATATTATTACATTTAAAAAAACACCCAAATAGATTTTTAAACCAGTATCTTAACCCAAGTAGATTTTCAAACCAATGTCTTTACCCTGACGGAATTTCAAACCAATATTTTAAACGTAACAGAGTTACAACAATTTCAACGAAAATCAGGACAAGAAAACAACAGATGGCAGCACAAACTCAACAGCAACAACAAGTTTAGAAAGTACTTCCAAATATGTAGAACAATCAATACAACATCATCTTTAGAATAACTAACATTATAGTGGTCTAAGCTATGAATTCTGACTTTTCTTTCGAATTTGCTCGTGTTCAAGACTCGTAACAAGCATGGATGCTGTGATTGTCTTACGGCACTGCATCTCTCTCTTTCCAGAAACCACGGGACCCAAATTATAAATGGGCGACTGCTTGTAGGCCATTGAGTTGCTCACAGTGGTCGTGAAACTCTCAAACGCAGAAAAAAAAAATAACCAACGACTATATTAAGAAGATGAGCACAAACCGGCTGAAACGGGGAGTTGAACAATTTGTACTAATTTCGATACCGACAATGATTTAATTGAATCATTTAATTGAAACGTGCTGTGGAAATATAAAATAATATCATACACCATAATAAAAAGTGTTTATGCTTGTATGAAAACTCTTTATACGTTGCTCTTGAGTAGGTAAGGACACTTATGAACACTGAAGTATATTAAGTTTAATGGGTGACAACTAATATATAATGTTTCATGTATTTGTTTGATATTTTATAAACATTTTACATAATTAAAATGTAAGACTTATCCGTTACTATTGTTGTTGCAAAAATTATTCATACGAATGATTTAGAGACATATTTTCCAATAAAAAATTCCGTGGAAAGTCCAGTGTGCAAATATCCCAAAAATACATGAAACAGTTCACTATAATGCGACAAAGTACTTAATCTTGGAAAACCCCACCTGAACTGCAGTTTAGGAACATCTGATGTAGGTTGATTTTCTGTACTTATTAAACTGAATATCTGATCGGCGACCATCCGCTGTATGCTGACTTTAATTATAAAGAAATCAGCTTACAGTGGATGGTCGCAGATATTCAGTTTAATAAGTACAGAAATTCAACTTACAGCCGATATTCCTAAACTGCAGTTCAGGTGGCGTTTTCCGAGATTAAGTACTTTGTCGGATCATAGAGAACTGTTTTATGTATTTGTTTGATATTTGCACATTGGACTTGCTACGGAATTTCTTATTTGAGCATATGTCTCTAAATCATTCGTATGAATATTTTTTGCAAGGACAATAGTAACGGATAACTCATACATTTTAATTATGTAACAATTTTATAAAAATAAGTGTCAGCAACATATAGTTGTCATCCATTAGACTTAATATACTTTACTGTTCATAGGTGTCCTTAGCCAATCAAGAGCAACGTGTAAACATTTTTCATGCAAGCATACACACTTTCTTTTAAGGTGTATGATATTATTATATATGAACAATTTGAAGTTTCACAGGAAAGCACATTGAAAATATTGGGCTCATGCATAAGTTTATGACGTTTGTTTCACCGCACAACAGGAATGTATTACATCAGGAAAGAAAACGAAATCAATCAAGTATGTATTCCCCTTTCCATTGTTAACGATAGTGTTCCAACGTCTGAATAGCTCTTCAATGCCATTCTTGAAAAGAAAGTGCAGGTTTAGCTGCAAAGAAATCATCAAAAAAATTCTGGAGATCAACATCTTTATAGAATGTTCTGCCACGGAGTTCATTCCACAGAGATCGGAACAGGTGATAGTGTGAAGGGGTGACATCTCGTGAATAGGCCTGATGTTGAAGGATCCTTAATTTCATGTCCTGAATGATGGCCATTTTGTTAATGTTTGCACTGTGAGGGGGTGCGCATCATGTTGGAGAAGGACACCATGGCGCCAATGTGGACGTTCCGGCTGACATGTTTCCTCCACACGGAAGAATAGCTCAGAGTAGAGTGCAAAGTCGATGGTCCGATTTCTCGGCAGCATTTCCCAGTAAATAATGCATTCTATGTTCCATCAGACACACAACACGATCTTTGCAGGGTGAAGGTCATGTTTTGGACGTGGTGTGGGCGGTTTTTTTTTTTGGGGTTTAACCATTCCCTCTGATGCCTGAAATTCACGTACAAGCACCATTCTTCATTTCCAGTAACAATGCGTGACAGAAATGGTTTGTGTTGCTGAGAACATTCGCGATAACGGGCGACCAAGCAACCAGATATGGCAACACGCTGATTCTTGTTGTCTTAGGTGAGCGTGTATGGCACGCAAGACCCCCATTTTTGGACCTTCCCATACGATCCAGGTGTCGCACCACTGTGGCCTAATCGCAATCCATCTCAGTGGGTAATTTTCGTGTGGCTTGACGCGGATCCAATTGGATGAGATAGTTCAAACGATCCTCATCAAAATGAGATGGCCGCCTCGGTGGCGCAGTGGTCTAAGCGATGGCTTCTGATCATTCGTCCATAAGAGGTCCGGGTTCGAATCCCGGTGAGGCATGGATGTTGTGTTTGTCTTACGGCACTGGCTCTCTCCCTTCCCTGGAACCAGTGACCCTAAATTAGGGACGGGCGACTGCTTATAGCCCATCGAGTTGGTCACGGTGGTCGGTAAACCTCCAATCAAAAAAAAAATGAGATGAACGACCTGAACGTGGAGGTCAAAATTGCAACCTCGGGATAGCTCAAACCATTTGCGGGCTGTCCTCGGAGTAATAGAATCCTTCCCATAGACAGCACAAATGTGTTGAATAGCGTCGGCGGCTGTGGATCGCTTGTTAAGCTCGTAGAGGACGGAAATGTTCATTCCTCTCTACTTGACACTCCGTACTTCTGAACCTAACACCCCCCCCCAAAAAAACAAACAAAAAAAAAACATTAGAAACAGTTCCACAACGCAATATGATTTAGATACCCGATGTTACTGGCTTCATTTTGATACGCAAATTGTCATCTGCACCGTCATTACTGACTTGAGATAGTCTTGTGAAATAAAACGGTTCGAACTTATGCATCAACCCAATAGAAGGTATTCAATGCAACTGAAGTTAAAAAAATGAAACAGTGAAGTTGTGTGACTCAGAATGAAGCGGTTACAACACAGATGGAAAATGATTAGCTCCGACTAGCTTTGAAGGGGTAAAGCTGTTACGATATAGCAAAGAGCAACCCCCCCAAAAAAAAACCGAACATCAGTTTTGAGAGGAGCACATAAGTAGGATTTTCTTAACAACGTAAAAAAAATCGAACTCGTTGCTTTACAATGCGATCTTGGTTAAACAATATAAAATGCGAAACAAATGTATCAAATATATTTTATAGATAAGCATAAAGGCTCTGAACCGTTGACGTACAGTGAATGGGAGCTTTAGTAGATCCAACTCTGTATTATGTCTACCCACAGAAGGACTAGTAGCTGATTTAACCAAACTCCTCAACACGCAGTTGGTAGAAGTTAATAACAATGACTGTATTACATTTGCAGATTGAGAGAGTAGCTGTCTATAAATATATATTTTATATGTACCAAAGCTAAATCGCTTTTAGATAATTCGCAGTGTACCTTTTTGCGAAAGTGTGAGGTCAACTGGAATGCTCCTTATTAACGTTACTTTCCGTTAAAGAAATGGCACGAGGAAATACTTCGCAAAGTGTCAGAGGAGAGTAATTAACGAGATTAGTAAATAAAACACACGCTGCTATAAAATCAAAAATTTGTAACGGAAGCTAGACAGCTGATGAAAAAAGTGAGACGCAATGATTGGAGTAAAGCTATCTGAAGAAGGCAAATCTCTGCCACTTTTTTGTACATTTATGGATGCCAATTAACAGCGACTCTCTCTCTATTCTGATATCGATTAATCTGGATGAAACGAGTAATGAATTGCTCACGGGCGTTATTTCTTTACTTCTACTGAAATGAAAGAAGAGTGATTGTGACTTAAGTGGTTTGCGGGAGGTAAATATTTCTTTCGGATCCCGCGATGGTATTTCACGTGCAGGATTTTTCCCTCAGGGAAATTGTTTTCATAAGAAACAAAGTCTATTCATTCACGTGCTTCATTTGTTAAGGACACTGTTTTTGAAATGTAACAGCCTTGCAATCTCTAGAACTGGATCTCTTTGCAGCTTTCAGTCCCAAAATTTAAAAAGTATATCATTTAAAGCAAAAGGATTTTACACAACTACGAAATGATGAGACCTTTGCACTATTTCTATTCACACACGGGTGTCATGTGCGTGAGGTATAACGAATAAGTGTTTAGCAAAAAATTCTCTCTTCCTTGAAAATCTGAACTGGAAATCAAAGAAAAGTTTCTGAATTTTTCCAGATTCAGTCTCCTACTAGACGAAACCCATCAGAATCGACGGTTAGTTTTTTTTGTTTGTTTTTTAAGAATAAACTCATATGAAACAACAAATACAAACTTTATTTGATTGACAAGTTAATTCGACCACTTCAGTAAAGACAATAGTCCAAGTTCTTGATTTTTTTTTTACTGAAGGTTTAACGACCACCGTGAGCACTTCAATGGGCTATAAGCAGTCGTCCGTCCCTAATTTAGGGTCACTGGTTCCAGGGAAGGGAGAGGGCCAGTACCGTAAGACAAACACAACATTAATGCCTCACCGGGATTCGAACCCGCACCCTTCACAAACGAATAAAAATAAGCCAGAGCTTGGACCACTGCGCCACCGGGACGGCCGGGTTCGTGATGAGCATCACAACTGCACCCATTTTCAGTCGTAAAATGTAAGGCAGAAGTCCACTCATCTCGATCGTATGCAAACATTTAACTGGAAGCGCACTCTTTCACTCTCATCTTTCAACACAACTGGGTTTGTAAATGTTGTTGGAATGAGATTCGCGTTGCGAATGCCCTTCACCCGTCAGAATCAACGGTTAGTTTGTTTTTGTTTAATCTTTTTTTTTTTTTTGAAAAGAATAAACTCATATGAAACAGCAAATGTAAACTTTATCTGATTGAAAAATTCATTCAAACACCAGTAAAGACAATAGTCCAGGTTCATGATTTTTTTTGCACTGAATTTTTTGACAACATAATGGGCTATATATATGCAGCCGCCCGTAATATTTTCACTAACAATGGTCAACGGGATGTTTATTTACATCTTTACATAATGGGAAACGTCTTACCTACGTGAATGAACTGGATAGAATGAATATTAAATTGTATATATGCATTACACAGTCCAACGGCATAACGCAATCAGGTCTTTGAGAGTGTTCGCTGTTCGATGAGAAAAACCTTGAAACCAATACCTGCAATGGTTGTTTTGCGCAACGGTCGCTCAGAAAAGATACTTTGGACTTTGTATTATTTCAGTTCCTCCATGCCTCCGCCTTCAACAGCGCGTGAGTCAACCGCAGGCGATCTAATGTCAACCGCACGCTTCTCCCTTAGACTTTACATGGGAACTTTGCCGCCTTACAACGCCCGAACTGTTACCCGAATATCATTTATTTCTCCGACTGGCGCATCTACATGATAAGACCTTTATTTTGATACCTTAAACGTATCTTTACGTTTAGCCGTTCTCTTAAAATAGGACCCACAGTAAAACCAAACCTTATAGAAGCGGCCTATGTACCTGAAACAAAAAGTTGCCCAAATTTTTCTGCGCTGCTCAAACAGAAGTGTTGCAATAGTGACCAGCTTATGCCAAAAGCTACGACAAAACAATGTCTTAACCCTCTTTGATCTCAGGAGTATCGACTATAAATCTGTCGCTGGTTGTAAGTGTTACCTAACCGTCCTTAGTCTTACAATATGTAGTCTGATTCCCATATAGTCCTTTATTCTATGTTTTATTACCCAAGGAAGGATTTGGAAGCAGTAGACACCCGAACACGAACATCATGCCACTGGGTCAAAACAAGTCACTCAAACATCTTTTCTCTTCTTTCTTGGGTTCTTCGCCACTTTCGTAACATCTTTATCGGAAAATATAATCAGACAGGAAGGATTATTGACAATCATACACCCCAAATGACCATTTAGAATGACAAACGTGAGATAAAAACAACGCTTTCTGATGTGCAGGTTCACTCGTTCCTGTCGCGTTTGGCCCACTTCTCAGACAGGGAATACATTCATTCGAACTGATTTCGGACTATTTTGGTAACCCCGAGTTAATTCGTTCCAGCCGGTTAAAATGTTTTATATAGATAAACGGACTAACTGATGATTATCTTCGAAACAGTGGTCCGTTTTATCGCTCACCACGAAAACGTTTCATTTATATTTCCCGCCCAAAATGGTTAACAGGTTAGATGCCTGGGAGACGAAAGTTATATTCATTTTTTTTACATATGTCCCACCTGTTACAAAAGAGATTTAAAAATCTGACTTTAAAAAAAATCGGATACCATTCAGTTAAAGAACATGTAATCTTCCATTTCTCAAAATTCACGTATCTTACGATTAAGGGAGTTTTTGAGTATTTATGTTTATAAACGTGCCACACTTTTAAATACCTATTGACAAAATACTTTTCTGTACACTACACCATTTTCAATGGTGCATATTGCGAGCATGGAATTTTTACATATTGTGCAATTTTCCTGTTAGGGGCATCAATGGGAACTTATTAAAGTAATGGAAACACTTATTTTTTGTGAAAATGATTTTATGAGCTGTGGGATGTCTTCTGGTTTTATAATGGAGGCAATTAAGTAGACTTATAGAAGTCATGCACATACTGTGGTTATGTTATATCTGTATTTTAAAGTTAATGGAATTTTTAGGACCGTTATTCCTGTAAAGTATATCCCAAATGTGCCAGTGATATTGGAAGTACAAAATGTGATTTGACCTTTCGCTACAGATATTTCCTCTGAAGTTCAATAATATTGCGATCTGGAGATTGATATCGCCCGATCAGCGTATGTATCCCATCTTAAATCTCTGCAAACCACAACTTCAAATGTTTCGCACAATGCACGGGTGCTTGATCTGTTTGGAACAAGGGACGGCCATTGGAGAAAAATGCCTGCAGCACTGGGTGAAGGTGGTTCACCGGAATGTATTCGTACCTTGCACATGTTACATAACCCTGCAGAATAACTAATCGACTTAAATAATGCCATGAAATGGCAACCCACAGCATCAGCGGTTCAACTCCACGGTGCACGGTTTGAACAAAATAGTCGGGGTGGTACGCTTCTCCTGGTTTTCGCCAGATATGCTCTCCACCAATGATGGGAAATAATGTAAAGCGCGAGTTATCAGACCAGATAAGACGTTGCCAGTCCTTAATATCCCAGTTTTTATGTGATTTTTAGCACCTTAAAGATTCTATGGCCTTGATTTAGTAATCACATGCTTGTGGATTGCAACACGGTCATAAATACCGCAAGATGGAGTACTTGACTAACTGTTGTGACAGAAACTGGGTCATTCCGATTTGTGTTCAACTCTGCTGCTATTTGTGTTGTGGTGGTCTTGTACTCTTCTTCTATTGGGTTGATGCCGTATTATTTCACGAGTATTTCCCATGTCAGTAGTGATGGTGCAGATGGCCAGTTGTATATCAAAATGTAGCCAGTAATATCGTGAATCTAAATCATACTGGGTTGTGTGATTGTGGTTAATGGTTTTTTTGGTTTTCATTTCTGAAAGTATGGAGTGTCAAGTAGGCAGGAATGAACTTTTCCGACATCTGCTCATTTACGAGTTTAACAAGGGATTTACAGTCGCGTCAAACCACACGAAAATTGGTCGCTGAGATGGACTGTGATCAGGTCACAGTGGTGCGACATCTGAAACGTATGGGAAAGGTCCAGAAATTGGTGTCTTGGGTGCCTCACATTCTCAACGAGGAGAACAAGAATCAGGGTGTTGCCATATGTGGTTCCTTGTGGTTATCTCGAATGTTCTCAGCAACACACAACCTTTGTGTCACGTATTGTTACTGGAGATGAGAATTGGAGCCCGTACGTGAATTTCAGGCATCTGAGGGAATGGTTGAGCCGAACAAAACGCCCACACCACGTTCAAAACATGACCTTCATCCTGCGAAGATCATGTTGTGTGTCAGGTGGGACATGGAAGGCATTATTCACTGGGAAATGCTGTCGAGGAATCGGACCATCAACTCTGCACTCTATTGTGAACAACTTCGATGTGTGGAGAGAACTATTTAGCAGAAACGGTCACATCGACGCCATGGTGTCCTTCTCGAACATGATAACGCACGTCCTCACAGTGCAAGCATGACCAAAATGGCCATTCAAGACTCAAAATGGGAGACTCTTCCACATGCTGCGTATTCCGCAGATGACTCCCCTTCAGACTATCACCTGTTCCGATCTCTGTGGGATGCTCTCCGTGGCAGAACGTTCAATAATGATGTTGATCTCCAGGATTTCCTTCAGGATATGTTAGTTGATGTTGATCTCCGAAATTTTATTGAGGATTTCTTTGGTCTGTAATGCCATTCTTGACAAAACGTGCATATTTTAAGAAATCATCAGAATTTCCTTGATGATTTCTTAAAACCTGCATGTTTTTTCAAGAATGGCATCGCAGACCTCGGGACACTATCCTAAACATTAGGTGGGATATATTGTTGATTGATTCCGTTTTCTTTTCTGATGTATTACATTCACGTAGTCCGATAAGAAAAAACGACATGAGCTTATGCATCAACACAGTACAATCAATTACAACCTTTGCCTATCCCTAACTGACATCTTAGCACGACATCTACAATTTGCATGAATGAAGGCAAAGCCCTGTTCTTCTTCATAGGTAGTCATAATTTTTTATACATCTCCTGGTGCCAAACCCATTATTCTACTCTACTATTACCTAAAGCTTCTACGAGACGAGCGCTAATATTCACGCTTTTTTGTTTTGAGGACAGTGATATCTAACGTTGTTGGCAACAGCTGTTTGTCCTGCTACTGTGGCACTTCTACATAATCGCCAACATCGTACTGTACCCCTTTATATATACCCTACATCGTGGGAGACACCTATCCTGTGACGCGTGTACTCCAGTCGCAGTCGGCTTTTCTTATATTTTGGTAAATGTAAGTATTTTCTTTTTGCTATCTCTGCTTGTACGTAGAACTGTTCTTGAAATTTTCATTTCCATCTCATAAGTCCCGCTTTGAGATTAGTTGCACATAATTGATACTTTTCTATTATTAACAGTCCTGTCGCCAGGGGCGTCAGGTTATATTTCTATTAGGAAGAATATCTGCGACTCTAATTATGCTTTGAAAAAATCCTTTCTTGGTGAAGGACGTTTGGCCCTTATTTCCTTCTTCGAGTAAACCACGGCTTTGCGGCTCGGCGAGGTAGATATTACACATTTTCCTCCAGATTCCTCTTTTTAACTTTTTGATTAGAAACATTTCGTTTCCCTTTGGTATATTCCCCAATGAGAAACATTTTATCAACAACTTGTATTTTTTTGCACACATTTCTTTTACTAGGGAGCGGAAGTAATTCATTCTCGTTGTTTTACTGATTCTAGAATTCCCGTTGAAAAAGAAATTTTAATTGGTTGCATTCACTATTAAGATCATTGCGCGTTTTAACCATTTAACCGGCTGGAACGAATTAACTGGGGTTTAAAAAATGGGCTGAAATCAGCTCCAACGAATATATTCGTTGTCTGAGAAACTGGTTGCAACGCAGGTCGTACGAGTGAGCCTCCTTGTCAGAAAGGGCTGCTTTCCATTTAACATCAAACAAAGATCTTCGCTCTTTCCGCGTTTATAAGTGAGTCACGGAAAAATTCTCATTGGCCGCCACGGGAGTCGAACCCACGGTCATCCAGTTACGCGCCGGATATGCTTCCGCTACACCACAGCTGCCTCGATTATTTAGTGTGTGAGAGTCTGGAGGAATTAGAGGCCGTTGATGCGTAGCGGAAGCATATTCGGCGCGTAACTGGAAGACCCTGGGTTCCACTCCTTGTGGCGGCCAATGAGAATGTTTCGGTGACTCACTTATAAACGTGGAAAGTACGAAGATCTTTGTTTGATATTCCTGGTTCACGGTAAATGTCGGTATTAATTATTTCCCTTTTAAATTTATTTTTCCAAGAGGTCCTTTAGGAGGATGTTTAACACTAACTCTTACTGACTGATTCTCTTCAAAGTGGGCTACAACAATGGGGACAAATCTACAAAAGGAGACAAAATATATTTGAGTAACATGTTTCTCTACCCAGTGGAATGATGCCCATGTCGGGACATTTACCAAAATAATAGAAAAGCCGACTGCGACTGGAGTACACGCGTCAGAGGGCCGGTGTCTCCCGCGATGTGGGGTATATAAGCCCTTACCCTGTGTAATCTGAAGAAAAGAATGAAGAACTAAAAGGGAGGGCCTGTCACTTGTGGTAGGTTTATTAACGGTATGAGACGAGGAGGATAATTGTTTAGGTGTAGATTTTGGCAAACGAAATATTTGACGTGCCGTTCAGAAAGAAAAACTAGGCCGCTATGTGGACATTTCTGTTTAGGGAGCGCAGGAAATTATAAGCACGATTTGGTTAGTGTACATCGGCCGCTTAAAGAGTTAAATAATGTCCAGGATCTGTACTAGGAAATACAAATGCATTAGCTTTTGCTAATTTTTTCTTTAGCTAAAACCCTGTTTCCAAAACTTTTTTGCTCATCGTAAATGATTCAAAGGACGTCCGTGAATTGAATGTAACATTTCGTGTCTGTAGTCCCTTCAACTACCACGTTAGGAGCGTTTGTATCCGAGCTTCTTTTTTTTTTGCTTGTGTTGGACTTCAAAAGCACGTCTCTCTGCTCAGGAGCGGGATGTTCTGAATGAACTCGCAGACAAGAACTTATAGTTGCAACTTGTCGTTTTGAATTGTGCGCTACCTTAGTAGTATGTCAAATATATCCTCTCTCCCTTGAGTAAAGTGAGGGCAAGAAATCACGGGTTTCAGGTCCGCCGGAAAACCGTGCTTGAATTATCTCAGTGTACTAATGGCATCCTGAACGTAATGCCTCCTCCTTAATGAATTTTGCAATTTTGAAGAGATTTTAATGAAACTGATATGTGCTACATGTTACCAATGTGAGAACAATTTTTTTTTCAGAATCGGAAATAAAGTTCATGAATGACAGAGAAAAGCAGCGAGCCGTAATTGAATTCCTGGAACAAGAGGGATGTGAGGCTCCAGTAATCCACAGAAGACACCAGACGGTGTATGAAGCTGCCACAATCGATATCATAATGAACGAAGACGGATGAAGAGGTTTCGAGAGGGACAACGTTGAGTGTCGGATAAACAGCGGAGTGGAAGACCAGCAACCGCACTGACAGATGCCAACAGGCAACGAGTGAAAGACCTTATTGCACTTGATAACGCACGCCCCCACACCTAAATGGAGACTCCACAGGCTATTGCCAAGCTGAGGTGGACGATGGTACCACTACACGCCTACAGTCCTGATCTGGCTCTTTTTCATTTGAAAACCACCCTTCGTGGGGAACGTTTCGACGATGCGACAGGTGTTAACATTTCAGGCGGCAGGAACTTTGGAAAATGCAATGTGGAATTTTGTCTCATATATAACAGGAGACTCTCCTAAAAGCGGTCTTTTTGTAGTATTCGTCGGGCTCACCTCAAAGGAATATATGCGTTCTCGCCACTATGAGCCTGATAATTTTTTCGACGCAATATTGCGTTCTCGTCGCTTTTGATCAGCTTTTTGATGAGCGCATTGTTGCGTAGCCCCCGCTTTGGGAACAGAAATCTCCGAGCGTATATATACGCGTTTGCCACCTGGAAGGTTAAACTGGTTGTGAACTCAAGGGTGAAACGACAGCCTCAGGAATATTTCGAAAATGTATTTCACCAATTTGTTCAAAGATGGCGGAAATGTGTAGAAAGTGATGAATAGGCTAGCATTATTTACAATATGTTCGAGTATTTTGCCACCAAATTTCACATTTTTCTGCTACAAATAAAAATCTTATGAGGGACGAGGCATTACTCTCAGGATGCCCTTTGTAGAAAAAAAGAATGTATTTTCATTAATTACGGACAATGTGTGCGAGAATCAATACACATTTTTCGAACTTCACGGTGAGGAGAGTGATTTACGTTCGGGCAATAAAATAGCGTAAAACCTTTCTGCCGTTAGCAAATTCGAATCTACGTTTTCCTTTTCAGGAGCGGGATGTTCTCCCGACTTAACTGCGCCGATAAAGCTTATCGCTGCAACTTGCCGTTTTGACTAATGTGCCACTGTGACGTACTACAGAGGTAAAGCACGTGTCAAGACTACAAATCTGCAAAGGTACATTCCTGTGGTGTAGTTTAGAAGATTAGGACAACTGGTTCTAGAGCGAGGAAGCGCGGTCTCGATCCGCGTCACCGACAAAGTTGGGTTTTCACATTGGCTCCCGTTTGTGAAAAATGGATCTACTGGCCATTTGGTTTTTAGAAATATGTGTGTTGTTTGTTACACACAGATTCTGAAATAAATGGAAATTCCTTCTTTGCTTAAAGAAAAAATTAAGAGGGAAATGATGTGACGTACCACAGAGGTACAGCACGTGTCAAGATGACAAATTTGCAGCGATGTATTTCGTTGGTATTGTTTAGTCGATCAGAACAATTAGCACCGGAACGAGAAGGCGCTGATTCCATCTCCGTCACCAACGAAATTTGTGTTTTTACACACCTTAGTATTACGTCGTACGCTTTCGTAGGTATATCATTAATGAGACCGTTTAATACTTGTATCTGACTTTGTAAGTACTCCTATGCTGCAGTGATCTACGGGATACAAAACGTTTCTCTTTAGGGATAGGATATAAAATGAAAAAAAAAATATGTATATCGTTTTGCACCTGTTTTTTCTAGTAAAAGAGTTTTGGTACTGCACGTAAAATGTTTCGGCTGTTTCTAAAGACTTCACGCACACGACAGGTACAATTCAAAGATGGATGAGCTGGAGAAAAATAATCATTGGAACATAAAATAATTTAAATTGTCTTTGAAGTTGAATTTTATGTCTAAACTAAAGCATTATCTATTAATATGAATTGCCTTTAAGAACAATTGTTTACAGCTATTAATCTTAATCTTGAAATAAAATAAAATATAACCACAAGAAATGATCCATTTAATACTTTGCTCATAAAATGATTGCGTGTCATAATTTCTAAGCATTGAAATATGTAGTGGGCATAAATTTGGTGAATTAACTGTAGTGACTTAATTTTTAAAAAAATAATCATGTGAATCTTCTACTTCTTAGTTCATAAATATTGTATTAGTATTGTGATTAATCATTGTCTGTAGAATTTAGAGATTGAATTTAAAATAATAAAATTACAGTACTGCAATTAATTTAGAGATCAATTGGTATATACTTAATAATGGAAAACTTGCAATTAAAAATAATTTTTCAGTGATGCATACATGTTTATCGGAGAATTGCAGTTTACTGGAAAATTGAGGAACTTAAGTTGAGATCTAAACTGAGTTACCTAGCTCTAGGTTAGGATAAAGAGTGTTTCCTTACTCCTCAATGTTTTTTTTTTTTTTTTGTAATTTTTCTGTGTGTGTATTTCTTCTTACTTTGGAGCTGCTCTCTTTTCAGGAAATGCCGGAGTGCCTGCCTGCTTTTGGAGCCAAACGGATTGGATGCCGAGAGCAGTTTTGTGTGAAAGAGAGGAAATGTGTGAGTGAAAGCAGCGGTGTAGTATAAATGCAAGAAAAATGCGTGCGTTGGGGAATTTGAGTGAATGGAAATTCAGAGTTAGATCCTGAAAACCGTTCCAATTGTTGAATAGCGGAAAGGGTTCAATGGTGTTTACTGAGTATTAATCTCTGTGACTCCCTCGCCTTCGGGGAAGAGGGATACAGGGACCTCAGCGGGGCACACTCCGTAATTTGTTCCGTGAGGCGCCTTAATCTTTGAAGAGAAGGTACAATTATTCCTGTCATATGTGAAGTCATGTGGAGTCAGTGAAAACGTACGTTGTATTGTATTTCGGATTTGCTACCTTAAGCGTTTTAACGAATTATTACCTCACCTCTCTCTTAGGTAATCCTACAGTAATCCGGATGGAATTCTGTATAGCAGAGAAAGTTCCAAATCTGAAATCTGGATGTAAAGTGAATTCACTACTGAAGGAATTAACGTTTGTGTTTCCCTAAGCAGGAATGTGTTTATGAACCGTAAGGATAGAAACATTGTAATGATAACACGAGCAGGCGGTGGCTATCTGTAATCCGATACGGATTGTATTTGTATAGCTCGCATCTCACTTATAGATATGTGTCACGTATTTCGTATCAACGTCCTTTGAAACATGAGATACGCACCTCACACAGATGATGAAACAATAATTCTCCCTTGATTTAATCGCTGTTTACGAACAGCTGTACAAAACCTTTATGTGACATATTATTTAATAAATAAAGTTTTACTGACGCTATATTTAAATTTAGTTAATCATTTCAAAATTAATTCAATTGATTCAGACCCTTTTGAGTGTAAAAATAATAATTATTCGAGGGATTTCGTTTTCAGGGAACCCGTTCAAAAGGATCATGGTTAGGCCATTTTACTTTAAACCATTCACTACTTCTCTCTTTAATATGCAAAACTTAATCATCGAATAAAACAGAAACTTATTGCATTTTATCATTGTGATCATTTAAGTACAGAACTCGACCTTACAAGTAATGCAGCTTACGAAGAGGAAAACCTTTAATTATAGGCAGTTCATCCAAGCATATAGGAAATAAAACGCAGTGTATACATTGACAATAGTGTTCGTGATTGCCCCTTTCGAGACAATTACCCATTTATTCAGCTTTCTTCTCATATGCACCTCAAAATTGGAAAAAAAAATCAATACCTTTTTTTTTTTTTTTTTTCTGGAATTTAGCGACCACATTGAGCAATCATAAGGACAACAATCAGTCACCAGTCGCTAATAACTTGGTGTAGGTTCCGGAAAAACGGGTACATAGCCGTGAGATACCATCTGGTACTCGGGCCAAGGTCGGACGAATAAACTAGAAACTGAGGCTATGATTTCAAGGGCAACGGAGCTGCAGTTTTTTTTTCAAGGTGATCATTAAACCGAGAAATAAATTAATTACTTTAGATTAAACGACTTTCGATTATATACATTTTTGTAGAATTTATTTAAACATTGTTAATATGTGAAATCTCATACATAGGCAAAGTCGCAGAACATTTTAGTTCATTGGGAAAAACAGTTCTTACAGAAGCGTAAAGTAAAGACGTGGTTCATAGCTCAATCCTGTCACGTAAATAATATCGAACTTCTCTTTGAAAAAGCTGAAGCGACTGACCAGCTTGACTCGGACATGAAGTTTCATATTTTAGTAACCGTGCACATCCGAGGGATTGTTGAAATGTCTTGTGTCCAATATACTGTCTATAGATTACTAAGATTTTTTATAAACCAATCTAAGAACTGAACCCATCTAAGAACTGACTCTTCCTGTGTCTTCACCAAAATTTTCAGGATTGTGACTACTACCTTTTCTTTTAAAGAAAACCTTCAAGCGAGAAAGTTGAATGAAGAAGTCGACTGTTGAGAGCATCAAGCACCATGCATTTACTGAATAATTTTATTTAAAGAAAATTTCGCCGAAAGTAATTCGTAAGGATATGCAAAAAGCATTCATGCAATCTTGTCCTTCACACGTGGCAAAAAAAAATGGCTTGCAGATTATAAGGTTGGAAGAGACCGTGTGGAAGATTCACCCCATAATTGAAAATCTGTCACAGCTGCTACATCTGAAAAAAATGGATATCATTAATTCCCTACTGCAGAATAACAATTAGGTAAACTCAGAGAAGATTCAAAATCCCACAGGATCAGGCATAGTTTTTCCTATAAGCAACCGCATGTAAGAGACACATCTCCTAGGAATAAAAATGGTTTATTTTTGAGGTGGGGTTCCTAAAGATAATTAAATGCAGATCAGAAGAGTGAAAGAGTGAAGTGTTTTTGCAGCAATTTAAAGCTAACAAAGCTCATTTTTAGGATGGCATTTTACTATGGACGAAACTTGGGTGGCCCATTTAGACTGAAATAACAGAAGGGAGGAAAAGCTAGAAGCTACCGTTTTCTACCACTGCTAAAAGATTTTGAGTTCAGATGTCGGCTGGGAAAGCCGTTTAATCCGTCTTCAGGAATACAGAAAGAGGGATACTGGTTGATTTTCTGGTACACGGTATAACTTTCGCTGCATAATGTTATTCTACCCCCATTAGACGTTTTCATCGATCGAGCAACTAGAGCTAAAGAGACTTGGAAATTGGCCTAATGAGTGATCAGTGATCAAGAAAGTATACCAATACATAGAGCGCATATGTCTCAGAGAACATTGCATGATTTTGGAGTTCAAGCTAAAATAGGTTCAATAAAAGAAACTTTGTATGAAAAAACCATAGAGTGAAAACTAAGAGTTTTTGGACACATCTGCAGAATGAAAATTACAGAAAGATAAAGGCATTGGTGCTTGAATTAGTGAACGGAAAAAATGCAAGAGGACGCCCTCACCGTGTGTAGGCTGACGCTATTGAAGACTGATGCAGTGGAACTCTTGACGAACTAAGCCACTCTGCAATGAGCAGGCTACAATGGGACAATATAGTTAAAATAGCAACAAACACCTACGGGAATTGTACCCACTGTTGATGATGTGAATTGATAAAGATCATCCACTTTACTCAACGGATTTGGCTCCATTTGACTGTTTCCTATCCCCGAATCTAAAAAAAGAAATTAAAACGACAGAAATTCTTCATTGAAAATACCATGAAGGAGTGAGCTTTCAAAATAAATACTTCTGAATAAATTCCTCTCGATATGTTAATGTGATACGGTTTCCACTCCTCAAGGGGAAAAATACAAATTACTAAAATCGGAGACCATTTTCGTAACTGATGACATTACAACAGATTAAATATACGTCTCTTGTTCTGATCATAACCAAATCCCTTTTTCCGATCGACCTATAAACGCCATTAATGTTATAATGAAAGTCTTATCTATTGATGTGCTCATGTTAATTGTGCCTGCGAAAGTATGTGCATATTTCACACGAAAAGCACTAAAATATGAAGGACGCTTTTGCAAGATAGTTTTAAATACCATCAAATTTAATGCGTTTTCCTCTGTTACTGTAAATGTTTACACGATTATCATGCACAATGAGGAATGTGATAGCATCATTCCAAAGGATTGTAAAAACGGAACGGCATTTTCATGATGAAAATTTATCGCCAAAGTTTAGTACTTGTTCCACATCACATACAATGTATTTCGAATTCATTTTCCAAGTTCTGTTTGCGGAAATGTATGCATCAGTAGTTTGTAGTGTCACTGTACTTGTAATGGAAGTACTTTGAGTTTAAAATCAGCATTTTTTCTAGGTGAAATATTTAGAGGGCAAGCCAGTCATCTTCTTTCCAATGCAGGAATCTGCCAGAAGAAAGGACGTAGAAAGAATTGGATTTAAAGAATGTGTTGCGTTTCGAGCTAATAAAAATGTTTAGTGTGAGACTTACAACATTTGGTTTAAGTTGCATGTTTGTTTTGAATCCGCATTCAGAATTTTTCCAGAATATCTCACGGGTTTCTTGAAAACATACGCTTAATTTGTGTCCACGTTTTCCACTGAGAAATGCAAAAACCTCAAAATATTACACGAAAATATGATTAAGGTAACTGACTGCACCACGGGTTTATTCGTTTTTACAGTGTCAGTGCTGTCCCACAGGTTAGTTTCTGTTCAAACTACTCTCATAAGTGTCCAAATCTTCACAATCAAAAATGTATTGTTCCCGACGTGTTTCTGAATTTGCGGCGAGACGCCCTGTGGGCCGAGTATTATGAGGCGGTCGATCCTAATCATTAGTCCAAGATCAGACTGGGTTCAAATGTTGGGTGAACCATGGGTGGTATGTCAATCTTATGGTTGTACCACTTTCCTGGTACCAGATACCAAACATTAGAGACGACGATTGTATATAACCCATTAAATTGCTCACCGCAATCGTTTGATCCAGAAACAAACAAAAAATAAGCATATGTTGCTATACCTCCAAGTATACACAATCCAGTAAAAAATTATGACCATCCGTGATGTACACAGGATCCGTAAGCAGCAGAAAGATGGCGTCCGTAGCAACATACGAAAACCATGTAAGTCATTTAAAAGGACATGAACTCGTTTAAAGAATGCAGTTTCGCGTGAAAATGGAAAAGGATTTAATCTAACAGAGTTTGAAATAACAACTATTGTTGGGTACTTACTGAAGGGTGGAGGATTATAGTAACGGCCGATATTGTGGGTTCATCACGTGGTGCAGTAGTTAAAGTGTTTCAGGAATAGAAGGAAACCGCCCAGAGCTGCAGTAATCGGGGTAATAGTGGACGCCAACAGCGCATTGACGACCGTGACCAGCGATGCCTGTCCCGACTAGTGCGAACCAATAGACGGGCTAGAGTGGGAAAAATGGCAGAGCATTTAATGCAGGTACATCGAGCAGCGTTTCGCAGACCACGCTCCAATGAACTCTACTATCTATGGGTCTCCGGAGTCGCCGTCTACTCAAGGTACCGATGCTGACGAGACGACATGGAACGCAACGGTGCGAATTTGCAATTGTGAGGAGGCATGGCATGGAACCATGGAACAGTCTAGGAAAGTCACCTTTTTAGACGAATCACGTTTTCTGCTTTATGGTGTTGACAGTGGATGGAGACTACGGCAAAGCACTGCTGACAAAAATCAACCAATTCCGATGCTCGAGAAGAAACAGACAGGCGGTGGCAATATTCTCGTATGGGGCATATTCTCCTAGAATCATTCGAACCAATCATCCCCCTTGATGACACGATGAACGATTCAGGCAGCTTATTGTGGCGGATCAGGTCTTCCATTCATGATGACTGTATACTCTGATGGCACGGGTTACTCCCAGCGAGATAAAGCCCTTTTCGTGTTGCTATGAGTGTGCGAGAATAGTTTGAGGGGCATTCTAGTGACTTTAGCTTACTATCCTAGTCATTGTAGTCTCCAGACACTTAACATGTTGAGCATCTGTGGGACTATCCTGAAAAACAGGTATGACGTATGGATCGACCACCGATGACTCTTGATGATCTCCAAGAAGCTCTGGTGTCTGCGTGGTACAGTATTCCTCCAAAACTTTCAGAGGCCTCATTGAATCAATGTCACACCGTATATCTGCGGTACTGGCAGCACAAGGAGGTCATACCCCATGCGAACAGGCGGTCATAATTTTTTTACTGTAATGTGTATGTCATCGGCGGTAGTTTATCGATGAATTGGCTATATTAACGAACTTGAAACTTCATCTGATGGTATTCTACACCTGTTATTGAATGACTATTTTAATGAGTGACATACGTTAAAATGTGGTAAACTTTCATGTCTAGAAATTTGTTTTACCCATTATTGTACATTAATTAAATGATTTTCGGTTGTTCTTTGCATCGCTGGATTTCGTGGGCTTCTGAGTATCTTCTTATTTTGATATGTATCACTGCTTTGCGACGTAGTTTCCCATGAACGCTACAGTCTAACGTACCTGAAAGCCATGGATATTATGTTCTCTTACAAATTCATTATTTCAATTTTCTTCTTTCATTAGGCTTCTATATTTTCAATGCATCTTAGGACAACTCCTCCTTGATATTTTGCCACCATAATTTTGGTTGTGATGAATCAAATAGTTTGACACGAGTTTTGACCAACCACAGAAATTCGTATCATTGGTATCGTCTCTTTATCCGTAGTAGGTTGCACATCTCTAATTCCAGCGAATCAGCACACTCAGGGCGTTTAAGGGAGGAATGTGCAGTGCAATCTGTCAGCAGTGATGCAGACTTTTCTCTTACTTCAGAAAGTTTACATTATTCAAACATGAGAACAACACTTTTAAGTGTTCGATGAAAGTTCATTTTTTTCTAGCAACGTTTTCTTCAGTGAATAAAGATACTCATCGGAGAAATATGAAATTCTGAAGAAAATACCAGCTCTTTTCAGAAAGATTCTTCAATGGCGATGAAGTATTTATCAGAATAAGAATAAATAGAGCAATACATCTTAGCAAGCAGTTGTTTGATGTCATTAAATGAGAAAACTCCGCTCATCTGTTTGCAATAAAAAGTAGGATTTTGACGAAATTCAACTCCACGGAAATCCTCACTGTGAGGTCAAATATTTGCAATATGAAGGTTTAAAAACCATTGCATCGCAGACAATGATCTTTATTAGTAAAGTATGCCTGATAACACTAATCTGTTACATCTAGGAGTCTGCAAATAAATTAGTGATATAAGATATACAACAAAATGACAGTTATGTATTTGGATGACTATAGCGTAAATGGAGCAGCCAATCCTTTTGGCGCCTTGGACTGTATGAAAAATTAATTGAACTAGAGTCTTTCAATTTTATGAAATTTGTAATTATTAAAACTGAAGCTACAGTTATTACTGACATAGATTAGGGTAAAGATCATATCGTCCAGCTGTGTTTAAAACACCAGGGTGAAAGGCTTTATCAAAATCTTTGAAATATCAATATTTCAGTAGCTAAACTTTATGGAATTTCTGTAAAATCTTACAGTAATCATCGTTATCGGATATTCAATCATTATTGACAACATTTGTGACAGCATCCACACGGGTCTGGTTCATTTGCCGGACGTTTACTTCACCGAAGGGTCACTTGACCGAAAATCACTTCACCGAAAAGATTGTTTCACCGAAAGACCACTTGATCGAAACGTTCATTTCACCGAAGAGTCACTTGATCGAAAGGTGCATTTTATAGAAGGGTCACTTAATCAAAAAGTTCATTTCACCGAAAGGTCTCTTTACCTAAGAGTTCATTTGATCGAAAGGTCATTTCACCGAAAGGTCAGTTAATCGACAACTTTGGATTTCAGACCTGTTGAAGCATTGTGCAAGTTCGGCAGACAGACCACCGAAACGTTAAGCGATCATACTCAAATTGCACTTTTGATTTCTCCGTGTCACAAAGAACGCAAAGACTTAGTTTTAGACAATTCCTTTTTTTTTTAGGTTTGCATAAAAGTCATGTTCAGTACTCACGATCATAAGGTTTGCATAAAAAGTAAAATTAATAATGCCCATTTTTTCAGGCAAAAAGAATTATTTTTAGGGCCCTAGGTCTTGGCTTTGGCCTTTTTAGCAATATTTAACCGTGCGTGCTAATGTTCATAAGGTTTACATAAAAAGTTACTTTACATTTTATGTAATGCTTATGAATATGAGTAGGGTTAAAAATCTGTTAAAATGGCCTGTATCTAGGCCTACGGTCAAAAAATTAATATTTTGTGGTTGAGTAAAAGTGGAACACTATATTAACTTGATTTGCTATGTAACCCTTATAAATATGAGCTCGGAGGTTTAAAATTTGACAAAAAGGCACAGATCTATGCCTTTTGATTAATGTTGCATTTCCAAAAACCTACTCATGGGGAGGGGTTTCATAGAAATTAAAAGTGTATTTTTTAATACAATCCGATAATGTTTAGGCGGCCAGTTTTACAAAAACACGTACCACACTAACAACAAAATTCTAAGTTTTCGGTAAACTGACCATCCGGTGAAATGATCTTTCGATATAATGAACTTTTAGGTAAAGTAATCCTTCGGTGAAATGAACTTTTCGGTCAAATGTCCTTTCGATGAAATTAACTTTTAGGTGAAGTGACCTTTCGGTGAAATGAACTTTTTGGTCAAATGACCCTTCGGTGAAATGTACTTTTCGATCAAGCGATTTTCGGCGAAGTGATTTTCGGTCAAGTGACATTTCGATCAAGTGGCCGATACCCCATCCACACTAGTACAGGAGATTAGAAGATAAAGGATAAGACGATCGGGGAAGCATGGCTGTCTAATTGTTTCGTAATTTTTTCATCATCGGTGCATGCTTTCATTTTGAAGACAGCAACTAAAGTTAAACATGCAGAAATGAATAGTGCTGTGGTTTGGTATCAGTGCTCCCGTAGTAATGCTTAGAGATAGTATTCTCCGTGTATGCAGTCCAGCACGGGAAAAGTTTATTCGCTTGCAAAAAAATACTCTGTTATTTATTTTGATTTAAATTTTTTGACTCTATGGAACATATAAGGGTATTTAACAGCTACTTATATTTTCACAATGTATCATTTCATTAAAATTTAATCGGGTTGCATGTAATAGCAGTTAATAAAATCCCATGTATGCATGTTTTGCAAGTTCATTTATGATCTTGAATCATTTATAATAGTCATTTTCGGAAACCTAGAGTAGTGAAGCGTGAATAATTATACACTAAAATAAGTTTTTCGTTTCTCGGGCTGCACTATGTGTCACTTTCTTTTTCGTTTGAGGGTTTAGCTACCACCGTGAGCAAGTCAATGGGCTATTGGTATTCTGTCTTTCCTAATTTGGTGCATCTGGAGGAGAAAGAGACAGGGCCTTAAATTATGGACACCGTGCAGGCCACAACCGGGTTTCAAACCATATCCCATCTTTGACGAATGTTCAGAAGCCAGAGATATATAATTTCGCCACCGTGGTGGGTTCATTTGATTTAAATGCAAAAAAATCGTACAATTTATACAAATTAGAAAAATATTGTTTAATCTATTCTACTGAAATAATTTTATTTCAGAAACTGGGTGTACCGAAACTACACCGTGTGTTGAAAACACAGTCTTCCGCTTAAATTTTTTTGTTGTTGTGTGGTTGGAGGTTTAACGACCACCGTGAGCAACTCAATGGGCTATAAGCAGACTCCCGTCCCTAACTTAGGATCATTGGTTCCAGGGAAGGGAGAGACCCAGTGCCGCAAAAGAAACACGACATCCATGCCTCGTCGGGTTTCGAACGCGGACCCCTTTCGGACGAGTGATCAGAGGCCATCGCTTAGACCACTGCGCCATCGGGGCGGCCTTAAATTTTTGGATAGAGTGCCCTTTAATTTGAGCAAAGAGTTTCCATTTCCCAAAGTTTTGTAGTTGAGTTACTTTAGGTATTACGGAAACTGGCGCAATATCTACGAATCTCAAGGTTTTCACAATTGTTGATAAATTTTTCAGGTACCATTCGAGTAATCAATAATATTTTTGCTAAGTCTAAAAAACTTTTGACTTTACTATAACACAAAACTTTATCTCCTTTATTTTCAGAGAACATGAAAAACATAAACATTCCGGGATTTATACTTACATCGGACTGTTTTCAACTTATTCGGAGTGTGAGCTTGTTCTGGGGACGGGAAGTGCTGAAAAAGAGTAATAGGTTTCAGTCGTTAGTCATTTGACGCAAAACGTTTCACAATGAGTGCTATTTAAGAGCGTGACGAAATAATAACTTTCATTTTTGGTATTCTTTGTAATGAAACAGTGACAGATGATCTATAAAAAAGCTCGTGGTGAACAAAAACTTCAAAGAATAAGAGAACTGTACGTAATTTTTGTCCTTAAAAGAAAAGCTCAAGAACAAAGCTGAGTTCTATAGTGAATTCTAAAATATAATACACTGCTGGACAATTGCTAAGGACGGATCATAAACGGCTATATAGCGCATAAAAAAGTAAGTGTGGTTGGATGCCAAGTGAAATAAAATAATGTCAGAATGCCTGGACATTACAAGAAAGACAATTTATTGTGCTCTGAAATCCAGAAGGCTTTGGAACGTGTTCAAGGGACAAACAGGCCATTTTGTGCACAATACGTAAACGTGAAAGAAATGCAATTACCGTCCGCAGGCGTTCCGGCGTAAGATGTCAATACGGGATATGGCCACCATGGAGGGCGATGCAAGATTCCACACGTCGTGTCATGCTTTGCACAATATTATCAAGCAGCTGTTGGGGTAATTTATCCCATTCCTCTGTCAGTGCACGGATGAGAGTGTCCTTGTTCATTGGAGGGCATTGGCGACCAGCAAGACTCCTCCCCAAAGCATCCCACACATTTTCAATGGGATTCAGATCTGGAGAACGTGCTGGCCATATGAGGCGTTGAATATCCTCGCTCTCAAGACACTCCTGGACAGCGACTGTTCGATGACATGTTGCGTTCTCGTCCATGAAAATGATGCTATCACCGACAGCACCACGGAACATGCGAACATGAGGTAGCAGAACATCATTAATGTATCGTTGGCCAGTCATAGTCCCAGTTGGAAGCACATAGAGGGACGTACGGCCATTGATCATGATGCCAGCCCATACCATGACACTACATGTCGGATATCGGTCCCTTTCCTGTATGTTTGCTGGACAATATGCAGTACCACTATCACGCCAGATTAGTTGTCGTCGACAATCAGACGATAGACTGTATCTACTCTCATCTGAGAAGAGGACAGCAGACCAGTCGTTATCAGTCCAATTGCGATGTTGATGGCACCATTGCAAACGGGCGGTACGGTGACGTCTGGACAATGGGATGCACACAACAGGACGGCGGGCGTATAGTCCTCCTTCATGCAAACGTCTGGCGACAGTTTTTCGGGAGATCCGCTTGCCAGTAGCAGCCATAAACTGATTTGCTACCTCACTAGCTGTGCTGCGCCGGTGTCTTTTTGTTCATAGCACTATGTACCGATCTTCTGCAGGTGTCGTACTGCGAACACGACCTCCCCGTGACGTTTGCTACACTCTCCATTTGTTTGAAATGATTTCCAAAGCCTTGAAACAACACTGGGGCTGACGTCGAACTCCCTGGCAACATCTGTTATTTTTCGCCCTTCTTCAATCTTGCCAATAATACGGCCACGCGTAAAATCATCTAGGTGATGTCGGGAAGACATACTGAAAATTGCAAGTTCGTCAATTGATTCTTTCCCTTTCAACTTTGCGTTTGAACAACAACGGTCAATACGCGTCAAATCCTTTATATCTCTTATCAGCGCTATGACGTCACGAACAAGTTCGGCAATCCAAAATGTGCATACGCACAACACGTCTTACTGTATCTCGCACTTATGCTAATTTCCACATTTTCCTGCCTTCCATTTTATGGTTGCTATCGTTGCTATTGTCATCCGTCCTTAGCAATTGTCCGGCAGTGTATAAGGAGATATCTATGCGGTAAGTACAGTATATGCAGATGCATCCAAATTTAGCTACTTCAAGACCTAAATTAGCAGCAAGAGAGATGTTGACAACAACAGTAAGTTTTTAGACTAGAAGTTCTCACTTGTTATTCAATGATAAAATACAATTCTTGCATGGTTGATCACCGAAGGATTTTTCAGCTAATGAAATTTCTAAGTGGAGTGGCAGAAGACTTAATTTATGACCCTTTAGAACATTCTCTCTTTCTCTACTTAACATTTTGATTTTGGTGATTCACCTGATGCCTAGGGAAGAAACTAGTTCCAAATTTAAAACAAAATTGTCTCCAAGTTTTGCAGAAGGAAACAAAGATTTATCGCTAAAAACGATTGCAAATATGCCATATCCGAGACTGGCGCTCAAAGACATCTACCGAAAACATTAACTATGCCGTAACGGGAATTTACACCAAATTCACTGGAAAGTCGTTTTATATTTATCACAGCAATTCAAAAACACAGGTGGTGTGTTATTAATGCCTGGACAAGGTCTTCTAAGTTGTACGGCTGCTCGTGAGGAACGTTATGTGACTTTAACCGCGTGGCGTCATAGGTCTTGTACAGCCCAGCAATTGTTGTCTAATCTCTCCTTCGCCGCTGGCAATAAGGTATCAAAGCAAACGATATATTTAAGTCTTGCTGAAGTTGACTTTTATGGCATGAGTCCCATTGTTTTTGTCCGGCTAACTTCATCTCAAAGGAGAACGTGCTTGAGCTGGAGCAGGCAGCTTTGTTCCGGAAGCCCAACGAGAGGAATAGTGTTTTCTTTAGAAGCGAGTCAAGATTAAATGTACAAACGGACTCTTGCCAGCATTTTATCTGGAGCGAACAAAGCATCCGTAAAGTGCCTGCAAACGTGCACAAACAAGACTCTTTCGGAGGTAGTGGTCCTCTCGTATGAAGTGGCATTATCTTCAACCGGGGCACCCTACACGACGTGTTTACATGAGGCAACGTGCGTGCTGAGCGATATAGGGGATAACATTCTACAGCCCTATATTAGACTTTTTCTGGGAGATGTTGGCCTTAAGTATCCGAGTGTTACCTTCCTTTGTAATGGAAGGTAACGCTGGGACGCTCATGACTCCGCTTGTCGATGCTTTCGTGGAGTGCGAGAATATTCGACGTATGGACTGACCAGCCAGGACTCCTGACCTGGACCCTATAAATCATTCCAGGTGTGTTCTGGGACGTCACGTTGCAGCGTGTCATCTCTGTCTCTCTCTCTCAGAACACTTAATGGAATTGTCACCGCCTTTATCGATGAATGGAATTATTTGTCTCCATAGTTCATCATCAAACTGGTGATAAGTATGTTTCCTCGTTACGAGAGTTGCTTATCCGTGCGTGGCTACCACTTTCTTTATTAAAGTGGTTTTAAGTTTCATTCTTACATCTCACCTTAGGGACACTAGCGAAGGTGACCCTGTATACGTAAAATGTGTAGGTATTTGTCTGTTGTTTTAAATGTTTATGACCCTTATGTTTGTTCGATCCCTGGGAATGGTTTCAGTAATTTAGTTCTGGGCACCTCTTTAGACTGCTCGCCGCTCTATTTGATTTTGTTTTGTCTCGTAAAGCAGTGATGTTCTTTTTGTCGCTTTTTCTATACTTCATTAATTAAAAGTGAACGAGATCTCTGTCAACTACTTCGTAATGCATATTTTCCGTGTACGTCAATTATTCCTAATTGTAGGCATCAGAATGAAAATCAGCGGATGAAATAAGCGGAAAGTCATGTGTCTCGCGAGCTAGATTTTTCTGCATTATATACAAAACAATGAGATTAACACAATTATACATTTACGCATACAAGAAATACTCTTCAGACACTTTAAGTATCTCTTCAGACTCTTTTTGAAAGATAGACGTAAAAAATTATGAATGGATTACGGGATTACACCATTGTATAATACAAATTTTGAAGTTGTGTATCCGTTTATTTGTATAAATATGACATGAATGGTAATTCAGATAATATCTGAAAACTTAAACATTTTGTCGTTCTGGAATCATACTCGCATCTTCCGGCGAGCGCCCGAGTCTATTAGAATAGCCGGGAGGCGAGGGTTTTATGTTTTCGAAAATTATCGGACTTACCATTGATGTCAAACTTACACGAGTAAATTAATTCACAACTTCAAACATTTGACGTAAATATTGCCATGTGTAATATGGACATAAATATAATATTCTTACCTGATAAATCTATTCCTATCCATGTGGCCCGCCGTCATGAATCTGTGTTCCGGTAACCTCCATGGTCAATATTGATGAGCATTATAGGATGCGAGTTCATGACTGTTATGTATTCCAGACCTAAAAGTACAGAAGTTCATTAGATTTTGTATCATATCTCACTCATTAATGCATTCGTTGTGACTGTAAAAATAGTGTATTATGAAATGTGTGGATAAAGAACATAGGGCAGACCGTTCACTAAGCAATGGGCACCTGAAAGCCGCTGTCTCTACAGGAAAAATATTTAGCGCAACTTTTGCATACAACGCGCAAGATGTAACTAAGGTATACGGTTAGAAATATCACGTTGAGGTTAACACATGCTGATCCGAAAGAAAGTATGCCGCCTCGGAGGCATAGTGGTCTAAGCGCGGGCTGATGATCATTCGTTCGAAATGGGTCTGGATTCAGATCACGAGGAGGCATGGATGTTGTGTACAGCATGTCTGACGACAATGGCTCTCTCACTTCTCTGGAACCAATAACCCGAAATTAGAGACGGGTGACTGCTATTGAGTCAGTAGTTTACCGAACACCGTCAGCTTAACGAATTGCTCACGGTGGCCATTAAACTCCCATACACAAACAAATAGAGAAAAAAGCATACACACATATACATAGTTGCGTCACTGCTTGTTAATACTAAAAGAAACATAACCAGAGGTCGCTTTCTGACTGTATAGCATACGTAATCAAGATACTGACTCTACGTAGTTAGCGTACTCATTGCTGAAGACGAGCTTTCTACTTGCAGATTAGGCAGAAAAAGTTGTCAAGGTCCTGGTCTGTGAACCCAGATACACAGTCGAGTCACATTATTGTGACCACCTCCTTCTTTTGACGTCAGCAGCGCGTAGCCAATGAAAGCACATGTCGTGAGCTGGCTTGAAGGGTATATAAGGGGTGTTGTAGGCACTCTGAAAACATATCACTCGTTGATACCATGGATAAAAGGAGCGACCTATCAGATTTGCAAACAAGGATGATTATCGGCTTGCAGGACAAGGGTGACAATATTTCTGAAACAGCGCAGTTTGTGAACTATTCGCGTGCTGCTGTGGTTAAAGCGTACTGTCATTAGAGAAATGGCACCGTTGCGAATAAGCCACGTAGAAACTGCGGAGCACCACATGCCATTGGAGTGAGAGGTAAACGTCGGCTTCGAAGGTGCGTGAGGGCCGATCGACAAGCTACAGTGGAACAACTCACTTGCCGAATGAACCAGGGGGCTACAGGAAATGTGTCTCAAACAACATTTCAGCGAACCCTGCTGGTTATGGAGCTCCGATGCAGACGAATGGTCACTACATGAATGCTAACGAAGGTGCATCGACAGAAAAGGCTTACATTTGCAAGGCAGTATCGGAATTGGACCTCCGGTGATTGGCAAAGAATTGCCTTCTACGATGAGTCACGTTTTCGGCTTCATCGAAAGGATGGACGTTGGCGTATAAGGCGAGAAACATCGCAGAACAAGCTCTTCAACCATTGCTGAAAGAACACAAGCTGGTGGGGGCAGCGTTATGGTCTGGGAAATATTTTCGTGGCATTCTCTGTGTCCACTCGTACCTGTGGAAGACACTATGGGCCGAATTCGTTATGAATCCATCCTTGCAAAGCACGTACACCCAAAGATGCTGATTGTCTAACCTGGGGCGGTTGGGATCTCATAGCACAACAATGCGACGTGTTACACAGCTAGAAATGTCCAAGAGTGGTTGAAAGAGCACGATGTAGACTTGGAAGTACTTACATGTCCTCCTAATTCCCCAAACGTAAACTCAACTGAGCATCTGTGGGATCACCTTGATCGTGTTGTTCGCTCTGTGGATCCTCCACCACGCACACTCCAACAGTTGTCAGATGCACTGCAGTCACATGGCTTCACATACCTGTGAACACCTTCCAGATCCTTACTGAGTCACTGCCAACCTGTTTAGCTTCTCTTCGCGCTTCACACGTCGGTTACTTTGGATATTAGCTGGTGGTCACAATAATGTGACTCAATTGTGTATAGCATAGCCGGCGTGGTGATTGTGCAGGAATCACGACAAGGTACAGTGCTGAGACCTTAAAAGAACATAGACTACTTGCTGATCCAAAATAAAGAATGCAAAGCTCGCAAGATATGCTGTGTATTGCTAACACTTAAATTTAACATATTCATTGTACTGCTTGAGGATACTTGAGGTAAACTATTAAGCAAGCAACTTGCTGGCCAGAAGTATTAACACGTACAAACGGCATCCTGGATATGTCACATCTTGCTGAAATTAAAAGAAACATTGCCTGCATAATACTTGTTAACTATGATGCAGTTATAATCAGCGTACTGCCTGATGACTCTATATCAAACATACCAAGCATTCTGATGCAGAAGCAAAAAGTAACGCAACAGAGTACGTTATGCTTGTCTTACTGAAACCGCATACAGAAAACAGACGACTGAAGGAATCACTTGCCAGAGTTATGCTGACCACAGGATACAAAATAGTTGCGCAACGAGACTAGATCACACAATAAATGTAATAAGCATGAGGTATATTTAGCTACGCATAAGTAAGTAATCAATAAATACAAAGAAATTGCAGTTAGCGAATTGCATAATTTACAGCACAAATGACCTAGAAAACATGCTGCTTGGTTATACTATTAACAATATAAGCACATTGACAATCTGGATGATTAGACTATCTTGTGCAAAGATGTTTTCGCTGTGGCTCCAAAACCCCCACAGGCTATCATGCTGCCTGAACAAAACTTTATTATCAGGATGATAGGATATGGAAGAAACATTCCTCCCGGCATCCATAAGAGTGTATACAGTGACTCGTTAGTCTAAAACGCATATTTCCGTTGATCTACAGTCAAAAATGGACAAGTCTTGCATCACGTTAATGGGCGTGTAGTATTTTGATGAACGGCTTTGAATGGCTACTCAACCGTTGTAGCCTATGTCGTGCAGCATCTTGTTAACTGTGCTGGTGCTAACATCAGTCCCAATACTCTCATACAGGTTTTGTGTGATTTGAGAGAATGTTGACTTGCATAATCTGTGGGCAGTTCTTTATAGAGCTCCAGACACGTTCTGTAACACCATTTTACAGGTCGTTTGTTAGGCAGCAGATTCTACGCAAAATCGCTTCCATTTGAATCTAGCATCACGGGACTTTCTCGCGATTTTATTACATGGTAACATTAATTTAACAAAGAAAAGAATCACTAAAATATTATCAACATTTATATCTGCCAGTTTTAAGAGATCACAGAAAACCTTTGGTATAATGTGGATGTTTTCATAGCAAATTTCAAAGCGACGGATTACCAAAGAAATGAGTTTGAATGCTATAATAGAAGAAACTAGAGGAAACCCGTCGGAATAGACGGTCAGTTTTTAGCACGTCTTTTGTAAAAAAAGATCGTGCTTCTGTTATCGGTTTGTCCGTCCGTCCGTCCGCCTGCCTGTACCCAGGGTGTCTCTGAAACTATTAGTCCGATTTAACAAAATATTTTTGCATTTGGAAGCTTCAGATATGCGAATGATGATTCTTTATTCCGTTTTTTTTTACGATGTACAATTTTGCCGCTAGAGGGCGTAAATGCAGATGATGTCGAATTCAAAATTACGTTTTAATCCACATATTTGCTTCTAAACATCCGATTGAAAAAATTCTTTTATCTTTCGATTTCATTTATGTCGAAGAGTGTTTTAGATATAGTTTCCTTTTCGAATTAAGCATAGATTTTCCGCTAGGGGGCGTAAAATAAATTACATTTTTCCCGATAACTCTTCTCCCAAAACTCCGATTTGAAAATTTTTTTTCAGCAGATACATCTCCTGATGGAAACATTTTTGCATATGATTTCGATTTTTTGGTAAAGGATACTTTGGCCACCAGGGGGGGGGGGGGCAAAGTATTCTTACCAAAAAATCGAATAAGCGTTAATTTTTGCTTCTGATGTATTTGCCATAAAACCTGAGCTTCTATAATATCGATTGAAAAAATTATTTAGTGTACGGATGCCACTCACATCGATAAACCATTTCGGAATATTTTCTTCCTAAAATATCCTACAGTTTCTCCGCCAGGGGGCGTAGTAGTATATCTTATTTTTGTCAATATATCTACTTCTAGGGGTTCGATCTGAAAAATTCCTTCTTTGTTGGATAGTGTTTCCAGTATGACATGTGCTTCATATAATTTCAAAGTTTTCAAGTTATTCATAGACTTTCCGCTAAGGGGCGTAAATGTAAATTGCGTTTCTCCCTATATCTCTGCTTCTAAATCTCCGATTTGAAAAATTCTTTCTGCACCGGATATAGCTCCTGGTAGGAAATCGTTTGCACTTAATTTCTAATTTTTGTAAAAAAAATTGTTTGGCCACCAGGGGCGTAAACCTTAATTTCCGCTTCTGATGTATTTGCAGCAAAATATAAGCTTCTAAATTATTGATTGAAAAAAAACGTCGTTTGTAGACCGATACTACTCGTGTCGACAAATCTTTTAGAAACATTTTCTTCTTAAAATAGTGCATGGTTTCTGCGCCAGGGGGCGTAGACGTATGTCTTATTTTTGTCAATATCTCGACTTCTAGGAATCCGATTTAAAAAATTCGTTCTTTAGTGGATAGTGTGTCTAGTGTGACATGTTTTTCCTATTAATTCAAAAATTTCAAATAATTCATACACTTTATGCTCGGGAGCGTAAAGATAAATTGTGTTTCCCACTATTTCTCTGCTTCTAAACCTCCGATTTGAAAAAAAAACTCTGCATCGGTTACAGCTCCTGATGGGAAATCGTTTGCACATAATTTCGAATTTTTGTAAAAAAAAAAGGTATGACCACCAGGTGGCGTAAGTCTTAATTTCCGTTGCTGATGTATTTGCAGCAAAATATGAGCTTCTAAAATCTCAATTGAAAAAAAAAGTCTTTTGTTGACCGATGCTACTCATGTCGATAAACCTTTTAGGAACATTTTCTTCTTGAAATCATGCATGGTTTCAACGCCAGGGGGCGTAGATGTATATCTTATTTTTGTCAATCTCTCGACTTCTAAAAGTCCAATTTTAAAAATTCCTTTGTTGTTGTATAGTGTTTCCGATGCGAAATGTTTTTCCTATAAATTCGAAATTTTCATGTAAATCATTTAAAACTTTCCGTTAGGGCGCATGAAGGTAAATTGCGTTTTCTGCCCCTAAAACTCCGATTTGAAAAATTCTTCCTGTATCGCATAAAAGACCTGAGGGAAAATATTTTTCACATAATCTCTAATGTTTTGTAAAGAATGGTTTGGCCACCAGGGGTCATAAGTGTTAATTTCTGCTTTTGATGTATTTGTAGCAAAATCTGGGATCCTGAAAACTCGACTATTTTTTTTTTTTCTTGGACCGATACCGTTCATATGGATAAACCTTTTGCGAATACTTTCTTCCTAAAATAATGCATGGTTTTCCCACCAGGGGACGTAAATTCGCATCTTATTTTTGTCGATAACTCTGTTTCTAAGAGTTCGTAAGCTCAAGATTCCGTTTACACCAATATCTGAGGGATTAAAGACCCGATTGAAAAACTTCTTTTTTCCGTCAGATACTATTGTTTTCCATACCGATTCCATTGCTTTTGAATAGCTTTGATAAATTTAATTTGCGTCAGAACGGATTTAAAAGACGTGGTTATTACACCCGAAATTTTGGTGTCATCTTTCTTGTTTAAGGTTGGTTAAGTCAATACATTTTCTTTGTCTTATGAGCTTGCCAAGTCGAGTTTAGTGTTGAGGTGCATCTTACATCTCACCAATTTATGGTCGCTACCTGTGCTGAACTTGTTTGTTTTGTATTGTTTTTTGAAAAGAATGAAATCGTATAGAACAACAGATGTGAACTATATGTGATTGATAAATTCATTCAACCACTTCAGTAAAGACAATAGTCAGGTTCGTGATTTTTTTTTCTTGACTGAAGGTTTAACGACTACCGTGATCAACTGAATGGGCTATATTCAGTCGTCCGTCCCTAATTTAGAGTCAGTGGTTCCAGGAAAGGGAGAGAGGTAGTACCGTAAGGCAAACACATCATCCATGCCTCACCGAGATTCGGACCCGGACCCTTCATGAAGGAATCATCATAAGCCAGCGCTTACACCACTGCGCCACCGGGGCAGCCAGGAACGCGATGAGCATCACGACTGCACGCTTTTTCAGTCGTCAGATGTGAGGCGGAAGTCCACTCATCTGGATCGTGTGCAAAAATTCAACTGGATAGCGTATTATTTCACCTTCATCTTCAGTCACAACTGTGTTTGTAAATGTTGTTGAAATGAGATTTGCGTTGCGAATATTCTATACCCGTCGGAATCGACGGTTAGATTCTCCATTTTTTTTTTTTTTTTTTTTTTTTTTTGAAAAGAATAAACTGTTATATTTTTTTTATTGGAGGTTTAACGACCACCGTGAGCAACTCAATGAGCTATAAGCAGTCGCCCGTCCCTAATTTAGGGTCACTGGCTCCAGGGAAGGGAGAGAGCCAGTGCCGTAAGACAAGAGCATCACGACAGCAACTTTTCTTCAGTCGTAAAATGTAAAGCGGAAGGCCACACATCTCGATCGTGAGCAGAAAATCAACTGGATAGCGCACTCTTTTACTCTCATTTCAGTAACAACAGTGTTTGTAAATGTCATTGGAATGAGATGCGCCTTGCGATTACTCTTCACCCGTCGGAATCGACGGTTAGTGTTTTTTTATTATTATTTTTGAAAAGAATAAACTCATATAAAACAACAAATGTAAAATTTATTTTATTGACAAATCCATTCAACCACTTTAGTAAAGACATGATTTTTTTTTTTTGACTGAAGGTTTAACGACCACCGTGAGCACCTCAATGGGCTATAAGCAATCGCCCGTAATATTTTCACTAACAATGGCCAACGGAATGTTTATTTACATCTTTACATAATGGGAAACGTCTTACCTACGTGAATAAACTGGATCGAATGATTATTAAATTGTATATATACATCACGCAGTCCAACGGCATAACGCAATCAGGTCTTCAAGAGTGTTCAGTTTTCCGATGAGAACTTTAAAACCAATGCCTACTAGCGATGTTTTGCGCAACGGTTTGCTCAGAAAGGACTTCGGACTATCTCAGTGGCGCCATACTTCCGCCTTCAACAGCGCGGGAGTCAACAGCGGGCGATCGAATGTCAACTGCACGCTTCTCCCATAGACTTTACATGTGAACTTTGCCGCCCCACAACGCCCGAACCCAATCTCGGTATTCTCTTCGAGTGGCACATCTACATGGTAAGACCTTTATTTTGATATCTTGAACGTATCTTAACGTTCAGCCGTTCTCTCAAAATAGGACTAACAGTAAAAAGCTTCATAGAATTAATATATAGATAGTTTTATGCAAACATTCCAGGGTCGTGTAGCTTACGGAGTGTAACCAGAATATTAACTTCCAGTAAAAACAGTTCAACTGGAAAAAAGTATATTTTATTAGGCAGCAAAAAAAAAAAAAGAAAAAAAAAGAAAAAAAGAAATTGTGGGTGCAATCATCAAAACTTTCCGTTCAAGGCAAGCGTTCTGCTTTTTCGGAAGTTGAAGAAGTATATTCTGGAAATGTCGTAGGAAAACTGAAATCTTTCGAAATCAAGTTCTTCGGGAAATGATAGACTTATTATCAATAGTTAACACAGATAAAACTAGAACGTACTTGGGACACTGATTTTAACGTTATTTCATCGAAAACTAACAAATTACGATGTTGACACGAAAACAGAGGCATTTTAAGTTTAAAAATTTTTGCAAGGTCCGTTGAAGATTTAGTGGATTACTGAAGACTTCTAAAACTTTAACGGAGATTGTTCTCAAGGAACGAAAGATGCGAAACGCAGGTTCGTTTTGTTTTCACTTTTCTGTAGGTTGAAAAACAGAAGAGTTCTCACCTCTTAGCTCTCTGCTTCGCGACAGAGAAAGTGTACTCCTCAGAGAATGAAGAGAAGTCTTTTCGTGGTAAACACTGCTCCTAGTATCTGAAGAATCTGATGATGTCGTCGACGAATATCTCGGGCTTTCCGGGCTTGTAGAACGTGGAGAAGAAGAAAGATCGGATGCCTCCTAAAAGGATATGACAATATTTAAAATAAATTGGGCTTTTTCAATAATTAAATTAATTTACATCTAAACATTTAAAACATTCTATATGCTACATTCATGGAAATCGTAAACTGAAGTATTAAATGTCTTGAAATACTGCATATTGTTTAAAAAGAAAATTTAAACACTTAAATTGAAAAGTACACTGCTGGCCACTCAAAATCCAACAACAAGAAGGAACCATCCAATTGGCCTGAAATTCGCAGCATGTGTCGCCCGCGAGAGGACAAGCAAACGATTAGCATTGCAGGGCATATGCAAATCATGTGCGCCCGGCACGCCACCGAGAAGCACTATAAGAAGGGTGCACAGAAGGGGGGTGTAAGTAGTGGAAGTGTGTTGTGCTGCCGGACCTGTGCGTGGGAAGCTTCCTGATGCCTCGTCGCAGAATACGGCAGTCATTCCAGCACGTTTCGGAGTTCGACACAGGACGAATAGTGGCTTATCGCGTCAGCGGTTTATCGTACTGCGACATCGGCGCCCGTGTGGGACGACATCCAGCTACAGTGAGGCGAGTACGGATTCGGTGGGTGCAGGAGTGACGGAAGGACGGAAGCGATTGCCGCTGCCGCGGCACACTACCGAACGAGAGAACCGGCATTTTGTGCGGCAGGCATTGACGGCTCGCACCGCCACATCACGAACGTTAGCGCAGGAATTAGGATGTGTTGCGCAACGACCTGTGTCAACACGTACCGTTCGATGTCGTCTGCAGGAGCACGGACTTGTCCCACGGCGCCCGTTGCTCCGATTCCCATTGACGTTACACCACCGTCTAGTGCGACGGCAGTGGGCCGTTGAACGCCGCCCCTGGACTACGGAATGGCACGACATTGTCTTCTCCGACGAATCCCGCTTCTGCCTGCAATACCACGATGGTCGTATCTGCGTATGGCGGCACCGCGGCGAGAGACTGTGTGACGCCTGCAATATGCTTCGCCATACCGGTTCGTTGCCTGGCGTTATGGCTTGGGGCGCAATTGGATATGACACCCATACCCCTCTGGTACGCCTCGCCGGTACACTCAACAGCCACCGCTACATTTCCGACGTTTTGGAGCCGGTAGTCCTCCCTTACCTGCAGTACCTGCCAGCGGCCAGGTTTCAATAGAACAATGCGCGCCTGCACGTGGCACGCATCGTGCAACAATTCTTCACGGCCCACCAGGTGTCACTGCTGCCGTAGCCCGCCTGTTCTCCCGATATGTAGTCCGTCGAACACGTATGGTCGCTGATCGGCAACCGAGTGGCCAGGCAAGCACCACCAGCGGCTACGCCTGATAAACTGTGACAACGTGTGGAAGCAGCCTGGACCAACATACCCCAAGCCCACATTTAAAGCCTCTTTCGTTCGATGCCGCGACGTGTAGCGGCCGTTATTGCCAGCCTTGTGGGCCACACGAACTATTGATGTCTGCGTGTTCCGCAAGTCGCACGGGCCTGTAAGCTCAATCGTTCCATCTTTGTATCTGTTGTTATGTGTCCAGGAAATCTGGCTTTGCTATCTCGTGTCCTTCTTGGTGTTGCATTTTGGGTGGCTAGCAGTGTATAATAATAATATCACTGAAAGCCTTAATGGTTCTCCCGCAAAAGGTCATGAGCCTAATAAAGCGTTTTTCTTTTGTTAACTCTATTTATTCATTTTTTAGTCTTTTTTTATATCGGGGTTCAGAGTCCACCATGTATAATTCTTTGAGCTATAAGCTGTCTTCCATGTCTAATTTCTGGCCAGTGGTTCCACGGAACAAAGAGATCCACTACCGTCAAGCAAACATAACCTACATGTGCCTTAAAGAGCTAATGCTCTGGTCCGGCTTGGACTACCAGCGAGAAATTTAGACCTATGGCAGTTCTGTTGTTTCACATATCATCTTTCAGAAAAGAAATGCTTCACATGACAAAATGTACCACCATTTCCCATTTTAGAATTAATTTATAGATAATGCAGTTAGTTAAGTTTTTCATGTTTGTTTTTTAGAATTATGCACGCACCGTAACTGGAAACAATCTATTAAAAGTATAAATTCACTAACTTTCCATTTCGGTACACAACAAGCAGCACTGCCTTCTCTTCTCCATCCATGTAAGGAGAAACATCGGACCTAAATGATGCTCGTTGCATTATTTTCAAAATATTAGAGAAATGGAACTGTTAACTCTAATCCAATAACAGAAAATTGATCTCCGAACAACAATTTAAATACCAACCATGCCTATGCTCCTGCTATTTGCAATTATGATATTAGTTTTTAAATTATTTCCTTAATGATTTCCGGAGAAAGATGTCTCGTGTTTCAATTCGGCGCAAGAGTTAATTCGCAGGTTTCGAAATTCCTCAATTTGCTTTCTTTCATCTGACTAATTAAGAATCTATTTAAATGTATATGATGGTACCGAGGCATTTGTTGTAATGTTGAATGTTTCTGGTTCATTGAACGCTGAGAAATTTTATTTTTGTTTCTAAAGAATTTGCCCTCGGGTCTAAACTTTCGAATTTCGTTATTTCTGTTTCACTTATGTTTAAGTTCAGATAAACAATATTCCCATTTATTGGTAATCTGAAGCTGAGTTATAATTGCATGCCACTAATGAGATTTTTAAGGTGGTTCCACTTAACTCTCTGACTTATGTTTCCAATGCTAAAACTTCGTTACATATTTTCTTCGCAATTAATGTATTCCCAAGGATGAAAATTTGCACATCGGTAAAACTAACTTTAAGTTATAGCATGGGACACTTAATACTTGCTAAAACATAACCGTAATTAAGCAATCCAACATTTGGTTGTACTGAATGACCAAAGGCAGTATAAATATCAAAGTGTGTATAAATAAGAAAAATACAAATTGATGATTTTTAAGCAGAACACTGTTAGTACTAATTGCCAGATAAGTCTATTCTCCTCAAGATATGGGATTACGGGCTTATCCGAATCTCCCATCTCCTTTCTAGAAGGTCGCTTCTGTTTAAAAGCCTGTTAATTTCAGTAAGAATTATGGGGGCCTTTTTCACCAGAATCAACTGCTCCCGACTAAAAGATCTTAAATCTCTAATCGCTTATTCGTCCGTCTCCCATATAGACCTTGTTCTAGTAAGATGTATATCCTTTGAATCTATAGGATTTTACTCTAATAATATACCATCCTTTATAATGAAACCCATTCCTGAAATATCTTGATCTTTAAAGCCCTACTAATAGTTTTCCCCATAAATGTGATTATACAGAACAGAGAAATGAATCTGTATGTTTAGGAACTCCATTTTTCAGGAGAAAAAAAGATTAAAATAGGGAAATTTGTGGGCGACTGAATTTGGCTTTAGAATTTATGACCACTTGAGGAAGATTTCGCATTCTCGATGGTTTGCGAAAAATTACCTGAATATCTATACTTGAAAGCACAACTGTTCGTATTGTAAGTACGGTAGTGAAACCTGTGTGCTGCAAAAGAGTCGCAGGATTGTGCGTGTGTGCTTGAGAGATGCGTTATTTACTATGAGTTTGTTACAAGATTCGTTCTAATTATCTGAATGACAAAGATATTCTGCAGATGTGAAATACAATGCGAAATGTTATTAGAGGGGCAGAGACAAATATTTTGAGATATTTCGGTCAAGGTGAGAGAATAATGAGTAGGGGCTAATTATGAGAAAATTATTCAGCCCACAGAATATTCAAGGAATTTGCTTGCACCACTTACTGATCATCCATGTAACACTTTTCAAAAAACTTGAAAATTTCAATCGTTCTGGAGCGGGAATCGAACCCCGCATCTTCCGTTTACCGGTCGAGTATGCTAACCATTACACCACCCAGGACAGGGAAGTTCCAAGTAATTCAGACATAGGAATCTGAAAATCCTCAGATTTTCGCTAGTCGAAGCAGCGCAGCTTCCTCATAACGCTTTGACCCAATTCCCATCCAGACGTATGTAGGTCAGAGGTCGCCAGTACCCCAGATAAATCAATGAAGGAAGTAATAGTCTTCATAATACATGGAAAACCGACAGCATATTCAAGCAAATCAAACTGAATTTGCTTGTACCACTTACTGGTCATCCATGTAACATTTCTCAGGAAACTTGAAAATGATTTGCTTGAATATTCTGTCGGTTTTCCATGTATTAGGAAGAACATTTCTTCCTTCATTGATTTACTATTCAGCCCAGCTGTAAGGAAAGAGGAGTAGAGGAATGCCAGAAAATTCGTAGGAGGACTATAATCAGGAAAGCTTGAAACAAAGAAGGAAGAAGTAGAAATGTTTTTGTGTGAGACATGCGATGGATATTAGAGAAGCTGGAGTTATGTGCCACGATTTAAATTGAGTTATTAATACATACAATTGACGTGGATATGGAACATCAAACATAAGTCATCGCTCTTTTCATGTTTATAAATGAGTCACGGAAAAATTATCATTAACCGCCACCGGGAATCGAACCCAGGGTCTTCCAGTTACGCGGCTGACATACTTCCACTGCACCATAGCTGCCTCGAATTCATCCAGACTCACAAACACTAACTGCCAAACCAGGATGAATGACAGTTAGTGTCCAGGATGAACACTAACTGTGAAACCTAACTGCCAAACCAGGATTTTTTGTTAATCTGGATGAATTCGAGGCCGCTGTGTATCAGTAGAAGCATGTCCGGCGCGTAAATGGAAGCCCCGGAGTTCGATTCCCGGTGGCAGCCAATGAGAAATTTTCCGTAACTCACTTACAAACGTGGAAAGAGCGATGACTTCTGTTTGATGTTAAATGGAGTTGTTTGATACTTGATGAATAAATGCAGTCTGACATAAGCACTAACTTTTTCACCAGATTATTTTGCTTTGAGAACTGATCTCCGAAACTCAGAGAACAGCTAAGCGATTATTTACGGATATATGGGTGTTAGAGTAGCTCGAGTCTTGTGCCAAGATTAATTTCAATGAATTTGTTTGAAACTTCACGAGTAAGTGCAATCTCACGCATGCATTAACTTTGATTCACCAGATGATTTTGCTTTTGGCAGATAATATCTGAATCTCAGAGAACATCTAAGTGATATTTACGCAAATATGTGTCTATGTGTTACCCTCCCCTACACTTTCGGATTTATTTAAAATTTGAATAACAGAACTGACACTCTCTTTAACCAAGTATTGAATTACAGGCTATCATCAGTCGCATTACTGCCTCTTGACTGCGATTTGGAAACAGTTACTGATTGTGTTCTCTACACCTTGCGTCCATGCGTTTCTTCAGAAACGAAATGGCATCTAGCAACTTACATCCTAAAATTTCTTTCCATTTGCGCACTCCCTAAAATGCATTTTATAATTGATGAAAATCTAATAGAAATTGGAAATTCTGAAAAATGTTAAAACTACGGTTGACATTTCTATCGATATTATCGTAAGCAAAGATGTTAATTATCATACAACATAGCGATGACCGAGTGGTCAAAGGAGAGGCTTTAGACTAATCGCGGGAGCTGGCTCTAGTCCTATATGAGGCATGTGTGAGGTGCGTTCATCAGATTTTTCCTGGAACCACGTACCTCAAATTTAGGACGGGCCCGTGGTTCCAGGGTGATCATTAATTCCTAAATTTAAATTTCCCACGACCCAAGGACTTACTGATATTTGACTCCATAAATGAAGTGACATCTATACCTTTAAATTTGTTTTCAAGTTCTAAGATATTAAAAGTAATCTTCCAAAGCGAAGTTTCATGTTCAAGAAATCTTTAGAACTTTTCCATATTTTTCTGATGACATTCGTATGAACAGAAAACAAAATTGCAGCAATAACGAATGAAAATATCCTAGAACACAAATGTGACAGATGTTTTTTTTTTTTTTTTCTAAACCAAATATGGCTGAGAAAGAAGTTAAAATAACTGAAATACTTGCAGAAAAAATGGTTAGAATCCTCAGTAACTACTGCCATCTCTGCATGACATGTGGTCAGGAAACTCCAGTTAATATCATTTTAATATTACTTCTATTAATTGATCAAATAGAATAACGCCTTTTTTATGAAGGTCAAACTTTACAGATAATTATCGACCTCAGTTTCTTCCTAACGAGAAATTTTCTGATTACAAAACGGCATATCCAACAACCTAAAATCTCCTAATACAAATGATAACAACCTACATACCTATTCAGAAGATCAGCAATATATTAACGCACGCCAGATTTTTTCATTTTATTAACGCCCTTTATATTTTTCAGTTATTATGTTGGCATGAGCATCTTTTGTTTTTTTTCCTCAGCTTTGTCTAATTGTATTTTAAAGCACATAACCGAATAAAACTGTAGGCTTTTATCAACGAACTTCAGGTTACTTTTTTTGTTTCCTTTATAAAAATGATTTGGCCATAAAAAAATGACTTGGCCATGTTAAAGTAAATTTTAAGGGAAAATTCGTGTGTTCTGGAAAGGCTCGGAAGTTCCCATTATATTATTAATAAAAATATTTGAACTTACATCCCTCCTTAAATGCTCTTTTAGAAGACTATGCTAATATATTTTTATTCATTTAAAAATCTTTCTTTTTCAGCTTTTAATTTTGTTTGAAAACAGATTGCGTACTCACCCGGTAGGTCAGGGAATCACACAATTTCTTATTTAAACTAAACTCATAAAACTTAATTTCTACAAAAAAACCTAAATTTGATTAACTATAAAAAATAAATACATATTAGAATTCGGTGAAATGATGATTTAGATTTTATAAAATCGTGGTTTTCGCTCCCCCTCCCCTCCACTTTTCGCTAACTGAAATAAAAGAAATTGAAAAAAAAATGTAATGTAATAATAATTACAATGCGAAGCATAATACTGTAATTTTAATACTGAAATAAAGATATGTAAAAAGAATTGTACAACTTTAAAACTATAAAAACCATTTATTAAAAATATTAACAGAATAATACTAAATCCTTAAAAGTTAAAAAAACCTTTTAAAATAGTAATAAATCTAATTACAAAATTTTCTAATTTTCCTTCTTCGCTAAAATAATGTTGTGTACTTTTGGTATAATTAAGTAGTATAAAAATTGTGAAACAACTTAAAACTTCTTTATAAATGTTGTTCTTGGCAAAAAAAGGTCAAATGTATGTAAATAAATTTTGTAACCTGTGTCTTTTACATATACACTTGATTTAATCTTCATGATCGTTCATAGCTGGTTCATTTTATAACAAACCCATTAAAAATAAAATGAAAGAGGTAATTGTATAGGATTATGTAACCCAATCACATTAGATATTTTAATACCACTTCGCAAATTGTTGTTTCTTACTTACATTAAAACATTGTAATGCTTTTGTGGTTATCATCTTTATTAAAATGGCATTGTAATGTCTCATAATAATTTAGGACAAATACGAGAAGTTCATATAGGAAAGGTCAACAAGTCTCTTTCAATATTTATTTTCCCCACGTATTTATTATATTTTGCTTTATCTATACATTTTTAAACAGTCACATCTTCATGATTTCGTTGCAGAACATGCAAAGATATTTGAAATAAATAAATAAACGCATGATGTTCGTTAGAATCACACTGCCATGTTAAATCATGATTCAGGGAAACAGTGATGAGCATCTATCCTAAAGGTCAGTAAGCTCTTTGTGCATTTAAATGTCTTTGAAGTTTTATTAATGCCCCTGATCGTAAAATATTTAAGGCGTCCTCTAATTTTCGAAAGTGCATCAATAATGCAAACTTAAGATTCTTTGCTCAGCAGAACGAGAGACTACGTACGACAGCGCCATTCGTCTAATCATCCGATAAATGTTGCCTGCTGGTTCACAAGGGGACGCCATATTGATGTATCCCATTAAATAAACGGCATGAATAGTTGAAACGATTCGTCTGCCGTTGTGGACACGGGAATGCTCAATTAGTGTAACAAATCGGATTTCAAGCATCGGCGCCGTTCATTTCGTCAAGGGATTAAAACTTGAGCATCAGGTGTCGCCAATTAATTACACACCAGGGATTAAATAGAACAATCTTGTGAGAAACACAAATTTTGTTAAATTAGTCTGATGATGAACTGGCGCGGAGTTAACTTCTGAGAAGAAAAAATACAGTTATGGAGCAACTAAAGGGAGCATAGTAACTACACCTCAAGACATTATTTCATTAACTTAATTAAAGTTCGTACAATGACGTCTGAAAACTCAAAATAGATTAAAATGTGATATCAGTGGCTTTTTCAAATTTATGTGTCGGTTAGCTATTCTAAAATGTATTCAGGAAAACGCGATTTCCGACATCATTTTGAAACTTCTTTTTCATCTGAAGTGAATGCATATTTTTCTGAATAAAATGATCATTCCCTAAAAAAGAAATTGACCACAACAAAAAGGTTAAAATATACTATCACAAACGTGTTAGAGTACCGCTAGAACCCTGGCTACTCTAAGTTGGGCCCTGTGTGAAAACAGAGGCCAATTCAGAGTAGACTGTATCCCGGTCTCTTCGCTCCGGAGTAAGTTATTCAAACCTACTAAGCTACACCGACGGAATGAATTGCTGCATATTTGTCGTGTTGACACGTGCTTCACCTCTGCAGTACATCACAACATCTCTCTCTCGCTACCTCTCTCCCTTTTTTTTTCTTTGAAGCAAAGAAGGAATCTTTCATTAGGTCGAACCCTCGCTCTGGAGAGAATCCCTCTAACCGACTATAGGCGACAATGCTACAACGACGGAATACACTGAGTGTCCACTTTATTATGACCAACCCCTCAGTACTTCGTTGGGCCACATTTTGCCTTTAATGCTGCGTCGATTCTTCGTGGCATGGACTCCACGAGATGTTGACAGGTGGTTTGGGAATCTGAGACTATGCTTGATGAATAGCACTTTCCAAGAGTGTGAGATTGCAGGGTTGTGGATCCAGCTGTCTGATAGCTCGTTCAAATTCATTCCACAAATTCTCAGTATAGTTGAGATCTGGAGATTGTGGGGGCCACCTAAGCAAAGTAAGCTCACCGGCATGTTCCTGAAACCAATCCTATACAATACGAGCACTATGGCAGGACGCATTATCTTGTTGAAAGTAGCCATCACCATTGGAATAAACCCTCCACATGACAGGATGCACTTGGTCCACAACGATGTTTAGATATGATGTGCCAGTCAGACGTTGATCAACACGAATCAAAGGGCCCAAAGGATGCCAGGAAAACATTCCCCAAACCATAACGTTGTCTCCACCAACTCAAAGGCTTGTAGCAATGCATTTGGGGTCCATACTTTCGTACAGTTGCCGCCATATTCTCACTCTGCCATCGGCATGATGCAACTGAAAACGTGATTCATCGGACCACATAATTTGTTTCCAATTATCGACTGTCCATTCCTTGTGCTCCTATGCGAACTGGAGAGGTTTTCTCTTGTTAACTGCAGACAGCGAAAGTGTTCGAACTGGCCTTTGGCTGCCATATCCCATCCGATGCAGTGTACGGCGAAAAGTGCATGCAGAGATCATTTGAAGGGATCCTTGATTAAGATGGTCTGTAATTTGCTGCAGTGTTGCCTTTCTGTTGTCTGTCACCAGTCTGGACGCTCTCCGTTCCGCCCGAGCAGTCACTAGTCAATGACGACCATACGTTGCACGTAGAGACCCAGTTTTTGGCTGACAGTCCAGTATTTAAACACTTTAACAATAGCTGCTCTGGAACATTTCACGAATACGGCGGTTTTGGTGATACTCGCTCCATGGCTCCGAGCTCCTACAATCATCCCACGTTGAAAGTCCGTCAAATCGCCTTTTTTACCCATCTCATCACCCAAAAATAATTTCTACTACTGTCACAAGCACTAAGCTTTCCCTTTTTATACTAGCTTCGCCCTCTGGCGGCAACAACGTGCAGCCATAGCTCATTTGCTTAAAACTGTCAGGTGGTCATAATAAAGTGGCCACTCAGTGTATATCGCTGCAAATCTGAGGTCTTGACACCTACCTAATCTCTGTAGTACGTCACACCTGTTTTTGTTTCCGGATGCTGGCTGGAGGAGTTGCCCGTGTGAAATGGTTGTCTTCCCATTCCCTTGAACGAATAGCTCTAATTTAAGGACAAGCTGCTCCTCAAATCTGTTAAACAGAGAGAAATAGGTCATAAGTACAATTAACCCCAGTATACTATGTTGAACGCAACACACGAACTTGGCATGAAGGAACAGTATCAATCTGCACGAATTCAAGCCGTTACACCGTTAACGTTTCCACAATTTCATTCCTTTTTTTTTTTTTTTTTTTTTTTTGTGACATTTGCAGTCACTAATTTTTATTCAAAGTCACGACATGAAACCAGATTATAACTATTAAGAACGTATTTTGATATTTATGTATTTCCGAAAGTGGCAAACAGTGAGAATATTTTTGTGGAAAATACAGCCTTTCCAAAAGGAGCTCTGACGACAGAGTATTATGGGTATAATCAGTGCTCGAAATGGAAATTTTGAAGTGCCGGGGATACTCATATTTAGCTAAAAGGTCATCCGGAAAAAAGTACCTGCCCTAGAAAATCTCCAAAACTGAAAAAAAAAACTCCCTGGAAGAAAAACTACTTTGTGTGAAAATGTAATTGACAAGTCCGTGGTAAGCTATTGTACTGCAAGTCAAAAACGATTGTTGGTCGATTTGAGTTATTTGGTTTGTGGATCCAGCGGCCACTACTTATGTATACATATTGGACTGGCGTTAGACTTGTTTATAAGAAGAGTCTGTACCCTGGGACCAAAGGATTAACGCGACATCCAAACCTCGGCTAATAATTAGTGATTTAGCCCGACTTGAACCCAGAACCTTAAAACCTCGAGACGAGAAGGCAACCATTCCATTTCCAATGTGAATTTATGAAATAGAGACTCGGGCAATTAGAATCTCCGCAATCAAAATGAGTATTCTGTTAAAAATTGATAGCAATCTCACCATACTCAAAAACAAAAAACAAGTTAGTAAAAGCATGCAATGCATTGATTATGATACGCTTTCCAACATACCAGAAATCACAACTCAAGTTATGAGGATAATGGCTGTGGAATAAACCTCCCTTCTGTGCCCTGAACTTTGACCCCATTTTGATGATATTAAACAAAATTGTTTCAGTATACCTCTGGAACAAAATACTAAAGTATTGTCGCAATACAAGCATTTTTAGTCACGTTACGAGGATAATGGCTGTGGAGCACATTTCGCTCCTGTGATCTGACCTTTGACCCCATTTCAATGATATTCAACAGAACAGGTTAAATACATCTTCGGAAAACAACATGATAAAGTTTTGTCACAATCGAAGCATTTGTAAGTACGTTATGAAGCATAAGGACGATGGAAAGGATCCCTTTCCCATGTCCTGACATTTGACCCCATTACGATGATATTAAACAGAATGCCCAAACAGGAGGCGGTTTAGTTCAGTAACTGCGAGAGGCGTGAGCATGAGGCAATTCGCAACGGCGCGCGACAACTGGATTTTTATTCCTAATTAGAAGTGCGAGGAACCAGTCCATTTTTGTTGGCTATGCGCCGAAATTGTATTGACATCTATCTTGAAATCTGTGCTACATACGGAGAAAATGCTATTTCTCATTCGACCATTGTAAAGTGGTGCCAACAATTTAAACAGGGTAGAAAAAATTTGAGGGAGGGATATCACGAAGGAAGACCATCAATATACAGAACTCCGGAGCATGTTGCCGCCGTTGACGACATGATACGGGATAATGGGCGTATCAAATTCAAGGAAATTGTCATTACGTTAGACATTTCGTACGGAACTGCGCATTCCATCATTCACGTGCAGCTGGGATTCCGGAAACTGTGTGCGAGATGGGTGCCACGTTTACTCACCGACCAGCGCAGAAACCAACGTTTCCTGTCGTCTTTGGCTCTTCTGCAACGGTATTCTGCTGAGGGTCACAAAATTCTGCGAGATGGGTGCCACATTTACGCACCAACCAGCACAGAAACCAACGTTTCCTGTCGTCTTTGGCTCTTCTGCACCGATATTCTGCTGAGGGTCTCCATAGTGTGCGAGATGGGTGCCACGTTTACTCACCGACCAGCACAGAACCAACGTTTCTTGTCGTCTTTGGCTCTTCTGCAACGGTATTCTGCTGAGGGTCACAATTATGTGCGAGATTGTTGCCAAGTTTACTCCCAGACCAGCACAGAAACCAACGTTTCCTGTCGTCTTTGGCTCTTTTGCAACTGTATTCTGCTGAGGGTCACAATAGTGTGCGAGATGGGTGCTACGTTTACTCACCGACCAGCACAGAACCAACGTTTCTTTTCGTCTTTGGCTCTTCTGCAACGGTTTTCTGCTGAGGGTCACAATTGTGTGCGAGATGGTTGCCACGTTTACTCACCGATCAGCACAGAAACCAACGTTTCCTGTCGTCTTTGGCTCTTCTGCAACGATATTCTTCTGAGAGTCACAATTGTGTGCGAGAGGGATGCCACGTTAAATCAACGACCAGCACAGAAACCAACGGTTCCTGTCGTCTTTGGCTCTTCTGCAACGATATTCTATTGAGGTTCACAATTGTGTGCGTGATAGGTGCCACGTTTAGTCACCGACCAGCACAGAAACCAACTTTGCCTGTGGTCTTTGGCTCTTCTGCAACGGTATTCTGCTGAGGGTCAGTTTTTTGCGTCGAATCATCACAGGTGACGACATGTGGTTTAACCATTTCACCCCTGAAACCAAACGCTCGTCCATGGAATGGAAGCATGTCACCTCTCCAACAAGGAAAAAGTGAAAAGTCCAACTGTCTGCGAGAAAGTGACATGGCGACAGTTTTCTTTGACTGTGAAGGTGTTGTCTACACAGAATTTCTGCCAAAAGTGACGACTATCAAACTGACTCATGACGACTATCAAACTGACTCCAAACGCTACGAAATTTGCGAAATGACCGACACCGGGGTAAATTGAGCGAAGGTGTCATTCTGCTGCATGACATCGCCACACCTCACGGAAAGCAAAGGAATTGCTTCAGTCATTCAAGTGGGATATGTGGCAACATCCTCCATACAGCCCCAACTTAACCCGTGTTGTTCGGTAAAATGAAACAGGACATTAGTAGACAACGATTCCAAACCGATGAGGCTGTGAAAACTGCGGTCCTTAACTGGTTGTTCGGTAAAATGAAACAGGTCCATAGTGGACAACGATTCCAAACCGATGAGGCTGTGAAAACTGAGGTCCTTAACTGGTTGTTCAGTAAAATGAAACAGGACCTTAGTGGACAAAGATTCCAAACCGATGAGGCTGTGAAAACTGCGGTCCTTAACTGGTTGCACCAAATTGGAGGAGACTCTGCTCTGTATAGGTACGGAAAAGTGAATCACACGTTCCGATAAATGTTTACATTCCTTAACCGACTATGTCGAAAAATGAATAAATGTTGTATCTTTAAACCATCATGATCATCATCATTGTCGACCATTATCAATCCACTGCTGGACGAAGGTCTCCCCAAGTTCCTATACAACGGCCTGTCTTGTGCCAGTCTCCTCCATGTCACTCCCGCATACTTTCGAATTTTATCCACCCATCACCCTTGTGGTCTTCTGGGTATTTTCCTGTCCCTTGGAATAAAATCTAAAATTTCGGCTGTCTATCGATGGTCTGTCCTCCTAGCAGTATGCCCAGCACATTGCCATTTCAGGGATTTTACTCTAATCATGATGTCTTCCAATCTTGTCATTTTTCGGATCCACGAGTTCCTCTTCTTATCACTCCTGGTTACACCAAGCATGCACCTCTCCATGCTACTTTGAGTTGTCTTCAGCCTTTGTATGTCTCTTTTAGTTAAGGTCCAAGTCTCCGCATCATACGTAAGCACTGCAAGGATGCATTGATCAAACACTTTTCTTTTAAGACATAATGGCATATTGCTCTTGAAAATTATGCTGTTTCTTCCAAAAGCTCTCCAGGCGAGTTTTGTACGCCGATTAATTTCTTCATCAATGTGACCCTCACTTGATATCTGCTGTCCATGATAAACGTACGTGTCTGTTATCTCGAGCTTTTCTACATCAATCGATAAATCTTCATTTCGTGTAAAAGCATTGAACATCACTTTTGTCTTCTGAAAGTACATTTTTAATCCCACTTCCTTACTCTTGTCAGCAAGTTCTTGGATCATACTCTACAGCTCTGAAGGGGTAGTTGCAAAAATGACTATGTCATCAGCAAAACGAAGGTGGGTTAGATAATCTCCATTAATCTTTATCCCTTTGTTTTCCCAGTTCAGTGATTGAAAGACATTTTCCAATGTGGCGTTAAAGAGCTTCAGAGATATGGTGTCACCTTGTCTCACTCCCTTTCTAGTTTTTATGTGTGTTGTATTTTAAAGCAGCCGAACCTTTGCACTTGCATTTTCATAGATGTTATTAATAATATTAATGTATGCATCTTCAATACTGCAGGATTTCAGAGCCATTGTAACTGCTGATGGGTTCACCGAATCAAAGGCTTTTTCATAATCGATAAAATCCATGCACAATGGAATTTCATATTCCCTCGCTCTTTCAATTAGTTCTCTCAGTGCGTGGATATGATCTATTGTGCTGTAGCCACTCCTGAATCCAGCTTGTTCTCGCGGTTCAGCCATGTCCAGTGTTACCTTCAAACGTAGTGAAAGAACTTAAGTGAAGAACTTAAGTGATTTTATAAACCACTGATAGGAGGCTGATGAGTCTGTAGTTCCTGAGATCCTCAATGTCCCTTTTTTAAGTAGCAGAATCATTATAGCGTTGTTCCAATCCTCAGGAATCTTCCCTTCATTAAGTCATCGAGTAAAAATTTGGGCGAGTACTGTTTCGATTTCTCCACTTGCTTCTTGTATGATCTCTACAGTAATTCCATCTGCTCCTGGAGCTTTTTCCTGCTTCATGTTCTTGATTGCATGTGCAACTTTTGCTGGGATGACTGGAAGAACTCTGGTACCTTCCATGATGTCTGGTGTACATGTATCATCCCTTTCATATAACTTGGAGTAGAAATCTCTCACTCTTGTCAAAATTTCGCCTCTGTTTTTGTTACAGAACCATCTTCTTTTCTTAGTGCCATAATTTGTTTTCTTCTCTTACTGAGATGTCCCTTTGCTATCTTTAGGCTTTGGTTGTTTTCAATTGCTTTTCTCACTAGTTCACAGTTGAATTTCCTTACGTCTTCAGTGATACTTTTTCGTACTGTCTTGCGTAGCTCTATGTATTCCACTTTGGAAGTCACATCTTCTGTAGTTGTCATCATCTCTCTTCTTTTTTGCATCAACATTTTGGTTTTTCCTGATAATTTGTTCACATGCAACTTGTTTTTAGACCCAGCTAATTTTGTTGCTGTTTCCATAAGAGCTTTGGTTAGTTTTCTGTTAACTTCAGAAATATCCAATTCTTCCGATGTTAGGCCTTCTAAAGCAGAGAATCTGTTCTTCAGTTCCAACCTGAAGGCATTATAATATTTTTTAAGGTTGGTTATGTCAATACTGTTTTGTTTCTCTTATGAGCTTGCCACGTTCAAGTTTAGTGTTGAGGTGCATCTTACGTCTCACCAATCTATGGTCACTACCGGTGTTGAACTTGTTCAGCACACTGCAGTCTTCTATGACGAATCTTTTGTTACACATAATAAAATCAATTTCACTTGTCGTCCCAATTGGATGTCTCCATGTCCATTTCCTGTGCGGCTTTTTCTTGAAAAAGGAGTTCAAGATGAAAAATCCTTCTGCCTCTGCAAACTCAACGAGAGTATTTCCACGCTGGTTTCTGTTGCCGTGACCGAATTTACCTACTGAAGTTTCATTCTGTTGCCGTTGCCCTATTTTTGCACTTGAAAATAATCTCCAATAATTATCTTCAAGTGCTGCTTACCTTTTTTATTTAGATGACGAATTTCCTAATAAAATTCTTCAATTTCTTCTTCAGGATGAGTTGTTGTATGTGCATAAGTTTGAATAATCTGAGCCTGGTATCTTCTCGATAGTTGGATAACGAGTCGTGCAGCTCTGTCAGAGGAACTTTCAACTTCTACAACTTTATCCTTTAGTTTTTTGTTTATTATAAATCCAACACCACTAGTTCTGCTAGTATCTGTCCCACGATAGTAGAAGAGATGTCCACTTTTCAGTTCAATGAGATCTTCTCCTTTTCTCCTTTCCTCACTTAGCCCGACGATGTACCACTTGATAGTTTGTAGCTCCTCTTCCAATTCACGAAGCCTTGAATTAGAAGAGAGGTAGCGTCCATTTTACGTAGCCAAGGTCAGCATCAGATGGCAGCCTAGTCCGGTGCTCCGGGGATTCTTAGCACTCTCTGCCTTCATGTCGCACTGGCCGCTGTCTTGGCCAGGTACATTCCAGCTGCCGGAGAGAGGGCCAAGATTTAAGTTGTGGAGTCGTTTTGGATTCGTTTGGCCATAACTCACCACGCTGGCCAAGCGGGTTGGTGAGTGTGGGATAGCATTTCCTCTAATACCGATGGTATAGTTATACCGCGATTGGCGGTCGTCAGAACCAACATATATCTCTTTATTTGTTTTTGTTTTATTCAACAGTGTAAGTAACTTTTTTGATCTGCCGTCGTATTTTCAGAAATAGAATGCCTAACGAGTGATGTAATTACAATTTTGTTCGTGTGCAAATTTTTTTTACAGTACTAAGGTTTCATAAGAAATATAACTGAAATAATATCATTAACACCTTGGCTAATTGAATAATAGAACATTATGTACAACGTTCACATATATTGTGTTTCCAGTATAATAGTAGTTTACCCTCAAAACAGGAATCACACTTGTAAGTACACTGCTGGACAATTGCTAAGGACGGATCATAAACGGCTATATAGCGTATAAAAAAGTAAGTGTGGTTGGATGCCAAGTGAAATAAAATAATGTAAGAATGCCAGGACATTACAAGAAAGACAATTTATTGTGCTCTGAAATCCAGAATTGTTCGGAACGTGTTCAAGGGACAAACAGGCCATTTTGTGCAGAATACGTAAACGTGAAAAAATGCAATTACCGTCCGCAGGCGTTCCGGCGTAAGATGTCAATACGGGATATGGCCACCATGGAGGGCGATGCAAGATTCCACACGTCGTGTCATGCTTTGCACAACATTATCAAGCAGCTGTTGGGGTAATTTATCCCATTCCTCTGTCAGTGCACGGATGAGAGTGTCCTTGTTTATTGGAGGGCATTGGCGACCAGCAAGACTCCTCCCCAAAGCATCCCACACATTTTCAATGGGATTCAGATCTGGAGAACGTGCTGGCCATACGAGGCGTTGAATATCCTCGCTCTCAAGACTCTTCTGGACAGCGATTGTTCGATGACATGTTGCTTTGTCGTCCATGAAAATGAATATATCACCGACAGCACCACGGAACATGCGAATATGAGGTAGCAGAACATCATTAATGCACCGTTGGCCAGTCATAGTCCCAATTGGAAGCACATAGAGGGACGTACGGCCATTGATCATAAAGCCAGCCCATACCATGACACTACATGTCGGATATCGGTCCCTTTCCTGTATGTTTGCTGGACAATATGCAGTACCACTATCACGCCAGATCAGTTGTCGTCGACAATCAGACGATAGACTGTATCTACTCTCATCTGAGAAGAGGACAGCAGACCAGTCGTTATCAGTCCAATTGCGATGTTGATGGCACCATTGCAAACGGGCGGTACGGTGACGTCTGGACAATGGGATGCACACAAGAGGACGGCGGGCGTATAGTCCTCCTTCATGCAAACGTCTGGCGACAGTTTTTCGGGAGATCCGCTTGCCAGTAGCAGCCATAAACTGATTTGCTACCTCACTAGCTGAGCTGCGCCGGTGTCTTTTTGTTGATAGCACTATGTACCGATCTTCTGCAGGTGTCGTACTGCGAACACGACCTCCCCCGTGACGTTTGCTACACTCTCCATTTGTTTGAAATGATTTCCAAAGCCTTGAAACAACACTGTGGCTGAGGTCGAACTCCCTGGCAACATCTGTTATTTTTCGCCCTTCTTCAGTCTTGCCAATAATACGGCCACGCGTAAAATCATCTAGGTGATGTCGGGAAGACATACTGAAAATTGCAAGTTCGTCATTTGATTCTTTCCCTTTCAACTTTGCGTTTGAACAACAACGGTCAATACGCGTCAAATCCTTTATATCTCTTATCAGCGCTATGACGTCACGAACAAGTTCGGCAATCCAAAATTTGCATACGCACAACACGTCTTACTGTATTCCGCACTTATGCTAATTTCCACATTTTCCTGCCTTCCATTTTATGGTTGCTATCGTTGCTATTGTCATCCGTCCTTAGCAATTGTCCGGCAGTGTATTAAAAACACATACGAGTTAAAAATATTTACTAAATACAATATACAGGTAAGAACTTTTATCTTCACATTGAGGACATACTCAGACCTAGTAGATGAAAAGAGTCAAGTTCCACTACAAATACCTTGTGACTAGTCCGAGGTGACGGTTTATGCGGAACACCACCATTGATGCCAAAGGGAAAAACTGAAACTTTGGTGATGACAATATTCCCCGAATTATACAAATCTTGACTGTTAAGTTGTTCTCGACGTTTTTCATAGACGAGCAATGCTTTCCATGGAAGCGGTATATCTCATGGGACTAGTCATTACAGCATGTGTGTTCATTAGCATAAATGTACAAACATTAAGCACAGAGTAATCATGACAGATTCCCCGGTGTTGAAATAACCTGTTATTCATTCCAATTGGGATAATGGGTCCCAATGTCAGAGGTCCTTACCAACGGGGTAGTTATTGACCCCGTTTTGATAGAGGGTGGCCCAAACAAAACTATACCCATGGTAGCTCAATTTAATGATAACGTATTTGGTTACAGGTACTGCCAATCTAGAGTATTACCGGAACAGTTTGTTACTTGTTAATTATAACTTTTTGGTTACAGTTACTGACAATCCATCAATCTACATACCAGTTTACTTGTCAGGAGTTTCCCAGTAGCAGAGAAGATGGTCCTGACTTTTGCAACAAAGATGTTTTATCGTCTAGGTATATGTGAAGCATACGTCCTTTGAAACATGTCAACAGGGGTTTCAAATAAAGTTTAAAATTCGACCACCAACGAAGGTGGCCATCAATGATCTGGTAAAAATTGTCGTGCAACAGGTTCTGTGACAAAAGCTGCCAGAAATTATGCCAAGCGCGTACGTACTCCAGAGGACATTGAGAATATTCGCGAGCGAATCTGACAGTCTCCTAAAAATCTACTGGTTGATTACCTCAACAAACAGGAATTTCATGTTCTTCGTGCCAGCGAATATTGCAACTCGATATGGGTGCGAAACCATACAAAAGTTCTGCATTGCATCAGTTGCAACCTCAAGATAAACCCGCACGTTTACGATACTGCCGGTGTTTAGAGTAAGAAATTGCACCCGGGATGCTGGAAATGAATCTATACTTCATGAGTGATGAGGCATGGTTCCACTTAAGTGGATATGTAAATTTCCAGATCCGTCGATATTGGAGCACAGAAAATCTACATCAATTTGTGGAGACCCATCTGCATGCGCCGAAACTTGGCGTGTGGTGTGCTGCTGAGTCAGCACGTAGGATTATCATTTTTTTCCACGAAACCATAAACTCAGCTCGATATATTGCAAACATTTTCAATACATTTGTCAATCAGCTTACCAACGAGGAGAATGCATATTGTTACTTTCAACAAGATGGAGCTACAGCTCATACTGCCCCCATTCAATGAATGCGATTTTTGAGGTGTTTGAGGAAGACCGTGTTGTGAGTCGTGACCTTTGGCCTGCTCGATCCCCTGATCTGTCTGTGTGTGACCTTTACTTGTGGAGTGCACTAAAGAGTCAGGTGTATTCCGAGAACCCGATAACTCTTGAAGAGCTTCAAACTAGCATCTCCGCTGCAATTGCTAAGATTACGCCACAACAACTTCAAACTGTGTTCCAAAAGATGCTGCGAAGAACCGACCTGTGCTTTAATAATGGGAGCGCTCATTTCCAACACCTGCTGTAGGAACTGTCTTGGACACTATAAAATTAAATAAAACATGTGCTTAATTGATTTGTTCCTTCAGTATATTTATGTTTGGGCCACTATGGGTATAGTTTGTTTGGACCACTCTGTATTATAAACATGTTCATGCAATCGGGTCTTTAATCCTCGCCGGGTGGAACCTATGTAATTTTTAGGTAATTCGTTATTGTCATCAGCTGCCATAGGAATGATATACACACCATGTCTGTCTTTCTTCTTCTTTTATATGGTCCTGGTGGTTTTTAACTATGGACAGAATGTTCCCGGTCTTTATGCCAAAGCCTTTTTTATATTTTTTACATTGTTTTTTTAAAAGAAAATTTATGATAGGATGGAAGTCCATAGATTCAATATAGTCCCTGGCTGTTGGTTACCGACGATGGGTAGTAGAGTTGGCATTCCCTATTTTACGCAGTAGTCCTGTGACAAAATTTTCTTGATATCCATGTCGCGCGGCAATTTCACAAACCCTCTCAATCTCTATTCGACGAACTTTGGGCGAGAATGAATGGGAAAAATCTCTATTGAGAAAAAATCGGAGAACAGATAATTTATACGATATTGAATGCGCTGACTGGTAAAGAATAATTGAAGTATTCTTTTTTTTTTAATTTTTTCCGTTGGCACCAATGGTGGTGTTCCGCATAAACCGTCACCGCGGACTAGCCACAATGTATTTATAGTGAAACTTGACACTTTTCATCTACTAGTTCGGAGGATGGCCTCAATGTGAGGCCGAAAGTTCTTACCTGTATATTGTTTTTAGTAAATATTTTTAACTCGTATGTGTTTTTAAAACTTATTAGTGTGAATCGTGTTTTGAGGGTAAACTACTATTTTACTGGTGTTTATTCTGACACGAATTGAAAATACTTCTTCATCTATATTGGGCTTGTTAATGGAAATCACAAATGAAGTTACATCCAAGTGGCCATTTAATATCACGCAATATCAAAGACGTTCTCCATATTGTTCTTTATCATATTCAGACAACAAAGTTACGTCGAACCTGGGATTGGACGTTGACAACTACAATGCAAAATATCAAGAGCAAGTATCAGTTATTAAAATCGCAGAGGACGGTATTCTTGTATACAGTCTCGCAGGTAAGGTCCCTCAGAGTACTCCACAGTTGAAATGCGTTACAAGGAAAATGCTACTATTGTACTATTATTCCTATGATTACCGTTAATATTCAATAGACCTTTTTAGTGAGTCATTAGCTTAGTCTTGTGAACACTAAAAATATATTGCAATATTTCTACCCTCATGATTTTCAGTACTGTAATCGTTTGTCGACGTGATAAGAATAATTTTGCAAATTTTAATTCTTTCGAAGAGAAAGCCTTTTTTGTAATCAATACGGCGATGAATAGTTTTCTTCTTACGATGCTAAATATTTCTTTGACCAAATTTAATTTTCTCCTTGCTCTTAATCAAAATGTTTATCTCAACTGGCCATGATTTAACATACATTTCTTCCGTTCTTCAAGAAAACATTATGCCTCATAAAGAGTTAAGATTAACTTGTTTAAAAAACAGCTGATCTTAATTTTGTTTCAAACAGTCTCGCTGAGCTAAGATTGAATTGTTTCCAAAAGTGCTAAGATTAATTTGTTCTTAACAGAGCAAATTTTAATTTTTTCAAAAAGAGCTAAGATTAATTTGTTTCAGAGATAAAATTAATTTGTTTGAAAAAGAGCTAAGACTAAATTGCTTCAACAAAGGAGCTAAGCTAAATTTGTTTCAAACAAAGATGAACTAAGATTAATGTGTTTTAAAAGAGGCTAAGATTAATTTGTTTCGAACAGTGCTAAGACTACGCTTTCGTGCAAGACTGTCTTTCTTATGCATGAATTTTAACATTGAAATAAACCTTCAGTTTGACGAACAATGACGTGCGCTTTGCGAAGTTCACCTACTGCAATCTTTGAAGAGTTGCTACTATGACGGAAAAGGCAATTGCTTCAGATTACCACCTAACACTAACTATCATTCCAGTCGCTTTGTGTTTAAGAATCTAATGCCCAAGATGCTGTGAGTGAGACAGGATCTTGGGCATTCGGTTCCTGGACACCTGAGTTCAATTCTCCTTGTGAAATATGAAAATTGGATGTGATTATTTAGTGCTGATTCTCTCGATATCCTACAAGCAGTGACCCTCGATCATGGGGTATGACGCTTTCGGCCTTTGATTCTCGTGATATTTCTTAAACTCGTGAACGAAAAAACAGAAGAAAGTGCTTATCTTTTATAGTTGTTTATCACAAGATTTCAGTATTTGATTCATTCCGTAAAGTTTGCCAATACTTTAAAAGAAACCAGCTAAAAATTCCCAGTTTTGTCACCAGATGAATGGGTACATAAAGTACTCATCTCATTGGTTACTGACTACATCGCGTTACCTTAAAATATCTTGCAATCATTCCTAGTTATATTTACAGTCAATAATTATTCAACCTGCTACAATGAAGTCAGCAACAAAAAGCATTTTTGAACATTTCAGTAATTTGAAATAGTAAAATAATTTAGTTTTGGTGATTGTTGTTTCGTTTTTCGCGATTACGTTTTTTCTATATAAATAAAGCAAAAGGATAGCAGATTCATTTAATAACAATGTAAAGCCAGCATTTCAAATTCCACTGGTAAAATAGCATGCGAGGTCATTGCGAAATGCTCTTCACTCCGTTGCAGGAATGTATTCTTTCGGGTTGTTTGAAGAGGGCACAGGGTTTGGAGATGGTTGTCTAATAAGGAACACCAATTCAGTAACTTATGAGGAAACCAAGAATCGTTCCAGTGTTTTCACTGATGTCTAATAAGTGTCTGACCTGTGTGAAAACATCTGGGCAAAAGAAGAGTGTCAGGGTGCTTCGCTAAGTGCAAAGAAACTATTGCTGATTGACTCTGAAATGCTCCGCCCAGATTTGAATACTATTTCTATTGTCATATGTGCAGTTCATATTCTACTAAAACTATAGCTATTATGTAAGTAGTTTTACTCTGTAAGAAATACTTTTTATCGGACCTGTATCTTACGAACTTTAAATGATAAGCTACAATATCGCTGAAAAACATTTTCGCCCAATCTGAGTATATTTAAATGTTTACAAGGTAATATTTTTGATTTTGATCTAAAATTTTGCTTTGATTACAGCTTGATGCTCTGAAAACTTTTGCAGGATTGTGACTGGTGATGTGGGCTTCTTTAAGTGAATTTGGAAACCTTATCAGTCTCCAGGGTCATTTTGTGGCATTCATTCTGTCTTGATTAAAAGAAAAAATATTCTGACTTGTGTGTGTTTGTGTGTGTGAGTGTGTGCGCGCGCATCACCACTTACAAATATCATGTTGTGAAATCACTAGCTTTTAAAACTAAGTGTTATTCTGGGTCAATCTTGGTGCATTGCGAATTAAAAACAAACATCCTGAAAAAATAGCAAGGGCGTCATATGCCATTTGCTTTACCTGCCGTAGGGAGGGAATAAAAAGATCACGCGACACATTTTTATTTTTGTTTAACAAAAGTAGCCGAATTTTCTTCAATAAATAAACGTTCTACTATTTATCCTAATGTCCCTTCAGCGATAAGACCGGTGCTGCTTAACAACTCCCGGTACTCGTTTATGTACATATTGAAAGTAGTGATTAAGAGCAAATGGCTGCATGCGAACAAGATGAAGGAGTTGACAGTGCATGTTCCACAAATCCTCATAAGATCATATAAGGAGGACTTAATGATCTAATAAGCGATTTTAGTCTGTCAAAGGCACAGTCAAAACTTTTAGCGTATCGACTCCAGGGATGGCATCTTTTTCCTCCAGGAACGAAGGTGACATACATTGAGTCTCGTCACAGTGAGTACCTGCCGTTTATCAGTAAAAGTGGTTAACTATGTTACTGTAACAATATTTATGGGTTGTTTGTAACCCTTGGTATCTTGCATACAGCTTACATATGAAGATGGTTTGTGGATTCCTTCAAAACCAGCTTGAAATGCGTTTTCCTACATAATAGTAACGCGTACCCATCTGACTGTGGCACATTCACCTACTACGAAGGAAACGTACGACAATAGGGAAATTCTATTAGAAAAAATCAACTGTAAAGCCTACCAGTGGAACATCTGTGCTGACTTAAAAGTAATAGCGATAATGCTTGGTTTTCAGGGTGGATACATAGAATACTGACGTTTCCTCTGCAAATGGGATAGCAGGGCAAAAGGGTATCACTATGTGGTGAAACAGTGGCCACCTCATGAAAATCGAACACCTGGAGAAAAAGATGGGAAAGCTATTCTATTAATAAATGCTAAATAGGACCGCTTCCACAGCCCCACATTAAGCTGCGTTAACTAAAATATTTTTAAAAGCTCTAAAAAGTAATAAAGCTGCATTTCAGTATTTGTAACAGAGGTTTCCTAAACTGAACACTACTAAGATGAAGGAGGAGATATTCAATGGTCCTGACATTAGACAACTAATGCAAGACACTGCATTCAAGGCCACTCTTCATCAAACAAAATTGGCTGCATGAACAACTTTCAAAGCGGTCACACAACTGTTTTAGGCAATGTTAAGTCACCGGCTTACAAAAATATTGTGTCTACAATGGTCAAAGTAAATTGTAGATGCAATAACTGTCAGAAGCACGATTCACAAAGCTTTAGCCGAGTTTAACTGCACAGATAAAATATTTTATTTACAATTTAAAATAAACTAGAAGACACAGGCAGGATCTTTCAGAGCCGCGATGGCCGCATCATTAGACCTAATCAGCAACACTGGTGCGCAGGTACAGTATTATACAGTTATCTCCTCACAATTTTCACAATGCATAGCGAGGCTAGTTCATGTTGCAGGATAACAGTATGACTAACTTGAGGTTTATACAAAGGTAGTACATCATCACTATAAGTTTTTAAATGTGTCAATAGTCCTGGCCAAATAAAGTTCACATTGATCGGCATTTCCTCATTGCAGCACCCTTAAAAAAATACGTAATGTATAATGCATCCGTAAATAGTAATGTATGTTTATTACGTTTGTTTATTACTACCAGATGTAATAATCCTACCCCCAGCCCAGTCCGGGTAAAATGTTCCGTTCGCCAGAGTCCTGGTTAATGATGTTGAAATAGTATTGGAACGAAGCAAGTTTTCATGTTCCGCCATTCGTAATCCAAGATTCCTTAAAGTGGATCCTGGATCCTATGTAGCAGATGTCCTTGTTTTCCGGGAAAGTAGAACGAAGTAGGATTAAATAAACTCCACAGCGTCCTGTCTTTCCGTTCAGGTCAAAAACGTTGATTGTTTTAATGGCGAACCCACCTCTTCCTTCCTACAGATTCTATTCAGAATGTTCACCATTGGCTGGTAGAAGTTCACTGACACGACATAGCGAACGTTGCTTACATCTCGCTGCAAAGTTGTATTCATGCTTCGTAATTCCTGACGAATTAGGTTGGAGACCATATGCCGAAAGAAGCCGTATTGCCTTGCCAATTTGTAAATTCTGTTAAATTATTCTTGACGCAATCCAATAGAAAACGAGTGGGAAAATACCCTATTAATCAAAAATCGTAAGGAGGCTAATTTATATGATAGGCCGGCGTGTGGGAAAAGTAATATGGGATTAAAGAATACACCGAGATGGGTTTTCGATAGACTGAGAATTGTAACCCATTAGAGACAGAATTTTAACTTAGAAGAAAATCCAAAAAAGGAAGAGAACCAGAACTTCCCCATTCAAGGGAAAAAGAGATACTAGGATATTGAGAAGAGAAAACATATCTCAGTTGTTGAAGCGGGTCCTGGGTATACTGCCAGAAGACCAACACATCATCAACGTAACGTATGGAAAGTAAAGGTTTCAAAGGGAACATAGCCAATACTTTGTCTTCAAGGTGCTGAAGGAAAAGTTCTGCAAATGCCGGGGACAGAAGTGAAACCATTGCTTTTCCAGCTTTCTGTATATACATCATGACAGCCCTTCGCCTTGTTGCGAACCGTCCTCACTTTTGCTTCAACGGAATTATCTATAGACAGAAAGCTGATACAACAATGAGTTCGCTCCTGTTCCCGGTATTTGCAGATATTTTCTTCCAGAACCTTGAAGACAAAGTATTGGCTGTGTTCTCTTTGAAACCTTTACTTTTCATATGTTATGTAAATCATGTGTTGGTCTTCCGACAGCATATCTGTGACTAGTTTCAACAACTGACATGTTTTCTCTTCTCCATATCCTAGTATCTCTTTTTCCTTTGAATGAGAAAGTTCTGGTTTTCACTGTTTTTTGGATTTTCTTCAAAGTTTATATCCTGTCTCTAATCGGGTACCATTCTCAGTATGTCGAAAGCCTACCTCGGTATGTTCTTTAATCCTATATGGCTCTTCACACCCCTCGGCCTATAAATAATCAATGTTTGATTAATAGGGCACTTTCCCACTCGTCGTCTATTGGATTGTGTCATGAAGATGGAATTTACCAGTTGTCAAAGCAATACGGCATCTCTTGGCATAAGGTCTCCAACCTAATTCATTAGAAACTACGAATCATGACTGCAACTTTACAACGAGGTGTACGTAACGTTTGCTATGTGGGTTCAATGAACTTCTACCAGCCAATTATGAACATTCTGAAGATATTCTGCAGGAAGGAAGCGATGGGTTTCGGCATCAAAACAACTAAATCTTTTGACCTGATACGGAAAGACATGTATTATGTGCAATTAAAGACACGCTGTGGGTTTATTTAATCCCACTTCGTTCTACTTCCCCGGAAAACAAGGACATCTGCTACATAAGATCCAGGATCCACTTCAAGGAATATTGGATTACGAATGGCGGAACATGAAAACTTGCTTCGTTCCAATACTATTTAAACATTATTAACCAGGACTCTGGAGAACGGAAGATTTTCCCGCTGACTGGGATGGGATTATGATTCTTACATCTGGTAGTAATAAACTGGCATTACTATTTACAGAGGCATTAAGGCATTATTATACATTACATATTTTTCTGAAAAGTGCTGCAATGAGGAAATGCCGATCAATGTAAACTCTATTTGGCAAGGACTATTGACACATTTCAAAACTTATAGTGATAATCTATTACCTTTTGTAAAAACCTCAAGTTAGTCATACTGTTATCTGGCAACACGAACTGACCTCGCTATGCATTGTGAGAATTGTATGGAGATAACTATATGATACTGTACCTGCACAATAGTGTTGCTGATTAGACCTGATGATGCGGCCGTCGCGGCTGAGAAAGATCTTGCCTGTGTCTTTTAGTTGATTTTAAATTGTAAATAAAATATTTTTATCTCTGCGGTTTAACTGGGCTAAAATTTTCAGAATCGTACTTCTAACAGATATTGTTTCTACAATTTACTTGAAATTCTCAGCACGAGATATTATGGATGTGTCTTAAATTGCTACGTTTTGATTCTTGTAGTGAATAATTTTCACCATATCACAGTGGAGCAACATGGAACGTGCATCTACAGTTTTCCTTAGATTCCGGGGAAAACTCTCACTTTGAATCAACGCACTTGGCTTTTGTAATGAATTGCCGCTCCCTCGGATTAATCCCTAATTTCTTAAAGATTAGGACTCATCCACTGTCCAACCGGGATGCAATGGTTTTGGCGACAGGTCAGCCAAAGAGACTCAGTACGGTAATCTGGCACAAGAAGAGATATTTGGATTATCTTAACCGTAAGTCTTATTTAAAATTTTCACACCTTGCCTACTACTTTTACCCTGTCCTTTTGAATACATATTTGGTGATCCAGTTTAGCAAGATACCGAATGAAATTACGTTAGTACAAAATAGACAACTGGGAAAACTTCGTAATCTTGTAGCCCATGAATATGTACTAAGTGCTGATGTTCGATCCCGAAGGCAAATTGATTCCACTGTTACCCCTTCACCTTTTTTAAAATCTTAGTGCCTATGATTTAAACTCTGTACAAGCTGCTCTGTTAAAGGGTTTCAAATTTGGCTACTCTAACCCAACCCACACCCACTTCGAAAAATTCCTCAAGTGTAAAGTATAATTCGTATGCTTCCCCTTACCCAACAGGATCAAGCTCGTTCAGCTATAGCATGAACTTTTGCCACTTCATCGAAATCTACTTCTGATTCCCGTCACTCCCGACTGTTGAAATATGAGAGGGATCAACTTCTGCTTTCTAAAGAACAATCCATCTTTATCCTTTCAGCAGATAGGTCTGGCCAAATTGTACTTCTGGATCATGCAGTTTATTTCGCCAAACATTTAATGATATCCCTCATGATACAGTAAACTCTGATCCCACTGTTTGTACTTTTTACCATTAATCATATAACTAAACTTCGCTAACAGGGTTACCTTCCACCATGCATTGCCAACAACATGTGCCCTCCACAAGGACCCCGGGTATCGGAAGCCTTAGGGAAACTCAAAGCTCATAAACCGAAGTACCCTATACATATTCTTGTCTCGAGCTATGCATGACCAACCCGTGCTTTGTAGTCGGCTATTGCTTCATTTTTGCAACCACTTACTACTTCTTCAAAGTTTTCAATTCGAAGTTCTGCGAAAGCTTTGGAGAGAATCAGACCCTTTGTGTCGGGGGTAAATCCCCCTTTTGTAATGGCTTCTCTGGATGCGATGCCCCTGTTTCTCAATGTTCCCGTGGAACAGGTGCAACATATCATTAAAGAAAAACTTATGACTTCTACTAATACTTTGGAGCTGTAGGCCATAACGTCAGCTCTTCTCCGTGTTGCAAATCGTTCTTACTTTTGCTTCAACGGAATTATCTATAAATAGAAAACTGGTACATCAATGGCTTCACCTCTGTCCCCGGTGCTTGCAGAGATTTTCCTCCAGCACCGTGAAGACAAAGTATTGGCCATTTTCCCTTTGTAACCTTTACGTTTCAGACGTTATGTAGATGATGTGTTGGTCTTCTGTTAGCATACCAGGGACCAGCTTCAACAACCGACATATGTTTTCTCTTCTCAATATCCTAGTATTTCTTTTTCCCTTGAATGAGGACGTTCTGGTTTTCTTCCTTGTTTGGAGTTTCCTCTAAGTTAAAAATCCCGTCTCTGATCGGTTACAATTCTCAGTCTATCGAACACCCATCTCGGTATCTTCTTTAATACCATATGACTCTTCCCACCCCCAGGCCTATAAATTAGCCCCCTTATGATTTTTGATTAATAGGAGATTTTCATTCTCGTCTTCTATTGGATTGCGTCATGAAGAATTTAATAGAATTTACCAATTGGCAAGGTTTCCCTCGGCATATGGTCTCCAACCTAATTCGTCAAGAACTACGAAGCATGACTACAACTTTACAACGATATGTACGTAACGTTCTCTATGTGGGCTCAATAAACTTCTACCAGCCAATTGTTAGAGGTTCGTTAAATGCATATAGCGAACAGAAGAGATTCTGCAGAAAAGGAAGCGATGGATTTCGACATCAAAACAACTAATGTTTTTGACCTGATATGGAAAGGCAGGGACTGTGTGCAATTAAAGAAAAGCTATTTGGTTTATTTAATCTATTTTATGTGCAGTTAAAGAAACGCTATTTGATTTACTTAATCTATTTTATGTGCAATTAAAGAAATGCTGTGGGGTTTATTAAAAACCTCAAGTTAATTATACAGTTATGTGGCAACATGAAATAGCCTTGCTATGCATTGTGGGAATTGTGGGGAGATAACTATATAATACTATACCTGCACACCAGTGTTGCTGCTTAGGCCTGATGATGCGGCCGTCGCGGCTGTGAAAATCTTGCCTGTGTCTTTTAGTTGATATAAATTGTAAATAAAATCTTTTTATCTCTGCAGTTTAAATCGGCTAAAGTTTAGTGAATCGTGTTTCTGACAGCTATTACTTCTACAATTTGCTTGAACTTCTCAGCACGAGATATTATGGATGTGTCTACATTGGTGATGACTTACCACGATATGTAATGCAATATGTCCCTCAAACTACATTTTGTGGACTCCCTCATTGCCTTCTTTCCCTACAACTTAGGACTCCGTGAGCGATGAACACGGAGAACGTTTCCATCAGAAAATTTCGACAATAGAATAAGAGAGAAGTACGATTCTGCGATATAAGGAGAAGTAGAATCTTGTAATGCTCGCAGATTACTGTTGGGTATTAGTCAGAAAAACATCCCGAAATTCATGCGAACACAAATCATCACCTAGGGAGCTCTAGCGATAGTCAGGTACGTTTCATTATGTCGCTTCTATTTCTACTACAGTAGGGGAAAATTTAATAGCAACTCTAGACGTTTTTGAAGTTTTTTAGGTTTGAGTGTAAATATTCAAATAATACAGACAATGTGTACATCATTGGAAAGCAAATTTTATGCAGAATACAAATCAGGTTACAGAATGGGAATAGCTTGAATAGAACTCAAGTTATGAGCAGAAATGTGCTGCGAAGGAAGCACACATCGTGATGTGAAATGTCATCGTCGTTGTACAAGGCGACGGAGCGTTCTCCGACGTCCGGGTACATGCGATATAAAGGGCAGCCGAGGTGCCTGGGGTCATTCCTAGAGTCGCGGATGGCTTAGTGGTTAGTGTTTCAGATTATCGATGCTGGGTCCCCAGGTTCTAGCCTGGGCTGATCTTTCAGAGATGGTGTTATTTACTAACAATCGCTGAATATCCGCCGTGCATCGGACGAGCACGTAAAGTGACGGTCCCCAGGCTGGACCCACTGGTTAAATGGGTATCCTTTCCTATGTCCTCCCTAAAATTCTCTCACCCATCTATGTGCAATATCGCACTTGTACGGTGGCGCCATCTACTGTACTCTAATCTCACTACAAACTGTTCTGTCAAAAGTCGCTGGACTTGCTCTCATTCCTTCCGTTTCTGTGTCCTGCCCAAAAGGCGATTACGCTGTAGGTGACTGGGACCTAAACTCTACTCATTGTGGACGGAAGTCCTACATGAAAATGACAAATACTCTCATTGGGATCATTCCCTAGCGCCGCGGATGGCTTAGTGGTTAGCGATTCAGACTATCAAATCAAGGTCCTCAGGTTCAAACCTGGGCTGATCTTTCAGAGATGGTGTGATTTACTAACAGTCGCTGAATATCCACCGTGCATCAGACGATCACGTTAAGTGACGGCCCGCAGGCTGGACCCGCTGGTTAAATGGGTATCCTTTCCTATGCCCCTTCCTGAAATTCTCACATCTCTCTGTGTGCAACATCGTATTTGTACGGTGGCGCCATCTACTGTACTCCAATCTCACTACAAACTGATCTGTCAAAGTCGCTAGACTTGCTCTCATTCCTTCCGTTTCTGTGTCCTGCCCAAAAGGCGATCTCGCTGTAGGTGGCTGGGACCTAAACTCTACTCACTGTGGACGGAAGTCCTACAAGAAAATGACAAAAATGTGGTCACTCCCGAACTTTTTGGCGTGATAGTAGGTAGTCTGATGTACTGCTGTGTGTATAGGCGTGCGTGCTCTGGACTGCAGTGCAAATCTGAAGTTTGTCCTTTCTGATTACAAACTGTGTTGCAGGTATGGGAAGATTAGGGAAGATTAGGTGATGTTTCACCACGAAAGGCTTCCAGAATGGTGACATTAATCGACAGTGGCAAAAGTAATGCCGAAATTACCCGTATGACTGGGGTGCACAAGAGCACTATTGGACGGCACCTGGCGAAGATCCGTGATATGGGTGGTATCAACAATTGCAGGCTGGGTAAATGTGGCCGAAAAAGGAAAACAATTACAAACTGTGTTGCAGGTATGGGAAGATTAGGTGATATTTCACCATGAAAGGCTTCCAGAATGGTGACATTAAGCGACAGTGGCAAAAGCAAGGCCGAAATTACCCGCATGACTGGGGTGCACAAGAGCACTATTGGACGGCACCTGGCGAAGATCCGTGATATGGGTGATATCAACAATTGAAGGCTGGGTAAATGTGGCCGAAAGAGGAAAACAACGGCAGGAACTGACAGGGCATTGCAGCGTTTATGTCTGCGACACAGGTTCCAATCGTCAACAGTTCTTTCCAAAGAATTGTGGAAGAGCTGTGGTGTTGCTGTTTGTCCTCGAACAGTGAGGAACAGGTTACGTGATGGGGGTCTGGCGTCTCATAGGGCGGTTAAGAAGCCTTTGATAACCCATGTGCAAAGTAAGAAGCGTGTAGAATTTGCTAATGAACATAAGGACTGGAGCACTGCTCGGGGTGCCGAGTGTTTCGCCGACGAAATGAGGCGTTGAATCCCTCTGGCACACTGAAGACCACAAAGTACCCAACCAGTGTTATGATTTGGGGATGTTTTGCTGCTTCTGGAGTGGGAAGAATCCATGTGTGTGACAGCACTGTTAATGCACAGGTGTACAAGAGTATCCTCCAGGACAATATGGTTTCTTCGGGATGTGATTTCTTCCAGGGCCAACCATACATCTTCCAGGACGAGTCGGCCACATGCCACAGTGCAAAAAGCATTAAAAATTATGTGACGTCTTTAGGAAATGTTGTGCCTCTACCTTGGCCTGGTAATTCCACAGACGTGAACCCAATAGAGAAATTGTGGCACATTCTAAAAAGAAAGGTGCACGACAGGCACCCCACAAGTTAAGTGGAACTCATTTACGCCATTAATCACGTTTGGAACAACTGCATGTCATCCGAGATGTTGGATAACTTGGTTGACTCCATGCCCAAGAGATGTACAACGGTCGTTAAATCCAAAGGTCACCCAACAAAATATTAGGGACGTTATTTTTTCATGTCATGCCGTTACTTTGTCATGCTTTCTGTTTCGCAGCACATTTCTGCGCATAACGTGAGTTCTATTTAAGCTATTCCCATTCTGTAAAATGATTTGGATTCTGCATAAAATTTGCTTTCCAATAATGTACCTATTACCCATATTCTCTGCATATTTACTTTTGTAACAACACTCAAACCTCAAAAACTTCAAAAATGTCCAGAGTTGCTATTAATTTTTCCCATACTGTATGTTTGTTATTATAAATATTTTGATGTTATGCTTCTCCAAAGGTATACGTGATAGAAAAAAAGAACTGAAAACAAACTCAAAATCAGCATGAAAATTATTGATATCATTTATTGTTGTTTAGGGAAACATGAAAAAGGTAAAATTTGTCAAACAGCGTAGTCAGTAGGAAGGCACCATGAATGACGGAAACCTGAAGGGTAGTACTGGACAAAAAGAAAAGAAAACTGCAAAATGGCTAATTAACGAACACAAACTAAATATATTAAATAAAAAATAAAACGAGGGGAATGTGCAGAACCTTGGAATTCTGTTAAGAATGAACCATAGATATTTCGAGCAAAATAAAAAAATATGCAAAACAAAAGAAAAAGGAAATCCAGAGTAGTTTATGAGAATTTTTAAAAGAATCGGATTTGCATTGCTCTAATTTAATGTAACTTATTTTGATGGCAAACAATTCAAAACCGATATACCAATTTCCGCGAAAACCCTTATACACCCATTTTCAATAAAGTGAATTGACACTTGGAAAAGGAACTTCAAGATAATAGCTGCAAAATTTTGTTGTTTCCACCAAAAAGATATTTCTTTTTTTTTATTGAAAATTTAACGATCACCGCAAGCAGCTCAGTGAGTAATGAATAGTCGACCGACCCTAGTTTAGGGCCACTGGTTCAAGAAAGGGAGAGAACCAGTGCCGCAAGATAAAAACAACATCCATGCCTCACCGGGATTCGAATCCGGACCCTTTGTCGGTCGAATGATCAGAAGCCAGCGCTAAGGCTACCGCGTCACCGGGACGGCCGAAAAAGAAATGACGGAAGGAGCAAAAATCACGGAAAAGGAAGTCATTAAATTATATTTTTCAAAAAAAATGAAATACTTGAATATTTTACAAATTAAAGTACTTCATATTATCTTACATGATATAATCTTATACAATTGCTGGATAATTTAGAGGCAATTCTTGTGACAAGAGAAATATCTGATAAACTGCCCAATGTCTTTGGTAATGGATAAAAAGGCCGGGTTCCGTTGTGTTACCCAAACTACAGTCCGTCACATTCAATTGTCAACCTCTGTTCTCACCATTATTAGTGCCATGAAGAAAAGACAAGTAAAATTAATCCCACGGTGATTACTTCACTCGTGATGTAAAAGAACAGCATATTCATCGCTGATCCAAAATTTGTTCAAAAACAGCGCTGACTGCATTGAAAGCAAACTGTTTCAATCTTGTTACATCCTTACATGAGACGCGAAAGGATGGAATATTGAATCTAGCATACAATTGCTCGACATATAAGTGCCACATTCAACAGCAATTGTGTAATCATCTTCTCAAAGAGCCTGCAAATTTCCTTCTCCGGTAAAGGAAATTGAATCCGCACCTTCCGGTTTTCATTCGAGAATGATTCAACTACACCACTCAGGGCAACTAATTTCCAAACAACTGAAGCTAAAGAATGTGACCAAAATTCAGATATGCGCCATTCGAAATCCAACGGGGTGGCACGCTTTAACAGGAATCGTGTACTGCAGCTTTATGGGGATACTTAAAGCTTTATGGGGATACTTAAAGCTTTATGGGGATGAGATTTTCAACTTTCCCAAGAAGCTATAGGTAAACATGGCGCTTGTGAGCCAAAAATATACAAAAAAAAAATACGTTTCTATAACTACCATGTATTTTCGCATATTTCAGCATTAATTTCTGTGGATAAGTTTAAGGCATTTATCTTAAGTGACGCGCTGAAACTGCGGGCTCATGTGCAAAAAGTTAACCTAGGATATTTCATAAAGGAAGGGTGAATAAAAACGAAGCGATCCCTAAGATTTTTAATGAATTGAGTTGTAGCTCTAAATGTTGGAGGCATGCCTAAAAAAAGGAACGAACTACGAACTTGACAGGAAAGGAGAGAGAAAGATCTTGGGTTGAAATTTGTCAACATGGAAAACGAGTCAGATCCGCTTGCTTAGTGTTCTTCCAACTGTTTGGTAACATAGCTAACAGCAAATGAAGTTATTTAGTTGGAATTTTACCTGGGGGAAAGATGATATTATCTTCGGCTGTAACGTATACATATAACAGAAATACAGTAATGCATTTCACAGTAAACGCGTTAGCTTCGGATTTGACCAGAGCAATCTGGTAAAAGCAGAAAGATCGCCGATTAGCTAGGATTGTAGAGGTTTGTTCTCTACAATAAGGGAAGAGATGCTCCTCTCTCATAGCTTACAGAAAAAATGAATCAGTTGAAAACTAGTAATAGGTAGGTTTTTAAGAATAGATTGTTCCAAAAAAATAAGAGCTAATTATTTTTTCAGAATGTTGTAAGGGTAATTGAAGATTACTTAAACTGTCTGTAACATACATTCCCGGACGATGGAGAAAGGAAAGAGCATCAATATCCCTTTTAAATAATTACTTAATGTTGTTATGGATGTTTAAACAGCAGAATAGAAAGAAAAGTGGCATCATCAGCCATATTTTACGCAGAAGGTTAGGTTAGCAGTATCCAACTGAAAGGATACATGTTTCCATTTGTCATGATAATCAACAGCCCTCTTTCTAGAGAACAAATTTCATAAATTCTATGAAATTTGTCTTCTGGAAGAGAATACAAATGGCTGTGTCGAACTCTTGAGATTTCATTAAAATATGCTTTATCTTTTCGAAGCAGAATTATGCTGAGAAACGAAACGGTGGTGTGTCTGATCAGGAAAAAGGAAATTCGGGTTCTAATCCTGCTCCGGGAGGATGAAGCTTTCAAATTGTCTGAAAAGCATTCGAAGTTAATTTCCTCATATCCATGCCATAATACTATTAATTTTGCTTGCTAACCTTCATGCAATTTGAATGTTTTTTCATTCTGTAATTTTCAAAATAGCAAAGTGAAAGCAGCTAACTCACCGCGTACGTACGAGAGAAGCCTCAGGCATTGCCATCTGGCCATTGGCCCGATGTTGGCATGGGTGGTGTGTTGGTCTGATTACACTGGCTGTCACTTCCCCGAAAACAGTGACCCTAAATGAGGAGCGATCGAAAGCTTACAGACTTAAGAGTTGCTCATTGTGGTCGTTAAACGCGCTAAAAAAAAAAAAAAAAAGGAAACCAAGACATTTTGTATACAGGAATAAAACTCTGGAAGAGTTGATAGTGTAACGCCTTATACGTGTACGTATGTTCCTTGTTTTGTTGAAAAAAGCTAATCCGTTGATTTTTTTATACAGGAATATAATTTCTGAAAACGTTGTTAGTGTAACTCTTCTTCTTCATGTGTTTGAAAGAGCAACCGTGACTAGACAGACGTACAACGATGTCAATCTGCAAAAATATATTGAGAAAAGGTAATCCCTTAATTTTGTATATGGTTTATTGTTTTCTTTCTTGTACATGTAAGTACATTCAGGCACAAAAATTAAGGATAAACATATTAGTTTGGACTCTTCCACCCTTAGGACTGTAACCAAAATACACTAGATATGCAGCATATTGAACAAAACGGACGTTCAGAACGAAAAAACGCTAGAAGAACTGCTACTATTGTCAAAATAAAGAAAAACAGTTCTCCGGAGCTAATTTGCAATGCGCATCTCGTGCAATATACAAACGTTTTATGGCGAATCAAGTGTTCAATGTCCTGTAGTTTTCCTGTCATAGCGACACATGCAGTACAGCGGCTGGGCATACTCAGCACCAGATTATCAAACTGTGCTTGAAGTATGGAGTCCCACTCTTGCCCTCAATGCTGACCAAAGTTCCAGAAGAGTTCTAAGAGGTGGATGACGTTATGCAATACATATCCCGAGTGTGTCGCATGCGTGCTGAATAGGCTTCAAATCGGGTAGGCGAGCTGGTCTCTGTAAGCGAATGATATACTAGTTATTCCTCCACTACGGCGGCTTGATGAAGACGTGCGTTGTCATCCATGCCCGAACTCAGGTCACTTTTTACCTGTAAATAGCCGGACATGTTTTTGCAGAATGACATCATGGTACGTCTGATTTTCCACGGTTTCTCGTTCAAACATATGGAGGGGTGTACGTTGACTTAACATTATTCCGCCCACACTAGAATTCCATGGCCGCCAAAACAATGATGTTTAAGGATGGTGGACGTGGTGTACCGGTTCCCAGGTCTTTATTTATTTTATCTGAGTTTTTGCATTCATGCAAAAACTCAGATAAAATTTGTCCTATATTGCTGTACTTTGATGTTTCCTGATGTGTTTTTTTTTTTTTGGTGTCCAAGACTTATTTTATTCAAACTCACATCAACTCCCAGCTTACGGGCTAGAAATAAAGTGCTACGTCATATTCATTCATACGTAATAGAGTAGAGTTGCAAAGTATGTAGAAAATGACAGAAACCTTATTTTGAAAAATAAATATTGTTTAACTCAATTCTTTTCACACACCATTTCAAATAATAACCCCCTGCCGCCCCGGTGGCGCAGTGGTCTAAGGCGCTGGCCTCTGATCATTCGTCCGTTAGGGGTCCGGGTTCGAATCCCCGTCAGGCATGGATGTTGTGTTTGTCTTACGGTACTGGCTCTCTTCCTTCCCTGGAACCAGTGACCCTAAATTAGGGACGGGCGACTGCTTATAGCGCATTGAGTTGTTCACGGTGGTCGTTAAACCTCCAATAAAAAAAAATAATAATAACAACCCGGACAACGTTTTGAAGCTTATTTCACAGATTTGTTGAAGTAAACATCGTGTGTAGGGAGCATTCATTACGAAAACGGCAAAGACTCTACCAAAATCTGGAACAACCGTTTCATTTAAGGACTTCAAGGATAGCTTTGCTAAGCAGATATCAAGAATAAACTTTGTTAAGAACTCCATTGTGCTTTTTTTAAGTGAAATCAAAAAAACATCTTTACTTAAGACAAGTAGAAAGTCAAGAACTGAATTTTGATAAGAATAAACGAAGAACAACACTGTTAAAAAGGAGAAGATTAACATAATTTTTTTCAAGACAAATGCAGTACAAAATTTGTAAGACAAGAAAGTAACATGCCAGGCAGAAACGAAGAGGCAGTTATATTATATGATCCAATGGAATTTATGGGGGATAAGTTGTTTTACGGTGAATGTTTGTTTTGTACTATTATTCTAGCTGGAAACTTATTTGCAAAGTCGTACAACTGTCTAAGAATAAGACTTAAATTTCTGAAGTAAACTTAATTCACTGAAATTTCGCTGAGTTACTTTAGATGGATTTCGAACAATTTCGATTCGTTGCAGCTGTATAAAACGTGAATTAACTAGCTAAGCACTAGGAATAATAAAGACTTGATGAAAGTCAGTAAATCGTGCTTATGGATCTCTCTATTTATTTATTTATCACAGCCTCTCCTTGACAAATGTCAACCCCGCCTTCTCGTGGTGCATCCTGTTCCCACTAAAGGGGCTCTGACGACCGCCAATAGCGGTATAACTATACCATCGGGATCAGAAGAAATGCTATCCCACACTCACCAACCCGCTTGGCCAGCGTGGTGAGTTATGGCCAAACACCTCCAAAATGACTCTACAACTAAAATCTTGGCCCTCAGTCTCCGGCAGCTGGAATGTACCTGGCCAAGGCAGCGGCCAGTGCGACATGAAGGCAGAGGGTGCTAAGAATCCCCGGAGGACCGGACTAGGCTGCCATTTGATGCTGACCTTGGCTACCTATAACGGACGCTCCCTATCTTCTCATTCAAGGCTTCTTGAATTGGAAGAGGAACTACAAAGGATCAAGTGGGACATCGTCGGGCTAAGTGAGGAAAGGAGAAAAGGAGAAGATCTCATTGAACTGAAAAGTGGACATCTCTTCTATTATCGTAGGACAGATACTGGCAGAACTAGTGGTGTTGGATTTATAATAAACAAGAAACTGAAGGATAAAGTGGTAGAAGTTGAAAGTTCCTCTGACAGAGCTGCACGACTCGTTATCCAACTCTCGAGAAGATACCAGGCTCAGATTATTCAAACTTATGCACCCACCACAAGTCATCCTGAAGAAGAAATTGAAGAATTTTATGAGGAAATTCGTCATCTAAATAATAAAGGTAAGCAGCACTTGAAGATAATTATGGGAGATTTCAATGCAAAAATAGGGCAACGGCAACAGAATGAAACTTCAGTAGGTAAATTCGGTCACGGCAACAGAAACCAGCGTGGAAATACTCTCGTTGAGTTTGCAGAGGCAGAAGGATTTTTTTCATCTTGAACTCCTTTTTCAAGAAAAAGCCACACAGGAAATGGACATGGAGACATCCAATTGGGACGACAAGTGAAATTGATTTTATTATGTGTAACAAAAAATTCGTCATCGAAGACTGCAGTGTGCTGAACAAGTTCAACACAGGTAGTGACCATAGATTGGTGAGATGTAAGATGCACCTCAACACTAAACTGGAACGTGGCAAGCTCATAAGACAAACAAAAGGTATTGACATAACCAACCTTAAAAAACACCATAATACTTTCAAGTTGGAACTGAAGAACAGATTCTCTGCTTTAGAAGGCCTAACATCGGAAGAAGTGGATATTTCGGAAGTTAACAGAAAAGTAACCAAAGCTCTAATGGAAACAGCAACAAAATTAGCTGGGTCTAAGAACAAGTTGCATGTGAACAAATTATCAGGAAAAACCAAAATGTTGATGCAAAAAAGAAGAGAGATGAGGACAACTAAAGAAGATGTGACTTCCAAAGTGGAATATATAGAGCTATGCAAGACAACACGAAAAAGTATCACTGAAGACGTAAGGAAATTCAACTGTGAGCTAGTGAGGAAAGCAATTGAAAACAACCAAAGCCTTAAGATAGCAAAGGGACATCTCAGTAAGGGAAGAAAACAGATTATGGCTCTGAGAAAAGAAGATGGTTCTATAACAAGAAGTAGAGGCGAAATTTTGACAAGAGTGAAAGATTTCTACTCCAAATTATATGAAAGGGATGATACATGTACTCCAGACATCATGAAAGGTACCAGAGTTCTTCCAGTCCTCCCAGCAGAAGTTGCTCATGCAATCAAGAACATGAAGCGGGAGAAAGCTCCAGGAGAAGATGGAATTACTATAGACATCATACAAGAAGCAAGTGGAGAAATTGAAACAGTACTCGCCCAAATTTTCACTCGATGCCTTAATGAAGGGAAGATTCCTGAGGATTGGAACAATGCTACAATGATCCTGCTACATAAAAAAGGTGACATTGAGGATCTCAGGAACTACAGACCTATCAGCCTCCTATCAGTGGTTTATAAAATCTTCACTAAAGTTCTTTCACACCGCTTGAAGGTAACACTGGACATGGCTCAACCGAGAGAACAAGCTGGATTCAGGAATGGCTACAGCACAATAGATCATGTCCACGTACTGAGAGAACTAATTGAAAGAGCGAGGGAATATGAACTTCCATTGTGCATGGCTTTTATCGATTATGAAAAAAGCCTTTGATTCGGTGAAACCATCAGCAGTTACCACGGCTCTGAAATCCTGCGGTATTGAAGATGCATACATTAATATTATTAATAACATCTATGAAAATGCAAGTGCAAAGATTCGGCTGTTTGAAAATACAACACACATAAAAATTGGAAAGGGAGTGAGACAAGGTGACACCATATCTCCGAAGCTCTTTAGTGCCACATTGGAAAATGTCTTTCAATCACTGAACTGGGAAAACAAAGGGATAAAGATTAATGGAGATTATCTAACCCACCTTCGTTTTGCTGATGACGTAGTCATTTTTGCAACTACCCAATCAGAGCTGCAGAGTATGATCCAGGAACTTGCTGACAAGAGTAAAGAAGTGGGATTAAAAATGAACTTACAGAAGACAAAAGTGATGTTCAATGCTTTTACAAGAAATGAAGATTTATCGATTGATGGAGAAAAACTGGAGATAACAGATACGTATGTTTATCTTGGACAGCAGATATCAAGTGAGGGTCACATTGATGAAGAAATTAATCGGCGTACAAAACTTGCCTGGAGAGCTTTTGGAAGAAACAGCATAATTTTCAAGAGCAATATGCCACTATGTCTTAAAAGAAAAGTGTTTGATCAATGCATCCTTCCAGTGCTTACGTATGGTGCAGAGACGTGGACCTTAACTAAAAGAGACATACAAAGGCTGCAGACAACTCAAAGAAGCATGGAGAGGTGCATGCTTGGTATAACCAGGAGAGATAAGAAGAGGAACTCGTGGATCCGAAAAATGACGAGAGTGGAAGTCATCATGATCAGAGTTAAATCCCTGAAATGGCAATGGGCTGGACATACTGCCAGAAGGACAGACCATAGATGGACAGCCGAAATTTTAGATTGGATTCCAAGGGACAGGAAAAGACCCAGAAAAAGACCACATGGGAGATGGGTGGATGAAATTCGTAAAAATACGGGAGTGACATGGAGGAGACTGGCACAAGACAGACCGTTGTGGAGGAAACTTGGGGAGACCTCCGTCCAGCAGTGGATTGATAATGGTTGACAATGATGATGGCCGCCCCGGTGGCGCAGTGGTCTAAGGCGTTGGCCTCTGATCATTCGTCGGAAGGGGTCCGGGTTCGAATCCCGGTGAGGCATGGATGTTGTGTTTGTCTTACGGCACTGGCTCTCTCCCTTCCCTGGAACCAGTGACTCTAAATTAGGGACGGGCGACTGCTTATAGCCCATTGAGTTGCTCACGGTGGTCGTTAAAAAAAAAAAAAAAAAAAGAAAAAATGATGATGATGATAATTAGTCAAAAACACAGTGCTGTTAATATTCTTGATCACATAGAGTGTCAACTGCAGAATATGAGCTAATTATTTATATACTTAGCTGTATTACGAGACTGTATGCTCCTTAATACAGCTGTCCGTAAATAAATAATCAATTACTGTGCTTCAAACATAATTTGCGTTTACAAGTCATATAATAAACCGTGCTACCGCCAAAAACATGTAACACGAGTAATCTGGGTATATAACTAATCTCGTAATAACAAGTGCTTGTGCCAAACAGTAATTAGTTGGCTTTGATATTTAACTAACACTGTAGGCTAATCGATGGACTCTCAGCAATCGCCCGTCACTAATTTAGAGTCACTGGTTTTTGAGAAGGGAGAGAGCCAGTGCCGTAAGAAAAGCATAACATCCATGCACCAACAGGATTCGAACCCGAGCCCATCTCTGAGGAATAGTCAGAAACCAGTGTTAAGACAAATGTGCCACCGAGGCGGTAGTACCAAACAGTACTCTCTCTAAACAGTCATATTCGTACAATCAGAACCTCAACCTTTATCTTCAGCTTTCGGCTACGTCATTACTCTTTGGCCTGCTGTCGGGTTGCAAAGCACAATTTCATAGAGAGAGAAAACGTAACTTTTAGGCTAATAAAACCCTTCCCGAGCATAAATCAAAATTTGCGTTAGAAGAAAGGAACTAAAGAAGAAGGTAGAATTCGAGCATTCGTCACGAGTTCAGAGTCTGTAGAGCATTAAGCTTCCTAGAGTTTTTATAGGCAGTTCATACGAAATAAAAAATGTATCGCATATATTTCGCAACAGTTTTAAGTATTTCGAGCTTTTTCTACAGACGTTCTTCACCTCATTATGCATATTTTAAAACCAGCGTGACATAATTATATATTCTGAGCGGAACAGATGGCCGAATGGTTTAGGGTGTTGGCTGCAAAACTTTCATTTTGTTAGGTTTTTCTTCCAATAACATACGATACAAATATTCTATTGTTACAGAACTGGTCACTCTTACTTGTTTAAGATTCAAATGGAGGTTTTTGAAACCAAAATGTTGCCTGAAGTGAATTAATTTTGCTGTCCAATAAATAAATGAAATAAACAGAATTTAGACGAAAGTGCTTAAAATGCATAAAGTGGTAATTTACACAGTGCCTACCGTTGGGAAATTCGTCTTCAAGTAATTCGCTACCAAAAGCCCATGAAATCCAAATTTTAGAAAATCTTTCACAGTGTTTTAGCTTTGTGCGTACCCCAGACGCAGCACTCCAAGAAATAAGAGATTATTATATTTTGATTTTGTTTTAAGAACCAAAATTTGAAAACACGAAAGATATCAAAAACGAAAAGTTTTAAATTTTAATAGGAAAAACGAATTTAAAATATAGAACAGGAAAAAAGAAATAAACTTAAATGCAGCAACGCATTATAGGGAAATAATTCATTCGAAGAGCAGCGAGATGTTCAATACATTTTCTGTTTCTCTCTTCTCTATTTTCTAAACACAAATGAGCAATGTATTATGTATATTTTTTTCGTAAATCTTGATATTAGTATGCTCTGTTTAAATACAGTCTATTTATTTGCGACACAAATTTAATACATAGCAATTTGTTATCTTCTTCGTTGCATTAATTTTAATATAATGAAGCGTTACTTATTGAAAAATTAATAAGCACACAGAAGTACTGTTATATGGTTATCCCTCTATATTTTTCGCTCTTTAAAAGTATATATTTATAAATATACCTTTAAAATGCTTCTAGACAAATTGTGGTCAACTATTTTCAATCAAAAGAAGAACAGTATCGTTTTTTTTATTGTAAGCCACAAACGGTTTACTAACTATTAATTAAACAGTATGTTTTCGAAGTAAATAACAGCAGTACCGGTGGCGCAGTGGTCTAAGCGATGGATTCTGATCACTGGTCCGAGATGTGTCAGGGTTCTAATCCCGGTGAGGCATGGATGTTGTGTTTGCCTTACGGCACTAGCTCTCTCCCTTCCCTGGAATCAGTGGGCCTAAATTACAGACGGGCAGCTGATTATAGCCCCACTGATTTGTTCACAGTGGTCGTTAAACCACAATCAAATAAAAAAAATGATTTTATTGTGTTCCTGCTTTTCAAAGCTCCCTATCTGCGTTAAGGGTACAGAAAAGGAGGTAACACACCGATTTTATTTTTTTACTTTCCGATGAAAGGACTCAAGAGTTGTTTACTTTAACAAGACAAATTCGATATTTCCAAGCTTTGTTCAGAAACTGTTTATTCTTGGTGTTGTTGGCATTTGCCAAAAGTATCCTTTATGTAATGCGATACCGGTGTTTATTGTTGTGAACTTGAACACTGCACTGAGTAAGAATTTCTTAATCGCAGCTATCGGGAAAGAAAAGGTGTTTCAATTTGAGATGAAATTTGAGAAATGTTATTCTTGCTGAGAAACACGACAATACGAAGAATAAAACGTTTTCTGTACACTGAATGCGAATATATTTAAAAATGACTACAGAGAAGTGGTTGAACATTAAGTGTAGGATTGCAACAGTTCATTGTTGATGTCACAGCGATAAACTGAGGTATAAAGAGTATCGCTGCTTTTTAAATTTCTATAAAAAAAGCTAAACTTCCCACAAATTTTCAATATCCGTATGTTCAACGGACATGACCTTGCATCAGCGCATGTGCTAATTATACTGCAACTTTAGTAGAGTATGTGCTAATTATACTACACCTTTAGTAGAGTATGTGCTAATTATACTGCAACTTTAGTAGAGTATTTCTTAGGGAAAGCTCAACATTATTCAGGGCGAGGCTAAGCGTCCCCATGTGGCCCTCAGGCAACCGCCCTGATTTAATCATAGAATATTGCATTAGTTTTCCTGGTGATATTTTGCATTTTTAAGAAGTAGTTACTCCTATCAGCCAAATAGCCAGAACAGGACATAATCATTTTAACACGTGGGTAATTTATAAGCTGAGTTAATGCTGCATTGGAAGTGTTATGTGGAAAAAGGTTATTTTAGTACAATCAACGGTTCTTCTTTCGATATTCGAAATACGTTCGTAAGATCTTTAGCAACTTCATCTTTATGTTGTTGATCTAGTAACGTAGTTTTTAGTCAAATACTCTTTCAGATCTTTTCCTTGCTAAAGAAATAAAAAGTGATTATTTCCAAAGAGACGAACGCTGAACAAGGTGAAAGCTGAACCTTTCATTACATATATCAAATTAAAAAAAAATTTACTGAACAATAAGAAATACTTATATTTTTTCACAATCAACGGTAATTCGGGAAACATTTGCAAAATATTTTTAATATAATTCAATCTACTTAAGTATACTTCTTCTAATATCATGTTTCAATCTGCTAAAGAAGATTTATTTTAATATCACAATTCAATCTGCTTAAGGAAATTTCACTCCGTTATGGCTGATTGATGGTTTGCTGTGATTGGCTGATTGACCTTTCACGGTTATTTTCAGTTACTAACTAAAACGTTCACTTCCAAGTCGTATTATTTTACAAATCTCTTAAGTTCTACCAGTGGTATGAAATCTGGTAGTAACATAAGTTTGAATTATCTGTTCTATAACGAATACCTTTTTGTAGAATGTAAAGAATGGTAGTACAACTCTTACTGTGGGACAACCAATTTGGCTGTTCATGAATCGGGCATCACTGGTTCAAAGAAGATGTCAATCAGAAGGGAACTTTCGCCCGATTTAGAGTGGTGGCCAAAATTTTAGAAACATTTTGAAAATTTCATTTTTCTCAACTTTGCAGGCTTATAGGAAATTTTATTTCACTAAATGCAAATATTTATATACCAACTGAAAGATAATTTAATGCTGAATTCAATACAATAAAACAAATTCAAATGTCTGCAGTACAAAAAAATCGCTATGCTGCTAATATTGCTATCATGATAAGTCTACACTACAATCCGATCATATGATGTCTCATTGAGCAAACAAGTGTTTGAAGATCTGCTTTTGCTAATACGTGCTGCCAAGAAGAAATTATAGCCTCAATTACTTACAATTATTGATACAGACAAACGTGGAAAGAGCGATGATTTCTGTTTTTATTAAACGCGGAAAGAGCGATGATTTCTGTTTTTATAAACGTGGAAAGAGCGATGATTTCTGTTTTTAAAACCGTAGAAAGAGCGATGATTTCTGTTTTTATAAACGTGGAAAGAGCGATGATTTCTATTTTTATAAACGTGGAAAGATTTGTGTTTTTATAAACGTGGAAAGATTTGTGTTTTTATAAACGTGGAAAGAGCGATGATTTGTGTTTTTATAAACATGGAAAGAGCGATGATTTGTGTTTTTATAAACGTGGAAAGAGCGATGATTTGTGTTTTTATAAACGTGGAAAGAGCGATGATTTGTGTTTTTATGTACGTGGAACGAGCGATGATTTCTGTTTTTATAAACGTGGAAAGAGCGATGATTTCTGTTTTTATAAACGTGGAAAGAGCGATGATTTCTCTTTTTATAAACGTAGAAAGAACGATGTTTTCTGTTTTTATAAACGTGGAAAAAGAGATGATTTCTGTTTAAGGGTCCTAGTCCAAGTCAATTGTGTGTATTAATTATTCATTCGCCTCCAGTCGTCTGTTCAGTTGCTGCCTTACATCTTTCGTGAATCCCCAGCATTGTGCTGGGCTTCAAGAAGCAACCTGCCATGTGGTTTGGCAGTTAGTCGTTCGTGAATCTGAAGAATTCGAGGCAGATGTGGTGCAGTGGTAGCATGTCCAGCGCGTAACTGGAAGACCCTGGGTTCGATTCCCGGTGGCAGCCGATGAGAATTTTCCCGTGACTCAATTATAAATGTGGAAAGAGCGATTATTTTTGTTTGATGTTCCTAGTCCACGTCAATTGTGTGTATTAATTATTCATTCGCCTCCAGTCCTTTGTTCAGTTGCTGCCTTCCATCTTTGGTGAATCCCCGCATTGTGCATGGCTACAAGAAGCAACCTGCCATGTGGTTTGGCAGTTAGCAGTTCGTGAGTCTGGAAAATTCGAAGCCGCTGTGGTGCAGTGGGTGCATGTCCAGCGCGTAACTGGAAGATCCTGGGTTCGATTCCAGGTGACAGCCGTGACTCCCTTATAAATATGGAAAGAGCTATGATTCCTGTTTAATGCTCAATTACGTACATTTTATTTGATGGACGCCTCTTTCGTACAAAGTTTTTCAAACGGTGCCCGAAATTTTCTATCGGGCTCAGATGAGGCTGTTTTCTGGCCACGTCATCAACGGAATGACCTTTGTGTGAACCACTGTTTGCATATTTGTACTGTGTGGTAGGTGGCTGAATCCTGAGGGAAAATAAATGGTGCATTGTAGCGAAAGCGATCTCCGATGGAAGGTGGCAGTTTTGGTTCCAAAATGGTGTCAATATATTTTCTTGCGTTCAGCGTGCCGTTCATTACGTGAAGGTGCCAACACCATCTGCTATCATACATGCCCAAATGGTAACGCTTATTGGGTGCTTTACATTTGCCTCCATTTAGTTAGGATGTAGCTCTTCTCCCACTCGATGTCTCACATATTTTTATCCATCACTATCAAGTAAGGATATCTTACTTACGTCACTCCAAATAACTTACTTCCATTGATCTTCTGTACATGCATGCAATGTATTCTTTGGCCCACTGTAGTCGTCTCTTGCGCTGCTGTAGAATCAGATATGGATTTTTTCTCGAATCCTACTTTTTAGTCCCATACCTGATAGTCTTCTCCTTATCGTTCTTGAACAGACAGAAATACCAGTTGCATCCAGTTCACTTCTGATGGCTTCAGATGAAATTATTCTGTCCTTGAGACACATCCTTTTAATTATCATGTCATCAACAGATCTTGTGCAATTTTCCTGCTTTGGCTTTTAATGACTTTGTTTCCTAATAAGCTAAACACAACTTTCGCACTCGAGATGCCGTCCCTGTACCACCTGCTTGCCTTGCAACTTCAGTGTAGGAAAGACCCGATTCACGTAATGCAACAATTTAGCTTCTTTTCTTGGGTGTCCAATAAACTCTTTTCGTTAGTGATATTGCTCTATTTATTATTTACACTTTAAATTTCAAGAAATGCTAAAAGTATGCACACAATCTCCAATTGCGTTTCACTTACACCGATAATCGCTTTATTCTACCGAACAAAAAGCAAACCCCAGCAAAACTGATTTTTTCCAACTTGATGTATGATGTAATGCAGCTACTGCCACTTTATTGATCCCAAGAAGAAGGACTGTGATTGGCTAGCGAGGTTTGCACTCACATTCCTCTTCTTGACTGCATCCACCTGTTTGTTTTTTTAGACTAAAATAAGCATAACTCTTTTTGTACTTCAGATACATCCATTCTGTTTTTTGTATTGAATTCAGCATTAAATAATCTTTCAATTAATATATAAACATTTGAATTTACTGAAGCATAGCCTGCAAGCCTGCAAAACATGAAATTTTCACAAAGTGTCCACAATTTTGGCCACCACTGTAAGTAATGGTAACCACCGCTCATGTAGTTATAGCCACTGAATCTCAAAGTTCGACCACTTTGGGTATTCCTTTTTTACTGTCTTCTGTTTTGGGCAGCAGACAGGTCACAGTCCATAATGTCGAAACTAATTGTTATGGTTTGAATTGCGAAGACAGTTTTAGGAATTCATCCGAATTTAACCTATTATCTCGGAGGGATGATGTCTGAGCGACATCGAGCTTATTTCAGTGGTAAGATCGTGCACCATGCACCGGAAGAAAAGACTTTTGTTAAGCTCTTATGCAGGACAAGAAGTGTAACGTACCAGGAGATGTGACGTACCTGCCCGAAGGACGCACACGATATAAAGGCAGATAGGAATCAGAATACAACGTCCGCGTAGCTCAATTGGTAGAGTGCCTTATTCCGGAATGAGGGGATCCGGGTTCGAATCCGAGCGTAGACCAGAAATGACGGAGAAATTTACTTCGTTATAATGGCGCCCGAACTATCCGGATGACCCGACCGTTCAAAATCTCGCATTGGTGTGATGTTCTTTCCACATCGTGAGATAGGAAAAATAAGAGAATCCCTTCTCCAGCACTTCGAAAAAAATTAAAATAAGGGGGAGATGATGTAACGTACCAGGAGATGTGACGTACCTGCCCTAAGGACGCACACGACATAAAGGCAGATAGGAATCCGAATAAAACGTCCGCGTAGCTTAATTGGTAGAGTGCCTTATTCCGGAATGAGGGGATCCGGGTTCGAATCCTGGCGTAGACCAGAAATGACGGAGAAATTTACTTCGTTATAGAAGGCCTGTGTAGCAGTTGACTAAGTGAGAAGATTTAGATCTGTACGAGCAAAATAAGTTCATAGAAAGATAATGCATCCTGGTTTTGTTTATAATTTAATTGTGGAAACATATCTGGAAAGAGCAAGATTCAATAAAACACTCTATTCTGCCGTAGAAGAAAATTTCTGATTTCCAGACCAACAATTATTGTGAGTGTAATACATACCTCTAAGAGAATTATTCTTATGCAGCTAATGTACTCTCAACAATTCTCTAAAGATCAATATTTAAAAGTTTTCATATATACCAAGTCATTTGATGGAATCCATCCAATATTTGAGAAGAACACATTTCCAGAACTGAAACATTCAGAAATCGTATTTCTGCTTTTCAAGAACGTAAAAGACAAAATTCCTGAATATTACTTAGCTGGTTTCTTATTCTAGACAAATAAACATACAATGGCACGAACCACGTTTAAGGGCGACCGCATTCTTTCGGAGCACGCAAGAAAACGTTCTGCTGCAATTTCCCTCATTCATTCATGCCGGAGCTTCAAAGTTCTTTGGTTTCCTTGTATGCTTTTCTAAGAAATTAATCGCGTGGCAGATGTAATTCTCTAGAAATTTTGGCGAACGACTGCCTCCGTTTATCTACTTTTAAAGACTTAAAATATCAGTTCAAACTTCTAGCAACTGTTGCTACAGCAGCTGTAAAGGTTCCATAACTTAAAATAGTCAAAAGAAGAAAACTTTAAGTTATTTTAACAGTAAAAAGTAGTGGTGTAGTGCAATTAAGTTTTGTGCTTCAGTTTCATCAATGGTCTTCACTTTGTGGGTGATTTGTCCGTAAGGTACTTTCGGTACCAAGCGAAAACACTCGCAATCTGTGGAGATAATTCCATAGGAATTACATGTGTATCTGTGGACGTCCGAGCTGCCATGCACGTTTATGTAGATGTGTGAGTGCAACCGCTAAGATATTTCTTGGTGAATTAATTCTTTGAACTTACCTTCGATTCAGCAAGGCACTTGGAATTATCATTCCGTAAAATATCTGGACATTCACTCGACATCGTACCCACTATGGAATGGATATTATCCATCGAACCTTTGTCTTCCTTCAAATGAATTTCATCTGGAACAAGAAATATTACGTTTATTCAACGTGTTATACAAATGCTGCTGTTAGTGTATCCAGATATATCACCATTATTAAGATACATTTTCTGATCAAAAGTATCCGGACATTTGCCTATTCACAAAACATAATAAATCACTGTAATGGTAGAATAAAATGTCGACTAAACACGATAAAAACAAATATAGTGCACAACGTAGCACATGTTAAAACACTTTAATTCATGTCCAAAGTTTAGACACTCAGTCAACAGGCCCACAGACCTTAATATGTAAGTTCATTGCCGTATGTTCCAAGAGTCACTAACATTTTTAAAACTAAGTATAAACCTCTCAATATTGATATTAGTCTCAAACCTCGAAACATTTTTAGTTTGATTAGGAAGGACCGGGACCCTGTTGCATTGTGGAACACAAGTCCGGCATATACTCAGTTTCTCTACAGGCTGTCAACCCGGAGGCACAGGGTACTGTTTACATCGGTTTCACTAAGAGGTGTTTAAGCACCAGAATAAAAGAGCACAAGCATAACGTCAAAACTGGAAGCATATCAATTACTTTGCCCCATTTGTTGGCGTGCGGATCCCACTTTCCTAAGTAGGATGACGTTACTATCCTGAACATTCCAAGTAAACAATCACTCGTGCTTTTTATGGAAAGTTTGTATATTACCTCATTTGGATACAGCTGATGTAAAGATTATGTACCAAAAATGATATCCAAACCATGGACAAATGTGTTGGTTAGTAACTCTTTATGTTGGTGGGTATTTGAAATTGTTTGTTTTCAGCAATGTTCATTCATAGCTAGCGTGATTTATATGTTTGTGACGTCGCTCAACAGTATTTAATTCAATGTCCTTCTCCTGATGTTACACCGTATCATATGATGATGAAGACGATGTGTCTTCGAAAGATGTCATGAAGCGTATGGTGTGTTTTTATTATTAAAGTGTTTTAACATGTGGTGCGTTGTGCACTACATTTGTTTTTATCGTGTTTAGCCGACATTTTATTCTACTATTTGATTTTAACACGAATTAGTGTAATCAAATCCCTGTAATAGGGAAGGAACTATTATCGAGTTGGTCCGGTTTCTTAAAATGTAACACACTCCACTCTACTGGGAAGGTTCTCCTCTGGACTTCGGTACGTTGCTGCGGAAATATCTTTCCGTTCTACCACAATAGCATTGCCTTGTCGGGCTGTTCGAGCTGGCTGCCAGTGGGTTTGCTATTTCATCCTAAATAGGGAGAGATCGGGACTCTGTGCAGGTCAGTCAAATTCAACCACTCTCATTTCATACAACCATTCCTGCGCTGACCTCGCTCACTTTAATGGGGAATTGCCATTTTTCTAAAGGAAATGATCTTCACCGAACTGTTGTTATAATTTTGGGAGCACAGAATTGTCAAGAATGCCATTATATGCCTCAGCGTTATGGTACCCGGGCACTGGAACTGTAGTTCTTCTCCCGAACCATGAAAAAAATTCCTCAAAGAGTGATGCCTCCTTCACGAGACTTCACAGTTAGCACAACGCCGTTCGGCAGGCAATATTCTCCTGCCATGTCCACACTCAGACTCAGCCATAGGACATATAAATGGTGAAGGGTTATTCATCACTTCAGAGAGTGGGTTTCCTATGTTCATGAATCCGCATGTGCTAAGATTTACACGACTACAAACGACAGCTGACATTGACGTTCCTTATGTTATTATGCAGCTGCCACCTATGAAAATCCACTCGCTTCAAATCTCAACAAACTGCTACGGTGCTTTCCATACTTCCAGATGTATTTTGAAACTCCGTAGTGGTGTTGCAACCGCGTATGGGACCGCAGTAAGCGGTCCCGCTCTATTATTTTACGTATCCTACCTAAACAAAACCATCTAAAGTGACGAAGACCAATTGAACGTGCAGCGCCATCTATGAATGTCGGAAGAGTTGAGAGTGGATATTTAACAAAAAAACGTTTCGTTCAATTGTGTTGCAGAAATTACAGCGTACTGCAGAAATTACGAAGAAAGAATGTTCACGTACGATCCGAGAACCTCCTAGATCAAACTGTAATTAGTAAGTATCCGAGAAAAAGCAAACAAGACTAGTAAGCAGAAATATACGAGGCTATAAAGGCTGCAGACAACTCAAAAAAGCATGGAGAGGTGAATGCTTGGTGTAACCAGGAGAGATAAGAAGAGGAACTCGTGGATCCGAAAAATGACGAGAGTGGAAGACATCATGATCACAGTTAAATCCCTGAAATGGCAATGGGCTGGACATACTGCCAGAAGGACAGATCATCGATGGACAGCCGAAATTTTAGATTGGATTCCAAGGGACAGGAAAAGACCCAGAAGAAGACCACATGGGAGATGGGTGGATGAAATTCGAAAGTATGCAGGGGTGACATGGAGGAGACTGGCACAAGACAGACCGTTGTGGAGGAAACTTGGGGAGACCTTCGTCCAGCAGTGGATTGATAATGGTTGACAATGATGATGATGATGACACAGAGAAGAAAAATAAAAGAATAGAAAGAAGACTACTAAACAGGAATATTTCGCTTCGCATACACTTAAATCTTAAAGATATATCAAAATCTTGAAGATTCAGAACTGAAATACTCGCGGAAGCACACACTAGTTACTCCCTACAATGGCGGTTTCCAAAATATGCCAGAAGTAGCATGCTTTATGCCAGTCTATTCTCCTCCAATGCCTATGATCCTACCAGATCGCGATTGCGCTACTGTTGCTCCTAGGCATTTCCACTTCATAACAACACCAATTACAGTTGATCTCGGTAACTCTAGCACGAGAGATATTTCCCGAACTGACTTGTTGCTAAGTTGACATCCTACGACAGTGCCAGTCACTGAGCTCTGCCATACTGCCCATTCTGCTGTTCATGATTGTCTATGAGGTTTGCCAGGCCACGTGTGTCATTCCATACCAGTATGAGATACGGCTGTGACGTATATGGGCAAATCCACTATTCCAAAGAGGGGTGTACGGATATTTTTGATCATATGTATACGCACGAAACATGAATCTTGCTCTAGTGAAACACATTTAAAATATAAACAAGACAATATGTGTGACTGTTTCTCTCATTCTAAATGCATCATTCTTCAGGGAGCAGAAGCTGTTCCCCTAAGAGTGAGCATATACATCCAGCCAATGATATATATTGCAGTATCTGTGGATTCCCATAAGAAACTTTCATCCTTTTATTACGAAATGGTTTTAAAATAGCTTTCACATGGCCTGTTGACATCAAATGTTTATTTCGACCGCAGAAATACATTGTTAAACATTCTGTGGTAGGTTGCACCAAAAAGTGTTGCTACACTAGCTTCACCACTCTGAGAAAAGATGTACCACTGTGCGGTGCAAAAAAACCACAACAACTTGGTGCAACTTCGCCCCATGATATGGTAAAAAGTTGCACCATGTTGTTGGGTTTTGTTTTACCAACACATAGTATTGCTTCTTTTCTCATGAAGTGGTGCAGCTGCGGTAGCACCACTTTTTGGTACAACCTACCATGAAATTTTAACAGTGTATAAACTCAGATACTGCAATTCTTGCTTTTTTTAAAGTTTGAAGTTTATATTTCTTCAGGGTTCTACAATTTTTAATTGAGCCATTATACCATGGGTCTAAATGATATGTTTCGGTAATGCTTCAATTTCCGAGTTTGTATATGTTAAATAGGTTGTTTTTGAATTCGAAGGCTTCTTCGCTCTCAACTTTTGAATGTTGTTCAAAATGACGAACAGCTGCACGAATTAATGAAATTATTTCAATAGATATTCAATAATTAAACGTCAGACACATTTCAGTCAAAGCCTGTCTAAACTGGACATAAAGCAATGCACATTTTGTGAGTAAAAATTCGCCTTTTGGTTTCTGTAATAAAAACAAGTTGAAACAGGTGTTGCTATTGCATTTGTACTTATGTGCGGGTTACCATGGCAGTCTTAACACATTTCACAGTATAACTAATAAGCATTTTTAGTCTGAAGTTCTCCCGTACCTCGGGAAAATGATAGGGCTTTCCCTTTATAATCACGTTCGTTTGCATACTTTTGATGGATTTCAACGGACTCATAATTTCAATAGAATAGTTTGCAGAAGAATTAAACATCATAAAAAGCAACTTAAATAGAACCACACGAATTTATTTTCTTTCCATATGATCATAAATATCACGCTCCCTCGATACTTCAATTTTTCTGTACCTCAGGTGGTTTATTACGACTATGAATCTATCGTTCTTCTGTGACGTTCCATGATTCTGGTTTACGAAATGTTTTAACAACAGTGGAATATCGCGTTTCTTATCTTAACTTAATGCTCTTGGTAACTAAGAATGACAAAAATTTTTAGTAAAATTGGCAAAGTATGAAGCCAAAATGCATGTGGCATCAATCACCTGAGGAGATGGAAATGGGTAAAACGTGGACATTACACACACACACAAATCATGCTTTTTTGAAAACACAAATTTGTCAGTGACGAGGACAGGACCCTCATCTTACCGGGGTGAGTTGCTCTGACCGACCAAACTACACCGACGGAATGTATCGCTGCAGATTTGTCGTCTTAACATGTGTTCATCTCCCTCTTAATTTTTTGAAGCAAAGAAGGAACCTTTCATTAATTCTGGACGACGTGCTGAACGAGCATCGCACATTTTTCGGAAAACTGAAAGCCAAGTAGATCCATTTTTACTTCCGGACGCTAATGTGAAAACAGGAATTTGTTCGTGACGGAGATCAAACTCGTTTCTCCTCGCACCGGAGTGAGTTGCTCTAACCGACTAGTCTACACCGACGGAATGTATCATTGCAGATTTGTTGTCTTGACACGTACTTCACCTCTGTAGCACATCACATTATAGACACTCTCGTTTCTTATTTTCGTAAACTGAAGACAAACGCATCACTCATTATAGGGCACAGCGAACAGGCTGATGTTTACCTTCATGACAATGTTAAATGTTGCTTATATATTTTGCCTCAGTTTTGATTATGAATTCCTTCATTTTATAAATCCAACTAGTCATTGCCCGTGATGTGTCTTTATCTCCTTGCGAACATTTGCAACAACGCAATTCTGAAAAAGGGCCCACATTCTGGAAAATGTTTTTGGGTGATACAGCGGATTTAAATTATTTTCAACATTTCCCATCCACGTTTTTAAAATATCCAAAATAATGTTTTCATCCATTGTAACACGGTAAGTTCTTGAATATTACAAGATATTCAAGAACGACGTTCTTGAATATTCGTCTCCTCTACGTTCGTATTTTCTGAATATTCATCTCCTCCACGTTCATATTCATTCTTGATATTCATCTCCTCCACGTTCATATTCATTCTTCAATATTCGTTTCCTCCACGTTCATATTCATTTTTGAATATTCATCTCCTCCACGTACGTTCTTGAGTACGTTCTGAATATTCATAAGAAACGTTCTTGAATATCCATCATTGTTCTTGCATATCCATCATTGTTCTTGCATATTCATCATTGTTCTTGAATATTCATCGGTACGTTCTTGAATATTCATCGGTACGTTCTTGAATATTCATCGGTATGTTCTTGAATATTCATCGGTACGTTCTTGAATATTCATCATTGTTCTTGATTATTAATCGGTACGTTCTTGAATATTCATCGGTATATTCTTAAATATTCATGTCCTCCACGTTTGCATTCCAGGCAAGTTCATTGCCTTTGTTAAATAAACTTGCCCGGCAGTCTCATGGAACTAATTTAAACGACATTATACAAAATCTAAAGCAAACCAATTTCCTTACTGAATGATTATCCATACTAGAGATGGGTCTCCAGCATCATGCGTTATCCACACCACGCAACATGTGTCCATTGCTCGATCTGATTTTCGCGAAAAACATTAGCGTAAAGTGTCAATTAACAGGAATCGTCGTACCTACAAATACAGGTGTATTTTTGTAGTTGTGCTCTCAAGTTACGATATGTACCGGTATCCGTCTGTTGCATAAGTACATAGGTTCTTTTAAATTCCGATATTTTTGTGTCGAAGCGGTATTCTTCACTGTTATATGCAATAATTGGTGCTGAAAGAAGCGGCTACAATAGAGCTGTATCTCAACAAACAAAAGAAGGTATTGGGAAACAACCTAGTTAATTTCCTGGGAAAATAATTCAGCTATAAGATACTTTCTGAGACACACTTTTCCCGCTATAAAACAATTAGCTCTATGCAACAGGCCCCCGCACGGGGATAACTGGTTTTCCAGTTATTTGGGAGCGGCGCCCCCACGGCCCGAGCTGACCTTGTGACTGGTCAACATCTGATGTCATGCCACAGCTTGTTTTTTTCTTATTTTGGTGCTGTTGGTGTTTGCAGGGACGGCTGTTCATCCAGCTGTTGGGGAGTCGCGGCCCCACGATCCCGAGCTGGTCTTGCGTCTCGCTTTTTCGTTTTTCTTTATTTTCTCCACTGGCTAGTTGCCCGTGTTGTGTTCTTCACCTAATCTCTACCACGTTATGTCCTAACACCCCGGTCTTGTGGTTTTGTTACCCTCCACCACTAACTGATTTATATTAACCGCTCAGTTCGTAGGTTGCTGAGATTCCGTTTAGGTTCCCTGCCAGGATTTGTCTTCTTTGGATTTCTTTTTTTTTTTCCTTTTAGCTGGATTGGGTGCTAGACCTACCTGCATGTTTGCCGCGTGCGGAGACCCGTGAGGCGGAAATGGGATGTCTGGCGGCTGAGGTCGCAGGAGACCGGTTAAGTGCCTCCTGTGTACCAACACTCCTCTTCGACCCCGGCTTCGCTGTAAACGGGAGGCTAGAGCCTAACCCACCTCTGGTCAGAAGTCTTGTACCAAGTTGTGTGCAGGGCTTTAGCGGCTTTTTGTCGTATTGCACGGCAGGGGTGAGCCCGGGGGCTGTGGGATCATGCCAAAGGCGTTGGCATGACGGTACCCGGAGGCCGAAGTGTCCGCCGAGTGCGTGTGATCACAGCCAACGGACTATATTTGCAACTAAGCTCTAGAACTGTGTCTTGCGTCATGTGTTTGGCTTGCGGACCTCCAGTTCTCCCCTGTTGGAGCTCGATTGTGGGCGGAGTACGTTGCTGATGAATTTTTTCTTACTCCCATGGGGAAACATAAACCCTCCTCAAAATTTAAAAAACAACAGGATATGGTGATTGATCAGGGGCCAAATTTGCCTCAACCACCTCCCACACATAAGACACTGAAGAGAACTTTCGTTGAAAAACGACATCACCGCGACGTATCTTTAGATCCAGGTGTTGAGCCGTCAGCTCAGAAACGTCGCATTACACTTGCAGATTCGATACCTCAAGCTACTTTTCTCGTCATTTCTTCTACTGACCAGATGTTGAAACTTTCCTCAAAGTCTCCTTTTTTTCATCTCGAAGGCACTTGCGGGTGTTGCTGGCTCTTTGAAGTCAGTGAAGAAGCTACGCTCTGGTGACCTGCTTGTGGAAACTTGCACTCTCTCTCAGAGCAAATCTCTTCTGCAGTTGACCAGACTTCAGGATATTCCAGTTCAAGTGACGGCACATCCGTATCTCAACACCTCCAAGGGAGTCATTTCTGAGCCCGACTTGTTGGTCTGCGATGAAGATGAACTTGTGTGTGAACTTGCTGATCAGGGTGTCATAGCTGCCCGACGCATGACTTTCAGGCGCGATGGCGCGCTGATCAAATCACGAAATGTTATTTTGACTTTTAACAGCCCGAAGGTACCTACTGAAATAAAGGCTGGTTACTTGTTATGTGCAGTTCGTCCTTATATACCAAATCCTCTACGCTGTTTTAAGTGCCAGAGGTATGGACATTCCCAGCGGTCCTGTAACAGTGTTGCGAGGTGCGCCAATTGTGGTTCCCGCGACCACGAAGGGACTGGATGCACTTCAGAGCCCTGCTGTGTAAACTGTGGTGACTCCCACGCTGCTTATGCCAGGTCCTGTTCGAAGTGGAACGACGAGAAGGCGATCCAGCGCCTCAAGACCCTGGAGGGCCTCTCGTACCCTGCTGCCAAGGCCAAGTTGGGTATTCCCACCACCCGACAGCGTACTTTTGCCGCAGTTGTTAAGTCTCAGCCACAACCCGTGCAGCCTTTTGTTCCGCGCCCTGTAGCTCTCGCCGCACTTGCCAAGCGATCTACAGCTGAACAAGCGACACAGGTGGATTTCACCGAGCTCCAGCTTATTCGACCAGCTGCGTCTTCGCCTTCTCTTTTGAAGACGCCCGCCTCTTCCGGTTCCCAGCAGACAGCCTGCACGTGCGGAAGACCCGGCCCTCAATCCGCAAAGGTGTGCGGTGTCCATCAAGCTGTCTCGGCCTCAGCGAGGTCCCCACCCTCACCCAACATTATAGAAGAACACGGGGGGGAGGAGAGTGACAGTTCGTCCCCAGCCTCTACCAGCATTGCAGAGGAACATGGGGAGGAGAGTGACAGTTCGTCCCCGCCCTCTGCCAGCATTGCAGAGGAGTGTGGGGGGGGAGGAGAGTGACGGTTCGTCCTTTTCCATTAGTAAATATGTTACTTTTAATAAACATCATTAACTACCTTTTCTTCACTGCTTTCTTCATACTCTTTTTCAACTTTTACCAAGCCTGTCTGTTCTTCATCATTTTCCACGTTTTTAAAAATCTGTGGCTGCTCGTTCTTTGTCTGGCGCTCTTTGGCCAAACCTGGCCCTTGCGCCAATAAAATCCAACAACCAACCAACCAACCTATGCAACAGGCGAACCTGAACAAGGCAAGTCAAGGAATGGGAAACCTTCACCAGTAGATATTCCTTATTAATTCTTTGAGTGATACGTTGACAGCTCACATTCTAACATCGGTTATTTAAGCGCGACGCTTGTAATATCTCGTTCGTAAAGTCAAGAAATATGTATCTGTCTAAGTACATGTTCACACATAGTCTCAAACAATTGAGACATTTATTATTGACCATGCCACTGCATAAATATTCAGAAAAACATCCTGCAGAAAACAGCAAATACTACAACTTCAGTCCTGATAATGATGGATCCTAAAGAATTGATGTCATATGTTAAAAAATGCGCTGTAAAATGTTGACTGATGTAAAACAGGGAGGGAATCTGGCGTGATGGAAAATATGGAGCCATTTGTACAAAAGTTTGTTAGGCGTTAATCATCATCATCATTGTCAACCATTATCAATCCACTGCTGGACGAAGGTCTCCCCAAGTTTCCTCCACAACGGTCTGTCTTGTGCCAGTCTCCTCCATGTCACCCCTGCATACTTTCGAAATTCATCCACCCATCTCCCATGTGGTCTTCTTCTGGGTCTTTTCCTGTCCCTTGGAATCCAATCTAAAATTTCGCCTGTCCATCGATGATCTGTCCTTCTGGCAGCATGTCCAGCTCATTGCCATTATAGGGATTTGACTCTGATCATGATGTCTTCCACTCTTGTCATTTTTCGGATCCACGAGTTCCTCTTCTTATCTCTCCTGGTTACACCAAGTATGCACCTCTCCATGCTTCTTTGAGTTGTCTGCAGCCTTTGTATGTCTCTTTTAGTTAAGGTCCACGTCTCTGCACCATACGTAAGCACTGGAAGGATGCATTGATCAAACACTTTTCTTTTAAGACATAATGGCATATTGCTCTTGAAAATTATGCTGTTTCTTCCAAAAGCTCTCCAGGCAAGTTTTGTACGCCGATTAATTTCTTCACCAATGTGACCCTCACTTGATATCTGCTGTCCAAGATAAACGTACGTGTCTGTTATCTCCAGCTTTTCTCCATCAATCGATAAATCTTCATTTCTTGTAAAAGCATTGAACATCACTTTTGTCTTCTGAAAGTTCATTTTTAATCCCACTTCTTTACTCTTGTCAGCAAGTTCCTGGATCATACTCTGCAGCTCTGATGGGGTAGTTGCAAAAATGACTATGTCATCAGCAAAACGAAGGTGGGTTAGATAATCTCCATTAATCTTTATCCCCTTGTTTTCCCAGCTCAGCGACTGAAAAACACCCTCCAATGTGGCATTAAAGAGCTTCGGAGATATGGTGTCACCTTGTCTCACTCCCTTTCCAATTTTTACGTGTATTGTATTTTCAAACAGCCGAATCTTTGCACTTGCATTTTCATAGATGTTATTAATAATATTAATGTATGCATCTTCAATACCGCAGGTTTTCAGAGCCATTGTAACTGCTGATTGTTTCACCGAATCAAAGGCTTTTTCATAATCGATAAAAGCCATGCACAATGGAAGTTCATATTCCCTCGCTCTTTCAATTAGTTCTCTCAGCACGTGGATATGATCTATTGTGCTGTAGCCACTCCTGAATCCAGCTTGTTCTCTCGGTTGAGCCATGTCCAGTGTTACCTTCAAGCGGTGTGAAAGAACTTTAGTGAAGATTTTATAAACTACTGATAGGAGGCTGATAGGTCTGTAGTTTCCGAGATCCTCAATGTCACCTTTCTTATGTAGCAGGATCATTGTAGCGGTGTTCCAATCCTCAGGAATCTTTCCTTCATTAAGGCATCGAGTGAAAATTTGGGCGAGTACTGTTTCGATTTCTCCACTTGCTTCTTGTATGATGTCTACAGTAATTCCATCTTCTCCTGGAGCTTTTCCTCGCTTCATGTTCTTGATTGCATGTGCAATTTCTGCTGGAAGGACTGGAGGAACTCTGGTACTGGTATCTTTCATGATGTCTGGAGTGCATATATCATCCCTTTCATATAATTTGGAGTAGAAATCTTTCACTCTTGTCAAAATTTCGCCTCTATTTCTTGTTACAGAACCATCTTCTTTTCTCAGTGCCATAATCTGTTTTCTTCCCTTACTGAGATGTCCCTTTGCTATCTTTAGGCTTTGGTTGTTTTCAATTGCTTTCCTCACTAGTTCACAGTTGAATTTCCTTACGTCTTCAGTGATACTTTTTCTTACTGTCTTGCATAGCTCTATATATTCCACTTTGGAAGTCACATCTTCTTTAGTTGTCCTCATCTCTCTTCTTTTTTGCATCAACATTTTGGTTTTTCCTGATAATTTGTTCACATGCAACTTGTTCTTAGACCCATCTAATTTTGTTATAATAACTAGTAAATTAAAAAGATGTATCGACAAATGTAAATGGTATTTCATTCATCTAATTAAACAGGTGTTTCATGTGTTAGCTAATTTAGTACTCACCATAACTCCTTCGGTCATAAGTCAAGGATCGCGTTCTCCCATATTCACTTCTGCTAGTTTCTTCCCAACTTAGTGTCCTTTGTTCCATCTGCAAGCATGCGAAAGACTGAAACGGATTAGGTAAATTGGTAATAACATTGCCTTCAGTTGAAAGCAAATTTTATAATAGATTGAACTATTCATTGAAAAATATTGTTTTCTTTTCTGAAACAGTAGCATTCGTATCACACGTTTCCAAGAAGCCCCAATTCCGAATTTCAATGTACAAAGCATTAATACATAGCTCATAGGAAAATGTTTGTGGAACACTAGGCTCAGGTTTTATAAAGGTACAGAGAAATTAACTTTTTACTAATTTAGTTTTTTTATGCCAAAAGTGCAAAGAGAAAGAATTTTAATGTAATCCTATGATCATCAATGAGCCGGAATCGCGGACCAAAATGTTTCTGTTCGTTCTCTGATTGCCGAAGTGCTTCGAAGAGGAAGAGTACCTCAGTACGGGTATATTTAGAATGCACAAAAACATGGCGTTATTCCAAGGACATTTTTGGTTGTGTTAGAGGGCTTTGGAGAATTCACAGATTTTAGAATTAATTCATTTCCAAATAGGTAACTTTCAGCGCTGAGTATTTTTTGTCAGTTTCCGTCGCAGCTGTCTGCATCAAAATATTCCAAAAAAATTATCTGTCAGGATGGCAAAAATATTTATACTCCGACTCAACCTAAGAGCAAGCCACTATGTAATGTGCGAAACAGCTACGAAAAGTAGTCCCTAGAATTTAGAGCAAAAAACAATAGAATTATTGCTCAGAACCCATTTTTGTCTGTGCAGCAGTTTATCAGACAAAATTGCCATCTAAAAAAGTTCCAGAAGTTAATACGCTTTTGAAAATAAATGTGTTATGAGAAGTTGCTGAATCAAGAGCTTCGCACTTTCGGCTGTTTCTGCTCACTTGGGATGAATTGGTGCCATTTGCGTACTTCTCAAATTTCGAGGCACTTGCGTACATCTCAAATTTGGTGGCACTAGCGTACATCTCAAATTTGGTGGCACTTGCGTACATCTCAAATTTGGTGGCACTTGCGTACATGTCAAGGCGTTCCCGAATCTAACAGGTGCAGCATAGGAAAAGAGGTGGCACTTGCGTACAACTCTCTTTCTCTCTCGAGAGACAGACTGGTATGGAAACGCGCCTGTCCTCGCCATGACGTCACAGTGGCTATAAATCGCTCCCTCGTCGGAGCTTAAAAATAGTCCTCAAACAAAGGAATAACCCAGTCCTTCTCTTCTACGGCTCTGTCCTGAAGGGAAAAGGTTGACCGACAACCAATACCTTTCCAGAACGTCTATTGCCAGACTATTGTACGCCAAAAATTTTAGACTGCTTTTTCATTGCTTCTTAATGAGAAGGTCATTTGAGTATTTTTGTAAGCCCTTTGCAAAATTCTATCACAGGGAGCAGTTAGATGGATGTGATAGAAATCATAGCGACCACAAATAAGAAACTTTCCGCCAAATATGATGGGCACCAATTACGTCAACACCAAACTAACAAAAAAAATGTCATTAGTTGGTTACTGCAAAGTGTCGTGGCTCCTTAAAATCAAAAGATGGGAAAGTACTTGAAGTTTCTAACCACATTTGCAAACCTGACATAGCAGCAACTGACGTTGCAAAGCATTTATCTAACACAAGAAAACGGGCTCGAGAAGAAGATATGCCTGTATCAAAGATTTACCACCAAGAACTGAGTACTCTGTTTAATCGCGGATACAATATTGTGACAAACATTCCAATTTTGCCCTCAGTAAAGTCACAACTATATTGTATTAGACGCAAAGAACAAAGATTGACGAAAGAACCAAAGGCGTTGCAAGAAATCCAGATTCCTGATGATGTGTTGGCAATGGAAGATGAAACAAGTTTCTTGCTGGCTGATGATGGCCACGAAGTCAGAACTTTAGTATTTTCTAATAAAAAAGGACGGAGCACCCTGAAAAACTGCAAACATTTTTTTGCTGATGGAACTTTTCAATATTGCAGTAAGCAGTTCTACCAGCTATATAAAGTTCACGCTGATTTAAGTAGTAATGAAGATGAAGTCACTATTGTTTCAATAATTTTCGCCCTACTTTACAAAAAAATGAAGATACGTATGTGAAACTTTTTACAATTTTAAAAGAAGCAGGATGGAATCCACATTTAGTGACTTTAGACTTTGAGCTTGTAGCTATTAAAGCCTTGGAAAGTATATATCCGTTAGTGAAGATTTCAGGATACAACTTTCATTTTAACCAATGTCTGTGGCGGCATGTTCAGACACTTGGATTAGCCAGTGATTATAAAGAAAATGAAGAAATTAGACTTCATGTGCACATGTGTGCAGCATTAGCACATCTTCCAGATGCAGACATAGATAACGGACGGTTATCAAATCAGGAAAGTTCACCGCAGCAAACAAAGCTGAAGGAATTTTATGATTATTTTGTGAATGAATGGCTAGAAAATTCTGTCTTTAGAACTAACATGTGGAACTGTCATAATCTACAGCACAGAACCAATAATGCGGTAGAGGGCTGGAATGATAAGTTTAACACCTTAACGAGTAGATCACATCCTAAAATCAAGACCCTCATTCAAAGTTTAAAGGAAGAATCTAAGTACAGTGACTTTCTTATAAATCGAACAGACCTTAATCTTGAAGGAAAGAAACGATCTAAAAAGTACATCAAATTGAATCAGCGAATTTGTAGAACTCTGCGACATTACGAAAGTACGCAAGATGTAAAGAAGTGTTTGAAGTCTTTAGCTTGTATTGCTAAACTAGAGTACATTTTGAAAAAGTGAATTGAAATATCTATGAAGAAAAAAATTAAAAAATGTTTGTTTGCGCACATAAAAAAAAAAAACTTTTAAACACGCCATCATAGACGCTGCCAGTCGTAAGCCTGAATAAAATGTGAAGGAAAGTTAAAATCATTCAAAATATGGGTCACAGTGACAGTGGTATTCTGGGATAACTACAAAAGCATATAATTATCCCCGAACATTACAGGGGAAATCTAAGGTTGTACGCAAGTGCCACCTTTTTTCCTATGCTGCACCTGTTAGATTCGGGAACGCCTTGATATGAAAGCAAGTGCCACCAAATTTGACATGTACGCAAGTTTCACTATACGCAAGTGTCACTACACCCTTGGGATACATATCGGACTATGGCAAGGGCTGGAAAACCTCTCCCAACATTAACAACACAGAGCACAGAGACAATAAATTGACAATCGGGGCAACTCGAAGTGTAGGTTACGTAAGCAGTAGAGGAAGCACTTATGCCTCCACCAGACCCCGACGTACAATCCACACTGCTTGTGACATGTGTGGGTGGGTGGGGGTATCAGAAAGGAAACAGTAGAAGAGCACATTAGCGCTGATGAATACCCTGCTCTCTTGTATTTAACAACAGTACACTTCTCTGATGACTTGAAGTATAGTAAGTGTTAGTACTTGGAACTAATTGATTTTAATGTTTTATTAGCCTACGCTGAAATCACGTACCTTGTGATCCGAAAAGCACTTGGAGATGACCTCATGAGTGTAACTCAAAGCCCCGTCTCCACGTCGAAGATGTCCGATGATTAAAAGGCCGAGAGATGTGGTCGAAGAACAGAGTGAGAAGCAGAAATTAGAGACAGAGGGCTTTCAGAGGCAAGCAGATATGGACACGGTCTCCGAGAAGCTCAGCGCAAGAGAATGAAAAATTACATATAATTGAAATAAGTACAAAAGAGAGAGTGGAATTAAAAATTGTTATAACTAGCGAGATGACAGAGTGTTTCAAGTAATAATTTCCTAAGAACAATTCGGGACAACAAGCACTATAAGTTTAAGAAAATAATAAATTAATTGAAACTGAGTCTTCCTCAACTATTCCTTTGCTATAAACCGATGAGCCATTACATTATGACCACCTACCTAATAAGCTGTAGGACCCCCTTTAGCCCTCAAAACAGCGGACACTCGGCGAGGCATCGATTCGATGAAGTAGTGTTAAGTATCCTGGGGTATCTGGTACCATAATATCAACATCAGGTCCTTCAGTTCCCGTACATTTCGGAATGGTGGTGATTTAGCGCGAACCTGCTTTTCCAAGTCGAACCAGAAATGTTTGATTGGGTTCATGTCAGGTGAAAATGGAGGCTATGGCATTAACAGAAAGTAACCAAAATGTTCCTCGAACCACTCCTTGACGATTCTGGCAGTGTGGCATGGCGCATTATCCCGTTGGTAATGACCATCACCAGCAGGGAACATAGTTGCCATCTATGGATAAACTTAGTCCGCAACGGTGCTCAGATGCCTGACAGCTGTCAGGGATTATGCTATTGAGATAATGGGCCTTAAAGTGTCCCAGGGAAGCATCGCCGAGAGCATAAAACCGTCGCTGCCGCCTGCCTGTTTCGGCCCAACCGTGCATCCATACGCCATAGCCTTCGTGGTAATCGGCGTATTCGCGCTCGGCCGTCAACGAGATGCACCAGGAATCTTCATTCGTAAGACTAGGCATCTTTCCTCTAATCATCCACTGTCGGTCCATGATGATCTTGGACCCATTTCATGCGCTGTAGGCGATGACGTGTAGTGCGCATTGGAACCCAGCTGGGTTTTCGGCTACGCAGACCCATTCGCAAAAGGCTGCGATGAACTGTGGGCTGTAACATATTGCCCTGATCACCACTGTTATCGCTTCGGGTGAAAAGTGAACAGTGCGCGAGTCTCCGCTCCACTCTTGCATCAATGAGCTGCGGACGACACACGGCTTGACGACGTTCGTCGTTTGGTCATCTGTTCACCACTTTTGGTACGTACTCACTACAGCGGTATGTGAACAACACAGAAGCGCACTGTTTCCGAGATCGTCGTTCCGAGGCACCGTGTCATCACAATTTGTCCTTGATCAAACTCCGATAAATCGGCAGCTTTTCCCATTCTGACTCCGAACACTCTACTAACCGAAAGCCAGTCCTCGGGTTGTATATATACTGCTTTGTGAACTTCAGCTGCGCCACAGTACGGTCTCCAGGCGAACTCATTTCTCTAGGCTTAGGATGATCATAATGTAATGGCTCACCTGTGAATATTTAATACAAAAAGCTGCAATTAGGCTCAAGCATCGAGCCCAGAAAGACAAAGATTTACCTACAGTTTGTCGACAAATGTAATCCTGCTCATGTGCATTACAGAAGAAAGGTAACGGACCTCAGGAGAGCATTAGTATCGCCACTGCGACAGAAATACTGAACTTGAAGACAAGTCTTAAAAAGGAATTGTCACATATATAAGATCTGTTGATCACCTTTTCGCCCGTGAATATTTAACATGAGTGCACCTAAAACAGTCTTTGACATTACACTACTCTCGCCTGCATAACAGAAAGCAAAATTCCAAAACTGCGATAAAATCAAAAGGACATAACATATTGTATGGTTGCACCATGAGTGAATAGCCAGGGAGAGACCGACTTCTGGCTGATCACATGGGTTCTAGTACAGGATAAGGCAAAGATGGTGTGGTTGTACCTCTGGATATTTGCCTTATCCTGAACCATTGGCCCGATTTTAGGAAAACGTTTTACAGAAAATGGCTCTTATAGCCTTAAATTCTGTTTCACATTTTAGCTATGAGAACCGAACAGCCATCGTAGCATAACTCTTTAACGGACATAACGCCCAAAACGCCCGTACATACAAACGGCCATAGCCTCCCGAAACACCTAAAGACAGTCCGGTTTCCTTCCCTTACCTGTTTTTCAAATTTGAACGAATTATGAGGGATCAGCAGGAGTCACTCTTGGCCTCTATTGTTGTTATTTAACAAAGATGTGAACCAACAGCCAGTTTCTGGCGTTATGGTATTTAGAGTAATACAATATTTTGGAGTCATGGTCGTTAAAGGGTTAAACCTCTAAACGAAAATTAATAAAGATAAACCTGAAACAACATAATCGTCTTTTCTTCTCACTAAACGATCAGGTCGAGTTTATTTTCAATTGCGTGAGAGTTTGCACGTTTTACGTGTCAAGAGCTAATTTTAAAGATTTATTCACTTCTGCATATTAGAACGCTATTACGGTACAGCTTTGCGACTTAAATGTGTAATCCTATGACCACGCATTTCATGTATAAGAATGTTTTTCAGTCTAAAGGAAACTGTACAAAATATTTACTTTCGAATGCATAAGATTATGAACAATTCATTCAAAAACTACTGTTTGTGAAAATTGCAACACCATGAAGTAATCACGTGAAACTTACAGGATATGCAGAACACGGTAGGACATGCAAATGATTAGAAGTGCAGAGTCATTTCGCATGTCTGGCTCGGCACTGCCCTCTAAACGATTGAGTGAGGGTATAAAGAGAGGGCTGTTTACAATACACACCAGTATTTCATCGCAGACAGCGAGTTGTAAAAGGGTCTCCAGGATTCCATAATGCCTCGACGACAACGAAGGGTACAATATGACCATACGACACAGTTTGAACGGAGAGGAATGATTGGTTTGCTTGTAGGTTTATTTTTGTACCTGGACATTGCTGCTCGGACGGGGCATAACACAACTACAGTGATGTGCGTGTGGTGGCAGTGGACCTAGGAGAACCAGATGCATCGACAATGCGGCAGTGGACCGAGAAATGTGATGACTCCGCGGGATGGCTAACACCTGATCCCCATGGCAATGACGAATCGCTCCGTATCTTTCCAAATGTCAGCACCACAGTGGAACACTGCAACAGATGTGGCACTGTCTGCCTCTACGGTGCCACGCCCTCTGCTGCACAGAGGACTGGTTGCACGAACCAGTTTGTAGCAGATTCCTTAGACGCTGAACCACGGACGCCTCAGGCTGGAACGGTGTTTTCAATACAGGCAATGTCGCGCTGATTGGCAACATCTCGCGTTTGCTGACGAGTCCCGATTAAACCCTGACGACCTTAATGGTCACATACGGGTTAGACGATATTATGGTGAGCGCCTTCTTCCAGCATGTATTGTCGAACGTCATATGGGCCGAACGCTAAGCGTGATGGTGTGGGGATGACATTGGGTTCCATTCGCGATCTCGGCTGCTAAGTCTTGAGGGCAATCTCAACAACGGTCGCTACATTAGGGACGTTGTACTGGCAGAAGTCATAACCTTCCTTTAGAAATCTCGTGGCACTATATTACAGCTGGACAATGCCAGACCACATGCTGCCAAGAATGTTCAAGCCCTCTTCGCAGCACAGCAGATACCGCTTCTTCCCTGGCCTGCACGTTTGCCAGACATGTCGTCTATTGCACATGTTTAGGATATGGTCACCAGGCAAGTGGCCCATCAAAGTCTTCCAGCGGTCAGTACCAATGATCTGTGGACTCGCATACATGCCGCCTGGCAATCAATTGCCCAGGGCACCATCCAATGCCTTTTCGATTCAAACCCACGCCGTCTAGAAGCTCTGATTGCAGCTCGCGGAGGTTTAAAATATAGTGTTTTTTTTTCAGGTAATAATCGTTGTATTGTTCTGAAACTTACATCACTTATTTACAGATATATTAATAATGGGTGGTATAAATTTCATTCGAATCGCATATTTTCTTCTTGATACTGCAATTTTCAGAAACAGTAGTGTATACGAAGCTACGTTGGAAATGACTAAAAGAAAGATTTTTGCAGGGCATGCATACACTCTTTGTATAAAAATTACTTGATAGCGAATATGCTTTCCATAGTAACTTGATGAAGCCCGGTGCAGTTTACCTTAAGGAACAAATGTTTCGTTTATATTTACCTGAAATTCCCTCAGCGCGACTTGTTCTTGGCTGGAGTTTTGGGCACTAGTAGCGGAAGATTGTTGCTTTTCTTCCGGTCTAATGAGCAAACGGTTGCTTACGTCCTCTCTTGATTCCTCCTGCCTTTGAAACTGAGCAATTGGAATGATCACTGTAAAAATGAAAACATTAGGCAAGAATATTATACACCACACTTCTTTAGGTGCTTTCTTAGAAACGATGTGAAAATTTTCAGGAGATTATTAAACAACTATATAGCAGTCAAGATAGGTTTGCAAAGCCACCTACCTAAAAGAAAAACGCAAAATCATTTGAATCGTTTTAACACATTTTAGGGGAAGAAGAAAGGATATAACGATCACTATGAGCACTGCTTAAGGCTCTAAGTAGTCACCCGTTATTAATCTGTTAACACTGGTTCCAGGTGGGAAGTAGGTTGTCCCAGGCAGAGGAATGAGCAAGTGCCACATGTCACACAGTCGAGGATTGGCCTAGCACCGATCCATTAATCATAGCCGAGGCTTGGCCTAGCTCCTGGTAGAAGACCAATCTATAAACCAGCATTTCTGACCACTGGGCCATAGCGACGGCTTTCCGCACTCTGCTTTAAATAAAACCAATCATCACCATCATCAATAACTACACTGCTGGCCACACAAAATACAACACCAAGACGGAAGCACCGGATTTGCCTGAAATTCGCAGCATGCGTCGCCCGCGAGAGGTCATTCAAACGATTTGCATTGCAGTGTATATGCAAATCATGTTTGCCACGGCACGCCACCGAGAAGCACTATAAGAAGGGTGACAGAAGGCGAGGTGTAAGTAGTGGAAGTGTGTTGTTCTGCCGGATCTGTGCATTGGAAGCTTCCTGATGCCTAGTTGCAGAATACGGCAGTCATTCCAGCACGTTTAGGAGTTCGAAAGAGGACGAATAGTGGCGTATCGCGACAGCAGGTTATCATACCGAGACATCGGCATCCCTGTGGAACGACATCCAGCCACAGTGAGGCGATTATGGATTCAGCGGGTGCAGGAGGGACGGACAGACCAACACCAGCGATTGTTGCAGCCGCGGCACACCACTGAACGAAAGGACAGGCATGTTGTGCGGTGGGCATTGACGGCTCGCACCGCCACATCACGAACGTTTGCGCAGGAATTAGGGTAAGTTGCGCAACAACCTGTATCAGCACTTACCGTTCGACGTCGTCTGCATGAGCGGGGACTTGTCGCACGGCGCCCATTGCTCCGATTACCATTGACGTTACACCACCAGCCAGTGCGGCGGCAGTGGGCCGTTGAACGCCGCACATGGGCTACGGAATGGCACGACATTGTGTTCTCCGACGAATCACGCTTCTGCCTGCAACACCACGATGGTCGGATCCGTGTGTGGAGGCACCGCTGCGAGACATTGTATGACGCCTGCATTATGCATTGCCATACCTGTCCGTCGCCTGGTGTTATTGTTTGGGGTGCAATTGGATATAACACCCGCACCCCTCTGGTACTATCGCTGGTACACTCAACAGCCACCGCTGCATCTCCGACGTTTTGAAGCCTATTGTCCTCCCTTACCTGCAGGACCTACCAGCGGCCACGTTTCATCAGGACAATGCGCGCCCGCACGTGGCACGCATCGTGCAACAATTCCTCACGGCCCACCAGGTGTCACTGCTGCCGTGGCCCACCTGTCCTCTCGATATGTCGCCCATCGAACACGTCTGGTCGCTGATCGGCAACCGAGTGGCCCGGCAAGCATCACCCTCGGCTACGCCTGATGAACTGTATCAACGTGTGGAAGCAGCCTGGACCGACATACCCCAAGCCCACATCCAAAGCCTCTTTCGTTCGATACCGCAGCGTGTACCGGCCGTTATTACCACCCATGGAGGCCACACGAACTATTGATGTCTGCGTCTTATGCAAGTCGCACGGGCCCGTAAGCTCAATCGTTTCATCTTTGTGTCTGTTGTTATGTGTCCAGTAAATCTGGCTTTGCTATCTCGTGTCCTTCTTGGCGTTGCATTTTGAGTGGCCAGTAGTGTATTAACAATCAAGTCTCTTCCAGGACACTCTATCTTGTAGGGTTTCATGTCATTGTGGAAAGCTTTTGAATTTCATTCAGACATCACCACATGGTTTTCTTCTGGATATTTTTTTGTCCCTTCATATTCAGTTAAATATTTCAGTTGGTTTCAACCTCAGTTGGAAAACCATCCGTTTTTCTAACCATATCTGCAGGCAATTACCACTTCGTGATCTCTACTTGATAACCACGTTATCAATTTGTGTTAGTTTTTAATCCATAAGTTATTTCCTTCTATCTTTCTTGGTTATACCTGTAATGCATCTTCCCATGCGTCATAGGTTTGTATTCATTTATTTTGTAAACATATCCCCTACAGACAGCAGATCTATTTAAAGATATTGGTAAAACATCATTGTGTGTTAGTATATTAAAGGTATTAATATACTAACGCACAAAGTATTAATATACTAACGTATTAAAAGCGATGATTACAATCTTGCAAAACAGGCTTCATGAAAGAAATCATAACTTATATTTAAAGTATCAGGACATTCTTCAAGTGATCTATATATTTTGCGAAACGGAGAATTTTTTTCCAGCTGCAGCCCTGCAGAATGGCATTGCAAATACTCCACATTTTGCCCTTGGTTAAAGTGGCACACGGAAATTTAGTAGGATTACAATTAAAATGTGATCTATCTCTCCGTTGATGATACTCTACAGAGACTTATGTTAGAGAGCCTTCCTCCTCGAATGTAAGGATATCATTTTGAAGAATGACACAAGTTCAGTAATTTCAAAATCTGCGATATAAACTCCAGTAGATTTGTGAAAAAGTGTCGTAGAAATATTTTCTCTACTTTCTCAACTCCATTTATTAGTGTTACGAGGATATGGGTACAAATGATAACAGCATACTCTAGTGGATCTGTTACCGTAGTCTCAAAAATTCTAATAAGTGTCTGAGATTAGAAAGAACTCATAAATAAGCATAAAGAATCCAAGATTTTTATAGGCTGAACGTACATTTCTTTGAATATGGCTTTTAAATTTCAAGCTGGAATCAGATGTAATCCCAAGACTTGAATTGTTTGTCCGGTTAAGAGTATAGTCGCTAGCTTTGTAGTCCAGCAGAATTGGGTCTCTTTTCCGCAAAAAGGAAATGACATGACATTTGGTGATGTTGAGGTGAAGATGATTTATGGTACACCATTGAAACAGGTTATTTATGTCATTTTGAAGATCAAGCGGCTGTGCATGGCGAATATAACCTGAGATCATCAGCGGATAAGTTACAAGTGCCACCAAAGTAAATAGTTAGATCATTAATGTATACGCTTAGTCCGTAAGCTCCGTGTGTGTGTGTCCTTTTTTTACGCTTTCCAACCATAGGTTGTAGAAGCGTATGTGCTCCAGATTTTTCCGTTCGTCCGTCCGTCTGTCTGTCGGCACGATAACTCACGTAAAAATGGTTCGATTTCGATGAAAATTTAGTATGTGGTAGAGGACCACCTGAGGACGAATCCTATTGAAAATGGGTGAAGCGGAGTCAAAGGTCAGGACATAAGAGCGGGATGCATTCCATTGCCCTTGTGCGTCATAAGGTGCGTAAAAATGGTTCGATTTCGATGAAATTTAGTATGTGGTAGGGGACCACCTGGAGAGTAACCCTATTGAAAATGGGACAAATGGAGTCAAAGGTCAGGACATAGGATCGGGATCCATTCCATCGCCATTATCCCACAATATTAAGGTGGACGTCAAGTAATTTTGCTTCCTATATTTCCAATGGAAAACCTTTTGTACATATTTCCTTCACAATTAGTGTGTTCCCCAGGATGGAAATTTGAACATCGATTAAAATAACTTCATACTATAACTTGGAATTCTTAACATTTTCTAAAACATAACCATAATTATATTAAAAAACAATAACGTTTCATTTGGTGGTGCTGAAACCAGAAAAAAGATGGCGCGACCTGTACTTTGATGACGTCAGTAGACAAATAAATGTTGGATTGCATAATTATGGTTATGTTTTAGAAAATATAAAGTATTCCAATTTATAAAATGAAGCTATTTTAATCGTTGTTCAAATTGTCATCCTTGGGAACGCATTAATTGTGAAGAAAATATGTACAGAAGTTTTTCCATTGGAAGTATAGGAAGCAAAATTACTTGACGCCCACCTTGAAGGAGCGATTCTTGTATCTATGAAAATTTTATTTTGAAAACGGCTCTAAGGATTTTGATGAAAGTCGTTAACATACATTTTCTGGTACTACAAATCGATTTAGCTTCATCTCGACTTTAGGAGAATTTGTTTAGTGGGTTAAATAACCACCCTGAATTATAACGTTTATAGTGCCATGGCGTCGTTTAATTAATGCTACCAATGCTTAGAAAACTTATGTCGTCACAATATCGCGTCATATACGCCATGTGTCTCATTACGTCACGCGTTATGTGTGGATCCTCTTAAAGTTTGTTGGCACTCTGGCGAGCAGATGGTCTCGATTCCTATCGGCCTCATTACGTCACGCGTTGTGTGCGTAAACATTTTTTCGATTTCGATGAAATTTTAGTATGTGGTAGATGACCACCTTGGAAGGAACCCTATTGAAAGTGAACGAAATGGGGTCAAAGGTCAGGGCATAGGAGCGGGATCCATTCCACTGCTCTTATGCGTCATAACTAACGTAAAAAAAGGTTCGATTTCGATGAAATTCTGTTATGTGGTAGGGAACCACCTGGGGACAAACCATATTGAAAATGTGTTCATATTGGCGATGGAATCACTTCCATTGCAATTATGCGTCATAACGTACGTAAAAATGCTTCGATTTGCATGAAATGTTAGTATGTTGTAGGGGCCTGCCTGGGGACGAATCCTGTTGAAAATGGAAGAAATTGGGTCAAAGGTTAGGACACAGGAGCGGGATCTATTTCATAGCCCTTATGCAAAATAACATACGTAAAAGTGCTTCTATTGCGACAAAACTTTATCATGTTATTTCGGAGGTATACTGAACCGATTCTGTTGAATATCATCGAAGTGATATCAAAGGTCAGGCCACAGGAGCGAGATTTATTGCACAGCCATTATCCTCATAACTTGAGTAATAACTTGAGTAATGATTTCTGGTATGTTGGAAAGCGTATTATAATCAATGCATTGCATGATTTTACTAACTTGTTATAGATAATAAATGGAAGGGTGAATTGCCTAACATTTTTCCTTTTAAGATAAAATAACAAATGGCTGTTGAATTTCTTCTTCCAAATGCACTACAGCTGAATTGTTTTCGCCTATTATTCCTTTGTTTGATTTAGCTCCCATTTGATATCGGTTGCCCAAAGCAGATACATGCAGCTTTTAAGCTTGCCCCTTCAGCTTCTCAAATTTTCGATTTCTGAAAAAGCATTTTGTAGCAATTTTGTCTCCTGTAAGTTTAAAGCTGGAGAAGCGTAAAGCTGGAGCATATACGCTTCTTTAACCTACGATTGAAGAAGCGTATGTGATCCAGCTTTGTCCGTCCGCCCGCCCGTCCGTCCGCACGATAACTCGCGTAAAAAAGGTTCGATTTCGATGAAATTTTAGTATGCGGTAGAGGACCACCTGCGAACGAATCCCTATTGAAAATGGGACAAATGGAGTCAAAGGTCACGACATAGGAGAGAGATCCATTCCATTGCCTTTATGCGTCATAACTTGCGTAAATATGGTTCGATGTCAATGACATTTTAGTATGTCGTAGGGGACCACCTAGGGATGAACCCTATTGAAAATGGGTGAAGTGGGGTCAAAGATCAGGTCATAGGAGCGGGATGCATTCCATTGCCTTTATGCGTCATAACGTACGTAAAAATGGTTCGATTTCGATGAAATTTTAGTATGTGGTAGGAGACCACTTGGGGACGAACCCTATTGAAAATGCACGAAATGTAGTCAAAAGTCAAGACATAGGATCGGGATCACTTCCATCCCCATTACGTGTCATAACACGTAAAAATGCTTCGATTTGGATGAAATGTTAGTATGTTGTAGGAGTCTGCCTCGGGACGAATCCTATTGAAAATGGGTGAAATGGAGTCAAATATTAGGACACACGAGCGAGATCTATTCCATAGCCCTTATGCATCATAACTTACGTAAAAATGCTTCGAATGCGACAAAACTTTATCATGTTATTCGGAGGTATACTGAACCGGTTCTGCTGAATATCATCGAAATGAGATCAAAGCTCAGGGCACAGGACCGAGATTTATTCCACAGACCATTATCCTCATAACTTGAGTAATGATTTCTGGTATGTTGGAAAGCGTATCATAATCAATGCATTGCATGATTTTACTAACTTGTCTTGATCCATGGGTTCTTTTCCTTAGCTTTCTTTCTTATATATAAGCATGATATGATATCGAATCGATCAATTAATATCTTTAACAGTGATTTTTTTCTCATAGATCCAGAGCTCCTTCCGAACTTATTCACTTAAACACATAGAGAAAAAGACGTTTCTTGTTCTTTTTGCTGGTCTCAACAAAGAGTACCCTAAGTATTTTCGTCTTTCAATGCAATCGACAATAAAACTAGTTCTTTCTGGTTTCTTGGCCGCAAACCTTTACCGTTTCAGTTACTGCGCAGGACAAGACTAGGGCAGATGTAATTGTTTCAGGAAATATTTTGTAAAGTAATTCAGGAAATTCAGAATTACGTCAAACACAGGGAGTTGTTGACACAAAAAGAAATCTAATCTTCATCAGGATAAAGACATTCACATGCAAAATGACACCGTTTCGTTTACATGCTCAAAAGAAATTTTACGAAATATGCTCAAATTATATGAACACTTCTATTTGTGAAATAACATTTTTGAGAATTAATTACAAGGAAGCTAAAAACATCCCCAGAAATAATTGGTGCGAATTTTTCTCCAAGGTTTTCGTATTTACACGACATCCTGCTCAGTGTCGCCATTTTTGTTAAATACAAGGCGAACGTTTGTGCTAATTTAAATGAAGGAATATGCTTTTCGTTAAATCAGAGTTGCAATAACAGAATTTCTAATTTTTTCAAATATAGATTGTTTCGGGGTTTGACTATCTAATTCGCCTTAGTGAATTAGATTCAATGCATTAACGTTCTGCTGCTAAAAGTTTTCATAATTATGTTCTGGTTGAAACGAAAAAAGTAGTAAAATGTTTCAAACGCAAATCTGTATAATGACGATTCATATGTTTTATTACTGATATTCGTGGTACTGATCAAATTTAATAAAATCATTGGTGATATTATTAATTAGTAATTTTATTATATTTTTAGTCGTAATTGACGTGTTTTCGTTAGTTTATTGTATCTGAAAGATATCGTTCTAAATGTTAACAACACCATTCTAAATCTATTTAAGCGATTTTAAAGATTTCAATTACGGTGAGCTTATAGTACAATCAAGCAGTTTCCAAACTTTTATACGCAGAATTTCATGATGCAATCAGCAGCAAAAATCTATAAGGCAAAAGAACATGGGGCCTTAAAATGCAAATCGAAGTGAAAGAGCAGACAATAGAAACCGATGTTGATAATTCTGGAACTTTCGCGATCACGAGAAGTTGTTTAGACACAAGTAGGTTATCTTTTTTAACAATTACCTACTAAAAATATTTAATGGAATGAAAGGTTTGCCTTAATTCTAACCGTTAGATAAACGAAGTGCAGAAAGCTGCACACATAATTCAATTATTACAAAGAATGTAACGGCACTCGAACGAACGCGAAAAAGCTCCACAAAAGTCGTTCTTATACGAACTATTATAACCATGTATGGCGAAATGAAAATGAGTAAGATGGTGATACACTTCTCTAAACTGTACTGCTTTTTGAGATAAAGACGAAATGCATGCACCTTGTCAATGATAAGAATTAAGGTAGTGCAACAAATCCGATTGCTGTAATGTAAGGCAATGAAAAAAGTAAACCACGAATTTTTGGATACGTAAGCGATGTTAAAACTTTTGGATACGTAAGAGATGTTAAAACTTTTGGATACGTAAGAGATGTTAAAACTTTTGAATATGTAAGAATGTTAAAACTTTTGGATACGTAAGAGATGTTAAAACTTTTGGGTGCGTAAGAGTTGTTAAAAGTTTTGGATACGTAAGAGAGGTTATAACTTTTGAATATATAAGAATGTTAAAACGTTTGGATATGTAAGAGATGTTAAAACGTTTGGATACGTAAGAGATGTTAAAACTTTTGGATACGTAAGAGATGTTAAAACTTTTGAATATGTAAGAATGTTAAAACTTTTGGATACGTAAGAGATGTTAAAACTTTTGGATACGTAAGAGATGTTAAAACTTTTGAATATGTAAGAATGTTAAAACTTTTGGATACGTAAGAGATGTTAAAACTTTTGGATACGGAAGATTTGTTAAAACTTTTGGATACGTAAGAGATGTTAAAACGTTTGAATATATAAGAATGTTAAAACTTTTGGATACGTAAGAGATGTTAAAACTTTTTGATATGTAAGAGATGTTAAAACTTTTGAATATTTAAGAATGTTAAAACTTTTGGATATGTGAGAGATATATGTAAATATAAATATCACGGCGGTGTCGGTAGAACAATTTTTCAGTTGCTATTCGTTGTTAATAAAATAACGTCACCAGAGCGATGACGTCGTATATTTACATTATCTTCACGTATTTGAAATATATTCACCATTTACGTAAGGGATGTTAAAAGTTTTGGATACGTAAGAGTTGTGAATGAAATGCTCGTATAAACGGGCATCTCTTTCAAGGCAGGAGGATGCACAACACTGGGTAATACAGATTGCAATTCAAATATGTCAGGATTAAGGTGATAGATTTCAAATATGATTCGACTGGATTTGAGTTAATAAAAAATAAATATAATAATAAAAGTAAAATTAAAAAAATTAGCTAATTGCAAGTTCTGATAGCAAATGGAAGCATACACTAAAGCTAATTAAAAAGCTAAATATAAAATAAAAAGCAATACAACATAAAATAATCTCCGGTACTTCACTATCATTTTAATTAAATCAAATCTAGTCTTATTGGAAGCCCAGTGCCTGAATCCTAACAGGGTATATTGGCATACTACATTGCTTAGTATTTTCTGTCTTAAAAAAATTTCCCGTAGGTACGCTGTGAAAAAATTCTGAAATCCACGTGCTATTTTCCGTGACACTTTTATGAATTCATGAAGAATATTCCCGATACAACCTTTTCCGTGGAATGACGAAAAGAAACCTTAATTTTACTGGTTTTTTGTGCTCCAGGAAAATTCTGAATTTTTAGAAACCTTTCCTCAATTCCTTTCGTATATTAACGGAGAAATTGTATTCTCACTGTTTCCAAGTTCATAAGACGAAAACGTTCCCGTAATCAAAGCAATTCGCGGGAATACTTGAGGTTTTATTAACTATTAAATTTCACTCGTTTGTGGGAGAATCTTATTTTGAAGTTTTGTATTGAAATTGAATATTGCAGATAGCATATCGCAATTTTGATTATCGTGGAACCAGATATTCCACCCTTTCTCCTACATTTAGTGCACTAGCTATTGTGCGTTGTACTACCGTGAGAGGCCTGGTACTTAAATTATTGAACAGGTGATTGTATGATGTCTATCTATCCTTCCCTGGATCTCTTAAGGCCACCCCAATGGCGCTGTGGTCAAAGCGATGGTTTCTGATCGTTCGTCTGAGACAGGTCCGGGTTCGAATCCCGGTGAGGCACGGATGTTGCGTTTGTCTTTCGGCGCAGGGCTCTCCCCCTTCCCTGGAACCATTGACCCTAAACTAGAGACGGGGGACTTCTTATAGCCCACTGAGTTGCTCACGATGGTCGTTAAACCTCCAATCAAAAAAGAAAAAAATCTTAAGACAAAAGCTATTACAGCTTAAGGTGGACGTCAAGTAATTTTGCTTCCTATGCTTCCAATAGAAAAACTTCTGTACACATTTCCTTTACAATTAATTCGTTCCCAAGGATAAAAATTTGAACTTCGATTAAAATAGCCTCATTTTATAACTTGTAATACTTAATATTTTCAAAAACATAGCCATAATTATGCAATTAAACATTTGTTTGTCTACTGACGTCATCGAAGTACTGGTTGCGATATCTTTTTTCTGGTTTCAACCCCACCAAAAGAAAGGTTATTGATTTTTAATACAATTATGGTTATGTTTTAGAAAATATTAAGTATTCGAAGTTATAAAATGAAATTATTTTTATCGATGTTCAAATTTTCATCCTTGGGAACGTATTGATTGTGAAGAAAATGTGTACAGAAGTTTTTACATTTGAAGTATAGGAAGAAAAATTACTTGACGTCCACCTTAAAGGTAAATTTTATATTTAGGAGTTTCTGTAAAATAATACTATAAAGCAATGTATTTCACATTTGCTTGAAGCTACTTGAGAGTCACTCTCATTTAAAAAGATCTAAAGCTCCAAAGTATTTTAAGGCTTTGAACAATCCCGATGACAAAAATACGTAACTTTTAATAAGGCCTGCTACAGGAAAAATAAATTTGCAAATCAATTTAAAAAAATAATAATTTCCATCAGAAAAATGAATAATTTACTCGTATTAATAGCAAAAATAATTTCATCATTGCTGAAGTTACAGTTCTACCTTATATTAAGAGTGCGCTAGGGGTCTTTATTACTCAACGGTAGCAGGCGAGGCTGCTATTGAAAACGTCCTCGGTTCGAAACCCATTAAGGAGAAAACGGAAGATTTGTTAATTTCATAAATCAGGAAAGAAGGGATCTCAGGTAAAAGGGCTGAAAAAGTCAAAAAAGAAAATTTTGCAAAATTTCTGTACAAATACTGGAAAACCTGAATCGCACTTTTCTAAAATAAAAGGAATTGATGACAACGAAATATCTGTCAAAAAACTGAAGTTAGCAGAAACGGAAACTTTAAAAAACGAACATTTCGTTAAAAGACGGATATCTACGAGCAACGTTTCTGCATGTTATTTGCAGAAATTTTCTGCGAATTCGCACCACTTATTTTTCACGGTGTAAGAAGAGCTCAGCGTCTGCATGTAATTTACTCTGGTAAATGAGTTTGTTGTTATTCATGTTCTTAAATTATAAAAGAGCTTGTGTTTTTTCTAATGCTTTCATGTGTTTCGCTGTTATTTTTTTCTCTTAAACTATCATCACGTGTAATGTATTCCTGAGTGAAGTTAATGAGTATTATGGCTGCTTACTAGTTCTGGTTCCTTTCCTTCTTTGGAGCCCGCGAATCAAAATCAGACATCTCTAAGTAATTCAGATTTGGAAGATGCGAATCCGTTTATTGGTATAAATATGACAATGGATGTTAACTCAGATAATATACGAGAACTTGAAAATTTCGTCGTCCTGCAGCAGGAATCAAACCCGTGTCGCCCGGATAGTGCTCGAGTATGCTACCGCTACACCACCCATAATGACCAAGTTTTAAATTTCTGATTAGCATACTTGGGAGCTATCCGGGAGACGTGGGTTCAATTCCCGCTCCAGGATGACGAAATCTTTAAGTTTTCGTATATTATCAGACTTAACATTCATGTCATATTTACACCAAGAAACGGATTCACGTCTTCTAAATTTGTATTGTGCATCCCGTATTTCATTCATTGATTTCTAAATAACTTTCGATTCCTTTCAGATTCCTTAATCTCAATACTGTTACTTACAAAGGAATTGATACGGAATGGAACCATATATCTCATCAAGAGTTAATAAATTGAAAAACAAATATTAGCACAGTTATGACAGTTTTACTCACATCCAGTAATTACTGCGTTACTGGTTAAATTGACAAGTTTGCTTAATTCTAAAACTCACCTTCTGAAGTCATTAAGCTGCACTTCCTCCATATGCATAGGACACAGCAAAGGCAGCTCACTACAAAAGCTACACCTCCCGCGATTGCCGAAATCAACCACATCTTTGAAGATGACCTTCGTACCTTCTCAACACCTTCAACTATGGCGACAGTGGGTGGCACAGCGGCGGTACTTAGAGCTGGATATATTATAAAAAAAACACAGAATCGGTTATCATAGCCATCTATTGCATTTCAGTGTCCAAAGCAGATTTATATATATATTTATAACTAGCATAGAAATGCTTTTAGACTGAAGCATGTATGATAAGAACTCAAAGTACTGGAAAGCTGCATCGTTCTGCAAAGAAAATTCGTTATACGTTTGCTAATTTGCATTGGATGGTGAACCAGGTAAAAGCTTGTAGAAGAGGATTCATTTTGATACCAAAATTCATGAAGTTATTTTTGGCATTATTTTTTATTGAAAGTTTAACGACCACCGTAGGCAACCCAATGGGCTATAGGCAGTCTCCCGTCCCTGATTTAGGGCCACTGGCTTCAGGGAAGGAAGAGAACCAGTGCCGAAATACAAAACACATCATCCATGCATCACCTAGATTTGAACTCGAACACCTTTCGGATGAATGACCAGAAGCCATCGCTTAGACCACTGCGCCACCGGGGCGGTTTTTTTTTTGTTTTTGTTTTATTTTGTAAAGGATAAACGACAAAACGAAGAAAAATTGCTTTTTATTTAATTAACGAAATTCAATTTCTTTCCATGTCAATACATTACTTTTACCCTTTTAGGATCGTTGATATAAAAAGCCACGACTATGAGTAAGAAAACATTTTCAAATGTTCCTATATATTATACATTTCACTCTGTTTTAGTGCAGGCTTCTAGCACCTTCAACTGTTATACATTTCATACTATTTTAGTGTACGCTTATGCGAACATTTTTTACGATCGTCTAGTGAACCATTAAAAGCTACATTTAAATGCCAACTAAGTGACTTTGAATGACAGATTTGATTATGTGTTGTATCAATGCAACGCAAAATATACTTTACGAGCATTTTCTATAAAGTGTTTAAGTAAATAGCCCCTTTCACCGTAAGTATTCGAAAGGATAACACGGCCATGTACACTGAGTGGACAGATATAACGGGAGACCTGGTCACATACATCGTAACATCGGTTATCGGGTGTATAGGCAGTGGTCAACGTTCGCGACTGCTGTGGAAATGTCTTAGGTTCCATAACAGGCATGTACGAACGCGCGAACCACTAAACATCCGCCGTGCGACGGATGGACACGTCAAGGCATCGGAGCCAGGGTAGTTCCCTTCCCCGATTGTAAATTAGGGCGTCTTCGTTCGCCTTCCTACCTCGATTCCTTGTGACTTTCCTGTCGGGCACTCTAGGCCAAATCTCCTAGGACCCTATCTCTCTAAGGGTTGTTTAAGACCTTGGGCCAGACACGCACTTCAAACATCTTCTGGATATGATTTAATTTGATCTGTATTAACGTATGTTGTAATTCGTCTCAGAATGGATAAATGTCGTGAGTTAACAGAAGTTGAAAGATGATTGATGGACACAATACAGGAGACCTTGGTCGCTCCATCGTGCAGGTTTTGTAAATTCTTCATTTCATTTTATCGTGCAATTTATTTGTATTCAGTTAAAATACTTGACCGCGTGGGAATAACTGAAAACTTTTGCTTGTCACAAGATTCCTTACCGATTCCATTTCCGCGTTGAGTAGGTTTCCTTTTAGACTTGTGAAATACCACCGACGGGCAACCGAAATTTAAGACTCATTTCAAGGAATAGAGAAAGACACAGAAGAAGGCTACAGAAGATGAATGAAAGAAATTCAAAAGCATGCCTGGATAACATGAAGGATAGTGGCTCAATACAGACAGTTGTGGAAGAAACTTTGGGAGACTTTTACATAGCAGTGGATTGATAATGGTTGACAAAGATGATATGTAAATGTGTACACAAAACACATTAGAAATTTTGTGTTATTTGCACAAAATGTGCTACATAATGGTGCAACAATAATATAGCCATTCATAACTTTTAACAATAAAATTAATCTTTCATTACTGAATATTTAAAGCACACAACATTTAAAGTTACATTGTTTTAATGTAAAAGTATAGTAGAAAGCATATTCATACGAACACTAGTTCTATTATTTAGCTGGGAGTAGACTTCTGCTGCTCCATAAGAGATGTTTTAATAGAGGTGTAATAATTATGATGATCAGCCGCAACTTGCATAAGAAACAAAAATTGGTCTTCATTGTAAGTAATAAGCTTGTTCGATTGATGGAGAAGAGTGACCCAACGTTCAGCATTGTCATTGGTTATAACGATCTTCTGTACAATAGCAATGTCTGTCTTATAGTCTTCTCGGTCTCCCCAAGTCTGTGGGTTAAATTGTAGAAATTCAATAGATAAATTCAGATTGGTAAAGAATCCAATTATGTCGGGTGTAACAAAATTTGCCAGGTTCCTCTGTGCTGCACTACTGGCATTAAGAATGACACGGTTCGGGCAGTTTGGAGCAAGAAGGCTGTTACTTTCTTTTAAATCTAAAGCAATGACCATTTTCCGTTTTGTTGAGATGGACATTTCAGTATCAAAAATGCAAGGCCAATCATCTACTCAGACAAACACCACAGATGATTCTCCAATTTTTTTCAAGTTTTTTTTTAAATATTTTTATTCTATTTTTCATACTGATAGAGATCATTAGGAAGATTAAGGTCATTACGTGGTGCATTTGCTGCTAGTGGTGTGTGAACCAGGCTTTGACGTACAAAGCACTATAAACTTATACATTTCTTGCAGTCATTTTCCTCTGAGGCGTGAGTTTAAATTGGGGTCGAAGCGTATAAATCGTGAGGTAGCAAATTAGCTTAAACATCCAACGTGCATGGTGCATGACACCCGGTGCTTGAAAATGAATTCCACGCAGTGGGTGTCGCCCAGAAAGAAAATGGACAATTTTAGTAATTTGCGGTAATCATCTGTTACGTTAATTTGTTGCGAAAGCCGATGCTTGTCAGAATCGTTTATGCCAAAATCGTTTAGCATCGAAAGCTGATGCTTGGTAAAATCCCTCACAGTACTGGAGCTGATGACAATTCTGAAATGTCATCACATGTAGAATAAATGTACTGATTTATAACATGCCAATTCTTCTGAAACATCTTAAACAATAAACCTTCAGGTGCTGAAGAATGTGAAAGACCTAGTTGGAATGCAGAGCCGGCAAGTAACTCCATAATGTGTTGGCGGCAAACAAATTACAGTAAGTCTTTGCCAAGCTTTTTTCCCTAAGCAATTGAACACATGTACCAACATGGCGACCGGTATTCGAGCTTGCTTGTAGTATTGAAGCACGTCCCCACAGTATGATTCTAAACATTCCATTCTTCCAAAGCCTCAATAACAGCTTCTGAATGGTTTTCTGCTGATCCACCGGACAGTTTGATTACTTTCAGAAGCTGTGAAACATGAGAACCAGACACATTCACCGGAATTCAATCCTCATGTTGCTTACCAGAGACATCACACGTTACCTGTCCGTCCCAATGAACCAAATGAGGGACACCCCCACAGATCCCTTGCTTTAAAGAAGCTGCAATTTGAGCACGAGGATTTTTACCGTGACGTTTCATAGAACTGCGATTAATATTAAAATCTTCAATGCTATGCCAAAGACAGTAGGCTGTCTCAGCAATGACAACGCTGGCCCTTCTGTCACTCATTTGCGTACGGTCTAAAGCAACAGCAAGTAATGGAGTTATGATATTTACTTTTGATCTGCTGGTCCTTTTTGTACGAGGAGAATCATTGCTTTCGCTGCTGGATTCCTCAGGGAATAGGTCATCTTCAGCTTTATTTTTTCCAGAAATCTGATTTTCAGTTGTATCATCTTTATCATAATTGCAGCTTTGCAAACTGGAACTGGAAGATGACTCTTTTCTAGCTTTTTCAAGTATTTTCTTTATCTGTTCGATATGTTCACATCCACGTGCTTCTTTAGCTGCTGACGCGGTGTCAACTGAGCTCATGTAAGCACGATGTCCAGGTTATCATTGCACAAGGAGAAATTGTTGATCTTCTATTTTGATGAGGGTAAGTGCATCAGCATGAGCAATATGGAATAAATTATTCAGTTGTGTACGGAACTCGTATTCCATTGAATGGTGTGTTTGGGTGTTTTGATCACGGTGATTCTTCAGATTTGTCCACTCTTTATGAAGTTTTCCTAGTTTTGTAATGGCACGATATTTCAACATGTTGGTATACGAGCCTTGTTCCACACTTCCATAACTTGCTTTATCACAGAGGATCATGCCTTCCGAAACGGTTTCGTTAAAGTTAGGTGGATATGAAAGAATATCGCCAACGTCCACTTTATGCTAGTTCAATAAAAATGCTTGGGTGAACTCTAAATACCATTCAATTTTTATGAAATTTTAACATAAGTATATATTGTTACGAAGTCGAATTGGTTAGGGTATTCGCGCTGAGTTTTACAAGATCTGTTTAGCGTTTGTTGGAAAGCTTAAAGCTGAAACTCCCCAAAACGTGCCTCTTTAAGTCACGCTACTCCTCGTTAAAAGGACATTGAACTGTTTTGTTTACCGCAGGCGAGGAGGAGGAATGCGTTCGACTGAGAGATATCCCTGTCACCCTCGAAAGAGCGTCGGGGGTCAAGAGGTCACTGGAGAAGCGAAACAAAGAGCAGTGTGCAACTGGGATCTGGCGAAGAAGGTCTGTTCCATGGACAAAGCGAATTGATGATGTATCTCTTAGAGCCGACTAGAAACGCAGATCATTAATGCCCAGCGATATTTCTGGCCAAAGAGGGAAAGAGGAAATTAAGCTCCCTCTAGATCTTTCAGCGGCTCTGTCTCCTCTGTCCATCGGCTGGATCCGTGTCTAGTCGCGCTAACCAGCAGCTTACCACCTCGTCGGCATGCTGGTGCGTACACTACGAAAGCAGTGTGTGTGTGTGTGTGTGCGTGCGCCATCGCAGGGCTGTTTATTGCTGGCCAGTTCCATCACGGATTAATGAAACTCCCAAAGGATACCTATCTATAAGAACTGTAAATCTTGTTACTTTCGCATGCATCTAGCAGAACTGCGCCTAAGCAGGGCGGACAGCCATTTAATTACCGTAGATCTGAAATTTTGTGAAATGCTATTGCATTTATTGGGGCGCGTTCTCACCCTCTTCACTCCCAGAACTAGATCAGCAGTGTAATTAATTTGTAAATAGTTGTAAATAACTAAATGTGCCTGTGTTGTGCTAAGTCCTGAATTTGTCAGTGCCAGTCCCGTGACCTCTCTCAGGGATTCAATGCTCGGAGCTATCCATCCGACCAGTTCTTGAATTTTTTAAGAGGGATGCGTATACCAGGGCCCAAAATAAAGGGTATCCTCAGCATTGTCAACAACTATCAATCCACTGCTGGACGAAGGTCTCCCCAAATTTCTTCCACAAGGGTCTGTCTTGTGCCCGTCTCCTCCATGTTACTCCCGCATAATTTCGCATTTCATCCACATATCTCCCATATGGTATTCTTCTGGGTCTTCAATCTAAAATTTCTGCTGCCCATCGATGGTCTGTCCTTCTGGCAATATGCCCAGAACATTGTCATTTCAGGGATTTTATTCTGATTATGATTGTCATAATCTCCCTTGTGGGTATTATGCTTATACTTATTTTTAATATATTTGCTTATGGTAATTCGCTGCCACCAGACCAGCATATTTCAGTCCCGGTCAAACTTACGTTGTTGTTCTCCTCAGAGGCATGGTGAAGGAAAAGATGACTTGTAGAGTACAAAATTAGAGCTGAAAAATATGTACAGGTTTATTTACAACTTTGGTGACGAGTAGGTTGAAGATACATGTCAAACGATAAAACGGTTCTTGAACTTGAGCAAGTCGACATTCCAGCACGATCATAGTTCATTCACAGTCCAGTATATTTCATTATGAGTATGCACATAGCATCAGGAAATTATTTATACATCAACTATATGCTCTTCACAAGTGGCTAGAGTTCTCACTCAGGTGGAGTGGAGTTTTTCCCTGGCAGACCGCAGTCTGGCATTTAGTAGTATTACACAGTTATAATCAATTACCCACAGGTAATGCAACGTATATACTCTAGTGGCCTTAACCCGCAGGTAGGCACCTAATTAACTCTCTAGTCAGCCGCAGCCGACGAGCGTACGTACATCTCGAGCGACGACTACAAAACGAACGTCCTCTTCCTATTCGAGCAAAAAGAGAAAAGGTGCTCTAAAAGTTCGTTACAACTTTTTCCCGCTTAAACTTGCTGAGCCCGGATAGCGCACAACCAATCCCGAACGAGCAATCTTCGGAGCAAGAGGCCATGTGGTAAATCTCTCTTCCCTCCTCAGCTGTCTCTAGCTGCTTCAAACATTCTGCGCCAGTAAGACATCCCATTGTTCTGTAAACTCCTGCCTCAGCATGGAATTCACCAAGGAAAGAATTTCCTTCCCCCTTCTCCTCTCCGTGGGACCCTGGGCACACAATATGGCCAACCTAAAGTCATTTTTCTTCCTGCAAGGATAAAATGGCGTTCCACCTACCATTTTGGATTTTTCCCATTTTCCCTGTCTTCAATATTTTCTTGCATCATCAAAATGATGCTTTCCACTCTGGTCATTTTTCTGATCCACGAGTTCCTCTTCTTATCTCTCCTGGTTACAGCAAGCTTGCACCTCTCCATATTTCTTTGAGATGTCTGCAGACTTTGTATGTCTCTTTTAGTTAAGGTCCACGCCTCTGCACCATATATAAGCTCTGGAAGGACGCATTGATCAAACACTTTCCTTTTAAGACATAATGGCATATTGCTCTTGAAAATTACACTGTTTCTTCCAAAAGTTCTCCACGCAAGTTTTATTCGCCGATTAATTTCTTCATCAATGTGACCCTCACTTGATATCTGCTGTCCAAAATAAACGTATGCATCGGTTATCTCCAGCTTTTCTCCATCAATCGATAAATCTTCATTTCTTGTAAAAGCATTGTAGCTCACTTTTGTCTTCTGAAAGTTCATTTTTTAACCCACTTCTTTACCTTTATCAGCACGTTCCTGGATCATACTCTGAAACTCTGATTTAGTAGTTTAGAAAATGACTACTTCATCAGCAAAGCAAAGGTGAGTTGCATGATCGCCGTTAAACTTTATCCCTTTGTTTTTCCACTTCAATGATTAAATGACATTTTCCAATGTGGCATTAAGGAGCTTCGGAGATATGGTGTCACCTTGTCTCACTCCCTTTCCAATTTTTATGTGTGCTGTATCCTCAAACAGCCAAAACTTAGCACTTGCATTTTCATAGATGTTATTAATAATATTAATGTATGCATCTTTAATTCCGCAGGATTTCAAAGCCGTTATAACTGCTGATGGTTTCACCGAACCATAGGCTTTTTCATAATCGATAAAAAACAGGCATAATTGAAGTTCATATTCTCTCGCTCTTTCAATTAGTTCTTCCAGTACATGGATATGATCTATAGTACTGTGACCACTCCTAAATCCAGCTTGTTTTCTCGGCTGAGCCATGTCCAGTGTTACCTCCAAGCGGTGTAAAATAACTTTAGTGAATATTTTATAAACCACTGATAGGAGGCTAATAGTTCTGTGTTTCCCGAAATCTTCAATGTTACCTTTCTTTATGTAGCAGGATCATTGTAGCATTATATATATAGGTTCTTATGGAAACAGCAACAAAAATAGGTAGTACTAAGAACAAGTTACGTTGTAGAAGATTTCAGGAAAAACAATAATACTGATGCAAAAGAGAAGGGAGATGAGGACAAATAAAGACATAACTTGCTAAGTGGCATATATAGAGGTATGCAAGACAGTACGGAAAAGTTTTACTGAAGACATGAGAAAATTCAAGTGTTATCTAGTGAAAAAAGCAAATGAAAACGACAAAAGCCTGAAGGCAGCAAAGGGACATTTCAATAAGGAAGAAAAACAGATTAAGGCACTCAGAAATGAAGATGGTACTGTAACAAGAAATAGAGGCGAAATTTTGACAAGGGTGAAAGATTTCTATTCAATACTGTATGAAAGGGATGATGCATATATTCCAGACATTACGACAGGTACCACTACCAAAGTTCCTGCAGTCCTCTCTGCAAAAGTTACACATGCAATTCAGAACATGAAACGGAAAGGAGCTCCAGGGGAAGAAGCAAGGGGAGAAATTGAAACTACACTTGCTCAAGTTTTCACCAGATGTCTCAATGAAGGGAAGATTCCTTAGGTTCGGAAAAATGCTACAATGATCCTACTACATAAAAAGGTGAAGTTGAGGATCTCAGGAACAACAGGCCTATGAGCCTCATATGAATGGCTTACAAAATCTTCACAAAGGTTCTTTCAAATCGCTTGAAGATAACAGTGGACTTGGCTCAACCAAGAGAACCAGCTGGTTTCAGGAGTGGATACAGCGCTGCAGATAATGTCCATGTACTGAGAGAACTAACTGAAAGAACAAGAGTATATGAACTCTTATTATGCATGACTTTTATTGATTACAAAAAGGCCTTCGATTCCGTGAAACCATCAGCAGTTACAATGGCTTTGAAATCCTGCGGAATTGAAGATGCATGCATTAGTATTATTAATAAAATCTATGAAAATGCAAGTGCGAAGGTTGGGATATCTGAGGATTCAGCACAAATAAAAATTGGAAAGGGAGTGAGACAAGTTGACATCATATCTCCTAAGCTCTTCAATACCACATTGCAAAGTGTCTTTCAACCAATGATCTGGGAAAACAAAGGAATAAAGATTAATGGAGATTATTTAACTCACCTGTGCTTTGCTGATGACGTAGTCATTTTTGCAACTGCCCTTTAAGAACTGCATAGTATGATCCAGGAACTTGCTGACAAGTGTAAAGAAGTGGGATTAAAAATCAACTTTCAGAAGACAAAAGTGGTGTACAATGTACTTTTACAAAAAGGAAAATTTATCGATTGATGAGGAAAAGCTTGAAACAACCAATACCTACATTTATCGTGGACAGCAGATATCAAGGGAGGGTCATATTGATGAAGAAATTAATCCGCATATAACACTTGTATGGATATCATTTGGAAGAAACAGTACAATTGTTAACAGCAGTATGCCATTAGGTCTTAAAAGAAAAGTGTTTAATCAACGCACCCTTCCAGTGCTTACGTATGGAACAGAGACATGGACCTTAACTAAAAAAGACATCCAAAGACTGCAGACAACTCAAAGCAGCATGGAGAAATGCAGGCTTAGTGTAACCAGGAAAAATAAGATGACCAACTTGTGGATAAGGAAAATGACAGGAGTCGATGACATCATTACCAGTGAAATCACTGAAATGGCGATGGGCTGGACTTCTTTCCAGAAGAACGGACCACCGATGGACAACCGGAATTGACTGGATTCCGAGTGACAGGAAAAAGACCCAGAAGAAGACCCCATGGGAGATAGAAGGATATATTTATATATATGGTGATTCAGCTAAGCGTGTACAGACTTCTAGGAAGGGTAGTTTGCACAAAGACAAATAGGAATCACATAGAACTGCAGGGTCGAAAACGCCATCTTCATGTGCTAGTGTACAGAGAGTACGAGAAATGAAAGTGCAGCACGTAAGAGAACAAAATGCGTTGTATTGCTCACAAGACATTTGCGAAATACATTGAGGTTACACAAGGTGATCAAAGTTGCGACCATGAGGTGTACACACACGCTTGATATCTTCGGCCAATGGAATCACGTATATTTTGGAAAATTCCTGGCGTGTCTCGGACTTCCGAAGCAGTTACAGAGATACGTGCTACTAGGTCCTCATCGCTTTCAACGGGGGTGTCGTACACCAGTCCTTTGATGTAACCCCAGATAAAGTAATCAAGGCATGGTAAGTCCGGCGATCTTGCAGGCCAATGAACGGGACCACCACGCCAAATCCACTGATGTCCAAATGTCACGTTGAAGTGAAGACGAACGTCATTGCTGAAATGAGCGGGGCCCCCATCGTTCTGCAACCATATTGCACTGCTCAGTGACTGAAGGACCTGTTGTTTGTTCAATAGCTCTGGCAAGTCACATAACCACTGCTGCAGTCGAGCAAACATTTGGTGGTTTGACACTCGTCTCATCGGGTACCAATCCTGATACAGTCGCACGGCGGCTCGTCCGTTGCCGTCCGCTGCTCCGTATGCGAGGTGCATATCAGCCATTTCCGCTTTCGTGAACTCAGCCATCCTAATACCACAGCGGGCGGTTTATAAATGACTGTATTCTGAAGGAACTTATGAGCTGTCTCGCGGCCGAATAAGGCCATCTACCACATGAAGATGGCGTTTCCGACCCTGCATCGCTATGTGATTTGGATTTGTCTTTGTGCAACCTGACCCTCTTAGAAGTTTGTACACGATTAGCTGAATCACCTTGTATATATAACATCAGAACGTGACGAACGACGTCTAATGTTATTTGAGCCAGTCTTGCTTCTCTATGCTAACAGACAAGCGACACTGACTCAAATAACATCAGCACCCAACGCAGGAGGTACCACAGGCATATCTATTAGATCAGTGCAAGTCACCATGTCATCGGGCATATGTTGTCCAAAATTGGTCCGAAGAGCATTCTGGACAATTCCGACGGATAGTGTGGCTACCCCATTTGCCCGACATGAACACAATAGAGCACTTATGGGAGGTGGTGAAAATGTCCATTCGCACCCAAGATCCTATACCAGGGAACTGTGGGCGGTTGTTCATACGACATAGCTCAACATCTCCAGAATGTTTTCCGTCCACTTGTGGAATCGATGACACGTCGAGTTGCTGCACTTCGCCGGATAGAAGAAGTTCTGCACGATAGTAGGTACGTATTTGTTAACTTTTGGCCCATTAGCGTATATACTGTATATACACTGAATAGCAATTGGATTAGAAACAGCTGGCGTTATGCAAATGTGGCGTTGTGGGCGGCTCTGTAAACGGAAACGACATGACGTAAGCAGGCATCCGACAATATAAGGAGTGATGCGACGGGAATCAGTAAGAGTCGGACGCAGTATGGGTAAGACGAAGGATCTAAACGCATTTGATCGTGAGCAAATTGTCGGGCCCCGACGAATGGGTCACTCCATCTCAAAAGTCGTGCAGGCACTGGGATTTTCACGAGCCACTGTGTCACGGGTGCACCGTGACGTTAGTTATTGTTGAGATTCGACGTAGTGTGTTGATGTTAGTCAATAATGCCTTTAAAAAGACGAAGAAGCCATTATCAACAGCTCACGGAGTTTGAACGAGGTCGTGTAATAGGGCTACGAGAAGGTGGATTTTCTTTCCGCAATAGCGTGAACGACTTGGCAGGAATGAAGCCATTGTGCATGATTGTTGGCAGCGGTGGTCATTTGAAGGTACTGCCTCAAGAAGACCCGGTTCCGGCCGGCCACGTGACACTACTGAGAAGGAAGACCGCCGTGTACGGCGTATGGCCGTGGCGCATCGTACCGCGTCTGTGGCAGCAATTCGAGCTGCAGTTGCCACCACAGTGACGCAACAAACTGTCACAAATCGGTTACTTGAAGGACAGCTCCGATTCAGACGCCCTGCAGCGTGCATTCCGCTTACTCCAAACCAGTGCCGCTTGCGACGTCAGTGGTGTCAAGCTATAGCTCATTGGAGGACGGAGTGGATCTCTGTAGTGTTTTCTGATGAAAGTCGGTTCTGCCTGAGTTCCAGTGATGGCCGTGTGTTGGTTAGAAGGAGACCAGGTGAGTGCCTGCAACCAACCTGTCTGCGGCCGAGACACGCTGGACCTACACCTGGAATTATGGTCTGGCGAGCAATTTCCTATGACAGCAGGAGCACTCTCGTGGTTATCCCACGCACCATGATGGCACAGTTGTACGTCGGTCTGGTGATTTAACCTGTTGTGCTGCCTTTCATGAACAGCATTCCAGGGGTGTTTTCCAACAGGATAACGCTCGCCCGCATACCGCTGTTGTAACCCAACATGCTCTACAGAGTGTCGACATGTTGCCGTGGCCTGCTAGATCACCAGATCTTTCACCAATCGAGCACGTATGGGACGTCATTGGACGACAACTCCAGCTTCACCCTCAAACAGTATTAACCGTCCCTGTATTGACCGACCAAGTGCATCAGGCATGTAACTCCCTCCCACAAACTGACATCCAGCACCTGTACGACACAATGCATGAACGTTTACGTGCTTGTATTCAACATTCGGATGGTTACACCGGTTATTAATGTACCAGCATTTCACATTTAAAATGGCTCTTCTCGCGCTTACAATAAGCTGTGATCTTGAAACCTTAATCAATTAAATATGTTACCTATACAAATGTATTGCCGCCATTTCATTCCTCTACAACTATTTTTTCGTGGTGTTGGGATTTTTTTCCGTCAGTGTATATATATTTAATGCCAGTAATTATTCTGGGGAGCATTCGAATTAATAAAAAAATATTAAGCAATGACAGAGCCATTTAGCCGGGAACCTCCAGGGATAATATTTAATACTAATGCCAAGTTATTTTGTTTATAGTATTTATGTATGTGAAATATCCAAATAAGTAAAACGAGGTGCAACATAATCTTCATGCTTCGAACCTAAAAAGCAATACAAATCCAGGTATTCATTTTGCATGATGAACTGCATTACTTCTGTCAACAAATATAAGTTGATTAGAAAATTCCATTACCAACAAAACTGATCCTATCGATCTATGTTTTACAGACTCCGTTCGTGAAGCCGTATGATAGAGTGCGCAGCAATGTTAAAGGGAATAGTAAGAGGAAAAGGAAAGTCAAGTGCGCGCTCTGTGTCTCTAAAACGGATACGTGCTTTATTACACAGGTACTTTTACATTTGCATGTAAAGTTTATCAGGTGATAAGGACATTCGATGAGCTTGCAGAAAAGGTACACTTTAAATCTTCCTCGAAAGTAGTTGAACGAAATGAATTCCCTGCAGTGACTAAAGTCGGTCAGACGAATCGAACAGCAGGATACATCAGCTGTCGCTGACCCTCCAGCAATATTTACTCCCCTCCCTGAGAGAAAGGTCTGACAACGTATTCTAAACATCCACGTTCCAGAAATAAACCCGAAATCCCGAGACTGGAATTTCAACTACCAGTTAAGCTGCTCGTAGGGAGGATATTTCTTTTGTCCTGTCCTTACTGAAGGATACAAAAGGAACATTGCCAGAGAGAGAGAGAGAGAGAGAGAGAGAGAGAGAGAGAGGAAGATATGACAGAGGAGGGAGGATAGTGCTATAGAATCGATTATTAAGAAGATTGAACATCGGCAAAACTAGATTGAACTCCGGGAACTGACTCCCATAAATCCCGATCGTGCCTAGAAAGGAATAGCGAAAAGAATCTTGGAATAAATTCCATCGAGCATGAAATTATAGTCCGAAATGGGATACTATTCTTTTTACTGCTCCTCCGGTGTTATTTTCGCATTACAGATCTGTCGTTAGGTATCATATTGTTGCGCCCCTCTCGAAGTTGTATGTTGCCCCATTTCTCTTGCGAATCTTGAAATTAATCGTCGCACAGATGGAATCGGGTTATGTCTTTCGTTTTCTTTTCTTCTCTGCTTGCGCTTCGATATCAAATATACATTGTTAACAACTCTTCCGTTTCCTCCAGTGCAATTTTAGGTATGTCCAGGTATGCTGAAGTAGCAACTCCTAGAAACATTCCCGAAATATTTTCCATATGCTCATATTGCTAGAAAAATTATATGGAGTATCTGAGTAGTTCTTACAAGTAGGGAACATTTAAGCAACTGGAAGAATTTTAGAGTATTATATAAGAGCTCGTACTCATGGATAAAGTGTTTGATCAATGCATCCTTCCAGTGCTTACGTATGGTGCGGAGACGTGGACCTTAACTAAAAGAGACATACAAAGGCTGCAGACAACTCAAAGAAGCATGGAGAGGTGCATGCTTGGTGTAACCAGGAGAGATAAGAAGAGGAACTCGTGGATCCGAAAAATGACAAGAGTGGAAGACATCATGATCAGAGTTAAATCCCTGAAATGGCAATGGGCTGGACATACTGCCAGAAGGACAGATCATCGATGGACAGCTGAAATTTTAGATTGGATTCCAAGGGACAGGAAAAGACCCAGAAGAAGACCACATGGGAGATGGGTGGATGAAATTCGAAAGTATGCAGGGGTGACATGGAGGAGACTGGCACAAGACAGACCGTTGTGGAGGAAACTTGGGGAGACCTTCGTCCAGCAGTGGATTGATAATGGTTGACAATGATGATGATGATGACTCATGGATATACCAACAATTTTGTGGAATACGCGTAAACGAAAATGTCAAAATGATTAAAAGTGTCTTTCGTATTAAAGAGGTATCAATGTAGCTTCCCCTAAATATTTTTCAAACCTTTTAAACTTTACTGATCGGCAACTTATGATGATGTACGACATAAGAAATAGCTTTCATGAATTTATTTTGGTCAGCTTTCAACTTTCATTTCACTGGGGGTTGACGGACGTTAGTGTCAGAAGAACGGTATAAATTTTACCTATAATGTTTCCAATAAGACTATTTACTGCAATATATTTTTAAAGTAGTTATCTTAATATTATATTTTAAAGCTAGTTTTTTTAAGGAATAGATTATGAACTAAAGTTTTCTGTGTTTCTCTTAATTTATTCAGTGCCTAAATGAACATGGACCAACTTCACCAATTGAAGGTTGTGGTTCCATTGCACAAAGCTCCTGGGTTTCGGTGGTCTAGGCGCTGACTTCTGACCTTTCTTCTGACCTGATGTCTGACAAATTGGTTAGGGCTCAACTACCGGTCGCGGAATGGGTGATATGTTTGTCTTACAGCACTGGCTCTTCGTCTTCCGGGAACGGTTTGTACTAGAATAAAACGGGCGACTACTTTGTAACTTTTAGATTTGCTAACGGTCGTTAAACCTTGATCCCAAAAAACTCAACTTAACCCACGTGTGGAGATCCAAGCGTATTTAAACACCATTTGTGACAAATTTGTTTAGTAATCCCGTGACGACTGGTACTTGAATAATTACAAGTACCAGTCATCTCTAATCTATACCCTAGTACCAGCATTTTCTCTGGGAATAATAAAACGATTGAGACTTTCCCCTACTTCAATGGTAAATTCGCTTCATTCCCATTGAGAGTACGTGGAATTTTTTTGGATGGATCTCTAAAGAACACGACATCAGATGTAAAGATCCTCTTCCATCCCATCTGTTTAACTGGAACATATTATTCGACATATGTAGGATAATATTTTACCCGAACGTTACCCATTTTTGCGAGCAATTGCAATGGAAATTGTTGCTGCTTTGTTTTATAGTGTGTGTTCTTTTTGGTTGGATATCTAAGACAACCGTGAGAAACATTTTATTAAGTAAGAAATAGTGCATGATTAATTAGAAAATTATGACAAATGATGAATGAAAAACGTACATGTGATATAGATGAGTAGCACACGGTCGGTACACAATGGCAGGAGCAAAATTACACGGTGCGAGCCAAAGTGATATCAACTTGGTAGAACCCATCAGAAGGAAACAAAGATTTTTGTGGTCTGGGCAAAGAGTATTGGATTCAGTGCAATACAATTTTTCACCATGCATAAGATGCATCCACCGGAATTTCAAGTTTTCAAAAATGCAGTTCGTTGAGGTTCAAGGAAATGCGTACATGGATCCCAGATGGCAATAAATTGGACACCAACTCACGAATGGAAAAATTATGGAAGGAAACATCAGGTGCAGGACAAAGAAAACGGTTATGATCGTACATGTCCTTTTCCCAGAGAACTGCAACATAAGCAGAGAAATGCGTCGTACTTACTGAATACACGAGATATAAAACTAAATCATGTTGTCATTTGCAGTGTGACTTGAACAACATGCTAGCTGTGAGACCCAGCGAAAGAGTCGATCGAAATATCGAGCGTTGGGGCATTTGAGATAGACGTGGATGATGTCACCCATTGCAGAGCAGAACTTGCATAACCGGGGAAGAATAATTTCGAGAAGAAATAGAACTACAGGAAGAGATAATCAGCCTAAAAGAAATCTTCACGGTAGGCCTTTATGATGACGATATCTGAATGAGGCAAATGCAGGCGTCCAAATCCAGGAATAGTTAAGCGAAACAGGAAATATCGACAACAAGACAGCGTCCAGAAATCTCTTTCAACGTGATACAGGTAAAGCTACGAGACTGAAATATTGCAAACGGAGCGTATGTCTGTTGTCTATGAAAAAGAAAGTGAAACGACAAACGCCTCCATTAACAGTGGCAATAAAGCACATTCATACTGGGGGATGGATCCAGGAAATGATGCGCAATTAGCACATCTTTGGGGACACTGACGTCCGGTGCTCCTTCAGCCACTGGAGAACATTTGCTGCAACATAAGGTTTCCACGCTCCTCCCAAGTCATAAATAAGAGAGGAAAACAAGGATGTGGTCCGAGATAAGCAAAATTGATTCCATGTCAGCGGCAATAGAAGCACATTGATTCTGTTCGATGGATCCAGAAAATGATGCACAGGTAGCACATCATAGAGAGACACTGAAGACTGGTACATCTTCAGCCACTGGACAATATTTGCTGCACTATAAGGTTTCCACGCTCCACCGAAGTCAGGAATTAGAGACGCAAACCAACGGTGAGGTCGGATGTGGTCCGAGGTAAACCAAGCTGATTCAAAGTCATAAGGAAAGCGATGTTGGACAGTGAAAATATGGACTGAGCTTCATTCGGCGTCGTGATATTCTTTATAAAAAGTCGAGATGAACGACGAGAAAGTTCATATTTTCATTTGCATCAAAGTAAATTACCTGCAGGACGTTCCTCGAGCCCACCTAGATTTCGGGAGAGGTATTTGAACATCATGATAGGAAACATTTGAATGAAGAAGGTGGGTGATAGCTCTTATAGATGTAGTCTTCTCGTCTAGTGAAGTAAGGAATTGGACTCTTTATTCCATCGGGAGTGTAACAGCATTAGGAGCATTTAAAACTTATGAATGTTCCTCCTAAAATGATCAAATTCATTGAAGTACAATGATCTGATAACAGACATAATTCATTTCAGGAAGACATATCGCTGTAAAAGAGAAAAGTAATAATCGTAACGTAGACTCAAAAACTTAGAAGACCGTAACCATGGCCACCATCTCGGCTAACCATGAGAAATGCGATGCAAATGAAACACAAATAGAAAATATCTAAAGAGGTAACGTCAGACATACATACACAGAACTTCGTACGTCCAGAACCTAAAACATAAGTGAGAAAGAAAGGGAAAAACCTGCAAAATAAAAACCAAAAAGACACGATCTAGCGAAAATATGTCTAACGATTATCATATTCATTTGTAGTCCCTTTCAATACGTTTCCTGAATGGCCAACAGCACCCCATTTTCAAGCAAGATAAGGTCCGTGTAAATTCCCCTCGGGTCTCCAGACAATGTTTGCAACATGTTTAAACACTGCCATGGCCAGCAAGATTGCCCGATTTATCACCAATCGAAAATCTTTGGGACGACATTGGACGTCGTCTGATCGAGTCGGCCTGCGAACGATCTCGATGAATAATGGAAGGAAGTCAACTGTGCTTGGTGTTCTTTTCCTCAGGACAATAACCGTCGACTGTATGACTCATTGCCACGCCGTATTGCTGCCTGTATTGTAGTTCGCGGTGGTGCAACTACTTACTGAGGCGTACGCAGTGTGGTGCATTTTCTCATCTGATAAACACCGTACGTGACTGAAAATAACATAATTGTAAACCCTTCTATATTCCTATTTGTATGCTCAATTTTATCCCTCTATCGTCACTACTTCTGGAAGGGGCAATTTCAGTGTCAAGCAGTGTATATACGAAGCTATGTATCGCGATATCATTGTGAAGTTTAAAATAAAAACAACTCCCATACCTCTTTTATCTATAACATTTTCATGAACTTCTGTAAATGTACAGGTTGAAGGTACATCCTTAGCGTATTTTAATATCCATTACCGCGTATGATAACCCTGCATGTTAATAGAATTATATAATTTCTCCTAACTCTCTCGATTCCAAAAAATAAGAAATGTATTGTACGAAATTTGTAGTCATACAGTCTCGCACCAAAACCTGGAAGTTTAGAAATACCTAATGTGTGGGGTTCGTGCAACCACGAATATTACATCAAATGACTCACTCACAAGAGCAATTCTGTACAGGATCCACTGCAGATGAAATTGGTCGTGTGGCCTTCTGACACCACAAAGAGTGAATTTGTAGATATTCCACATTTGAAATAAAGTAACAGGCCTTGTAGTTTGGACGACTGTCGTTGAAATATTTTAAGTAATACTTTCATAAAATTACGTACTTTAAGTACTATGTTCATGAAATTAGATAAAACTTTATTTAAAATTAAAAAACTTAAGTAATACTTTCAAGAAATTAAGTAAAACTTTAATGAAACTTAAGTAACTTAAGTAATAATACTTTCATGAAATAATACTTTAAGCTATATTTTCATGAAATAATACTTTAAGCAATACTTTCATGAAATAATGCTTTAAACAATACTTTCATGAAATAATACTTTAAGCAATACTTTCATGAAATAATACTTTAAGCAATACTTTCATGAAATAATGCTTTAAACAATACTTTCATGAAATAATGCTTTAAACAATACTTTCATGAAATAATACTTTAAGCAATACTTTCATGAAATAATGATTTAAACAATACTTTCATGAAATAATGCTTTAAACAATACTTTCATGAAATAATACCTTAAGCAATACTTTCATGAAATAATACTTTAAGCAATACTTCTATGAAATAATAACTTACGCAATAGTTTCATTAAATTAAGTACTTTAATATTTTTAAGTAAATTAATACTTTCATGAGATTAAATACTTCAATGCTTTCATGAAATTAAATACTTCAATACGTTCATGAAATTAAGTACTTTAATACTTTCATGCAATTATTTTACAAGTCTCTAACGAAGGGTGCCTTCGATCAACTTTACGGAAGTAAGTATACTGGAGTTTATCCAGAGTTTTCTCCAGGTTAAACGTAATTTTGTGAATGATAAGAAAAATTGTGTACCAAAACCTTCCACATCAGGACAACGAGGTGCTTACCAAATGCTGACCACAATTTATCTTTTAAGCAAAAGTTAGACAATGGATTTAAGGAATTGTAATCTCATCTTGATGAAGAGAAAATAAAATACTTTATATTTGTATTTGTAAGAAGAGTGTGACAAGACTTAGTTACACATTTTTCTTATGTTACTTTTCATTTCAGTGTCTTTTTCATAACATGGACTTGATTGTGTAAAGTTAAAAAAATGCAAGACATCAATCTGCTCAAATACCACCGATCCAAGCTTCGTGACGTTATTAGTATTTTAACGTTAGTGCATTTTAATAAAGAATTTTTTTTACAAAACATAATGAAGTACAAACATTACTTGAATTATAATATATGATCTGAATAGCAATTTAAAAATGAAAAACCGTACGCTTAGTAAAGACGGTCACCATGTCATCACTGTATTCGCTGTCGCCGTAGTTGTTGAACGAACCAACGTCGAACTGGTACTCCGTACCTGGGATGAGGCCGGTGAGCATGTGCGAAGAAGCATTGACTGCTGTTTCCTTGTAGAAGTAATCAACAGATCCAGTTTTTCTATACCTGATCCGAAAGCTCTGTTCCATTCCACCGTCGAATCCAGGAATCCATGAGAGAAACACAGTATCAGTCGTTTCGTTTACCAACTTGAGTCCCTTGGGAACCTCTGGTATTCCTACAAAACAGCCTATCTTTAAATTGTGGATATGTTGCTTAAATTTCACTTTAAATTTGTTCAAAAAATATAACACTATGGTATTCATTATCGATTACATGAAAATAGGTTAAGAAAATGGACAAAGGTTTATGACAGTAAACACCACATAGTTATAAATTTAAAATTAAATATTTTTCCTAGTTACGTTGGGTTTACATAAAACTTACTTGGTTATTTTATCATTTATACCCAAAAATGGTAGACAATGCCTCTTAAATAATGGTTAAACTATCAGGAATATCCCTATCCTTCTATGAGTCAGCATAGAGAAAAAGAGTGCACGGACAGTTCAAAAACAGCCTGTCCAGCTGATAAGTACAGGAACGTATGAGAACGGAAGAGTATATAAACTGCCCAAGAATTACCCTTGCTTTCTACAGACTAAGCGATGTAGAGAGGAAGCAACAGCACTTATAAATGTCCAGAATTACCACTGCTGCTGATAAGTGAAAGAATGCAGATGGATGGATGTATTACATAAACAACTAAAAAACGGACCTTCAAGCCGTATAAGAAAAATAATATAGATAAACACGTCAAGAACTGCCCTTAAGGCTGATGAGCGAAGCAATTTGGATATAGCACATAAGAGAATTAAAAACTGGAAACACAGTTTTTTCACATCATAGTTAATGTTATATCATTGAATACCAACCTGTTATCGGATGTTCAGAGCAAATATTTGTCAAAAGACGTATTGTCTCATAGTCACACCATCCCCATAGGGTGAATTCTACCCTATATCCAATTTTTATTACCTGAAATCTTATTGGTTGGAAAATAGACCTAGCTTTCCTATGGAGGTAACAAATGTGCTCATTTTTATTTTTCTGCAATGTAAATCAATAGTAAAGCATCTGAAATAGAGAAAAAACGGAGAAATGAAGGAAGGATTTTTGGTTTCATTACATAAAGCAGTTGAATTCAGTAATTCAATAATTTTGTAATTACAATAACTATGTAAAATATAAAAAAAGCTCCAATTTCTTAACTAACCAGATGAATGAATAAAAAACGCATATCTATGCATCCAAATTGATATAAAATTATTACTCACAGTAAACCTCCAATTCAATATTCTAGAATTTAATGGACATTTTTTCTGGTCCCAGCCAAAGTCCTATACAAGCAACTGAGTAATTACCCACGTTTGAGGAATAACTCGCACTTAACATAAAATTCAATTGTGCCTTGTAACTACAAGCCTCGCTTTAAGACAAAAATGATAGAAAATTAAGTGAATGTGTTCAAACTGCACAGGATGATGATGCCATCCAAGAAAATTTCCCATTTTTTATCAATACTAAAATATAGGGAGAAGAATTGCGTTAGCTATTCAAAAGTAGCTTCAAAACAAGTTCCAAAGCCAGTTCAAACCATACTGCCATGCCTTGGAGCTTTCATTGCCCAAAAGGACGACCTGTGTCTATTTAGACGAATGAAAAGTGACTTAATCATTCTTCAGAAATGAGTCTAATAGCCGATTGTAGCTCAACGTGGTCACCCGGTTCTGACTATAAGCTTCTGCTCATTTTGTTTCCTGTACGTATCTAGTAAGTTTCATGAATGATATTTCAGTTATTTGCATTTGGGTATTGATAACCCTTCGCTATGTCTGATTATAGGAGGAAGTTGACAGTAATGGAAAACTGGACATTACTCACGAAGCACAAAACAACCCAAAAATGCCGGTATTAGAAATTGACGAAAATTTAATCTAGCGCAGTCATCTTTATTCTGCATTACGAAAACTAAACAAACCACTCTTGGTGCAGAAGGGAAATGAAGAGGTGAAGCAAATAAAAAAGAAAACAATAAAATCTTATCCAAAGGATGAAATGGATACAATGTTGCATTAATGGTATGAGAAAATGTGTTCTGCCAACATCCCTATCAATATTACCTTGATAAAGGAGAAAGCTAGAAAAATATCCGCTAGATAAAAACTGAACACTTCAAGGCTTCCAAGAAATGTTTGGGCATATTTAAGGAAACCACTCATAAGCATCATTGGTGATGAAGTGGCAAAGGAACATAACGTCTTTTCCAAATTTTATTTTTAATATGCAAATCCTTTGAGAATAGTTTTGTTTTAAATATAAACAACTACGTACAGAAGGAAATGATCAAAGAATGCTTCGTTTGAAATGTTACTGTAAAACCTACAGGCTGCACTGGACTTAGAAATCCTCGTCTTTTATTTAGACTTATAAAATAATAAGCTCTAGTGATCACAGGATGCACGGTGATTTTATCATCATATACCACATACTTTATTACATATTGATCCATCATTGCGTCATGGGTACTGAGAATATGTGCTTTATATTGTGCGATGCATAGTGTTGGCATATGAATAAGTACAGACAAATATCTTACTACAATTGTAAGACACACTCCACGTTGCCGATTCCTTTATATGTGAAAGGAAATGAATGACAGTTATTGACTACAGCGCTACTAATCATTTGCTGCAATGCACTAAAACTTTTCAGGCCTTATTTATGACAAAAAATGTCAACTCCCACTGCACCGGAGATTTCAACTTTTAAGCTCAATTCGTTTTACCGAAATGGTAAAATCTAAATGCATTTTCTGCTGAAGTACAACATTGCTTGTTTGAAATCTATTATGCCCAATACTGGAAAGTGATAATGTCTGTGCATCCAAATTGATATACCGTAATCATCAGAATTGATATGCCATAATAAACAGAATTGATCTGCCATAATAACCAGAACTGATATAACATAATCATCAGAAAAGTGGAATATCGTTTTTGTGATGATTATGTTGTCTTTTTATGCACGTTTTATTGAAATGCTGAATGGTATTGTGTTTTGGTCAAATATTTTGAAAGGACAGTAGATTTATTTAGGTCATTGTGTAGTGTAGTGTAAGTACCTACACTGATGTCAAAAGGATTTACCTGTTACTTTATCTCTAATATTAACGCATTTTTTTTAAGATTGCATATGTTAAAATATACAGGGTGATTCCTCAAGTCCTAAGTGACCTCAATAACTGGGGAACAAAGACAGATGGAGCTGTGGAAGTGAGGTATGGTATAGTAAAGCCACCATGCTCTATCGGATGAGAGTGACTGCAGCGCCCCTAGTGGCAAAATGTGGAATTCAGCACTCCTATCTCGGAAACCATGAGAGATATGGTAGCGAGATCGATTAGAAACTTGTAGAACATCAACGAATTAGTAGGAAATGACATCTGATAGAAACGGCAGGGGTAAGTAGAAGGCTGGAAACTTTGAGGGAAACACAAGGTTTATTATACTCAGGCATGAATAGAAATGGAGTACATTGGTCGTATTTAATGCAACAGCGGTACTTACATAACATTGCGTTTAACGTAAATAGGGTTCAATATGGCCTCCATCTTCCACAATGCACATTTGAATGCGAGACAGAACTTCCCGTTGTACGTTCGCCAGCATAACAGGTGTCACGCTTTCACACGCAGCGACGATACACAGTAGGAGATCGTGAAGACTCGTCGGTTCCACCCTGTACACGTGATCCTTTAGGTTACCCCAAAGGAAGAAATCCATGGGAGTTAGATCCGGGGATCGTGGAGGCCACGCTACGGGACAACCATAACCGATGATCTGTTGCCCGAAAGTGTCGGACAGGAAGTGCTGTACTGCTGTTGATTTATGTGCCGGAGCGCCTATATGCTGAATCCATAATGAGCGTATATCGTGCAGAGACAGATCATCTAACCACTCAGGTAATGTGCTTTGAAAAAGCTGCAGGTATCTTTGTCCATTTAATGTGCCCTAATAGAACACAGGCCCAACAAGTCGGTCCTTCCAAATGCCACGCCAGACATTGATCGACCAGCGCACCTGATGCCGCATTTCCAGTGTAAAAAATGGATTCTGAACTGCCCAGTAATGGGTCTTTTATTTGATCAGCACCCCGGCGAGTGTGAACTGCACCTCGTCATTCCAAAGGATGTTGGATAGGAAAGCAGCATTTCTTCTACGGTGTTCATTACAAAATTGCACCAATCTAGGCGTCGTTGGTTATCCCGTGGCATTAGTACGTTCAACGGTACTGTGCGGTACGGGTGGGCACCATGCTGATGCAAAATTTTCCATACACGGGACTGTGATAAGCCACATGCCATACTGACTTCCCTCCTATTGGTGTGTGGGTTGGCCCAAACGTATGCCAGAACATCGACTGGTTGCACATCCCTACCCATTCCGGTGGGTCGGCCCGAGCGGGGACGCGCTGCAATACTGCGTGTCTCTCGTAGCCGTCGAACCGCGCGACTGATGGTCCACGCTGTCGGTGATGGATGAGTCGGAAATCGTAAGCCATACTGGCGTGACGCTTCCCTCGCGTTGCGTCCGAATTCTCCGTATAGCAGTACCGTCTCGCAATGCTGTTCATTCGAATAGCCTGCCATGCTCGTTCTTTACCCGATATTCACGTTACGAATGACATAGCTCCTGACCGACTATCCTTTATACATTGCCACTCCGCGCCTGATATGGCAGGTGAGTCGTTATGTCACACCAGAATGTGCATACGACACTCACAGGCGTGCGGTCGCATACGTCATACATTTCTGTCTGCTGGAGTGTTACCGCGACAACGACACGAACCGGCTTTGCACAAGTTCGCGTTTCCAGCCTTCAACTTACGCCTGCTGCCGTTTCTACCATAGTCGTTTCCTACTAATTCGTTGATGCTCTACAAGTTTCTAATTGATCTCTTTCCCGTATCTCTCATGGTTTCCGAGATAAGAGTGCTAACTTCCATATTTTGCCCATAGGGGCGCTGCAGTCCCTCTAATCTGATATTGAGGTAACTTAGTAATTTAGGAATCACCCTGTATATGGCATCTCAAGAGCTGTACAAAATTTATTTAAGAAATTTTTTCTTTTTCCAGAACCTAAATCCCACAATGTCCTTCTCATACAAACGTGACTGGTGGTCGTCGTTCACAAATTTTTATTTGATTTGGGGAATAAAATGAAAGCGGTATAATGAAACAAAAACAAATTCTTCAAATCTATACATATCAGCACGGCAGCTTTTCTATCGTAATTCAGAGAGTCGATGAAAGCGTCCTTTCGTGAATGGTTCCCAGAACAAGAATGCATATGTGAAAAGGTCTCAACAAATCATAAACAATGTATCCATCAGGTGTTGTAAATATGAGAATCACAGAATGCGATGATGGTCACCAAAGCACAAACACACAAGATCAGAAGATCTTGCTAAACGATAAAAACATGTCAATCCCAGGTTTACAGCCCAAGAAAGTTTTTCTTTGTCAGCTGTTCATCAGAACAGGAATGCCCAGGTCTTTAGAAGACCTTGTCAAGTGATGGTAATCGTGTCCAGAAATTGTTGTAGCTTTGAGAATTAAGGAAAGCGTCACTACTAGAATGGTCATTAGAAGAGGAATACACACGGTCAGGTGGTATCGTCATATAAAAAAGAACATGCCAGGCATTTAACACAAATATTAGGGTCGAAGAAAAAGTACTTACACGGGTTCTTTCAGTTAAAATGATAAACAACGTTTCAAGAACCAGTAAAAAGTTTGTGTCAAAGAAAGCGTCCTTCCCGATCGCCCAGAAGACCAATGCCTACATCAAAATGCGTGAGCAATGATAAATAATATGTTAAGAAAAATACTGTAACTTTGAAGGTTAAAGAAATCATTCTTACGAAGATTACTACCAGAACAAGAATGCACTAGCAGATCAGAAGACCTTGGCATATGATAAACCAAAATTCCAAACATTAATCGCAACTGTGTTAGTCAAAAAAAGCGTTCTTACACAGCCGACCACAACAGAAAAATGCATTAGTGAGAAGATCTTGGCAAATGTTAACTGCACATATATCTCATACAACTATTATAACTCTTAGAGTTGGCGAAAACGTCGTTATAATGATCGTCACCAGAATAGGAGCGCATAACATCAGAAGACTTTAGTAAATGATAAACAGCATGTCAAACAACAGTCACATCTTTGAAAGCCAAAGAACGGGCCCTTTCCAGGATGGTCACCAGAACAACAATGCACTGTGTCTGAAAATCTAAACAAATGATAAACGACATATCAAATATACATGAAACTTCGAAAGTTTGAATGCATTCTACGTTCGTCTGAGCAGAAGTTACCCGTCATATATTCCAATGCAATTCCCTGTTTGTTGGTGACATACACTGAAGTGCCAGAAAAACTGGTACACCAGTCTAATACTTGGTAGGTCCCCCACGGGAGCACAGGACTGCAGGAATATGACGGAGCATTGACTCCACTGGCTTCTGGAAATATGCTGTAAGCAATGCACACCAGACTTCCTGCAGAGCGTTCCACAATTCGGGTGTATTCCGAAGTCTCGGATTCCTGTGTTCCATAGCGCGTTGCATGACATACCAAATGTGTTCTATCACGTTCAGATCTGTGTACTTGGGTGAAAATGGCAACACCTCAAACTAAGATGAATGCACCTCTAACCATAATGTAGCATCCCGACACTTGTGTGAAGGTGCATTGTCCTGTTGGAACAGGCCCAACCCTTCAGCATGAATGCAGGACGTGAACGGGTGTACCTCGTAAGGAAGGATGCGCTCATAGTGTTGGACGGTCACAGACTTCTGCAGACGTACCAGGGGTCCCAGTGAAGTCTAGCTAAACACACCCCATACCATTACGGACCATTCACCAGCCGGTACAGTTCCCTGTTGACAGGCGGGATCCATGGCTTCATGGGGTTTGGGCCACACACGAATCCTTCCATCTGCGCTATACAGTTGGAAACGCGACTTGTCATACCAGGCTACGTGTTTCCGTCATCAAGTGTCCAGTGGAGGTGTTACCATGCCCAAGCAAGACGCATAGCTCTGTGTCGAGCACCCATCAAGGGACTCGAGTTGCGCGTCGGATCCCAAAGCCCATATCGTGCAGGGTACGTTGCACAGTCCGCAAGCTGATGCTTGTTGAGGCTCCACCATTGAATTCTGATGATACCTTCGAGAGTGTTGCAACCCTGTCGCGTGAAACGATTCTTGACAGCAGACGATGGTCACGTTCATCCAATGTCTTTTTACGGCCACACTGGTATCGTAGGTTGGAGGTTTTGCCGGAATTTTTGTAGTCACGGTAGAACCTTGCAAAGGTCGTCCGTGATAATCCGAACTTCGTTTCTACCTCCGAAATACTATGGCCCATCTCACGAGCGCCAACTATGACACCGCGCTGAAAATCGTTTAAATCATTATTACTTGTCTTTCTTATGCCAAAATCAGCTCTGACGGCTGGCAAGGATGTCTATCGCTTTATATACGCACTGGCGGACGCAACCGAGTACGCGCATAGGTGACGTCGCTATGTATTTTGCATAAGCATGTCTGTACCAGTTTTTCTGGAACTTCAGTGTACATTGAGGCTTGAATATAGCGTTTTGGTTGATGGACTTGCGAATAAATGTTTCAGATTCTTCTCTATTTGCACTTGTCTTTAAGTGTCACTTCAAGTAACTCACTTGAAAAAGTAAGGAATGGCATTTTATTCGCGGAGTAATTAACATGTTTTTGGAGTCTCTAAAATGAGAGTTTATTTGTTAGATAGCATTGATCATGAGGTTTGTAATACCGACCATTTCGTCATATTTTGTTTCGGTAAAATAATCTAATTTTAACGAATTTTAAATTTCGAAACACGAAACTGTCGCGTTGTACGGAATGTTTTGTAATTTTAATAGCCATATTTTCTGTTTCATAAGGTTGGTGAACTACATCGTAAACATGTAAGCACATCTACCTCCTAATAAAATTGAAGATCATTTCTCGTTGGAGGTCGTGTGATGATTACAAGAAAATCTGCAAGAAATATTTACACCAAACACATAAAATAAATAATAACATGACAATAAAAGGAATACATCTATAATTACATGATTTTTATATAATCTGTTCTGGTACCTTATGGTCGACTTGCGAGATGTGGGATTGGTTTAATTTCCATTAAAAACTCTAAATTAAGATCATACAATGATATACAAATATTACGTAGCAACAAAAGCATGTCATTTGATTTTCTTAAATAAATTCGTGAGTTTAGTCACTTCAAATAGATCCAATACCTTTGCTTAGAAGAGTCATTTTAACGAAGTCGTACCCGAGGTGACTCCTAGCCACACACGTGTACTCTCCAAAATCTTCGTTTCTAACTCTCTTCACAGTAAGAATACTACACCACTGGGTCTCTGTTATTTGGGTGGATGTGATGTCATATCTGCCGATGTCTTGCCCATGGAGTATCACTGTACTATTGAAAGACCACACGAAACTAATGTTCCCATCACCTTCTGCAACACACCGAAGTTCCACAGTGGATTTAGGCTCCGCTGCCAACTTTGTAGGGATGACACTTCGAACAATAGTAGGCTTATCTGTAGAATCAAAGAGAGACAATGATAAAGTACCGAAATTTCTGTTGTTATTTATTTAAAAATGTGAAAAACAAGCTTTTCAGATACATAATAAATATACTAGTTTCACAAATGCTGTCTGCGTACGATAACTAAAATCATTAAAAATTTGCAAAATAAAACCAAATGTATTTACAAATTAAAATAATTTAAAAGAAATAACTTTCGGGTCACTCATGGCCCCATCCTCAGACTAAGTGTCGCAAGAATACAGAGTCCATCATTATAAAGTGCATGTAATTACCGACAATAAATTTCACCATTCGTTTCGAGAAGGTGCCAGATTACAAAAGTTAAAGTTCAAAAAAGAGAAATGAACTACGTAGGTTCTTCATCAACAGCTTGTTGTCCGGAGGGGGCCACCAGTCGTCTCCACTGTTGTCACAGTTCACCTGACGAAGCCGCGGGTGGTACTTGCCGGGCCACTCGGTTGCCGATCAGCGACTAGACGTGTTCGATGGGCGACATATCGGGAGAACAGGCGGGCCACGGCTGCTGTGAAACCTGGTTGGCCGTGAAAAATTGTTGCACGATGCGTGTCACGTGCGGGCTCGCATTGTCCTATTGAAACGTGGCCGCTGGCAGGTCCTACAGGTAAGGGAGGACTACAGGCTCCAAAACGTCGGAGATGTAGCTGTGGCTATTGCGTGTACTGGCGATGCGTACCAGAGGGGTGCAGGTGTCATATCCAATTGCGCCCCAAACCATAACGCCAGGCGACGGACCGGTATGGCGATGCATAATGCCGTCGTAATACAGTCTCTCGCTGCGGTGCTGCTACACGCGGATCCGACCATCGTGGTGTTACAGGCAGAAGCGGGATTCGTCAGAGAAGACAATGTCGTGCCATTCCGTAGTCCAGGTGCGGCGTTCAACGGCCCACTGCCGCCGCACTCGCTGGTGGTGTAAGGTCACTGGTAATCGGAGCAATGGGCGCCGTGCGACAAGTACCCGCTCTTGCAGACGATGTCGAACGGTACATACTGACACATGTAGTTGCGCAACACACCCTTATTCCTGCGCTAACGTTCGTATTCTCGCCGCGCTAGCCGTCAATGCTCGCCGCACAACATGGCGCTCCTCTCGTTCGGTGGTGTGTCGCGGCTGCGGCAATCGCTCACGTCGGTCCGTCCGTCTCTCCTGCACCCACCGAATCCAATATCGCCTCACTGGTGCTGAATGTCGTCCCACGCGGGTGCCGATGTCTCGGTACCATAAACTGCTGTCGCGATAAGCCACTATTCGTCCTCTGTCGAACTCCGAAACGTGCTGGAATCACTGCCGTATTCTGCGACGAGGCATCAGGAAACTTCCCACGCACATGTCCGGCAGCACAACACACTTCCACTACTTACACCTCGCCTTCTGTGCACCCTTTTTATAGTGCTTTTCGTTGGCATGGCGGGTGCACATGATTTGTGTATGCCCTGCAATGCTAATCGTTTGCATGTCCTCTCGTGGGCGACGCAAGCTGCGAATTTCAGGCCAATCGAATGCTTCCTTCTTGGTGTTGCATTTTGGGTGGCCAGCAGTATATATATATATATATATATATATATATATATATATATATATATATATATATATATATATATATATATAAACGGTTTTGAAATTCTAAAGCACCAACGGCTGTATCAAAGAAAAATCTAAATCAATATTGAAAATCACCTTAATATTGAAAAGTGTAAATACTGAAGTGCCGGATCAAACAGCTACTGACCAGTGGAAGAAGAAGAGAGGAATATAGAGCTATGTTAGACTATTCTTCATGGCTTTATCAAGGGTAAGGCACGGACATCACATATACTACTTCTATTTTATGTTTTTTTTTCGGGAGTTGTTATTTTTTGCTGTTTCCTGTAGGCTCGTTGCCGCAATGTAGCAGACTAAATCAAGCCGAAACCCACACTTTCTTTTGGTCTCTATAAAGGCAGTATAGGTGTTGTCCGTGCCTGGCCCTTGAGAAAGCTATGGAGAACAGCCTAACATAGCTCTATATCGCTCTCTTCTTCTCCTAGTGGTCAGTAGCTTTTTGGTTCCGGCAATTTATTATTCACACTTTTCAATATTATGGGGACTTTCAGTATATATACACTATCTACCAACAAGTAATTGAACACCCCTGAAGTCGACGATATCTGCGGTCCTGATAAACGTCACGGCCACAACCGTTAAATATCGTGTGAAAAACAACAACGCAACCAGTCGCATGCAAGATGCCACGCAGTTCGGAGCTCTCTGATTTCGAGAAAGGTGTAATCTTCGGGTTCCACAGAAATGGCCGATCCATACTTGACATATCCAGCGAGTTGAAGTACCCAAAATCGACAGTGGCCTATGTGATTGGCAAGGGGAAGATGAGAGGTGACTGTCGGAATGTGGCCCTTCTCGGCAGACCCACAAAACTGGGAGTTACATACCGACGGGTGCTGGCCAGAGAAATTTGGAAGAACATCACCAAATCGATGGGCCACATCCGCGAGGAGTTTCAACAGGCATCCGGGAGTGTTCTTTAAATGAATACCATCCGTAAGGACGCCCATCTGCTCGGCTATCATAGGCGTGCTGTCGCCCACAAGCCTTTGATCACCAAGTCCAATAGCGC